>OY756942.1:25619200-26315450 GCA_963580275.1 Crataegus laevigata
AAATCAGTGTCTCTTCAATTTTTGAACAAGTGGCCATGTTGCCTCTCCTTTTATAGAGATATTAATTTTGTTCCAATATACTCAAAAAATTGATGCATTCAGAAATTTCCTCTTCTTGCACTTCTGAGATTTTATTTGACCTCATTTTTCCTTCACCATTTCTGAAAATGGCTTGCTCATCTAACATTTGCTTATACTTGAGTATTAGGACTGATACAGACGAGCTGTGTCAAGATAATATATGGCGCCCATTCTTCTTATCTTCTAATGGTCCTCTTACGGTTAGAGACTCTGTGATTAAGAATGACCTAACCGTTACAGTGGTATCTAAGAATCTTCTCACTCTAAAGGATAACAGAATCCTTTCAAACCGGTCTGATGAGTCGTCCATTCAAGACTCATTGGCTCTCAGTATTTAGTGTGCAGGCTCTGTTTCTAATATGAGCCAGTGCCTACTTACTCAAACTCGCCAAGTTGAATCATTGATGGCTGAGGTGGCAAGTCTTAAACAAGATATTAGAAGGCTCAAGCATGAGAATAGAGTGTTACACGTACTTGCAAATGATTACTCGACGAGCATGAAAAGAAAGCTCTTCCAACTACTGGAATCCGAAGGTTGGACTCAAAATGACAATCAAGAGTTCGAGTCTTTATTCCAAAGACCCCCATTGTCTCAGCCGTCTAGAGTTTCACCAAGTATTGAGGCTCCAAATAATCAACCTCTGGTGGCTCCCCCTTATGGGGTACTTTCGAGTACTGAGGCTTCACATGAGCAACCCTTCGTAAATAATTCTCCATTCATATGAACTCATTTACAAGAGTATAGTTTTAGGTTTCAATTAGTAACTTTGTGTCATATCATGTGAGTGTAATTCATTGTATTACAAATGCCCATATGTAACCTCTCTGGTTCAACATCTTTTGGCTATTTGTATTGTATTCAAATATGGGTCCATTTTTCCCACGTTCTTACAAAATTGTAATGGAATTTCCTTTCTCCATTTTTGGCCAATAATTTTTCCTTTTGTTGACGAACAAAAGAACGTGACTCAATATCAACACAGCTCATTGATGAATTTAGTAGTTACTTGTAAAAACCAAAATTACCATTGGTTACCATCAATCTGTGATCCCATATTCTCATGTGCATGCATATGCATAAAAGCTTTTCATTTCTTTGGATATCCATTGCCTCTTCAAGGGTGTTACACTATCTCACCCAAGATAGCCATAATTTAGAGAATGCGGATCATAACCTCTTCTTGAGCATTATAGAGCTTGTATTTTAATCTCCACTTCCAGGAGTTAAGTCATTGGAACCTATACGTCTATCATGCTTCATGCATAAGACATCAAAATTCCCATGTTCGCGAATTGTCATTTCTAGGATGTGTATCCATACAGCCATTGTCATGCTTTCGGCATGCAACAGTTTTGCTTTGGGAATGCAATAGTTCAGTAGTGCCATATTCTTCTTCTTTCAAATGACTAAACCTTTTGAATCTAAGGGTTTGCCACGCTTCAGGCATGTAATAGATAAATCATTTGCTGCCTCATTATTTTGTCCAACAGGGACATCAATTCTTATAGGCACATTTGCAGCAAGTATATGTCATTTCATCACTTTCGTTGCATCGTCCATTTATTCTTACTTGATTTTCTCATTGATTGTTTTGTGAATCAAAATAAGACAAATTCTCTTCGTTCTTTTGGAATGGTCTTTTCTCATCATTCTTCTGGAGTGATATTTTCTCATCGTTCTTCTAGAATAATGTTATTTTCTCCCCTAACGACGAGAAAACTGTCTTATCAAAATCATAATCGATAAATCATGCGGTAAATATATCCACGGTCAAAGGTTCTAAGTAATGAATGATAAATGGTGAATCAAATCCAACATAAATTCCTAGTTTGTGTTGATGCCTCATTTTAGTACGTTGTCGCAGTACAACAGGCACATAGATAACATAACCAAAAAAATAGTAAATGTGTAATGTTTGGCTGGTGCCCAAACACAACCAAAAAATAGTAAATATTGATGGTTGGCAACTGGTCTCAACCGAACTAATAATGCATCATGTAACGTGGTATGTCCCTATCTTGCAATTTCTTTTTCACGAGCATAGCGCGAGTAGTCAATTTCATCCGCTTAATAAATGTTTCTACTAAACCATTTTGAGTATGAACATGAGGAACATGGTGTTCAACATCAATGTCCAATGACGTGCAATAATCATCAAAACTTCAAGATGCAAACTCTCCAGCAAACATGTATTATATTATCATTTACATACATCAAGGAATTTGTGGTCCTTATTTAATAGCCTATGGATTGGGACTCTCATGGCCTTTATTACAATTAAGTTGTGGCACTTCAGCTCTTCAAACTTTAAGGTACTCATCAAGGAACTTTATGTCCAATCTTGAGGATCTAAGGACTTCATGCCTGATCTTTGTACATGATGGAACTTCGGGTCTAATCATTTTATGTGATGAGGATCAAGAAACTTCAGGTTCTGATTTGATTAAGAAACTTCAGGTTCAGTATGTACTCATCGTAACAAAAAGAAGTACAATAAATAAATTAAAGCAATAAGCGGTAATTCCAACCATGGTAAATAAATTGTTTTTAAGTAAATAAAACTTGTGACATGGGCTTTGATTCAGCACCATTCACATAAATATCAAAGCTTTAAAGCAAATGGTAATAATTCTACCCACTGTAAATAAATGAAACTTGTGATAGGGCTTTAAACCAACACCATTCACATAAATATGCCAAAACAGGAAATGCAATGATTAAGTCCCCATCTTTTGCTTTTTCTTTTTTCTTGGTCTGCCACTTTCTTTTGTTTGATTCCTTTTATTTTTATTTTTATTTCCTTTTATTTTTATTTTTATTTCACAACTCTAAGTCCTTTTAGTTACTCAGTAAGTAATAGTAACAATAAGTTCCAATTGATGTTTCTCCTCCATGAGTTTCGAAACGGTTCCCATAAGTTTTGGAGTCAGGAGTGTTTGCAACTTATGAAAAGATCAAACCGTTAGATTTAGCTCAAATTTTAGTATGGTATGGATAAGAGGATACCGAACACTTTCGTGAAGAAACAATTTCGATCTGAGTTACCAAAATGGAGTTTTGGTACTCATAAGGTGCATGTCTAATTTTCTGCGGAAATTGGAAACTGGTTTGGTATTTTAGGTATCTGTGATGATCGCACCGTTGGAATTTTCTGAAAATTTGATATGTTGTAGGTACTGGGTGGACAAACAACTTTGAAGAAGAAAGTATTTCAATCTGAGGTCTGCAAGTTGGAGTTTCGAGGCTGTTTTCATCGCTATCTGATTTTCTACGAATTTTGAGTTTGTACTCTTTTGCTTCTGCAAAGGATAATATAAACTCATACAACAACATATATATATTTGCTTTAGGAAAATTAGTAGTACAAATATTTTATGATGAAATGAAAAGATTTTCTTATCTGTGAGATTTCAGGCAACACAGGTGAACAGGATTTGTGGCGTTGTGCTTTCCACTGACATGAGAGCTTCTCGTGCTGATAACGTGTTGTAAAAACGACGGTTTGTGTAGTGAAATAAATAAACAAGATACAAAATTTACGAGGTTCCTCTACAGTCATTGTGACTAGAGTACGTCCCCGGAGCAGCAATGCTGATTTCATTTATAATCTGAAGTAATAAGATGACAAAGATAACTCTTTATTCGCTCCTCTCTTTTTCTTTCTCTCTGCTATGAGCCTTGTGGCTTTTCTTTTCTTCCTCTCTTCTTCCATCTTTTTTTTCTTTTTTTTCAACCGTATGTCTATCTGTGTATCTATACTCTTCTCATTCTCCTCCATTTTATAGACAAAAGTTGTAGTGGGATGAACAATGGATTGGTAGTGGGATAGGTGGCCATCCACAATGAATGGCTTGTGAATTACAACACACACACACACACACACACACACTTTTGACACACATTTTAACATTTATTTTGTAGAGCCTACTTCTTAATGTATTTTAATGATCTGAACCGTTATATGAGTTAGAATTTAGAGACACCTTCTTGACACATATTTTGACACATATTTTTGTGGGGTTCACTTCAAAATGTATTTAACGATCCAACCATCTATTTTATGTCTTCTCTCAAATGTCATCATTACCACAAATCATCTAAATACGAAGCAACATGACTATTGGATTATATTTAATATTTCTTTGTAAAACCATATTAGTCCTTTTTTTTTACCACAAATAAACGTCTTAGTAAGTTTGGAATTGTATAATTTTTTACAAAGATAATTTATAAATAATGAATTGAAATATAAATGGTTTGGATCGTTAAAAAAAGTTACGGAATGTGAGCCACAAAAATGTGTATCAAAATCTTGTGTCTTCCGGATCCACATTGCAATTAGAGAATTAAGAAAACATTTGTTAAAGAAATATTGGGAAGATCTTTGTACGTATACTATATGGAATTGGCTTGGAAGGTCATGTCACTGTTCGTGGACACCATATATATGCTTACACTGAAAGATCAATAAGAACAGAAGAAGATAAGAGTGACACACAATTATGTCGGAAATAAAGATAGCCCTATATGTGGTAAGAGGAATAGAGAACTTGAATTTGTTTGTTTGTAGGTTAAAAGAATACATGTATTCTGAAAGGTGTTTGGGCTAGATATGTCCCTCGCACAACTTTCCTGAGTCTTGCGGGGTAAGGTTTGCTGCTTGGTGTACTGCAATATGAGTTTATTGAGTTTATTATTAGTTTGAATGGTGCCTTTGTGGGGGGGGGGGGGGCATTGTTAGGCCTTAAGGCTCACAATCAAAACTAATATGGGTCTGAGCGTGCCATAGTTATTTTTGTATAACATATTGATCTTTTTTGGTTATTAAATGGATTGATTACTTGCGCCACAAGTTATTTAGACTTCTTAGTTCGATTGGATTGTTTACAAATGGGTTAAGTCTGTATAAAATTCTTCTTGCCTTGTAAACAAGGACTTTTTCTCATAATATCATATGTCCAACTAAAGGGAGTTCAAGGCCCTTCAAATTAGTTCTTTGGTTACGGTTAACAATAAAGAAGCAATGTTAATTAGTTTAGCAAGATTAAGCATAGATGAAACTTTGAATGAAAAGCAGTCGAAAATGATATAGGATCTAATGAAAGATGCATAAACAACAGATCTACTTTATGTAAGTACAAACAAAAAAGACTCAAGCAAGATTATGACATTGTCAGGCAATGTTCGTCTTCTTGCAACCATTTATCTTTGTGTTTTACACTGGTTGTATCTTTGGAGAATGAAATATAAATCGGTTTACTAAAGAGATTCGATACTACAACACAAGGAAAAGGTAGTAGAGCTTCTAAAACTTGACAAAAGATGGATTTCTATGGTGGACCTGCAACTAAAAGGGTAAAGCTGGAACAAACTAAAGCTTTTTGGTTTCTTGCTTGTTGGAGTGCAAAGTTGGATGTCTTTTGATTGATTGGTTAAGTGTTCTTCTTCCTCGTATCCTTCAGTGCTTTTATAGACTCTCTAGCCCGACTGTCTAAGCCTCCCCTTTTGGTGATGGTATTCAGAGTATGGTGAGTCACCATTTATTTACCTATCTATGCCTTAGAAAAGTACTTTTTGCCGGGGGTGAGCTGCCCTTTGTATGTTGCTTCCCACATAGGCTTGTTGCCTATTTCTTGGCAAAAAAATGATTTTTAATTCTTCCTGGGCTGCCAATTATCCGAGCTCAATCCTCTTTTTACTTTTTTGTTCTTGGGCCTTCAATTGCACTAAGCCCAACATTAAATATCCACTCAAACAAAAGGTATATTAGGTATTCAGTGATTGCAAAGGTATCAATATCTATGTCAAGAAGAAGAAAAAAAAGGTAAAGGTGGTTACTATTACCAATGTGTTTTGTATTTTTTTCATGTTTTCTTGGCCTCATTAACCTCCACGTGTCATTATCGCTTTAGATTTGTAAGTTTGTTTAAGTGTGAACTTTGTAAGTACAATCTCATGAAAATAAGATAAAGTCGCAGAGAATAAAATCAGTGTGGCTCAGTTAGTCTTTCCTTGGAACGTATAGAACTTCCTCCTTCAAAGAAAAACCTTCTTCTTATGGTGCAAGTATTTTCGCTTTTCTAAAAACGTTTTGAATCAGGAGACATCTCATCGAGGCATCGCATCTTGATGGTTAGGAATTTTTAGTTTTTGGATTTTTTCAGTTTTTATTTTTATTTTTTATTGTTGGATTAATCATGGTCCTTGATTTTTAAAATTTTACATTGGATGCCAAGATTTCGCTACATGGCAGCTACAAAAAAAAAATTGCTAATTTTTTTATGGTTGGAAGTTCAACGACTGATGGACCAAGAAAATAAGCAGTTTGGCTCAGTGGTCAGCACATGGGGGCCCCCACGCCTTTTGCTACATGACATCATTGGCGATGTCAGCCACTACTAGCGGGTTCATGGCCACACACCAACGACGTTACCACTGACAATTTGACCACCATGGGGGACATTCGTATACCAATCAACAATTTTCGATGGGGTCAGGGTAGAAGTCGGCCAAATGGGCTGCCCTTCTGGAGTTATGGCAGCCTTATGGAGTTATGGTACTTATGTTATTGTAATTGAAGATAGGAATTTGCATTTGAAGAGCGGTCTAGCTAAAGTTTTTCAGAGATTTCATATGTTTCTCAATGTCCACAAACTTTGTATGGTTCTCTGCTCAAGAAGCCATATAGTTTCTTTGAACTTTATCAGCGGAAGTGTTGATCTTCAACAAAGTCTCCCAAATATGTTCCATTGTGGGAAAAGGCCCAATTGCAGAAGTGTCACCGTTTTCTAGCATGGTTGTCACATCAGAAGTCTGGTCACTCACACTAGGAGTGGCAAAGACATCAAGAATTGGGTTGTTCCCAAAGACAGTGATGGAGGCCTCAGGGAGTGGATTGTTTCTTGTTGACCTGTTAACGTTATTGTTAACATAACTTTCTTATGTAGACGTGCTTGTGGCAGAGTAATTTGGTCGGGAGGATTTTGAGTTCAACTTTCAATGCAAACACCAATTGTTGAAACTAAATTTTGTAGGCCACCATGAAGGGTGGAGATGCACAAACTCGACTGGACTAACCTGTAAAAGAACATACAAATGTAAGCAGCCAAGGACCCGGGGAGGGGAATTTCGGCCAAAGGTTCTTCGCTGCTCTGTCTGTTCAGCTCAGCTGCAGAAGTTGTTGAGTTCATGACTAGACTTCTGAGGTATTCGTATTTCGATCCACACCTTACTTTGGCCTTGGAAAATCATGGTCGCACAATGAGGTGGGCTTGGCAATAGTGAACCTTCCATATCCCACTAAGAGTTTCCAATAAAACTCTCGAATTCCAATTGAGGGATATGTAATTTACCAAAAATAGTAAGAAATGCTATTTGATTTAAAGACTTGAACCAATGGCTAGAAAATCAAGCTAATTAAATTTATATTTATTATGTAATCAAAATGCGTACATATTTACAAACACGCTATATAAAACTTAACAAAGAAAAGGCATGAGGCTAAAGTTTCCTAACTTGATACCGCAATCGCAAGATTGTCTTGAAAGGATTTACTCAAGTAGTTTCATCCTCATTTTTCCTAGTGATAGCGTATCCATATGAGATTATATTAGATAAACAAAAGTGCTTGTTTCTTTGTTCAATGAACAAGGAGCTTAAAAAATTAGCACAAGAATATGGACACTTCATGTGCATGCCATGATTCTTCACTGTAAATAGTTGTATGAAGAAATAAGAATTGCTACGAACAACTCCTAAATGGTGGACGACCACCTTGCTGATCTAGGAATTGACATTGAGTTTGGGTTTCTTTTTTAGCATTAGCCATGTACCTCGCCCAAAAAAACATTTAACATTTTTATAAATCACATTTTAGATATATTGTTTATCCAACCTTGTCCTTCCACCATTCACATTTTTTTCTTCTCTCCCTAACATCATCTGTCATTTCTTTCTCCCTCTTCTTCCCCACTACTATTTTTAACTAAGAAAAAAAAAAGAACTTTAACAAAAAACTTCCGGTATTGTTCAGTTCAACAAAAAAAAAACCATATTTTTATACTAAAAAATCAATTCTGGTACTATTCACTTTACCATTTATTTTGTATTTATCGTTAAAACTCAAAATTTTCAAATTATTTTTATTAATTTTTCTAAAAATTAAAGCAGTTGAAACATTGCCATATAGAGCAAATCAACGAATGGAGTGATGCAAATGATGTTCTCAGAGAATTAAGAAACATTTTGAGGCAATAATTTGCTGAGCACAAAAGTATTAATCGGAAAAACTTGTAAATGATGTCTCGCCAATAATTGTACTAGTTAACTCATAAATCCTCGTTTGCTCAACATACTTTCCCCACAAAAGGATATCAACTTTTAAGGCCTATTGTGGTATTGTGGTGACGATCGAATATCCTTTAGAAAATTTTATTTTGGTAATCCTTCTATATGCACTAACATCTCACATGTTAGAACTTGATGCAGCATATTATCTACATGTTTGATCCAGCTCAGAAAGGAGATGAAGCACACTTACTGCAAGTTATATTTGTTCCAATTACTCATGGTAAAAGTATATGCTGAAATCATCTTTCAACAAAATGTTGGCCTCAATGATCAATATATCTTTGTTAAGTCGGTTTTGTGTGTCTAAATAGCATTGCACTTTTAGTTGAACAACGATTTTTTAAGTCATTAGTTAGTATATATTTGTACATGTTATTATTGCCTCTTGGACACTATTCCTTGTAGGCCGGTTTATGTCGATAAATAATTCAAATTTTGTTATGTTTGTCGCAGTAACAAAATCAGTAGTTCCAAAAAATAAATATTATTACACGAAAATATATCTATCTATATGGAGAGAGAGTGTGGACCCTATCTATTTATATACCACATGATGTCTCTGTTTTGTATTCCATTGAATTATTTTTTCATGAGTAATTCTTCTATTATCATTTTATTAATTATAATGTTTGAGAAAACATTTTTTTTAAGATCCCAATTTAAAGAAATCAAGATACTGTAACATACAATTCCTAAACATTCGACTTTTATAAGAAGGGAAAATTAGTATCCGATCCCTAATTTCTAATGTTCATTGACGAAGACCTTATTAGTTTTTAAATTTTGATCAAAATCCCTAGTATTACTATATTAATGAATCATGTAAGTTGCATAATTTTTATAATAAACATTAGTAATTGATTTAGAGTTTTAATACTCACACCCTTTTTAAACTCCTAATTAATTTTCAATTCAAACATTTCTAAAATATAAAAAATAAAATTAGAATAAGTTTGTACCCATTAAATTTATATAATTTTTTTTAAAATTTTTTAATCTTATATGTACTAAATATACCAATTTGTTATATGAAAAATGTACTCTTTTTTTGATATAAAATGTACCCATTTTTTTATATATAATTCATTTAATCTTTTCTCTAATCCAATTTTTAAACTTATATGGGTACATTCTTTTTCGTTGATTTGAGAATGTATCCATGTTAAGTTTAATATAAGAAATTTAATAATGTTATTAAACCTAATATCATTTTTTGTAAATGTACTCATGTTTTGGTACAATAAATTTTTTGTTAGTATTGATGAACGTACCCATGTGTGTACACACACGCGCGCACGCACACACACACACATAATATATTGGAGAGTATAATTTATCTTTAATATTTTTAATCCCACAAATTATGGGTTTTATTTAAAATCTCATTAATATAAATAACTACGAATTTCATTTTTAATTTGCAAATATAATAACTTACGTAGAAATATATTATTACATTAATGTCAGGGACTTCAATAAAAAAACAAAAACCACAAAGGTTTCAGTCAAAGAATATTGGTAATTAGGTACCGCATCCAAAATGTCCCAAAATTTTATGGAAATTGACCTTCTAACAACTACCCAGGCAAGGACTTGGAGTCTTGGACATGTAAGAGGCGAGTGTTTGACTAAGGACTGGGTCACATTCTCACCAAATTTGTGCTCTCATAAGAAAATTGCAAACGTAACGTTGTTAACATTCATTGAATCTGTAAGTAATGGAAGCATCCCTAAGTTGTGTCCTTGATCAACACAATGAAACGGGTAAGAAGTTAACATTCATTAAATCCACTTGGCCTAACTCTTGTCCCAAAATCTTACAACATAAAGCCAGACTAACCCTTAATTTTCCAAACAATTGACTTTTACCATTTGATTACCTCGACGTAACATAAAACGTGATCAAGATGGTTGGCTGCAGAAAGGATCAATGTTTTAAAAAATCCTACAATTAGTAATCCAGTCCAAAGAAGGAAGCCGGAAGGGATAATAATAAAGGAAAACGAACTTGACTGGAATATAATTAATGAGTAAATAACATTTATGCATATGTCAGGTATTAAGAATTTTATGTGTTATGTATTGCATGTTTTCTTTTGACCTATTCTTTGAGGGTTGGTTTACTTATCAGTTGTGGACACATACAAAATCGGATAATTTAGGAATGGGAAAAAGTAATGAAAGGGAATTGAATTAACCTCTCCTTAGTTAATCAAATTCTTGAAATTGGGAAGATTTGTTTTTCTTCCAACAAAAAATGTTTTTTTTTTCCCTAGTATTTGGATGATAATTTCAGTAAGCATTTAGTTCCTCAATTCTCACTCCCTTCAACTTGTAGGTTTTCCTGCAGATCCTGACTACATTGTAGAGCTTGTTCTTCTGCACAATAAATGCAAACAGAAACATCATCAGTTCTTGTTTTGGGGAGACATCATTCCCATGCATCGATCGTTTTATGTCTGACATGCATGTTCGGTTTACTCTTTTCCCATGACCTATTTTATCTCCTCTCTACCGTATCACAGTAGAAACTGGTGATCGATAATCTTATCTGCCAAATCCCGCCAGACTAGAATGGGCATAACATTATCTATCACAACACATGCAATCCTTTTCATATGTTTCATTGTTCAGTAAAAAATAAACTTTGTCATATATGTATTTTTGTTAATGTTTAACTTATTTGAATTTCATGTCTCTGCGTTGTTACACTGTGATACGATGTGTGTATTTTTGTCCTCCCAGTGATATGATATGTCTCTTGATCTTATTCACTTACTCGTTACCACATCTACATTTTGAAAAGTTGAAGGCAGGTTCCATTGACAATCTGCTTAACGGGTATATATAAAAATTACAACAGTGTTTATCTTCTCCGGGTTTTTTAGGGTTTAGGGTTAGTGATAATCTTGGTCATTGCAACAACTTGAATTGGTGGATATAATAATATAAGGTCTTTAATAAAAAGACAGCCCTATAATTTGTTGTCTGAATTAGGGCTTCAAGAACTTTAGGTTCATTGAAGGGAATTCTACACAACATCATCGCAGGCAAGTCAAGCATTTCGATATGACTCCTTCCACCTACCATCATTAGACCATTTCCAACCCCTAGGCTAAAACCTAAAATTTTTAGCCCAGAAGATTTGATTATATTTGATCTCAGTCGTTGGATTCAATAAATCTTGAGAGATATGCTCATGTGAGTGGGGTCCTACTGGTGGTGTCCACACCATTTTTTGGGCTAAATCCTGGGACGGGGGGTGGATTTGGCTTTTGTTTGACTTTTAGTTTTTAGCCCACACATTTAGCATGAGTTGGATTAGGTTTTGGGAGAAATAAAACTTAAAAAATAGCATTTAGCCCAAGATTGAGTTTGATCTTGGATGTCCATTATTTTCTTCACTTCTAGCCTAGAACATGTGGGGTCACACAAGATATTTTCGAAGAAAACTTACTGTCTCCTTGACTACACATGCTTTCCAGATTCAAACTTTGATCACGATCATATAGAGATTACTCGAACCTGGACCAAATTCAAAAATCTCATTTCTTAGCTAGTAGCTAAATTCTATTCGTCTGTGTTTTGATGCTTTGGGGACAATCTGCATCCTTGTTTGCTATCAAAGTTTTTATCAGCACCGAAAAAGAAAAAAAAGAACAAAAAAAAGAAAAGAAAGAGGACCGTGCGTGGCCAGGGCTAGTAGCTAAGGGTAGTAGATAATATAATTAAGACTCCAGCAGTTTGAAATTGGAGGATTTGATGATATTAGTTCATCAGCAATGGTTATGAGTCATAACTCTTTCATATAGGATGAGGACCATTACACTCGGAAAACCACCAGCACATCCCTCCTCCACCTTAGTTAGGCCCATTTGTATAAATTGACAGATAGTGGTCTAGATCAACATGAAACGCGAACTATGTGTTACTATAAATCCCAACAAGATTACTATATATAACCACATCTTAGCGGCCTAATTGTGTTTACCTAGCTAGTAACCAAAAGCAACTGCAGCTCCTCATGATCAACTGGTCCCAAATCTCAGACTTAGCTATATTAGCTATGTGGTTAGAATTAGGTGATTTAATTAGATAAGTTCTGATACTAGTGTTGGATGTTCATATGCAAACAAGGAGGGTCGGTCGGTAAAGATTTTAACTATATCTAGCTTTTTTTTTAGGGTAATGCTAGGGAGACTAAATTTGTAAATAAAATTTTGTAAACTAAATAACATTGAAATTGATGATTGGATTATTATTTAAGCGTTGATAAATGCGCTCATTTCTATTTGTGACATATGATTAGTTTTCTTATTCTGTCTACAAATTTTGTCTCCTTAACATTACTCAATTTTTTTATCACTATATCTAGCTATTTATATACTGGACTTTGTCAACCCTTGTAGAAAATGCTTCCATTTCTCTATTTTCTTAAATTTACCCTTATTAAAAGAAATTATATATATATATATATATATATAATGAGGGTAAACAAGAATTTTCTAGTAAAATAAAAATAAAAATAGTACAATTTTCTCACAACTTTCTCTTCGTCTACGATAAATACAAGAGTAGCAAGTTTCTCACTTCTCTTCTCCTCCTATGCAATCCTTGATTGTTTTTGTCCTTTGAGTCCTCATTGCTCTATAAAAGTCAGAGATAAAGAAAACAAGAAGAAATACAACAGTACAATGAAGAAGAAAAAAAAGTGCAAAAATTATTTTCCTATATAAAACAGCTCGCTCTCCTCATGCATTAGCTACCATACTAGCATCTATAACATGTGTGAGGATTTCCTGCATTTATATATGTATGGTTAGACTAATTGTCGATTTGTCATGTGTAGCTGTATTCAAATATGATAGGGCTTATGTTTGATTAATTCAGCTGGGCCATTGCATATCATTCTTGGAAGATGGTCTCAGATAAATGAGGAGTCTTGTCTAAATTCACATGGCTGCTGAGCCTGCTGTGCTGTATATATGTAGAGCGTTGAAGATCATTGATCGGCCGATGAATTCCAAGGATCCAATTAGCTTGTGATTTTGTGGATGCCATCTAATTATTCTCTGCCCCTTAATAAGTGACAAGAAACTGTATCCTACTTACCCCTATTTGATGGAAATCCGTGACATATTGTTTAATGGAATTTCACCCGAAGAATAAAATAAGTTAGACTAGTAGAGATATAGTTACTAGCTTCTAATTTACATTCTTATTTGTAGAATCTTGTGCGGTCGGTCATGCAACTCACATACTTTTGGAGTCGAGTTAATAACAAATCTAAATATAACACAAAGTAATAAACAAGCCATGTTAGTGTGAACTCATATTACACAATTAAATATGTAACATAGCCTGTAACTCGATGGTTGCAAAGTAATACATAAGGCCATCTCCAACCGAAGGGTCCAGAGGGCCGAAAATAGTCCTAAAACCGTCTCCAACCGAGGGCTAGGCCAGAGGGCTCTGGAATCTGGGAGGGCCCCACGGGATCGGAGAGGGCTAGAGGGCTGGAGGGCTGGCTGCTTTCGGCCAGCCAGCCAGCCCCGGGCTGGCTGTTTTTTTTTTTTTATAGTTTTCCTATTGCTGTCGGTTATAACCGACAGCATTAAAGAAGGATTTTTTAATACTGTCGGTTATAACCGACAGTAAAAGGTATTCATTTGAATGTAACGGCTAGAATTTCAAATACCATCAACTAGCCGTTGCAATTTTTTATTTTTTAATAATTTTTTTTAATGTGAAGCAACTAGCCATTGCAATTTTTAATTTTTTAATAATTTTTTTTTAATGTGAAGCAACTAGCCGTTAATGTGAAGCAATTTTTTAATAATTTTTTAAACTTTTTTTTTCTTCTATAAATATGGTGAATCTCTTTCAATACTTCACTTCATTTACAATATTTCCTTCAAATTTCCTACAATATTTCCTTCAAATTTTTCAATAATTTCCTTCAATATTTCTTCAAAATTTTCAATAATTTCCTTCAATATTTCCTTTAATTTTTTCAATTAAAATGGCCTCATCTGCAATGAAAGGTAGGGCTTGGACCCGAAAAGAAGATGAAGCTCTTTGCAGGGCTTATAGATGGGTCTCGGAAGATAGTGTGAGGGGGATTTGTCAAACAAGTGAAGGTGTTTGGACTCGTGTGTCCAAAAAATACTTAGAGTTCTACGAAGGCACCATTCCACCGAATACCCGAAACCATGAGAGTTGTTCTTCAAGATGGAAGAAACATCTTCATCCAAGTTTGAATAAATGGCATCAAGCACTATTAGCAGCCGCACATAGACATCAAAACGGCGCCAATTACTACGACGAAGTTAGTGTTTTCATAATTTATTTTAAATGTTTAATTATATTACATTTATTTTCATGAATTAATTTCCTTTAATTTTTGTAATTATATTTTCTAGGTACGCCAAGCGGAGGAATTGTATATGGAGGGCAACTCAAAACCCTTTCAATTTCACGGTTGTTGGGAAATTTGTAAAGGGTGGGTATTATTTGAAGATCCACCTCAACGTAGAGTAGATCCTATGCCGGTGTTCGAAACTACGTCCCCAGTTGTAGATACGGATGAAAATGAATCTCCTACTCCGGCCGAAGGTGCTTTACCTAGGCCTATGGGACGAAACAAGGCCCGAATGTTGAAGGAAAAGGGCAAGGCAAATGATAATTACGCTACTCAACTTGAAATGGCGGCCTCATTGCGATTAATGGCGGAGCAAAATGCCCGTGAGGCGGAAGAAAGGAAGTGTAGGCATGAACAACAGGCCAAACAAATACAAGAAGAGATGGATGACAAGAATATGGAAAGGAACACTTCAAATTACACTCCAATGAGTAAGGCCTATTTTGATATGAAAAAAAAAAAGAAATTATGGCTCTGCGGCAATTGTTTACCTCTGACTATACTCCTACAATGGCGGATAATGAAGATGATGTTGATTATCCATATTAAATTTAAATTGTTGTAGTTTTTAAATTTAAGTTAATGTTGTTTTTAAATTTAATTTGTAGTTTTTAAATTTAAGTTAATGTTGTTTTTAAATTTAATTTGTAGTTTTTAAATTTAAGTTGTTGTTTTTAAATTTAAGTTGTTGTAGTTTTTAAATTAAAATAATAAATTATGTTTGGCCCTATGGCCCTTTGGCCCTCGGTTGGAGACGGTTTTTTGTGACAGGGCTAAAACGAGCCCTTTGGCCCTCTGGCCCTCGGTTGGAGACGGAAGCAAATATGGCCATGTACTGTTCATTAAAATATTAATATCTTATAGAATCTTGGAGGGCCAGAGGGCTAAAACGAGCCATCTGGCCAGCCATCGGTTGGAGATGGCCTAACATCCTAAACCAATACATGGATATTCACCAATATTCTGTTACTTTTTAATATAATATTTACTACCAACTAGTACTTTCGCCAGGCTCTCTCACATGAATAACAAAGATGACGATATATAATATTTGTATTGAGTTGCTAACTAGGATTTACCTCCTTAATTGAGATGATTTTTTTTTTGGGTATTTTCGAGCTCAACAAAGCCCTTTAGAGCATGGCTGGAGAAGACCTCAAGCAATTGCCATGAGTTGGACCTCTCAGCTCCCTCACTTTTCTCTGTCTACGTTAAGTATGGCTGAAGCATAAAGACTCGTTTGGAAAGTGTATTTTTAAATGATTGAAAGTTTTTTTAGATAAAATATTTTTGGAACCAATCATTCGTAAAAATATAAGTTAATCCTCTAAGGGTGCGTTTGTTGCACCGGACTGTTTCGGACTGGACTAGCTTCAAGGACTAAGCTGTACTGGCTTAGACTAGACTAAGCTGGACTAGCTTAGTGAAGCGTTTGATGCAGTGTCGGACTAACAAGTAGAATAATTAACAAACTCTAATATTATATTATTTAATCCATAATTATTAATATTTTATTTTTATCCTATTTTTTTATCCCTCTAATCCTTCCTTACCGCCCAATTTTCTCCCTCTTTTTCTCCATCTTTTTCTCCTTTGTCCGTTCCAATCTTTTCTTCAATTTGGTATTTTATATGAAAATTGGTTGTGAAAAGCATCTAGTCCAATGACTTTCGAATGTGAGTGGTCGAGGAGCAAGGCGAGGAGGAGAAAGGGGACAGTCTTAGCTAGTCCCATGGTTTTTGAGGGGTTTCACTAAGACCAGCTAGTCCCTGATTTAGTCTAGGCTAGTGAGACTTAGTCTCATTAAACCTAGTCCCTGTCAGAAACAAACATGGGACTGGACTAACCCTTAGTCCAGTCCAGTCCAGTACTCTTTAGTGAGGGCAAACAAACGCCCAGTACTTAAGTCATTTAAAAGTATTTTCTCTAAAAATGTTTTTAATCATTAAAAGCACTTCCCAAACGAGTCCTAAGTTGTTCTCATTTAGTTCTTTTTGGGTTGTGTTTAATACAGGCGATCTGTTTGGATAAGATAATTCATTATTGGAGGAAGAAGTTGATGACAACTTTCAAATGTCATCTGTTGAACGAACAAAATGGAGTGGTCGTGGGGAAGTTCTTTTTTAGTCCTAGAGGGCCCGATCAAAAACAATATTATGGGCCGGGCTTGACAACCCAATGAGGGTCCAATTTAGATACTAAAAACAGGCTTCGAAGGATCAGCATTTATTAAGAGAACTTTAACGAAAAACTTTCGGTATTATTTATTTTAAAGAAAAATCACATTTTTACAATAAAAAGTCAATTATAGAACTATTCACTTTACCCTTTATTTTGTCCTTATTGTTAAAATTCAAAGTTTTCAAGCCATTTTTATTAGTTTTCCTTTTTATTATTAAGCCACTGATCGGGTGGAAATGGAAAAGTAATCAGATCGAACCCAATTATCAATTATGGTCCAAAGAGATTAGATTGGTTGAAAAAGACAAGTCAAATATTAGTTGCCACACCAAATAGAATTTAGTTGTACTAAAAGCTGAAGCACAAACTGGTAGTCTTTCTTCTTCTTCTTCTTTTTTATTTTTTTTGTTTTTTTGTTTTTTTGTTTTTTGTTTTGTTTTTGTTTTTGTTTTTGTGAACAACTGGTAGTCTTGCAGAAAGAAATTGAATTATTATTATTAATACTAACAGATGCTTACACAAGTGTGTCCAAATAATTTATTTTTATTGAGTAATTAGTTTTTAAAATTTATAAATAAAAAAAATCAATTATGAAAAACTAACAATGATGGGGTAGTTTCTACTTTCTTCTATCGTAAGAATACTTTTTATTTACTTAATTTTAATCTTTAAATTGGATATGTTTGTTTTTTAGTTTTGATTGACAAACAGAATAGATAGTTTAGAAACTGAATTATTTTTCCAAATACAGTAGTTGAAAGTTTGGCGTTATAGCACTACACTAAAAAGAATAAACAACAAAAATGAAACTATACCAAGGTCCCATCGACTAAAGTTGTCTTGATGATTTAAAGTACACGTACCAAAGCATTATTAGTTTGGACTTCTACAATGGTATACAACTTTTGTGCACGGATTTTGCACTTGTATCTATATCGATAATATACACATTACGTTATTGATTTGTTATCTACTAATATTATCTATCGAATTTTGACAATGAATTTTGTGTTGATACTATTGATATATGTATCAATGATTTTGATAATATGCATGTTTTGTTGTTGATATGTTATTTACCAAAGATTATCAGTTGATTATCGGCTCTAAAACATGTATTATTTAGACAAATTTAGATTGAAATACAATAAATACTAAGAAGAAAGCTTGGAATCACAGCCGAAGATTTAAGTCCAGCTGCTTATTATGTACATCTGATTCTTGTCGTGGCAATTGATGATCCACCCGGAAACTTCCGGGCCAAATATTATCCATGGTTTCTTCAAGCATGAAGGGTGTCCATGCCATCCCAAAACCTGCGGCGGCGTCACTAAATCTCGCCACCATTGACGACCCATCAGACCTGCTGCTAGGTTTCTGCACGAGTGAATGAGGCTGGACGCCAAGTGACCTAGCTGCCGCAGCCACAGGGCTGAACGTAAACCCCATTGCTGACATCATCATTTTGTGAGAGTGATACCTTTTGGCAGCTCCCCTCTCTCTCTTGTGTGCGTTTTGATGGCCTCCCAAGGCTTGTGAGCTGTAAAACTTCCTCAGACAGAAGTTGCATGAGAAAACTTTGTTGCTATTTGAGGGTTTTGGTGACGGGAAATCGGCGTCGACTTCCGCCGCGGATGGATCGTTGGAGTTGAGGCTTAAACTCAACCAGTCTCCCAAATTATCATCTTCGTGATCATCAGCTAATCTTTCATCATTACCTTCTGTAATCTCATCGTTTGCTTCCTGTGCTTCTGCTTCTCTTTCCTGCTCCCTTTTGGGAATCATTGCAAACCCTAAATAAAACTCAATTTAAAAGGTATAAGAAATGGAGAGTTTGGGATAGAGGGTTGGAGAAATGGGGGAGCTTGAACTTAAATGAGGGATGTGTGATGAAAAAGTAGGAAGTTAAGTTAGTGTAGAAATAGCAAACGTGAACGTACGACATTGGCTCAACTTAAAGTATAACATCGCTTGTATTAAAAAATATAAAAAAGATTAATATTCTAAACAGTCTAACAAGGAAAGGGAATATGATAATGGAGGGGATGAAGTGGCATTGGATATTACTAAAATATTTTATCTCAAATTTATGTGGTGCTCCCATTTTGTGATGCTTGAAACTTTTTAGGGGACCAGTTGTGCTCAAGTCATGTATAATTGTATTGGCCATTCAAAGCTTAGGATTCCTTTTTAGCAGCAATATAATTTGATTCCATATGGATGAATTAATCACAAACACTTTAAACTACTGAAAATGCCATTAAAAGCATATAGGTAAACATTTCCAAAGTGCTTCTAGTGACGGAAGGCTGAAATCAAAAAGCACTTTTAGGTAAATGTTGCTTGGGGAACACAGGCAAGTTGGAGTTCGTATCTACAAGCCCAGACTCTACATCCTTTTGAACCCATACTGCATATTTAAAGCCTCCGGCATATGTTTGTGGAGCCTTGTTTTCAGCTAACCTAGTAATCAAGAATTTTTGTGGAGCTTTGATTACCGGATAACTAAGAGAAGATTTCAGTATGTTTATGTGCTGGACTCTCTGCAGATTATGGACCACTTCTTTGATGTGTCGTGCAAAATTAAAGGGGTCTTGCCAGAGGTTAGATCTGTAAATTAATACAACTTACGAGAATGAGATTGATCTGTGTACTGCAATAAAATTAAAAGTCTTGCAGGCCCAACATTCAGTAACATGTGGTGTTTGTCCAGATACTAGGGGAAAAAGGTTGGGATAGCAAATTAATCAATTGGGTTGTTAAAGAACCCTCGATAAGATTTGTTTAATATGTTACCATCATAATATACATGTGAGACTGATAGTGATGGTGATGGTAAAAAATGAAATCAAACAAAATAGATCATAATAATCTCTAGTCCATCCTGTCTTTTTTCTTCTTGTTACTATAATAGGCTACTACTGTGTTCTGAATCCAATCTCTTTTTCGTCCCAGGCCTAGACTCATTTTTCTCTTCATCCCTCTTTTTGTCGTGTAGTCTTTACTTCTCCTCCTTATTGTATCAACTTTTCTTTAGCCTTGTCTTGTATTTTAAAATTATCTTGCTTACTATGTACCTCATTTTCTAGATTTTGAGTTTGTACAATGTTTTTTGTTCTCTTTATTGAATTTAGAATCTTTCAATTTTATTTAAACTACTCTCATCTCTCGTATTCTAATTCCAAATTACCTATGTATATGAGAAACTCTCCTACCCATAAAATTCTTGCACGGCCACTAATTTGAGGATGCTATTATTATCAATAATTTTGTATACACATTTTTTTTTTGGGGGGGGGGGGGGAGATCCGGTATGAAGAGTTTGGGCCCATCAAATCTACTCAATCTATTAATCCGGATCATTAAAATTTAATCAAACAGTTGCAAATAGATGATTCCTTTAAAAATTACAATAATTATAACCATTTGATCAAATTTTAGTAGTATGGATTAATAGATTAAATGGCTTTGGAGGACCCAGCAATATATACACACACACACTTAAGTGGGATGTCTATTTTTCCCAATTGGGGTTTCTGAGGATCATTGTTGGATGTATCACGTCCCAATGGTGGGCTATGTGTACACATATATACATATGTACAGTGGGAGCCGATAAACCACAGCCACATAATTCTTAGAAAATCAAATCAGAATCTTGTTGCTCATCTAAAAATCTTCATTCGGAAATGATTAAATTAAAAAATACTTTTGTGGTGGAGTTGGAATGATGAGTTGGATCATCTGGTGTGGTTGGAGATTGGGGAAGAGGATTCTCTTGGGATTCACTTTGTAGAGATTCTAGGAATTTTCACATTCTACCTATTCAACATACATTATGTAATTAGTTTTTATCAGATACTATTTGTATTTAATTTTAATAAAAGAATCAAATAATTTTTGACTATATGATGTAAAATAAATGGCTAAGATATGATGATCCCTAAAATCTCTATAATTTGAATCCGGATGGAATCCAAATCTAGAGATTGGATTTGTTTTGGAAGGCAGATTGTCTGCCCTCCTTTTACCGTGCCCTTCCCATACCTTCGTATTTGTGAGGTCACGGTTAAGTCATGCCAACATTTTATATTTTTTTTTTTATAGAGATAATAAGACAAAAAAAATAGGAATATAAAATGTTGACGTGACTTAATCGTGACTGCACAAATAAAAAAAAGATAGGAAGGACAGGATGGCAGGCAATGTGCCTCCTTTGTTTTGCCGACGCTGCTGTTTGGCTTTTACCTTTTAATCATAAAGCAAAAGAACTGTTTTCTAATTCAAACCAAAGCAAGAAAGGTAAAAATTAAAGGAAATTTTAACGAAAAACTTTATGTACTGTTCATTTTAACGAAAAATTATATTTTTACACTAAAAAGTCAATCCTGATACTATTTACTTTACTTTTTATTTTGTCCTTATCGTTAAAACTCAAAGTTTTTAAGTCTTTTTTCATTAGTTCTCCTAAAATTCAAATGAACAACAGTAAATTATTAATTTCGAATTGGGTTATTCAATTATCGCCTATGAAATTTGAACTCATGACCTACTTCGAAAGATTGAAGACTGTGTGTCCCTATTGATACTATTGCCTTCATACAATACACCTCCCCCCTCCTTTCGCCTCTTCACCAAGAAGCAGAGAAGGAATACGCAAAGCATACAGAAATAATTTGGTGAAAGTGGTAGAGATTGGCTCTCTGAAAAGGGCTAATTATCGTATTGGTGTCGAGGGTTATGCACAAATTATGCAACGAGTCGTCATCTTATCCCGGAATCAAGTAAAGCAGTTGTTGATAAAAGATCGAAACAAAGATTTAAGTTGGGATGCTGAGCAAGTGTTGATTCGAGAACATTGAAATATATGCCCCTCAGCTTGTTCATGTACTGCAGAAATCCAAAAATACCAGACTCTGAAGCTAACTCCAACCTTTGCACAAGGAAAGGATTTAAAGTACTAATTCTCGACGTACGACTTCAGAAACAAGAAGCATATGTCACTGACTATATGGTTCATTAGCACTTTTACTTATGCACCATATTACGCGTTTTTCTTTGAAATGTAATGATGCCAGATTAATTTTTTCCATCTATCAAGAACAAATTGAAAAAATTCAATCTTGACAACACTAGCTCATCAAGCTAAGACGCAAGTAATCTGTACGGTCCATAAACAAGAATCAGTGCTGGCATGTTTACTTACTGAGTATGAGTATGTGAAGAAAGGGAATCGTATTCCAATTTCTGACTTACAATAAATAACAGTAAAACAACACTGTTAGTCAGATCAGGAAATAGTTGTATGATGTTGTAATTCTGAACATAAAAGCCTACACAAGCCAAATGGCTTATAAGAAAATGAACACACCTTATAGCAACAATGTTGAAACTAGAAATTATCCTCTACAATGTGCAATTACATCCTACACCCACCTTATCAAACATAAGGAGTACAGAATGTTTCAACTCTCAGGATCCACGTAATAAAGCAACAACTGCTGCTGTGTCGATCCAACCAAAGCTTGTTCAAGAACCTACAACATTGCACGCAGAGGACCAATAAGCTGAGATGCATATCTAAACAGACATTACTCACAAGCGTTTCACTTGAGATGGCTTATAATAATAGATGGATAGTTAAAAATATAGCAGCCACAATGCTGTTCAAAATTTTGGAATTTGGACGAAGAATAACACCTATACGAAAGCTTTCATTATCCACCACCAAAAAGGATAAATCACAAGGATGAAATGCCAAGTGTTACCGAGAATCATAGTATCACATCTAGAAACTCCACAGTTAATCAACTTCTATTGGGTTCAGAAACAACTATAAGGTTTATTTCCGATGACACAAACACTGCATTGCATACCCAACAAGTTCAAAGCTCCCATCTTTGCTCTATTTTCGATTGAAATTCTTATCGTTACACTCCCATTTCTCAAAATCTAACACGCAGATAACTGGAAAAAACAATAAGATGGTAAAATCCGTACAAATCAATAAGCTAGTGCTGAGTATCATGAATCACAAGCTTCCCATTAAACAAACAGCTGACAAGGCATTGCATACACAAAATACTCAAAGTTCCCATATTTTTCTCTTTCAATTAAAATTTGTTGGAACAATTATGTTTTTATTTAAATATTTTAAAACATATTAATGTTTTGTTTTGTTACTAATATTATATCCATAACATTTTGTTACCATTATTCTATGCATAACAGCCAATTGATTTTGGCTTTTCAATGAGATAAGGAGTTACAATTTTTTAAGTTTGAAATGTGCCATTACTTCTCTGTATAGAGAAGAAGAGCAGGTTTCAAACCGGTTTTGTCTTTTCCATTTTAAATTTGCTTTACGTTTTGACTATTATTTATGCTAATAAATATTCAAACGTTTTGACTAATATTTATTAACATAACTTGTAAAGCAGTCCATATACATAGAAAAGTTTCGACCGTTTTGATTTCCTTTAGCCTGCACCACTAATAATTCTTTTGATTGCGGAACGGTTTTATAATCCCAACGTCTATCTCATAATCCCAACGTCTATCTTATAATCCCAACGTCTTTCTTTAGCTAATAACTATATACACATATTTATATATAAATATAGCTTAAGCACAAAGAAGATAGAAAAGATATATATAGAAATATAAAGAAAAAAAGTTTTTCATATATTGAGATCAACATATCGAAAGGGTGTAAGTTTGAAGGTTCTTCCGTTGTGCAAGGAAGAATCTTATCAGAAGAAGGTTCTGGGCTGTTTTATCCTGGGGACGACGTGGTGTTTGTGAACTGCTTGCACACTTTGGGCAGAGCCGCGAAACGTCTTAAAGAGAGCGACTTAGTCCGCGACTCATCCCAAGAATCATTCACCACTCAAGGATTCTATATTTTTTCGGGTAACTTCGTTCCTTTCTATTTCAGTTTACAACAATTTTAAGACGATATCAATCTGCCATGGAATCTGAAAAATATTTGTATTGCTGTTAGTGTTACTCTTTAAGAACTTTGTTTTAGATATGTGGCAAATCATTGTGATTATATAATCTAATCTCAAGTTACTAGTATGTCAACTGTGAATGCATTTTGAGCTGCTTAGGTGCATTCGCTATAGGACGAGTGAATTGACTTAGTGAATGAATCTGTTTGTGATCTTTTTGCAACATGTGTTGATATTATCAGTAGTCTTTTGATGGAGATGACTAGGTGGCTGCTGTGTTTTGTTTAAATCTGTTTTGTGTACCGTTGTAAGCTTATTCTTCGATGTAATCATATGTCAAAGTTCTCATGTTTACAATTCAGAAAAACATGAAAAATGGCGATTTGTTTTCGGTTCTAGAATGAACAGATATTTGTGGTAACCGAATTGATCTGAGCTTTACTTGAAATTGATCTGTAAATCATGCATTTTACTAACTGATTTGGTTCTGGCATATCATATTTATTCATGGGGATATGCTACTAATGGAATGTTTATTGAATGTTGATAAAATGTCATAATTGAGTCACTTGATGCTAATTTTTATGAGAATATATTTCCTTTTAATCTTCAAAATAGTGGGGGTTCTAATTCTTCTAAAATTTATGAACCAACTGTCAGATACCCCTTTATGGGAGAAGAAGCAGGATGGTTGAGAAACCTACTATCAAATACCAGATACCCCTTTATGGGAGAAGAAGCAGGATGGTTGAGAAACCTACCGTCAGATACCCCTTTATGGGAGAAAACGATTCCAGTCATATACGGTCTGAAGAAAATTTGGTTGATCCTTTGACGAAAGGACTAACATGAGAAAAAGTTTGGAAAAATCCTTTGACAAAAGGATTAACATGAGAAAGGGTTTGGAAAACCTCGAAAGGGATGGGACTAAAGCCCATAGAAAATTGAGTCATTTGTGATAGCAACCCAACCTATAGACTGGAGATCCCAAGAAATAGGTTCAAAGGGTAATAACAAGTCACAAGTGATATGAGTGAAGTCTTGCTAATTTTAATTTGGAATATTATTCCATGTCCATCCCTAAGAAGCATGACATCCTGAAGCGATTTTAGGTTGAGATGTTTTTTCTCTTAGTAAGATCTATACTCTATGTTGAGTGGGATATCTAGCTACAGGAATATCCTTGATAGTCTTACCTATGTGAATGTGGAAGTGAGGCCGCTTCCTATGAAATCTTGGGCAAGTTTCTAGAGCGTTCACTATACTGGGATACAAGCACATGGCCGTAAAGTGCTGGCTTTTTGAACTTCACCTTAATAAAGTTATGTGTGTGGTGTTGTCAGAGATAGAGTTCAAAACTATAAGTTACTCTAGTATAATCTGGATCACTAACACTATGTATGGGTTCAAGTTAAGAAACACCTTTACTTATGCATAGCTTTATGATATGTTGCTTGATATATATTTTTTAAATAAAAACAAGTGGGGGATTGTTGGAACAATTATGTTTTTATTTAAATATTTTAAAACATATTAATGTTTTGTTTTGTTACTAATATTATATCCATAACATTTTGTTACCATTATTCTATGCATAACAGCCAATTGATTTTGGCTTTTCAATGAGATAAGGAGTTACAATTTTTTAAGTTTGAAATGTGCCATTACTTCTCTGTATAGAGAAGAAGAGCAGGTTTCAAACCGGTTTTGTCTTTTCCATTTTAAATTTGCTTTACGTTTTGACTATTATTTATGCTAATAAATATTCAAACGTTTTGACTAATATTTATTAACATAACTTGTAAAGCAGTCCATATACATAGAAAAGTTTCGACCGTTTTGATTTCCTTTAGCCTGCACCACTAATAATTCTTTTGATTGCGGAACGGTTTTATAATCCCAACGTCTATCTCATAATCCCAACGTCTATCTTATAATCCCAACGTCTTTCTTTAGCTAATAACTATATACACATATTTATATATAAATATAGCTTAAGCACAAAGAAGATAGAAAAGATATATATAGAAATATAAAGAAAAAAAGTTTTTCATATATTGAGATCAACATATCGAAAGGGTGTAAGTTTGAAGGTTCTTCCGTTGTGCAAGGAAGAATCTTATCAGAAGAAGGTTCTGGGCTGTTTTATCCTGGGGACGACGTGGTGTTTGTGAACTGCTTGCACACTTTGGGCAGAGCCGCGAAACGTCTTAAAGAGAGCGACTTAGTCCGCGACTCATCCCAAGAATCATTCACCACTCAAGGATTCTATATTTTTTCGGGTAACTTCGTTCCTTTCTATTTCAGTTTACAACAAAATTCCTTATCATTACACTTCCATTTCACCAAATCTCACACACAGATGACAAGTAATTCAATGAAATTTGAAAGGGGAAAAAATGTCAGTACAAGACGCACCGCAGAAAGAGACAAACTACTACGAGGGATCAATGGAGGTACCCCGAGACAGCTCGCAGCATTGCCGCGCTTCGACGGAGACGTGGCTTGTGAGGCGAGCCGAAGCCAGGGCGCTGTGCAATGGCATCAACGACTGCGCGCAAGCTAATTGGCCCGCATTGACTGGGAGGGAGAAGAGGGTGCGGCGGAAGTTGCTGCCGAGGAGATTACGAAGCGGAGCGCGAGGGAGAGATGAGATCGACGGAGACGACCGGAATGTTGAAGCTCTTGCTGTTGAGATCAGAGACCTTGACAACGACGACCCAGATCGCCACGCCATACCTTTGCTTGCTGGAAATTTAGGAATTGAGGATTGGATTGGAAGCAAGGGTTTTAGGGCATTTCGATTTGAACCCTGGAACCGAAGTACTAGTCTTTACAATTGCAAAATCATTGGGCCTGTTTTACATTTGGTCTCTTCAAGTTCTGGTCCAATATTGGGATTTGGCCCATTAAGAGCTCCCTTTAAACCATTGTTCCGATCTAACAGAAACATGCCAAGTCTCGCCGCTAAAAGTCTAAGAGCCACAATTGATGAGGCTACGACGTTCCGGTTGGCAAAGCTGACAAAGCCACCGCTATGATCTTTGTTTAAAGGCATGCATAATGCACACTAAAGAGGATCCACGCACTATCTGGCTTGCTCTGACTGAACGCTTTGGTCATGAGAAAGATATGTTCTTGTCTAAAGCAAGATGCTACTAGCAACACGCAAGGCTTCCAAACTTTTAAGTCTGCAAATGATACAAGTTTAAAATTTGTCGAATCAGATCACCGATCAAGTTCTATAACGAGGACTCAATTGACATTTCCAACTGGTTCTAGGTCTTCCGTATCCGAAATCTGTACGTGCTTTAGTTAAATTGAAGGTGTGATATCGCTTTCCAATTAGTCGACACAAAACAAAACCAGAAAAATAGTTGGAGTAACAGCTTTCTTGAGAATGTTCAGCAGCATGCCATACATTGGGAGAGAAGCAAACTACATTAACAAGCCTAACTAAAAAAAAGTTGAAAACAATCCTGTACATCTCTCCTAGAAAAGCAGCTCGATCGACGATTGAATCAAGAAACGGGCTCACAAACAAAATGAATATTAGTGAGTTCAGCCTTGATCTACGGTTAAAATGCAACGCCTACCCACCTAAAACACACTTAGCCACCCATCCTAATCAAATACAAAGAACTAATCTACGACTTGGATTTGACGACCAACTAACTTCCGATACAAGACAATTTTGGTATTTCCAGTTCTAGATTCTAAAATCCAAAACGCAGACTGTGTTGTTGGCAAAACATGCAGCAAGTTTGTCGCCTTCCTTGTTCCAGCAGACTTCAAATATACCGCCACTTCCCGTGTACGTTTTCACAATCTTGCCTTCCTTCAGTGACCATATATGCATCGATTTATCAAGAGATCCACTGGCCAAATACTCGCCGTTTGGGCTAAAAGCAACAGAATAAACAGGTTCCCTGTTCATTCAATTTGAATGTATCAACACAGAATAAGTAAAGAAATTTTATTAGGCTTCGAACACCATACGGTTTGTTTAAATCCAGTACCTGTGTCCATCCAAGCTGCAGATAAGTTTTCCCTGTTCCACATCCCATAGCTTCACAGTGGAGTCGAATGAAGCACTGCACAAGAAACAAAATCACTAACAACTTATAACCATAACACACAGATTCAGTGTATTTACAATCACAAACAACTTATAACCATAACACAAAGATTCAGTGTATTTTCTCCGTCGAAAGTAATGAGTGTACTTTCTCCGCAGAGTATACATGCAGAATGAAGTGCAAGTTTGAATCCTATCAAGAAATAATATTTCTACATAAAGACAACTGCGCTTGGGCGTGAAACAGAAACAAATGCAACAACATGACTACAAAAGAGCAGTGTCTTAAAATACAGTTCTCGCTGCACCACAGGGTTGGCACAGAATGAATCAGGAGAATTACCATCCAACCAGGTTTTACACAGGTAATAAACCATTTTCTGTCTTTGTACAAAATTTCAACTGCCAACATTAAGCTTTTCTTGAAAAATATGAAAACCATGTAAAAGCTATTTATTGAAACAATTTGCAACTTTAACTGAAATAATAAAAGATGACATGGTAAACGCAATGCACACAATACAGTATCTCACTTCATCTGAGAAGCACTATACCTTGCCAGAACTAACTGTTGGTTAGGGTTGTTTGTTCCTGGCCCAGTCGGACTCCACCTGATAGTGTATATCTCCTGCAATCCAAATTTTCAACGCTTCTAAGATTCCGCAAGAGTAGATTCGAACAGACATGATAGGAAAATTAAACTTGAATGACAATCTGAGGAATACCTTAGAATGCTCTCTCAAATCATGAACATACTTTTCCTGCTTCATGCTCCATATCTACACCATAATTTCACATGAGTTGCAAATTCAATAGTCTTATCAATTGAAAACAATGAACCAGCTGAAACTGATCCAATTAATTGAATGGAAAATAATGAACCAACTGAAACTGATCCAATTAATTGAATGGAAAATAATGAACCAACTGAAACTGATCCAATTAATTGAAAATGGTTATATTATACTGAATAAGGATAAGATGTACAAAAGAAAATTGATATATATATATATATATATATATGAATTATCGGACTCAAACTTCTAATCTAGCAGTAAACGAGATTGGTTTAATCAATCCTATTGTTCCCAGTATACATATGACACTACCCCCATACCAGGTCTGTGTTCAACTTCAGTAACTATCTTTAATTATATACAAGTATAGACTAAAAATATTATATGCAAACAAGTATCTTATTGGACATAAAATGGAACTACTTGACTACAAATTGAGCAGGTAGGCACAGATAACCTTTGCACTGATATCGTCAGAACATGAAGCCAACAATGAACCGGTTGGATCCCATTTAACACAATTAACTTCTCCCTGAAACAGCGAAAGTCCATTGATTAGCCACAAAAACTGATACTATCAAGTACAATTGTAAATTATAAAGTTTATCGTTCGCAAACAACATGCAAATTTTTGCAGATGTTCAAACAAGTGAAACCATTTTTGGTACCTGAGAAAATTCCAGTAACTACAACCAGACATGTTCAAATAAACTGGTAAGCTCAGGGTTTTCCAGTTGACATAATCAAATGCAGGTGTTTAAACTTCAGGGAAATAAAACAGCAACATTCTAGAATGGAAGGCTGGATTACCAAGACCCTCTCAAATCCATATTCAACCAGACAAGGACCAGTTAACCAAGATTTTCTTAAATGAAAATGAACATTAACATGATCAGCATCAAGACAATAAGTCTCCGACTAGAATTGGGTGTACCTAGATCTTCAACAATCTAAACAACACAAAACTATCTGCAGCCTCTACAGGAAAAGAGCAGAGTATACATAAACAACAATAACAAGGAAAAAATGCTAAGAACATAATTAACCTCAAGTTTAATCCAGAGCAACTAAATGCTTGAGAATACCTGATGTCCTGCAAAAGTTTTAATAGGTTGGTTTTCCCCAATCTTGCAGACATATATCATATTGTCTGTTGAGCTCATTGCAAAGGATAAATTGTTGCACCAATCGACATCAAGTGTTGGACCTAAATGACAGAAAATAGTCGTCAAAATCCCAACACAACCACTATTACACAGTCTGTTCCATGAAAATAATACATACCTGAATGAAATTCGAACTGCTGTTTTGATTGCTCTGCCTTTACATCCCACACAATTGCAGTTTTATCACAGCTTCCTGTAAGAAGATAATCTCCCTTTTTGTTCCACTTTAGTGAGAATATAGGCCCTTTATGTTTGCTCAAAGTACTAATTAATTCACCTGGGCAAAGATACCACACAGAATATATGTTCTAAAAACTTCCAAAATGATGCAGAAACGTAAACAAGAATCATAAATCAAATGGAACATAAAAACCAGAAAAACAATCATCTGCTTACCATTTGCACCCCAAATTCTTGCTTGCCCATCATACGATCCGGTTGCAAGCATTGTTCCCTCTCCCTGAATAAGTGAAAAGTTTATTTGCATATACACAAAAGAAAAGAAAAAATACAAGAAGCTTTTGCAGTTTTAGATACTTTTGGAATAAAGAAAACAAGTTTTTTTTTTCTTTAGTGAAACTCGCAAGGCACATAACAAAGAGCATTCACATGGCATGTAATCAATTACAAGAAAATTTGATAGGCCAATTATCACAAAAAAAATCCACAATAACAGAGCTCACATTCCAATCAAGTGTCGTCACATCTTTGCTCTTTTCATTTGTTCTACCCTTAACATGCTTCAGTACCAACACAGTTGAGGAACCATTTTGTGAACTAAACCTGGAGCTTCCATCAGCAATGGTCCAAATACGAGCAGTTGAATCTCCAGACCTGGAAAGTGATTAATTAAAAGTGCCAAGAGTAAGGGATTGAAAAAATGTGGAAAGAAGAGATCTTTCAAAATTTGTCATTGGTAATCCTAACAAAGTGTGGCAACACCATGTATTCGGAAACAGCCCATATTCTGGTCAACATTAAGGCCCACAATTAACATGATATATGATAAATTAATATCATCAGTTCCAGCTAGTCTTAAGGGATGTTGATTTTACTGAAATTTTATGCTAAGAGAGGCTTAAATAACAACAAAAGATAGTATCAAATCAAATGGTGAAGAGCAGATAAAGGCAAAAACATGTCTCATCCAACATCAGTATTCAATTAACTAGCAAAACAAGTGAAAGAATTAGTAAAGAGAGAAATTAACAACATTTTTCCATGGTTCATTATTCTCTAAACAAGAAAATAGATAATAGAAACATCCACTACATATGAACAATAACAAATACACACCCCGATGCAAGAAGAGAACCTGCTGGACTCCATGCACAAGCACATACCTAATGAAGAAAGGAAATGAGATACAATGTCACACACGGAGATATGAAGAAACATACGGCACAGAAAGGGGGCAAAAGCCAAGTATAAGGTGGGTAATGCAGGAAATTAGGAGCATGCACAAACCTCATTAGTATGCCCCTCCAAAATTCTCACATCAGAACTAGGGATTTCAACATCTGTAAGAGGAATATCCATTGGTTCTGCTCCAACAAAAAGAAAATAATGATTACTTGTACACTTAAGAAATTGACAGGAGAAAGATTATTTTGGATAGAACCGGAATTTTTCAACTGTGTTAAAGGAGAGTTTTATATAGCATGCTTTGCCTTTTTACACGTGTGCCAAAAACTCTTCATACCTAAATGATTATGGAATGAAGCTAGTTAAACTTCCTTGCACAGATTCTCAAATGCCAAGAAATGCGCAAGCCACCACATTCCAAAACCAATTCCCACCTTGGCAGATCATGATATCATTACAAGAGAAAACAAGAAGTTAAAGCATTCCTCCTTTATTACTTTCAGTTCATTAAAAATTAGATAAAAATTATATGAGTAGTTCACCGTCTAAGCGTATGTTTGTACATATATAAAACTTTTCCTGCACCCTGGTAAGCTCCAAAAAACAAGTGTCTACATCTTAGTTCTTATTTCTCACCAATCACAAAGTAAAAGAACATAATCATTGAATGGATTTGTGGCTGCTAAAAAACTGTGGCCATTTCATGGCCTTAGTAATTGTATTCAGGCTAATAAAAGAATAAAGACCACAAAAGAGAAAATCATTTGCAGTAAAACTTGAATCTACCTCCAGAAGCTCCATTTTCTTCATGTTTCACATTAATTTTATCTTCCTGATCTCTAACCACATCTCTGTCATTGTGGTCCTCCGGCTGCTTTTCTCGCTCCTTGTTCTTTTCTATCCTCTCTCTATCCTTTTCAAAATCCTTCTCCCTTTCTTTTCTTTCTTTCTCTCTTACTTGTGCACGTTCTCCTTCATGTTCCTTTTCATGCTCCCTGTCTTTATCTTTCTTTTCATAAGACTCATGCTCTTTATCTTTGTCTTTGTCCTTCTGTGAATTCTTCCTTTTCTCTTTAATCATTTGCCTCAATTGATTTACATCCTTTGTAATAAGATCTAAAGGTTGTAAAAATGAGAAATCTTCATCCAAATCTGCATCACTCTGGCAAGCTTAAAACAAAAGCTGGTTAACATATATTCTAAGATGTTCATTAAGCATAAAGTTCTTGAACAAAAATTACCAGTTATTCAATAATCCATAAAGAACAAGAATACTAACATTACTCAAGTTAGCTTCCATCTCCAAGTACTGAAGTCCCTTTTGTATAAATGTAATGAGTGCACCAGGTGGAACCAAATTTCCATCGATAGTGCATTTGTTAATACCGGCCTCATATCCTAAAGCAAAAGCTGAGTGCATGAAACCTGTAGAAGTAACAAAACGAGAAACGTAGAGAAAAAGAATTGGGTTCATCCATACAATCTTTGATTGATTCGGAAGCTGCTTCACGTTTTGCACTTTGATAACAAATCTAATGTGCAAACATGCAATAGGCTTGTGTTCAAAAACCCATAAGATCACTCTACAACTCCTATTCTACTGCTTTTATATAATGTTAAATAATCTACTACTTGAAAAAAAAAATATCCAATAGCTTCACATATTGATTGCGCATCAAATCCTAGTGAGATTCAAATCTTATAATATCATAATAAGTAGGTATACAAATAACATTCAGTTAAACATAAATTTGTATTCAGGTTACGGCAAACCAAACTAAAAAAAAAATATTGATTAGGAAAAATAAAGGGCGGCACTATCCACACACCTCTTTTTACCTTCACACACTCCTCACAATTTCCGGTAGTGGGAACAAATGAATTGAAGAAGATCAAATGACATAAATTAACCAAGGTGTCTAAGAGGTATAAAAGGGTGTGGATAGCACCATTCAAAAATAAAAGAGAACACGATAAGTACTGAACTTTAGAGCATTAATCACACAACAAAATTATACCCACTACTGTTTTAAGATATATAATCTCATGCCCCCTCGACGCCCGATAAACAGGAAGCCAATTGAAAACTTATTCCAAAAATTATAGTTCTGAACCCTAATTAAGTTATACTAGCAACCATGCAACACAAATTGATACATACAACCTTATAATTTGTACGGCACGCTCAAATTCTCAGAAACCCTAGAATGTCAATGCAATTCAAAAGGGGAAATATAGGGCAAAATAAATCCGAAGAATCGATAAGATTGAGGGGTTGCAAAGTGTAGAATACCTGATTCCTGAAGGTAACGGAAGACGAGGAAATTCAACTCGACGGAGGTGATGGAGGTCATCGTCGCAGAAGTTGCCGGCTTCAATGGCTGTGATGAGAGGCCCGCAAATCGTGCGGCCCAGTTTCAATCAGAGAGAGAGAGAGAGAGAGAGAGAGAGAGAGAGGGAGAGATTGCAATGGCAAACAGGCGGGGGATATTTATCGGTTTTGCAGAGTTTGGAGGGACTCTGGAAACCCGAGCCAGAGAGAAGAAGGAAGGGCAGGGAAGCAGGGATCTTCCATTTTCTCCTCTTTTTTATTTCTTTTTTATTTTCCTAGAAAAACTAATATAAAATGTTTGAAATTTTTTAATTTTAAAGATAAAAGACAAAATAAAAGGTAAAGCTAATAGTATCAAGATTAATTTTTTAATGTAAATATGTGATTTTTCGTTAAAGTGAACAGTACGTGAGCTTTTCGTTAAAGTTTTCTTTTTTTAATTGATATATATATATATATATATATTTTTTAATGCTTTAGATAATGTAAAACCTTTTTAACATGTTACTTGTATTCTTGGGTCCGACAACTAGCCACCGAGATTATGCCACGTGGCTTATTGGATCGGCTTGTGCACAAGTTCAAAGCAACTCCAGCCCTAAAAAAATGCTTCAGCACTCAGTCCATTTTCACCTCTACAAAATGCATTGGCACCCAGCCCAAATATTTAAATTTTTTATAAAATAATAAATAAGAAATTACATCTATTTTAACGACCCTTTCCCAATTTTGTGGTTTTTATAATTTCAATAAATGAATTTACGAAAAGGCCCTTCAAGGCAAATGCTTTGACTTTATTTGACCGTCTTGTCGTGTCATGTAAGATCTATTTTCTTAGCTTATTCTCATAGTACTCGTCACTACAGACGTGTGGGTGCAAATGGAATCAAATTTAGAGTTATAACGAAGAAGTTACAAACAAGCAAAGGTAGGGATGAAATTGTCATTTGCGCATAATCAAGATTTTTCCAGATAATCCTGAGGGGCCATGTGGAGAGCCGTGAGTGGGAGTATTGGGCACTGCCCAATCAGAAAACAAGGTAAGGAGGGAAAGGAGAAAGGAAAAAAACAAAGGAAAGAGGAAGCGGGCGGATTCCTCCAATCCACGTGACCCGACCCAATTCACAACGTTCTGACACCGATTCTAGCTTTTTCTCGGCAAGTTAGGCGGCTCCACCATTACTAATCGATTCTTCGTCGTCCAACTTCTATTTCCACCCAAGTTGGATGGCTGTGGTCGAGGATTTCACGACGAACTCTCATTCTATTCTCCGAAATCATGCCCAATCAATTATTGGGGCGTCGGGGTTTGAATTGGCAGCCATTCGAAGAACACCATATTAAGTTTTCAGCGGATTCAAGTTGAATTGGAGCACTTCCTGGCCAAATTGGCCTTGGTCACTAGTATAAAAGTTACTCTACTCATTGAGATCTTCATTTTGGTAAAATTTGATAATTTTTTGAAATAGTTGAACTTTCCAGCAAGTCGAGGCAGCCGACCGCCACCCACGGTGGCACGTGGCAAGGGGGTCGTCAATGCTATTCTTAGGCTAAATTAGATGCCTTGAGTTCAGTTCTGATAATCGTATAAAGTAGGTTGATTGTTAGAACCTAAATTCTCAACAATACGTTAATAAGTCATTATATGAATCGACGATCCGACCGTTGAATCGTCATGAAACTTTAATAGGTTATGATTCATAATATTTGAGAACTATAAGAACTTACAGATCAGGAATCTGACATACGGATCTTCCCGAATTGGATTTGTAAGCTCATAAAATAAAACATCGATCACCACTTAGTTTTGGCAATTGGCGGAGATCCGACCGTTGGATCGTTTCAAAAATATATTATAATATTATAGAAGCATAGTGTGGATCCTTGGAAGTTACGGATTGGAAATTTGATATGCGGATCTTTCGAATCGAGTTATGTAGGGTTGTGGACCCTACCGCCGATCTTTGACCGACGGTTGACTTTTGGTCAATGGGTCTCATATCATTCTAGAACGTCATTAGGGAAGTGTTTTATGTAAGTTACGTGTACTATTGATAAGGATTCTGAGACGTGGTTTGATAATTGTTCTAGGCACCGATCGTTTGTGACGCCTCGATGTGTGTGTTACAGAGTTGTAGTGCGGACTCTAAGTGAGTGGGCTTTTGTTTTTTGTATATATGTATATATGCTTTATGTTTCCTAGAAACTGTTTTTAAATGAATTTATGTTTTAAATGCCATGTCATGGATGCATTACATTTTAGTATTTGCATTAGTATGATTATGCATAATATTGAATGACACTACGGACGCCCAGGTAAGCTTTAGGTGAGTACATGTTGATGATAGAGATTGCGGTGAGTATGGTTGTGTTATATATGGTTAGTACTCATTTTCCTACACCTCAGTGTTAGTGTTCCGCCCGAGGCCAGGGCCTAGCCTTCACGTGATCGTTCACCTCCCGCACCACACACTCACCTTTGATCCAAGGCAAGTGTTAGTCTGTCATACAGAATACCTTAGGTGGTTCTGACTTGTAGGTGACTTGCGATACTTCGCACAACCTTCACGTGATCATTGCACTTGAGCGTACTTACTTACACCCAGCCTGTCATACATGCCACATTAGGTGGTTTTAACTCGTGTGCATAAATTGGTAGATGAGCTATATATTCAGCTGTACAGGTCACGTTAGGTGACTTCAGCTGACATATTGCTTTGCATTGATTCATATCACCTAGCTTACACATTTATTACTGAGATACTCGGCATGGCATATGCTTGGTTTTCACTGCTCATGAGCATGATTTCTATATACATATATATTATTATTATTTTCTGGAAAATTATACGAGTTTTGCGGTGAGGGGTTACTATGTTCCAAAAAGGAGAAATGTGTTTTAAAAACTTTGTTTTTGCCCACTCACATTTTCTATTTTGCGCCCCTCCAAGTTTTAGCTGCTGAACGTTTGTATTGACGAGGATTCTTGGCAAATCTTGGGATAGGTGGCTACCTCTAAGGCTAAAATACTTATCCATTATACTGTACTTACTTGTGCTCTAACGTCACATGTGAAGTGGGTTCATTCCCGCTCGCTAGCGCACTCTGGTATTTAGGCACACTTAGGTTTAAATTTATTCACATTTTCCACATCATTACACTTTATGGCTTCACCACCTTCTAGGTATTAGCTAGCACAGCTCGATTCGGAGTCCTAATGGACATTCCGAGTCGGGTTCGGAGTCCTAATGGACATTCCGAGTCGGGTTGTGTCATCTATTAATAAATAATAAATAAGAAATTTAAATATTACTAAAAATAAATTAGAAAGTACATCTATTAATAAAAATAAGTAAGAAATTACATAAAGTACTAAAAATAAAGAAGAAATTACATAAAGTACTAAAAATTAAGACTCAATTAAATAAAGTACTACAAATAAATACGAAATTATACAAAGTTTGTGGACCTAGGATATATGGTTATAGGATCTTCGTTGCTAGGATTTGTGTAGCTAGAACCCTTTCGCCTTGTTTTCGCAACTCTTGCATGCCTCATTCGTACCACGTCTCTTTTTTCCGATGTCCAAAAATATTTTGAATTCGGAGACAGTCCTACTAAAGGCTTATTCATAGTGTCACGATCTGCTTGAGCCATCCTTTCTTTTAGAATCATTTCATTTTCTCGACTAAATGCTTCTCTAATCATCTCGTTTTCTCAATTAACTATTTCTCTTTGTCTCTCAGCCACTTCATCACGTTTCTCAGTAGTTGTTAATATTGCTGCCATAACAGTAGCTTTTTCCTCGTCTCTAGCCGCTTCCCGCGCCAAGTTCAGTTCACCTTGGCAAGCAAGTTCATCCATATATTTAGTGTAGTCATTTTTTGAAGAACAACCTTTTCTCTTTGATGCCTTTTTACCTTGAGGCCTAAGGTATTGACATGTCAGTTAGGTCTCCGGCACTTCTTCAGGCATCCCTTCTGTCTCTTCAAATGTGTCTCATTCTTGTTCAGCTGTGTTTGGTTCTGGCGAACTGTGTAGACCTATGACGTGCATGACAACTTCTAGACCGATTGCCACAATTCAGTATCTGGGGCAATCTTTGACAATTTCTCAACATTCCCATTTGCTGAATGATGTGTTGTGGTTCTTCACATTATAAAGTGTCTATAAATATGCGATAAGACAGTATTATAAAATGCAGGTAGAATACATATAAACAAATTAAAATATTGACGTGGGTGGAATACATATAAATAAATAAAAATAGTGTTACCTGATATGCTAAACTTGTCCCACTACACAGATTACCAGAAGCATGAGATATGGCGTTTTTCCAACATTTCTCGCTTATCCATCTCATTACCCGTAATCAGGTTATGAGTAGTGTGAACCTAACATTCACACAATGTAACATCTTCAATGAGCTTCCACAAAGTCATTTTTTTCCTCTCAAAGTGTAGAAAATATTAAAATGTAGAAAGTGTAGAAAGTGTAGAAAATATTGAAATGTGGTGTGAGGTGGAAGATGAGGGTTAGGTATTTATAGAAAATAAAATTAAAATTTTAAAATTTTTCTGTATTTTTTAACAATTTTCATTTTTAATTAATTTTTTTTATAAATTTTAATTTAGTTAATTAATCTGGATCGTTGGATTTGAAAAATATTCAAATCCAACAACCTATAAGTTGACACGTGGCCAATGGTCATAATTCTGATTGTTGGGCCTTTTTTATAATTTTCAGGAGGAAAACATGGATCGTTAATCTGTGATCGGACAGTCCAAATCAAAATTCAAATTCAATTTTTTTTACTGTCAGAAATCTAACGGTCTAGAAAACTAGCCATTGGAAATCCAAAGGCCGAGGACTGGCCACTTGGCAGACGTAAAAACGGTTGAGTGCGCTTGGGCACGCGGGCCCTAGTTCTGTTTTCTTATTAGCGATGCGCGCCTAGTTGCGTGTCATTCCCATGCGCCTGATCGAGAAAAAAGGCCATTGACGTCACGGTGGCGTCAGTATGACGCCATATGGTTGGTCATTTGGTTTGTCCATTGTGGCCTGGCTTGAGCTAGGTGCTAGCCTAAAGGGCTGGGGTGGAGGGAAAAAGGGAGAAATCGATCCATTTTTTGGCCTAGGTGCTGGCCTAAGAGCAGGGGTGGAACTTCTCTGACTGGGCATGAGCCTAGTCCATTCGCAGTCCATTGGGTAAAATTGACTAAGCCTCAGTCGAGTCTAATCGCATATCACCAACTTATGTCAATCGTTTGTTAGATAAATAATATACTTTTTAAACAAATATTTATTAAACGATGACACTATTGAGCCTAAAACTTTGTTACATGATAAAATCTCTCAAGCAAGACATACGTGGTCTAAACTACCAAGCGATTATCGTGAGGAGCCTTGGGTGCATCCTAAGCAGGGGTCAAGTGTGGGGATAAAGCTCATGGGTCAAGTGTACCAGCATGAATCCTTCAGTAGGTATATGAAGGTATAAAATTGTCAGGTACTTAATAGTCTTGGAGTTTGTGAAGTATGTACAAGCATCGTTATACCTTAGAGAGAACAAAGAGAAAACAGTTGTCTCGCCTAGTTAGTGAAAACATCCCCAATAAGGGGCTCTAAGGGGGCTGGAAAAGTGGTGGATATAGCCCATTAATCTTTGGAGTTTTATAAAAGAATCTCTCCCAATGAGAGGCTATTTATTTCGGGCTCTATATGGGGCTATATATATTTATTTATGTAGTAATTTGATTATGCAATAATTTTTTTTGTGTTAACTTTTTTTAAGTTGAATTTTGGACGTGACAAAGTTAGATTTCATCACTTATAAACCATTCGTTGGATTAAATTCTCTTATCTCAATCTCATCTGTTGAAACATACAAACCCCCAGTTTGCCCTCTAAAATAATTTATTTTTCACATACTATACAATAATTTACCTAGCACCAATTGGTAAATTAGTATCATACAATTTTGAAAGAAAAAAAATTATTTAAAAATTTCACCCACCAATGCCCATGAACGTTAAATCAATTTGAAATTTTAATTCTTATGGAATTTAAAACAATCATTAATTAGCCAAATTGCATGAAAAATATGTAAGGAAAAAGAATTAAAAAAGAATAAAAGGAGAGTATTAGTGTATTTGCAAGTGGAGGGAGAGTGATATACTTTTGCTTATATGGGTTGCTACCTTTTTTGTGGGACCCATTATTTTCTGGGGCTAGATGTAGCCCAATTTAATGTTACCTAAGAAAGAAAGTTGCTAGCCTTAGTGGTGGATCTAGCCCCATTTATGAGCTCATTGGGGATGAAGTTTCTCACTAAGGTTTGAAATGTAGTAGCTTCTTGGAGGATAAAGCCCTCATTGGGGATGCTCTGAAAAAAACTGAAGATAAGATTTTGTTTAAAGGGCACACTTCGTAATGTATTTTAATGATCCAAACCATATGTATTTTAATGTTCTAGGATTCATACAGCCGACCCCACTTAGTGAGAAAAAGCTTTGTTGTTGTTGTATGCTTTTGTATTTTTTTGTCAACACAGTTTTATTTTGAGCTATGGTTTTTTTTTTTATAATTTTTTTACCAATTTGCCCTTATTTTTTGAGTTTTAATTATGAAGGAAACAAAAAGGCACTTTAAGGGTTTTCGAATGTTTCACCATTTTGCTGCTCTCACTTTATATACATAGATATAGATGTTAAAAAAAAAAAAACTAATAACAAAATAATCATCTAACAGCCTTTAGTACAAAACTAATTTGTAAGGTTTTTGTTTTGGGTTAATACTTGATGGTTTTTTTTTTATTAGCACCCCACATTAAACTTTTATATTAAATGACTTATGTACCCTACCATGCATTGACAATTTCAACCTTGTAAGATTTTTTTTTAAATAAGAAATTTCTAAATACGCCCCAAATCACTTTTAACATATTATTTAGCTTATTCAACTCTCAAAGCACTTCTCACCTCCATTGTAGGACAAAAATTTAATCAATGAAACTACAAACACGTTGATTGAAATACGAAATCAACGTTTCGGAAGCTTCACATGAAGAAAAACTTCATATTTTATTATTTTAGTAATTTCTACGACATCGATATTTATTTAAGCTTGCTCCCTAAAATACCTATTTTTTAAACCTGTAAGTGGTAGTTTATGTTCCCTTCTTTTGTTGTCATTTTACGATGCTCCACCTCCTCAGTGGATCACCATTACTTGACTTTGAAATGGTGTTCCTTGACTGTGAGATGGACATTATTTTAAGACTATAGAATTAAATAAAAAAAATGTCTAAGTTTTAGAAACCGCACTTTGGAAATGTATAGAATTGCAATCTTGATTAAGGGTAACTGAACCTTTTGTTTTATAGTTGGTTTCCAATTTAACCACACATTGCTAGACGAACTAGCAATTTTCCCTGTCAATGTTTCTAGGGTCCAAATAACTCGACTTTCGTTCATGAAACTACTCTTTTCCACGAAGAGCTTATCCCTGTGCTTTATTTTTCTTTTCCATTTTTATATGCAGTCAAACAGTGATTTTTTTTGTAGTAAAAACCTTGATGCTTGTCTGAATATTTTGAAACTGTCATCGGTGTAGGATTGCTAAAAAAACCCAAAGCAAATTTGGAGTGTATGTAGAAAATGCAGGGTGTGTATCCAGAAAATGTAAGGTGCATGTTGAGAGTTTCGGACGTGAGGGTGTTATGGAAAAGTATGTGGGGGTGTTGTTGACCCTGAAAAATACCAGGCCTATGTGGTGCAGGCCGAGTAACTAATGAGCTAACTATGTCATTCGGGTTTGTGCAGGGTGTGCCAACTCGTCGGCCAAGCTCGGCCGGGGAGTAAAATATGTTGCGTTGAGCACATTGTTGAATTCTTGATCATGCGATTGCGGCCGAGAAAGGAACACGTCTCGGCCTTTTGGGTTCTAAAGCCTGAAGACAAGGCTGCTAGTTTTACGGAGTTCACAAATCGTCGACACCGAGTTTGGTTACAGTGATTATGTTAGTAATGGTATAAGCACGCCGAACTGGTACCAGACTATATGGACACAAGTACTCAAAAGAGATGTATGTCTTGATTGTAAATGTGGTTCAACCGTCGGAATGCCGAACTCTAAAAGATACTTGTGAATATCCAATCATAAAACTAGTCGACGTTTAATGGGCCGAGCCTAGGAACCTGTAACACCACACTTTGCCAAGAAGGCTAATGAGATGACCTCTACCAACAAGGACTCGAAAAATCCTTGTCAACCGAGACTTGGATAAATAATCAGTCGGTCTCGAAGCAGTGTTGTTTATCCAAACTGAAGGTGCTCATCGGTCGGCTGATTTTACAGCGATAGTGTTATTTATCCAAATTGAAGATATCACCGGTTGCCTTCACGATGCTGTTTATCCAAACTGAAGATGTTTTGGCGAGAAAAGGGGAAAATGAGATATTTCTCAAGGTTGTTGAGAGGTTTCGCGTATAGCGAGTTTGCGCAGGGCAGTTTTGTGTTGAATTGGAGATGGCCTTGAATGATGCACTCCCTTCTCTATTTACAGTAGCAATCCCTCTCATAGCCGAGCTAAAAACATACTCAGAGTATAACTCCTTAACCTAATCTAATTATATCTCGGCCAATCCTAATCTTATTAGGACTTTGAATTAACCTTTTTAACAAGCCAAATTCATTTCCTGAGTCTTAGCATTCTTAACCCATTAAGACTCTTTATCGTACTAGGACCCAACCACTCTATCTTCATCTAAACCTCTCCGCCCTGCAATAAGACTCGGCCGGCCCCAACTAGGTGGCCCATGATAGTTGAATACCCAATGATGACTCTAGAAAAAGATCACAAGGTTGAGAACAACTCCAGGTTAGGCCCTAAAACAATATTTTGGGCCTAAACATTGCCCCCTCGCTTCTGAGACTCTAGGCTTCAACCTCTTGGCCGAACTTCAGCCTTGAAAAAGCGAAACCAAACCTTTAGCCTATCTCTGGAAGATATCTCTGAAAAGTAATCGAAATGCCTCGAATATCCCAAAAATGTGCATTTATGAAGCACAATCACAAGATCCTCATTTTATCAGATACTCTACCATGTGGCAACTCCACAGCTCATCTGTTAATCTTTAATAATAACCCTCGAAACGTGCCAACACTGAAATGTCTCTTCATTACTAAATTTGCTGTCACACGCAAACATGCATCCTCAAACCACGAAATCCTTAGTCCCTTCACCTGGATTTTCTGAATATCCATCATGATTATTAAATTATTCGGTTGATTCTACCCCCCCCCCCCCCCGTTTCAAAAACTAACCAATTGATGTTCCTCCCAAAATGCCTATAAATACCTAGCTTTGCTTCATTTACATATTACGCTTCCAAAACTCTCGAACCTTTTGCCATTTGCTTCCCAGAAAATCCCAAAACCCAGAAGGCTCTCAAACCCAGAAAAACCTTTAAATCTTTAACAATGGCTTCCAACACCTTCATTACTAAACTTTATGAGGAGTGCGCCAAATGCCAGGACTTCATTGACTGTAGCGTCATCAAGACCCTCCGATTTGAAGGTGACTCGAGTGTTTCCCACCAAATCTTGGAACCACTATTCAAGGATGATGTCCCAACGACCATTACCGAAATCCTCAAGGCTCACTGCTTAGCACCCTTGCTCTAAGGGTATGATTGGTCGAAATGGGATCTGACCAAGCCTTAAAGAGTCTGGCCCTCGACCACTGCAGCCTTGGTAGCTTGGGTTGAACGAATGGAAAAGTTCTTGACAAAAGTGGAAAACTCTCGGCATCTACGATGCCATCAAGCTTTCAACCATCGAGATCACCATGGATATGAAGCTTCTTACGGCAGCTCTAAGTTTTTGGTGCTCGTCCACCAATATTATGGTCCTCCTCATCGGCCCTATTGGCCCAACCATTCTCGACATATTGGCCATTCTTAGCACTTCCCCTTATGGTCTTCCATTGGATACCGAAGATGATGAGACCTACACATTGGCCATTCTTAGCACTTCCCCTTCTAGGTGTTAATCCAACCTAGACCTCAAATCACTTTTCGACGAACGTGTCGTCAAGTCACTGAGAAAGAAAGGCCAAGAGCTCCTAAAAGAAGAAGTTTAGAAGCTGCACAAAAACTTCTTCAACTACAACACTTTCATTCAACATTTCGCTGGCTGAGGAGAGGAAAACTTACGGAAGGGAGAACATGAAGCCTTCCTATTCTACTGGTACAATAAATTTATTTTTTGTACCGAGTCGAATAAAGGTTTGATCGAAAACATGCCGGTGGCTGAAGCCTTGGCCAGTGATCACACCCTGGCACTTAGTTTAGTCATTATTGCCAACCTCACGCGTTGCCGGACCGAGGCGACCATCAACAGAATTGACCCGCACTAGAACGGCCTACTCTGGGTTTTCCAACTCTGGCTGCAAGTCTACTTCGCCACTCTTAGGCCAGAAATCTTCAATTTCAAATTCTCCAAAACGCTAGACCTCCAATTAGCCTCTAGACCAACTTCTTCTCACCTGGCCAAATAAGTCTTCAAATACTTCTTCGGCCTAGAAGACTTCTTTAATGACGAGTTCCTAATATGTAGTCGTCAGGAGTGTCCTTCTTCCATCAACCTTCCATCCTCCAGCATAGGATGAGACCGAAAATGATGACCTTTAACAAAATTAGGGGTCATTCATGTTAGCTTACGACCTTTCTCTTAGTTGTGACGCTTAGCGTGCGAGCTAGGAAGTCTACCATCCTCTCTTTACCACTCGACAACTCGGCTACCTTCAAGGTTGCCCAGTGCCTCTACTCACATCTCATTTTCTTCTAAGCTGAGGACATCTCTCTGGTTCTTCAAAAAGAGAGTGTAAAGAAGCTGAGTAAGAATTTCAAGAGAGATGTAAGAAATTCTACTCTCAGCACTGGCACTTTCGCTGATTGGTGGGGCGCATATATCTAAGACTTCTTTGGCACGCTGGTCGAAGATGTTGTCAAAAAGATCTTCGACAATCGTCCAAAGAAAGCTCATGCCCCACAATCCAAAGAAACAACCCAAGGTATATGTCAACGTTCACCATCTTCCTTCGACCGTTCGTTCAAACTTTATTCTGACATCTTTAGTTTTTTTTAGGTAGCCGTATACTGAAACGGGCAGACGTGGTAGCAATGGCCTTGACCAAGAAAAAACTTACCCTTCATTGAAGAAGACCTCGGCCTTTTTGCAAACCCTGATGAGCAAACGGCCTCGCTCGGAGGCCGAAACGGCAGGCGATGTTCCCCGGCCCAAAAGATGAGTCAATAAGCTATCAAAGAAAGAGGAATGGGAGATTCACATCATCTCCAGCCAGACCACAAGAGCGACTACTCCCGGTGTCTTTTTCCACACTCTTGTAATTCAGGTCGTGCAATAAAATCCTCCTACGGACCAATAACTTGAAGTTCATCCCGTCCCCCAAGTCATGGTCGAACCGATTATTGATCCATTGGTCGAGGAGCCTGTAACTCCAGGGCTGGTCATTGATTTTGTCTCGGAGAAGGTGGCCCCCACAACCGAAAGGAATCCTCTCTCAAATCTAAAAAAGAAATCAGTGATCTTGGAGGAAGAAGTATGATTACTTTCGTTGATAATTTTCCCTATTTCTCTTAGCTGAATTTCTAAATAAAAAAAAACTTTGACTTTTAAGATGACGAGAGCAAAGGAATCTCGTTGATGGGTCGCCCTCAACATGCTACACTCTTATCCACCCATCATCAACCAGCGGTCGAGGTGGCTGGCCATTCAATATCTCTGTAATTGAGAGAAATGCAAAACATAGAAAGACGAATCCTACTGAACCCGAGGCGACAGCAGAGACACCGGTTCATCCACAAAATCAAGACCTCGACATTCTCTCTCAAGAAGCTATTTCGGCCTTTGTAAGACTCATTTACTATTTTTGTTTTGTTAATCTCATGCCTTAATATTCTAAACCAATAAGATATTAAATGTCAGGTGCCCGATTAGTCATTTCATCGAAAATTCTACACGCCGAATGACGTTATTTATATTTTCTGGCCCCCTCAATGGCCATCGAACATAGATGACTTTCATCAGCTGCGTGAATTAAAAGATAGTCTAAAATACTAGGCTCGACCATTAAGCTCTCTAGGCTCGAGTAACGAACCAACAAACATGGCCGAAGTCTCTTCTTGGCAGGTCTAACATATCCTTTTTTTCTTACTACCTTGTGATTTTACTTATTCTAACAATCTCTTTTTTGTGAAGCCTTCATAGGAGGTCGAACTCGATGCCCTACTTTTTAGTACTTCCTGAGTAGCTGGGCCTTCTGCTGCTATGGCCTAGCCTTCTGCGACTACGACCAAATCTGACACTTTTTCCATGTTGCAAGAAATCCTATCTCTTTTGGCCCTACAAGTCCTTCAATGTAAAGATCTCAACTCCATAGGGGAATGCTTGAATAACCGTGTAACAAGCAGTTTACTAAGCGGCAAAAATGTCGTTCATCTGTCCAACATCCTAAAGTGAACTCGGGAATACTTCATTATTTTTTAGCGGGCTTTTCAGGTGGAGGATGATCTCAAGGCTGCAACGGCCACTCAAGAAACCATTTGACCAGAAATCGAGGCCATAAAGGCGAAAAAGGAATGGTTGGCCGACCGCGACTATCAAATCGCCAAACTTCAACGCCAAAGGTCGGTTGTCTCTTCCAAGCTTGAGAATGACTTCGAGTTGAGGAAAGCTTGACTGGCAGAGTACGCAGCGGGAGTGAAACGGCTACAACAACTTTAGCTTGACAAAAGAACTTGACAAGCCAAAGTTACAATGGGTGAAGTAAGGTGCCTGGAGCTAAAAGCCGCTTTTGAAGCATTCATTTCTTCGACCCCTTAGGATTTTATTTGTAGCTATAGGTCATTTTGATTTTTTGTTACCTTGCTTGTATTTTTCTTGCAAAATCAATGAAATGCACCTTTTATTCTCGCATCTCCTAAGTAATTGGATAATATTTCTTTAAAAATTTCTTGTTAATTGGTAACTTATGAATGAACTCAGTCTAATCCTTGAGGTGGTATGCCCCTTAATGAGAAATTTATGAGCGACGAACGGTCCTTCCCATTTCGGTGACCATTTGCCAAATCTAGGGTCTTTAATTCCCACGGGTAGCACGGTTTGCCAAACTAACTCTCCTTCGTCAAACGTTTTTTGTCTGACTCGCTGATTATAAGCTTGTTCGGCAATCTTTTTCTGTGCAACCAATACATTATAAGCATTAAGCCGAACTTCCTCTAAGTCTTTTAACTTTTGTTTCATGGCCTGATTGTACTCGGCACTAAACAAATTACTTTGTTCAATCACTCGCAACAAGTTTATACTTAGCTCGACTGGTAACATCACGTCGTGTCCATAAGTTAACGCGCATGGTGTCGGCCCGATTGCTGATCAAGGTGAAGTTCGATAAGCCCATAATGCTTCGTTTAACTTCAGATGCCACGTATCAGGCTTTTCTTTTACCATTTTTTCAAGAATACTGATCATAACCTTATTACTTGCTTCGACCTATCCATTCATCTGCGGGTAATACGGCGTAGACTGATCAAGCCAAATTTTCAATCTCGCAGTGTACTTTTTAAATCTATCAGATGTAAAGATTGTCCCGTTATCTGTTATGATTGTCTCTGGCACACCAAATCTGGTCACAATGTTTTCTTCGACAAAATTACAAACTTCTTTAGATGTTAACTCGACATATGACTTTGCTTCGACCCATTTGGTGAAGTAATCTGTTGCATTGAGTATCCATGCATGTTTTGCTGACCCAAAAGACAACGTAATTTTGCCGATGACGTCCATGGCCCATCCTTTGAACGGCCATGGTTTGGTAACTGAGTGAAGTAATTTGGTCGTGACTCTCTGTATAGGCCCATAAATTTGACACTGTACACATCGTCGTGCGAACTCAACACAATCTTTCAATAAACTCGACCAGAAATAACCGTGTCAGCGAAGTAACCAACGCATCTTGTTTCCGGATTGATGAGCTTCGCAAATTCTTTCATGTACCTCTGTAATTGCCTGGGCAACCTTTTATGGGCCAAGGCATAATAACAATAAATCGTCCTCACCTTTTCGATACAATTCATTTTGGTACGTTACGTAGTTTATGGCATGAACCCTTGTCTTGTGGTTGTGTTTGCCACTAGGGTTATCGAGATATCGCATAATTGACTTTCTCTAGTCATTCGGTACTGCCTCAACTGCGCAAACATTTATAGGATCTTTTCGTTCCAACAACAAAGGTAAGGACATGACCCGTGTACGGATCACATGATCGCGTTGGAGAACTTGCTGATTAACCAAGGCCGAGTGTAGTTTTCGTCATGAGCCAAAATATCGATAATATCGGCGAAATATCATCAATATTATCGTTTTTTTAGATAAGGATATTTTCACACGTATCCACCTTATTTTCCTCAATATATCGGGATAATATCGATAATATCGGTAATATCAGGATAATATCGATAATTGCATGTTAATTTTTTGAAGTAATTAAGTAATGTTGTACAATTATTCCCTAGGATAATTTTAATATGTTTAATGTTATTTATTATTTTATTAATATTAGGTTTTATTATCAAATTGGATTATTATTCATTAATATTAGGTTTTTTTATTATCAAATTGGATTATTATTCATTAAATTGGATTATTATCAAATTGGATTATTCATTAAATTGGATTATTATCAAATTGGATTATTATTCATTAATATGTTTAATATTAGGATTATTTTATTATCAAATTGGATTATTATTCATTAATATTAGGTTTTATTATTCCATATTATTTTTATAATTACTTAAATTCTTACAATCATTTTCTTTACTTCCTATTTAATTCTTCTGTAGAATAACTTTATTATTTAGGTTCTTTTATATAACCATCACTACTATATTTTTTGGCCAAAAAATAATTGCCTAATTTCCATGAAAAATAAATATAGGTACGTTTAAGATGTCTAGTGGAGTTACTAAACGTGATCCAGCTTGGGAACATGGAGACTATGTTGGAACACCTCCCGGATTTATGAGTTCATTCACTGGTGAGGCAAACTTCACGCATGCAACACAAGATGAGGACCATGGCAGTAGGCGGGCAAGACCAGGAATTGGTGCCATAGGGAAAGACTATACTCGTAGAGAAAGAGGCAAGAGGACTTTGTCAAGTCAAGAAGATGACTCGTTATCTATAACTTCGGACTCTGTTGGAGTGAGAAGTAGTAACTATGGTTATACTCATAACCAACGATTTCCCTACCCTTCATATCTCATTCATGTTGGGATGGAATCGAGTGACTCATGGAAAGAATCTAATACTCAATCTTCAAATGGTTTTTCTTATGGACAACGTTAACCAATCTCGGATCCATATGGGTGGCATGTTAACAATTACATGCAAAACTATTTTGGGGATTTATCATTTGATGACTAGTCTTCACAATACACTTACTCTACACATAGAGATGATGAAGATAGTGAAAATTTTGAACCTCATAGGAACTTTATGTGGTACTAAGTCACTCATGTATCTTACCATGCAATGTATAAAGTGTAAAATATTGTACTAATTCATTATATATAAATGATTATGGTGTGTTTAAACTTCTTTCATTAATTACTACATATTTTCTACACTCACAATGTTTGCCAGCTCGCTATATAATCAACTTAAATCAATTAAATCCATCATGCAATGCATTTCCTTCCAATTTTTTGTGATAAAATAATAGATAATTGACTAAATAAACATCCTGCAAAGTTTCAATAAAAATTTCCAAGTTTTTCTTCCAATTTCCGTGGTTTTTATTCAATTTTTATCGATATTGATAATATCCCGATATTTCCATCAAAATTTTCGTGTTTTTGGACTATCGATATTTCCAATATCATCGATATTTTAGACCATGGTTTTCGTACTGCAAGTATTACCCGGCCTAGCTCGTCTCTTAAGAGTTGTGCTTCGGAGGCTATTTGAGCCAGTTCGCCTATGTCGGTGTTTCAAACTCGAGAGATGTGTTTGAATGTGATGTCGTCGAAAGACTAGGCCAAATAGCTAGCAACTATGTGATAGGGCGCTAGAGTACAACTCATGCAACAAAAAGTTCCATTGAGTTGGTTAATCACAAGTTCTGAATCACCGAGGACGAGGACACAAGTCACCCGCAAGTCGTGAAGGATGTGAAGGCCAATGATAAGGGCTTCGTATTCGACCTGATTATTCGTACAATCGAAATCAAGCTTGAGAGAAAAATACCAGCAATTATGACCTAGGGATTGAATGACAATCCCATTACCAGCCGAGACTGAAGTACTAGAGCCATCAAAATACATCGTTTAGTAATTATCACTTGTTTCTACCATGCCAATTTCGACGTCGTTGCCCCCAAAACTGTATAGGAATAGGTGTTGGGATAAGAAATCAACCAACGCTTGGCCTTTAACGGCTTTCTGGGGCACATATTACAAACTGAATTCGGACAGTGCCATTATCCACTTCCCAATTCGGTCTTTTACTATCGACCGAGTGAGCATGTAACAAATAACATTGATCTGGACGATAACTTAAGTGACCAATGAAAGCACGTAATGTTGGAGTTTTGACGCGATGAAAAATAAGGCTAGGCAGAGCTTATTGATGATGGAATAATTGATCTCAGGTGGTTGAGATTCCAGCTAAGATAAAAAATGGCCTGCCCACGCCCAGTGTCATTGTCTTGTGCAAGAAGACATCCAATTAAATCTTCGGCCGTCGAGATATACAGCTTGAGGGGTTTGTTGCGTCGTGGTAGGACAAGGACATGTGGGGTTGTGAGAGAGACCTTGATTTGTGTAAAAGCCTATTGGTGTTCCACGCACCATTCGAAGGTGTCAAAATCCTTGAGTTTCAAGAGTGGAGAAAGCACTCATTTTTCCCACCGAATTAACAATGAATCGGTGAAGAAAATTAATCTTGCTGAGCAAAGATTGTAGTTGCTTCTTGGTCGTCGGGGGTGAAGCGTTGATGATTGCTCGAGCCTTATTTTTGTCCACCTTGATACCACGATGATGTACAAGGAAACCTAAAAAATTACCGGCTGATACGCCAAAAGCTCATTTGGCAGGATTCATTTTAAGGTTATGTTAGCACATATGAAGGAAAGTCTATCGAAGGTTATCCAAATGTGTCCGCCGATGTTTCGATTTGATTACTGTTGAGCCAAAAAAAATCAAGAGGCAACACGTGGATTTTTGGGTGAAGATGAAAAGTTTACCCTCGAGGCACATCCGATTTCCTACGCACGAGCAGTGGACAATCCTTCTTTAATTAAGCTAAGAGTGCCCAAGAACTGTAACAAAAAACTATCTCATCCATCCTCATTTTAGGTAATTACTTCATAACCTATAAATTATTCCATATAAATGGAGATTAATTGGCTAATTAATGAATTAATACCTAATTAATTCATTAATCAACCAATTAAATCATCAAAAAATGCCCTAAAGGCCGGTTACCTACTCTCCTAAAGGAACCAGCCATCCCCTTTTATCTTCTACCAAATCCTCATTTTTTTTAAAACCTATATAATTCCATAACTTACAAAAACATTCCTTTTATTAGCCAATTAATATATTTATTCCTAATCAATATATTAATTGCCAATAAAAATCACCAAATAACACCCTATAAAGATATAAAGGGCCGGCCACTCATTCTCCAATGAAGACCGGCCATGCCTATATATAGTGGCTCTTATTGTCACCAAAAAGGAGGTCCATACTTTTGCAAAACTCCCAAAATTTTTCTAAACAATTTTTCTCTCTAAATTCTAACTTTGGCATCGGAGGTTCTTCGGCCAAAGCCCCCCCCCCCCCAAATTCATTGTGGGCGCGTAAGGCTTTTAGCCTTGATTAAAGGTGTTAATTGTTTTGTAGGTGTAATTTTGTCCAAGAAGAAAGTAGCGGAAATTTGCATCCACAAATTGGTGCTTTAATTGAGAGTTGAAGATCCATACTCGTAGAAGACCCTAGCATAAAAAGGTTTTATACTCGTAAAAGACTCTAGCATAAAAAGGTTTTTCTCTATTTTCTAGTCCATTTGAATATTTTTCATACTTTCTTATTATTAGAATTTTTTTAATTTGCAAAGATTCTTTGATAAAACGTGAAAGAAAAATATAATGGCTAGAAATTTAGAAAATTCCACAAGTGAAATTTTCAATACTCAAGAAACGGGACTGCGGCGATCCACGAGGCTAAATGTGGTCATGGATGGAGTGGCAACACCACGAAGTTCCACCATGGCAACCACCCGCGACGAGATCTATGGAACCACCATCATGGCCCAAGCCATGCCCTCCAAGTTTGCATGAGCCCGAGCCCAAACCATGCACTTGCATGCATCACGCACTACGCAGCCTGCTCCCGCCGAGCAGCTCACTCTTGAGGCCCAGCCTGCTCTCGAGGCCATGCCTGCTCCTCAGGCCCAGCCTGATCCTGTGGCCCAGCCTGTTCCCCTAGCTTCCCAAGCAGCCCAGGTCGGCTCACACGGAGCACAGCTGTCCCAACTCCAAGTTTTAGGACCCACGATCGTATCGGGGGCATTTTCACCACATTTCTCCGCAGATTTGACATTTCCCAACTCAAATCTCATACCCGGGGTTTACCACACTTCCACTGCTCAAGGAGATACATTCCTTCCAACCCAAATGGAGAACAACACTTGTCTCGACAAGTCATAGAGTTGACGAGTGCCCTCGCATAGCAGACGACCTTGGTAAACCAGCTCTTGCAGCGCACCAAGATGCGACGTGCCCTAGGTGAGGTGTCCCGAAGTAGGACAAAAGCAGACGAAGAACCTTTCCAGTAGCATATTGGCAAGCAGCCACTTGACCAACCACGAACTAAGCGTTCGAGCAGTGTACACTCCCGATTGGGCCCTCGAGATAGCGTATACTCCCGGCTTAACGCGCGGATGAGCATGCACTCTCGATTAGGCCCACGGACGAACATACATTTACGGTTGGGGTCACACTTCTATAGTTAACATAAGAAACCTTCCAGGCAAAGTGTTCATTTGTGGCTAAGCCCACAAGGAGCATCCTCTATCTCACATCGGAGTAGGCAGTACGACGGACGGAGAGAAGTAATCATTCAATCCAACTCAAGTTTAACCGGCATCTTGTAAAGAATTCCCTCGCCTGCCAGAAATGAACCGCATACATCGCCACCGCGTCATAGACGAGTCAAACATATTGAAGAGCAGCCTAGACCAGCAGGTCAAGAACGGGGGCAACCGAGAGTTCCGCTACCCCCAACAAAGGCAAATTCAGGAAGAAGTAGAGAGACTATTGACCAAGCAATTGTGCATTTTTCGATGCAACGAGGTCATCGATGAGGCACTACGACGAGACATGACCAACATAACCAGGTCACCCTTCACATATGAGAGATCGAGCAGGCACAGCCTCCACGCGAGTTCAGCATGCCACATTTCACATCTTTCAAAGGGGAAGAAGACATGGAGAGACACTTAAAGCACTACCAAAGCACCATGATCCTCTCTCAAAACAACGACGATCTCATGTGCAAGATATTCGCCACCACTCTATAAGGCGAGGCACAAAATTGGTTCTACACCTTGCCGCCACAATCCATTTGGAATATCAACAAACTTTCTTTAGTTTTCACCAAAGAATATTCGTCATATCGTTTGATCAAGAAGAAATTTGACCATTTGTTCGATGCCAAGAAGAACCCAAATGAGTCGCTTCACGATTATGTGAAGAGGTTCAAAGCAGAGAAGGCAAGGATGTCGGATGCAACGACTTGATAGCTAAAGCAGTTTTCCAAAAAGGACTTCCAGTAGACCACCCGTTGTTCGGAGAATTGATCATGAAAGAAAATCTAACCCTAGCAGACTCCTTCATTTTAGTAGAGAAACACGCACTTTGGGACGAAGTTAGGCAAACAGACAAGGCACCTAAGCAGCCTAAAAAAGAAGTAACAGTAAAAAAGGAGGACAAAAAGCAGCTGAACAACAAAAGCAAGCAGGGGGCCAAGCGTAGGGACCGATCCCCAACTAGAGGAGGCCCGATGACCAAGAACTACTCTAAGTTCTCGATCCTAACCCCACCAAATGCATATTCGGAGTATGTTTAGGTAGATACTTAGGGTACCTAGTAACCCAACGAGGAATTGAAGCACATCCCAAGAAAATCCGAGTGATCGTAGAGATGAAATCTCCCACTATCTTGAAGAAGATCCAAAGCTTGACCGGACCAGCAGTTGCCCTCAACCGCTTTCTTTTGCGGTCCACCGATCGATGCAAGCCCTTTTTTCAAATCCATCAAGAGGGCACAACGAGACAAATAGGATGAAGAGTGCAAAAGAGCTTTCGAATACCTGAATAATTATCTCACATCACCTCATTTACTATCCAAGCCAGAAGCAGCGGAGGACTTATACATTTACTTGGCAATTTCAGAAGTAGCAATATGCTCTATCATCATACGAGAAGAGCTGGGGGTCCGACTACCTGTATTCCACATTTTAAAAGCTCTCATCGATGCTACCAGAAATTCAAAATCTAGGTTGGGCAATAGTTGTTGCAACTTGAAAGCTCAAGTCTTACCTTCAGACGCAAACAGTCATCCTTATGACGCACTAATTCGGCCCAAAAAGCGTGCCAATGGCAGACGAACACTAAAAGGACACACTCAGAAGCAAGTTTTGTCCTCGTCGCCCTAAAAGATTCTACTTAGGAGCAACATGTACCGGCGGTTGAACACCACCTTCTGCTGTGTGTCACACGACCCCAGTCGACAACTCTAGAGTGGCCCAATATCGGTAGTTGAGTATCTCCTGCTATGTGTTACATGGTCCAGCTCTACGACTCCTTACCGCGCACTCATGCCTAGCCTAGGCGACGCAACAAAGTGACTCAAAAGCTTCTAATTCATTCCAATTCCTAGCCAATTACCAGCTAGAATACCAGGGAGTACCCGGTCAAACATCCAATGATGGCGCAATACCTAGAAAAGGTACGCAAGGAACTTGAGGCATTTCAGACTTACACCTCGTTCAAGTTTCACAGGCAGACAACGGCCATGCAAACGCACTAGCCGGCCTAGTCTCCGGCCTAGATCACCAACTCAAATGCTAGCAAAGCATAGAGGCGGAACGGGCAGCTACAACTTCACATACCACATCTCCGCTACCTAGCGCATCCCGATGACTTGAATGTTTTAAGCTCAATCTATAAAGGCATTTGTGGAAGTCACTCCGGAGGCTGATCTTTAGCACATAAGGCTCTCAATGCAGACTACTATTGGCCCATCATGCGCCAAGATGCTAAGGAGTTAGCCCAGAAGTGAGACCGCTGCTAACACTTCAAGCCGATACCAGCACTGACTTCTAGCGAACTACACCCGCAGACGAGTCCATGGCCATTCATGCCATGGGCAATCAACTTGGTAGGACCCATGCCTCCCGCTACTAGGGGCAGAGACATGATGATCGAGGTAACCGACTGCTTCACCAAATTGGTAGAAGTAGAGCCCACGACGACCACGATTCAGACAGACATAGAGCACTTCGTATGGAGGAACATCATTTGCGGATTTGGCATCTCTCAATCCATCATCACCGACAATGGCCCGCAATTTGCGGGTAAAGATTTGGCGAAGTTCAGCCAAAAATATGGCATCAAGTAACATATGTCCACGCTGAGATATCCTCAAGGCAATGGGCAGGCCGAAGCATCCGACAAGACAATTCTCGACTACCTCAAGAAATCCATCACCAACCAGAAGGGAAAATGGCCAGACGAACTCCCCAGATGTCTATGGGCATATTGCACTACTAAAAAATGAGCAACCGATGAGACTCATTTCTCTTTGGCATTTGGCTTAGAAGCAATCATTCATCCCAATGTCATCAAGCAAAGTATCACCGCTCAACTACCAAGCATTGAATAGAACAGTAAGGAGATAGCCATAAGCTTAGATCTGGCAGAAGAGAAGCGCGAGCAGACTATCACTCGCATCACAGCCTACCAGCAGTAGCTCTTTTCCAACTACAACAAAAGGGCTAAGATCCTACAGTTCCAGCCCGAAGATCTGGTCCTAAGAAAAGCCTTCATCACTACCCGCAGATAAGGCTCCAAAAAGATAGGTCACATCTGGAAAGGTCCGTACAAAATCAGCAGAGTAGGTGGCAAGAGTAATTACACCCTCGCCACCATGAAACGACAAAAAAAAAATCAAAAAATAGTGGAACACCTATAGTTTAAGGAAGTACCATGTGAGACATCCCGCTACATCAAAGCCTGAAGACTGAAGCAGCTCAACGGGTACCACCTCGCAAGCCGAGAACTATCCAGTTGTTATGTAGTCTTTTACAGCTAAGTTATTCGTTCGTTTCACTCGTTTTTTCAATAAGGAATTCAAAAGTAATTTGCAACTTGGCTCAACTACATGCCTACAACAACTGATCATACATGCACTTCAAAAGAAGATTGCGCCTTTCTTAGGGACTCATCGCAGGAATTGCACCCTCCGAATGACCAACCATGCTCTCCAAAGTGGGAGGATAAACTCCACACTCCGAATATCTAGACGTGGATGAGCCGGGCTGCCCTAGTATAGCTAGAAGCACGATGGCTTGTGCTGGGATTTCTAAAAGTAGCCACAATGGTCTTTTTTCAAGGCCTAACTAATTGAAAGATTTTGGGTCTCTTGGCTTAATCTGCGGGGAACCGGGCCTTAGAGACAAAGGGGGCACATTACGCAGTATATCCTAGAGACGGCTGCCCTGGAACCCTAAAGCTGCTACCAAATGCATTAAGGTAGCCTAGGGTTTCCAGAAGACTGCCTACGACTTGCCCTTCGAGCAGTAAAGCCACGGTAGACTTATACAACCGCACATTCTTATGAAAGGTTAAACAAGCTAGTGTGCATATACGAAGCTTTATCCACTGCCAACATGCTACGTAGTTGATAAGCTTCACATCTGCCAATCGCAGAACAATCAACACCAATTCCTAAAGTGTTGTGATACTTGCTATGTAACCTACAAAATTGGAGAAAGCTAAGGTTAACAACCTAGTGGTCACACGGACTTGCCTGCTTCTATAAGTAAGGCATCCGGCTGTCGACCCTATAGCTAACAACCTTACCAAGTTCTACACCAACACCTACAGCTGCATCAACTACGCGGGTCTGTCTGCTTATAAAAAAGTAGCACCCCTGCCATTGGTTTATAAAGTCTAAAGGTTAGGGCATGAATAGAAAAGCGAACGAAGCATGTTTATAAATAACTAGCAAAGGCTGAAGAAGTTCAAGCAAAACAAGAGCTACAAGGAAAAACAAAGAAAATCTTAAAGGATACCTAGAATACTACACCTAAGCAGCTTGGACATCCCACGCCTACGTGGTTGCCACACATTTAGCAGCCGCGACGCTCTTAGCAGCGGCATCATCCAGTGCTTCATTCCTGGCTGCTCTAGCCTGGGCACATCATCTTCGGCTACTTCACTAATGGAGGTCTCAAAAGTAAAGACAAGTAAATCTTCCGAAGAAATAGAGAAGGTTTCGAAGTCTTTCCTAGAAAACTCAAAGTCAATGACCTACCAAAGAGATGATCTACATAACCCAGCTTGTAGAAATCGACCTCACTCTGAACAAGTGGAGCCTCGAGCTCAGCCTTCTCACCTTTCAGTTGCCCGATCTCCTCGAGTAGACCAACATGAACGCGATGCAGCTCATCTACTTCATTCTTCAAACTTTCATTGATCTTTAGTGCACCTTAAAGTTCCAACACTTGGGGTTCAAGCCTATCAACAACCTTCTTGAAGTGGATCACTTGGTTATAAGAAGCAATCAATTCTTCATCCTTTGCATAAGCAGCGGAACAAAGCTAAAAAATGGCATGCTCAAGATCTTGAATCTGAGGTATGTGACATCTGATCTTCTTATCTGCACTTTCATACTTAAAGTTGGATCACGTCAAGCCTAGTCTTCAAGTCAACGACCACTTTGTAAGCGATTTCAAGCCGCATAAAAGTGGGATCATATATATTAAACCCCTTCGAAGTAAGCGACGAGCTCAGATTCCAACCTCTTGATCTTCTTGGCAAAAGAATAAGCCCTAGCTGCCATAACCTTTGCCACCTCCTATGCAGCCTTGGTGTCCTCTTGATTAAGGAACATAGACTCGACTGCCAGAATCTCTATTTTCTGCATCATGACCAGCAGAGCATTTCTTCTATACTCGGTCGTATGCTTCGCAAATGAACTCGAGCCAATAAACTCTTTGATGTCATTGACAAACTTGGTACAAATGTCTATGTCTTTAAGTAGATTTGGTCTCAAAATAGCACAGATCTCAGCAGCCTACCCAGAAGCAGGCTTCGTGGATTTCTCACAACTGCCCACGCGAGCAGTCTCCTCCTTTCCGGCAGGCGATTCAGTCTCAGCAGCATGAGGAGTGGGCCTTGGCGCCACTTCAGTAGTAGAGTACACCTTATCACTCTTCATAATACTAAGCATTTTCAAATGAGAACTAGACTTAGCTCTCAACGGACGTCTTTGTCCAAACTTCGCCACTAAGGCATGAAATGACCACTACGCTGGGTAACCTTATCAGCAATTGAACTAGCTATATTTGGCATGGAAGACGTCATTGGATTAGATCTAGCAGCCTCGTCTTTTATTCCCTTGAAAAAAATGTCAAGCCAATCACAAGCTTGGGGGTAGTCAGCAAACCCTCGCGAGCAATGGAAAAAGACTTTGGTTTTTTCTCAACCGGCATTTCTTGAGCAGGCAGGGAAGATCACTTTTCCCACCTTCACTTACAGCGGGATCCACAATAGTGATTGGATGAGCCAATGCATCCGCCTTGATCCTATTTATCTCATCTCTCTCGGGAGCGGTTCACCTTTTTTCCCGACTAGCAAGCATGGAGCCTGCATGCCCAGCATTCCAGCAACTCATAGGGGCCGCGACCTCCTTATTTCTCCCAATTGCCGGCCTAGCCCATGTCAAAGAGCCCAAATGACATGAGCTTTGCGGCTCGCCGAGCACTGCGCCCCAGCGCCACAATCTACTGCCCCAACCGCACAAGCTGCCCTTAGCTCTAGCTAAGTCGAGCAGCCTAAAACAGTGGCCCCTGCCACAACACTTCCTCGGCCCATGCCAAGCCTACTCTTGGCCCCTGTCAGCCGACGTGCCGCAACACCCCGACGGCTTCCCCACGACAGCACTATCTAAGAAGAAGACAGGAAAAATTAAAAAATTTCTTACATCGGTGTGGCACGGGGAAGACAAAGAAAGCAACGAAAGACGGTCCTTTGCATGGGCAAGATGTAGAAGATTGCTAGAGAATGGGGAACAAATATCCTTTAAGCTTTCTCTCTCTTGTAGGGTAGAATAAATTGATCTTCAAAGTTCATTTAATAACCCACTTAAGGTGGACTTAAATAGGCTTTGAGAGAAATTTATTTCCCTTTCCTAGAAGGATATAATTTCCTATTAAAGAGGGAATCTACATCAAAATAAGAAGTAGACCTAAGTTTCCTAAAACAAGAAGATCTCTACACATGCTGCCCTTTTCTACGAGCAGCCCAACAGGTGTGGGGGCATTTGTAGAGCCAAAAATAATCAAGAGGCGACACGTGGATTTTTGGGTGAGGATGAAAAATTTATCCTCGAGGCACATCCGATTTCCTACGAGCGAGCTGTGGACAATCCTTCTTTAATCAAGCTAAGAGTGCCCAAGAAAGGTAACCAGTTCCAAATTATCTCATCCATCCTCATTTTAGGTAATTACTTCATGACCTATAAATTATTCCATATAAATGGAGATTAATTGGCTAATTAATGAATTAATACCTAATTAATTCATTAATCAAGCAATTAAATCACCAAAAAATGCCCTAAAGACCGGTTACCTACTCTCCTAAGGGAACCGGCCATCCCCTTTTATCTTTTACCAAATCCTTTTTTTAAAACCTATATAATTCTATAACTTACAAAACATTCCTTTTATTAGCCAATTAATATATTTATTCCTAATCAATATATTAATTGCTAATAAAAATCACTAAATAACACCCAAAATATATATAAAGGGTCGGCCACTCCTTTTTCAAGGAGGACCGGCCATGCCTATATATAGTGGCTCTTATTCTCACCAAAAGGGAGGTCCATACGTACGTTCTAATTGCCCTCGGGCAACGAAAAACGGTCTTGTGGACATTGGCCTCGACAATGAAAATTTGGTTATAACCAACATGTCTATCCATAAAGGATAAGATCTCGTGGTTTGCTGTCGCGTCGATTAACAAATCTGAAATTAGCATTGGATATTTATCTTTAGGAGTTGTCAAATTCAAAATTTGAAAATCGATACACACACACACGCGTAAAACACTACTTTTCTTTAAAATTGGAACGATGTTCGCCAACCATTTGACGTAACGAGCTGTCCGAATAAACCCAGCTTTTAAAAGTCGAACGAGTTCGTCCTTTATGCCAAGTTGTACTTTGGTTGAGAATCGTCAAGGTGGTTGACGGAACGGTTTACACCCAGGTTTGATGCATAATTCGTGCTCGATGAGCATTCGATCTAAACCAAGTATCTCATGGTAACTCGAAGCAAAACAATCTTTAAATTCCTTGAGCAAATTACGAATCTCAGTTTTCATATGTTGGGGTAACAAAGCACTAATAAACAAAGGTCGTGGGTCTTCAGCCGTTCCAACATTTATTTCATTTAAAAGGTCATTGACTTGAGGCTAACTATCTTCGAGCTCGGCCGGTACAGCCTGAACCTTGTCTAGTGATAGTATTAGACCGTTGGGCCAACAGTCATTCAACTAGAAATTTTACTAAGTTTATGCCCAAATTTGGTTACTTAGAAATAGCATACCAATAGGCCAGCAATCATTCCATGGTAGATGAAATCGCGGCCCGACATCTTTCCTGTGTGGCTTCAGACATCAGTGTCAGCAATCAAATCGGCTAACCCGAGTCTCGCCGAATCCTGGTGTACAGTCTCGGTGCCTACCTTGATGGCTTTCTGTACTGAGATTTGAGTCGGCCGTCATTCCTTGTTCAAACCCTACAGGGTAATATAGCTGACATGATCATTGTAATAGTAAGCCTGAATCATATTGCCTTCAAACGGCTGATTGTCGGTCAGATGATTCACGACCGATTTACCGTCCCAGAAGATGAGAACTTGATATAACGACGAGGGAATGCAATTTGTTTGATGGATCCAATCTTGACCGAGCAATGCATTATACTCGGTCTTGGAATCGACTATAAAAAATGGACCTATCCAAGAAATTTGGTTAGGATTTGGTTGGTTGAAACTCAACAGATAAAACATGGACCATGCTAATTTCTATGTTTTCGAGGACCGAAAGGCCCATTGGATCTTGGTCGTCGTCTTTCGGGCTATCGAGCAAAGTATCGTGCTTTTGAGCATCCTCGACCTGATTATTTTTTGCTCTAGCAAGTAATTGCTTATGTGGTATGTCTACCAGCCCTGTTTCATTCTGATTGTCATCCCTAAGCTTGTTTGTCATTGGGGTTTGATCTTGTCCATGTAGCGCTTTACGGGCCCACTCTTGATAAGTGATTCGAGCGTCCCTTGTGTCTAAGTAAGCATCCAAACGTGTCACGCACTCTTTCTCATCGGCTGTAAGGCTGAAAAGGGACACAGCCTAGAAAACTTCAAAATGGTACCGTAAATATTGAAGATCCTCGAGAGAGAAATAAAGCTCGGTGGTGTCTATATCAGTGTATGGATCGACCTTAAAGCCGAGAACTCGAGCTTGATGTATATGCTGGAACTTGGCCTTCATCCCTGGATCAGTGGTCTTTTGAATAATTTGTCCGGCATCAGGGCAAGTTAATGCCAGGTCGAGAACCTCTTCACACACCTTTGGTAGGCCGTACATGTCATTAGCAGAATATTTCTCGTGAAACTCCCGCATGTACTTCAAGGCTTCGCCGAGAAATGGTGGGTGTAGATTATCTCAGACTCTTATTAATAGCTCTTGTGAGGGTAATAGGAGAAATTTGTTTTCCACTTATTTTTTCTGAAGTGCTAGAAACGAGCTTTCATCTCCCCAAGCTGAAGTAGGAGTTTGATACCATTCTCAGATTCTTTAATGGTGGTTTCAAATTTGTGATTAATTAGCTTCTTTCCCTAAAGTAACTCGGTCATGACTGTCGGGGGTTATCAGCCATCTTCGCTACCTGCTACTTCTTTCGGTTACCATTTGGTAGCTGAAGTAACCTATGCCACCTGTCGGCAGGCCATGCAGTCTATCCGCTGGTGTCGCCGGTTCTGAGACTTGGATAATGTGGTATATATGCCGGTGGGAGAATTGTAACTATACCACCGTTGGTCGCGTGGCTCAGGCGGTTTGAAAGTTTTCTGGTTCGCAGATGAACTCGAGCTGCTACAGTTGTGCGCATAATAATCCTCATTATAAAATGGTGCGTCGAAATTAAGACACTGTCTGGCTGAAAGTGGCCTGTCAATTCGTGTTTGAGGGCCGAGCCTATCGAACACCCTCTGGTGCTTGCCTACACAGAGCACCTTTTGAGGCGTCGTTGTGGCCGTGGGTGGCTGTCGTGGTACTGTAGCCTGATGTGGTTTATCCTTCGGCTAAGTTAAGATGATGTGTGCTTTACAACGACTGTACAAAACCATCGGCCCATCTATTTCTTATGCGCTCGAGTCTGATATGGGTTCAACGATGGCTGGTCCTGAAAACTCTGTAGGCGGTTCGTTTGAAAATAAATCAATCTTAAGTCGTGGCCAAGAGTTCTTCTTTGGATCATGTTGTATTGGAACAAACTCGACCTTTCTTTTTCCTTTGTTTTTGGGCAGATGAGCATCTACCATAGCAGCTGTTGCCGAAGACAAAGGATCAGCGGCAACGACCATTTGTTTCTCAGGAAATTTGAGCTTGCCCTTATCAATCCGGCTTTGAATGGCATCATGGAACATGACACAGTTGTTTGTTTTATGCTTATTCGAGTTATGGTACTTGCAATATGTTTTGCCTTTCAACTCTTCGGCCTTGGGAATGTTATGCCCTGGCCAGAGTTGACAATCTTCTCAAGTAACAACTGGTCAAAATTTATGTCGGCCTTGGTGATATCAAAAGTGTAAACTTTTGATGTTTTGATGGTTTCTTCAGAAGCCGAGTGGGTTTTGGTATCTTTGGAATTACTATGAGCCAATGCCTTGCATATGTATGGTTTGTCGATTACTATCTCAGCCGCGTCAACACTGGCATATTGGGATTCTTCACCTTCGATCGATGCATAATTGACCGAAGGTTTTTTGTAAAGTGTTCCTCGGGATGAGGACTTAGAGATATTTTCTTCTCAGAGCAAATAATCATATTGCTCGACATGTTGAGCCAATTCGTACATATCTTGAAAATTTTCCCTTAAAATTTTCTTTTTATACTCTACATCTAGGCCGTTTAGAGCAAGTCTAATGAAATTAGCTTCAGTGAGAGGTACTTAGCACCAGTTTCAGGCCGACGTAAATCTCGTAAAATATTCCATTGGTGACTCATGAGAGGCTTGACCCATCCTGGCCAAAGAAGCTACTAACACATATATCCCTGGTCAGTAGAATTGTTCATGAAATTTCTCGACCAGTTCCTCCCAACTTTGGATAGAGTTGGGTGGGAGGTTGATATACCATGCGAATGCTGAGCCTGTTAAAGAAAAGTTAAATAATCGCAACTTATGGAAATCATTATTAATGTCCCCACATTGGGCAATAAATCGAGCCACATGTTTTAATGATGATAGGGACGATTCTCTGGTGAAAAGGCTGAAGTTCGGGATCTTGAATCCCTTGGGGTATTCGATTTTTTCCATATAACTAGGATATGGATGGATAAATTTAGGAAACTTTGGCCTTTTTTTTCAAAGCATAGTCAATCAGTCTCTAAACTTCGACCATATCAACAGGTGTTTCTGTCCTTGGATTAAAGCTATCTGATTTGCTAGTTGATCCACCACTTTTTTTCCAAATCAACCATTTTGAGCCAAACAGATCTTGTCTCGACCTGTATTGCTGGTAATCGGTTATTCTTGAAAATAGGTTGCCTGGTTCGATTGGCGGATCCACTATCATGGGCCCTACTAACTAGGACGTCTCGTATTTCTGTAAGTAAGTTTATTTCTCGGATAAACCATTGCTTGAATTGTCGAGATTGCTCATCAAGTCGTCGTCGAAAAAATGATCTCGTTGGTGGATCAGAAGCATCACCACCATCTTCATCATAATCTTCCACTATTCCTTCAACAAGAGTTCAATTTGTCGCTTTTATGGGGATCTTTACATCACAAGGCAAACCGCTGAGACTAACTTCTCTTTCTCGGTGCGTCGCACTCATCGTTTCAGGTGTCACATCAGTAGGGATCTGTGCCTGTAACAAACCATCTTGCCCTAAGTTCTGAATAGTAGGATTAGTCGTCGATTTTCCTATAGCTGTCTTTTTTTTCAAAAATCGTGTTTCAATGGGCATGAACTTCGTATCTTTAGCACTGGTCCCACTAGGTGTGCCAAAATGTTGACCCTAAAACTACCAAGCTTACGTGGCGCACACGCCGAGTAACTAATGAACTAACTAGGTCCTTCGGTTGTGTGTGGGGCGTACCAATTAATCGGCCAAGCTCGGCCAGGAGTAAAATATGTTGCGTTGAGCGCGTTGCTGACTTCTTGATCCTACGATTGTGGTCGAGGAAGGAACACGTCTCAGCCTTTTGGGTTTTAGAGCCTGAAAACAAGGCCGCTAGTTCTGCAAAGTTCACAAATCGTCGACGCCGGGTTTGGTTACAGTGATTATGTTAGTAAGGGTATAAGCACGCCTGAATGGTACCAGAATATATAGACACAAGTACTCAAAAGAGATGTATGTCTTGATTGTAAATGTGGTTCGGCCGTCGAAATGCTGAACTCTAAAAGATACTTGTGAATATCCAATCATAAAATTAGTCAGCGTTTAATGTGTCGAGCCCAGTAACCTATAACACCTCACTTCACTAAGAAGGATAATGAGATGACCTCTACCAATAAGGACTCGAAAAATCCTTATCGACCAAGACATGGATAAATAATCAGTCGATCTCGAAGCAGTGCTGTTTACCCAAACTGAAGGTGCTAATTGGTCGGTTGATTCTACGGCGATAATGTTGTTTATCCAAACTGAAGATTCACTAGTTGCCTTCACAGTGCTGTTTATCCAAACTGAAGATGTGTTGGCGAGAAAGGGGAAAATGAGAGATTTCTCAAGGTTGTTGAGAGGTTTCGTGTAGAGCGAGTTTGCACAGGGCAGTTTTGTGTTGAATTGGAGGGGGCCTTAAATGATGCACTCTCTGCTCTATTTATAGTAGCAATCCCTCTCATAGCCGAGCTAAAAACATACTCGGACTAGGACTCCTTAACCTAATCTAATTATATATCGGCCAATCCTAATCCCATTAGGACTCTGAATCAACCTTTTTAACAAGCCAAATTCATTTCCTGAGTCTTAGCATTCTTAACCCATTAAGACTCCTTATTGCGCTAGGACCCAACCACTCTATCTTCATCTAAACCACTCCGTCCTGCAATAGGACTCGGCCAGCCCCAACTAGGTGGCCCATGATAGCTGAATACCCAATGATGACTCTAAAAAAAGATCACTGGGCCGAGAACAACTCCAGGCTCGACCCCAAAACAATATTTTGGACCCAAATAGGTATATTCAACAATACGTGAGATGTTAATATAACAAGCCATACTTGATTAGCAGTAGGTTTACCGGGTTAGTTGGCCTAATTTAATGTTAGGTTCCTTTTCTTGTCCTCTTCAGCATTTTTTTTTTCCTTCCTTTGATGTGACCTTCGCCTTAAGCGTTTAACTTTGACGATGAGATTGGTGGAAATGGAAAAGAGCAACACAAGAAGGGTTGTATTCTAACTTGTTAAATTTATCAACTTACATATAATAAAATCAAAACGATGCAAATGGATAAGAATAATATAAGAAGGTTGTATTCGGGTGACAATAAAAAAAACAAAAATCAAGAAAAAAAACGGAAATCATTGAGGAGAGAGAAACTTGTAGTACGAATGTCTATGAAAACCATATCAAACTTCACAAATTTATAACTCTATTAAACCATTTTTCAAATCTCAATTAAATACACCTCGTCAGGTTGGTTTTGGTGTTCTATTCTTTTTTCTTGGTTTCATGTCGCCTTCGCCTTAATTTTTAAATATATCCACTAAACTGGAAATGGATAAGAACAAAACACAAGTCCTTCGGCCAAAAGAGAAAAATTGATCCAAAACTTGGTGCTAGAATTAAAAATAACACGATCCATTACGAACATGGCAGACAAAATTACATGGGACGGCAATCCACTTCTTGAACACGATCACCATTACATGTAACATAGTGATCTTCTCCTTAATTAATTACAAAATTACATTAACAAAGGATGATTAATTAAGTAGGTAATTAAGGATCTAAATCCACACGTCATCGTCATCGTTCCTTGGAGTCCAATCATTTGTTGCAGGGTTGCTTTTGATCTTCGATCCCACTCTCGCATGACTTTCAGGTAGATGAAGATGGAGCCCATCAGCTTCACTGCCCTCTTCCCTCACCGCTCTTATGAACCCAGTTCCGGTCTGAACAATTTAATCCAAATCAAATCAAAATCAAACCAAATTAAATTCATGAACTCATCAAACCAAAGGATATGTTAACGTAAAAAGTAAGAGAAAAATTGAATAAAATGATCAGAAATTGAATTCCAAAATTTACCGCATACATATTGATCAGATATATAGATGATTTGAAAATTTCTCCAAAAAGTAAGAGAAATTACCGTGTGATGCTGTTTGTCGATGGAATTGAGTTCCTTGTAGTACTCTGTATCCACAAACTCATCTTCCACCGTCGGATCTCCCTGCGCTGAGAGTTTAACAGCAGCGGATTGGGACTCGAGATAACGAAACTTGTCCAGCTCAGGAATGGTGGGTTGTTGGTCGACGACGGAGTAGGGAGCCGGGTTTGAATCGGGGTCGCTCCGGCTCGGCTTGATGGGTCGCTTTGGGGCAGCAGAGTCGAACTGGGCCCTTACCTGCTCGGCGATCTTGAGCTGTTCATCGGGTGACAACACCTCGTCGCTCCGGCTCGGCTTTACCGGCTTCATCTGCCCCACCACCATCAAAGGTTTGATCTTTCTTCCGTTTTGGCTTGGGTTGGCTGTGGATCCATATTGTGAAACGGGGATTCGAACAGAAGACATCGGATGCAGAGATAAAGCTCTTAAACGACTTGGATTGCAAGTAGTTTGCTTTTTGTTTCGATTTTGGATGGGGCTCTGTATGTGTTTATATATAGCAATTGAAGGAGAATGACAAGAATTTTTTTTTTGTGTTGCATAATTCAAGGTGCCCCACGTGTAGTAGTTTGTGTTTCGAATACTAAATTTGGATCCGCTTCGGATTTTAGTGTCTAGAATTTTCTTGTTCATAAATTTGAGCTGTTGATTGATATGCAAGTCAAATCAGAGCGGTTGATTGTATGTAGTGGTCAGAAAAATACATTAAAAGAGATCGTTGAATTTAATTTATGCAGTCCAAATTAAAAGATAAAGAGGTTTCACACACTAAAGTCCGGAGTAGATCCAAATTCCTCAAAAATATCACAAAAATGACAAGTGACGAGGAAATTGGGAAAAAGGTGAAACCGTGGGCTAATCAAATCACTGGAAAGTACGAAACCGCTTCGCTGAGAGTTTGAGCAGTTTTTGTGGAAGGATGATTGGTGTGTAGGTTCGGACTCTTAATGGGCCTGAAAAGGGCTTTTCGTCGTTGTGTGGCTAAAGTTCCTGGTTTTAGAACTTTCAAAAGTAAGTTTACTGCCACTTAATACTACGTACAAGTGGTAATTGCCTTGATTATTGTCAAACACGAATTCGAATCAAATAATTATAGGTTGTTAATTGTGAGACTTAACTTACTGTTTGTCTTTTAGTGTAAATAAATGTCGTATGTATTAAAAAAATAGACTTACTAAACTTAATCTTGAATTTTAAGAACTAATCTAAATCGTGATGAAGGTGATTCGAATTTGATTGTATAACTAACATTCGATGTAACCAATATAACTAAGCCCACGTAAAGATTTAGCTTTCATACCTGCTATGTTCTTTTTTCTTCTTTTATTTGTCACCTTATGAAGTTGGCATTACCCAATTTCAGCATTTGCCTCTTCTTCTTCTAGTAGCTTCCCTTTCGAGGAGGATGATGCGACTAGAGCAGCTGATGGCTATTGAAATCCATTTTTCAGATAAGTATTTTCCCAATCAATTTTTTAATGCCAATTTCAAATAATAAAGTTATAGATTGGATTAAGTTGTGTGCTACGTTGGTTTGACATTAGTATAACTTCATTGACGAGCATCTTCACAACTCTGTTGAATAACCATTTCATTTATAATTTTTAGTTTTTATTTTTGTCTTCGGTTCTAATTTATTATTTATTTAGGTAGGGTCCTAATATTGTAGGAAATGTAGTCCACCACTTTTTTGTTCCTAGTCTTCATACTTCCATAATGTCCATGGTCACTTAGATACGAACTCCAAGGCTAAAAACTCGCAAAATTCAACAACTCCATCAATTTTTTCATGGAAAATCTTCGTGCTGGTAAAACCCGTATCCCTTTATTTTATGTGCTTGTTTTTCTCCTCCACTTTGCCTATTGAGCTTATGAGCTCCTAGATAAGTACTTCATCAATAGTGGGTCAAATGCTAATGCAACCTCAATAACCAAGTGTTCACTGCAGATGATTTCTTCTACTCGAAGGCGAGTAGCTTTGTCAATAGCGGCAACCAGTTGCCAGCTACATTATCAAATGATTCGAATCTTTACCATACAACAAGAATTTTCAGGTAACAACCCTACAAGGAGCTCGACATCACTGAAAATGGTACTTATTTTGTATGTCTGCATTTTTTGGCTTTCGCCTCTTCCTCAAGTAATCTATCCGCTGCTTTTATTATGTTCTGGCTTCTCCTGATATTTGAATTCTGCATTCATGCTGTCGAACAATTTCACTGCTAAGAATAGTAGAAGCAATTCTATGAAGGAGTTTTTCTTGGCATTGATCCTAGCTCATTTAGAAAATACTTCATGCCTCATGGATCGTCTTTTGCATTTGCAAATGACATCAAAGTCTTCCTTGCCCCTGTAAACTTCAGCCCTAAGATTTACGCAGTAGTTCATTAGTTCTACATACAATTTACAGGGTGAATGTTGGAGGTCAAGAACTTGGACTACTTGATGACAAACTATCACGAAACCGGGATCCTGATGATCTTTATCTGTCGAATTCAAACTCTGCAGAGGAAGCAGGACCCTCACTGATGCCAAACTACGGCGACTTAAAATCTGATGGCTTTGTTGCTGCTGCTAATGATTTTATTTCCCCTGGTTCTGTTTACCAGACTGCCAAAGTAATGGACAATAATAGTAGCGGCCCATCCACTATATTCAACATAACCTGATTTTATAACCTGTTGCCTTACTACTATGATTTCGTGATAAAGTCTAATGAGTCTGAACTCATTAGCATCAGCATAGGCCCTAAGGCAGAAACTAAAACTAAAAAATCCTTTCTAAATGGACTGGAAATCTTGGAAATAATGGAGGAATCAACATCAGTTCCAAATATGATAGAGTTGAAGTGTGGATGCAAATTTCGTCCTTCTTGTTCTTGAACAAAATTGAACTTACAAAACAAATAACACCTAAGGTCAAGGCCAAGAGCCTCACGCGCCCACGATGAACGGTGGGCTTTAGCAGAAGAACATCCGACGCCAAAGGTAGAATTTTGAGGGAAAAATGTTTGGAAAATTTTAGAGCACTTAGCAAGAGCATTTGAATTGAGTTTTGAAGAGAATGATGGGATTTATATAGGGGTCCCTTTAGGAGGAGGAGGACTGGCCACTTGGTTGGTATTTTGGGTGAGGTTCATGATTTGTAGCTAATTATGAATAATTGAATAATAAATCAATTAATTAGCTAATTAATAGAATAATTTCCTAATTAATTAGCTAATTAATATAATAAAAGGGGAATGATTTGGGAGTTACATTGTGGAGATGATTTGATGAGGATGGATGAAATAGGTTTTGAATTATTACCTATTTTGGACACTTTTAACTTGGTTGAGGGATAATTGTCCACTGCTCAAGCGTAGGAATATTGGTGTGCCTCGAGGGTAATTTTGTCATTTTCACCCAAAAATCTACGTGTCGCCTTGTGATTATTTTTTACTCCACAAATGCCCCCACACATGTTGGGCTGCTCGCAAGAAATGGCACTAGGTGTAGAGATTTTCTTGCTTTTGGAAACTTAAGACTGCTTAATATTTTGATGTAAATTCACTCTTTAATAGGAAATTAGATCCTTCTAGGAAAAGAAATTAAATTTCTCTCAAAGCCTATTAAAGTCCACCATAAGTGGGTTATTAAATCAACTTTGGAGAGCGATTTATTCTACCCTACAAGAGAGAGAGAGCTTAGAGGATATTTGTTCTCCCTCATCTAGCAATCTTCTACATTTTGTCAGTGTAAAGGACCATATTTCCTTGCTTTCTTCGTCTTCTCCGTGCTGCATTGATGTAAGAAAAATTTAATTTTTCTTGTCTTCTTCTTGGATAGTGTTATAGCGGGACAGCTGTCGGGATGGTGCAGCATGTCAGCTAGTAGGGGCCAGGAGTCGACTCGGCATGGGCCGATGAGGTGTTGTGGCTGGGACCACTACTTTAGGCTGCTCGAATTGGCTAGAGCCAAGGGCAGCTTGTGCGGGTGGGGCCGCAGATTATGGCGCTGGGGCACAGTGATAGGCGAGCTGCATGGCTCATGTCATTTGGGCTCTTGGACCTGGCGTGAGCCAGGCCAGCAATTGAGAGAAATGAGGAGGTCGCGGGTCTCATGGGCTTTTAGAATGCTGGGCATAAAGCTAATCCAAGAGAAAAAAATAGGGAAAAGCTAGCATGGGTTGAGCTCTCATGCTGAGTACCATGAATGGCGTTGGCTGCTTAGTCTTTTTCGCTGGGAAAATATGGGTTATTCCCAGTAGAGGAGGTAAAGAGGATCAAGGCGGATGCATGGGCTTATCTAATCGCTGTCATGGAGCCTACTATGAATGAAGGTGGAAAGAAGAGGTCTTCCCCGCTGCTCAAGAGATGCCAGTTAAGAAAAAAATGAAGACTTCATCTACTGCTTGTGAGGGTCCGCCTACTGCTAGGAGGCTTATGATTGACATGACTTATTCCAATGGGAAGAAAAATGAGGCTGGTAGATCTGACCCTGTGGCGCCTACCATGTCGAGAATGGCTAATACGATTGCTCAGCGTAGAGGTCATGTCATGCCCCTAATGCCGAAGTCTGTACCAAGACGTTCGTTAAGAGCTAAGTTCGGTTTAGCTTTGGAAATGCTTGCTATTATGAAGAGCAATAAGGTGGACTTTGCTGCTAAAGTGGCGCCAAGGCTCACTCCTCCTACTGCTGAGACTGATTCGCTTGTTGGGAATGAGAAGACTGCTTGTGTGGGCAGCTGTGAGAAATCCACTAAGCCTACTTCTGGGGAGGTTGTTGTGATCTGTACGCTTTTGAAACTAGATTTTCTTGAAGACATAGACGTTTATGCCAAGTTTGTCGATGGCATTAAAGGGATTGTTTGCCTAAGTTCCTTTGCGAAGCATACGACCGAGTATAGAAAGACTGCCCTACCTGCCATGATGTAGAAGATGACCGTTATGGTAGCCGAGTCTGCTTCTTGACCAAAATGATACCAAGGCTGCTAAGAAGGTGGCAAAAGCTGTGGCAGTAGAAGCTTATTTTTCTGCCGAGAAGATCAAGAGGTTAGAATCTGAGCTCGTTGTTTTAAAGGGGTCTAATATCTTTGCCCCCACTTCTTTGTACCTTGAGACTGCTCGCCAAAAAATTGTTGACTAAAAGACTAGGCTTGACACGATCCAACTTAAGTATGAAAGTGCAAAGAAGGAGATCTGATTCACATACCTCAGATACAAGATCTTGAGCGTGCCGTTTCTTAACTTCGTTCCGCTGCTTATGCAAAGGATGAAAAGTTAATTGCTACTTATAACCAAGTGATCCACTTTAAGAAGGTCGCTGATAGGCTTGAACCTCAAGTGTTGGAACTCCAAGGTGCACTAAAGATCAACGAAAGTTTGAAGATATAAGTGGATGAGTTGCAGCGTATCCGTGTTGGTCTGCTCGAGGAGATCGGGCAGCTAAAAGGTGAAAAAGCTAGGCTCGAGGCTCCACTTGTTTAGAGTCAGGTTGATTTCTACAAGCTGGGTTATGTAGATCATCTCTTTGGTAGGCCATCTGACTTCGAGTTTATTGGGAAAGACTTCGAAACATTTTCTATTTCTTTGGAAGACTTGCTTGCCTTTACTTTTAAGGTTTCCATTGTTGAAGTAGTCGGAGATGTTGGTGCCCAGGCTGGAGCAATCGGGGGTGAAGCGCTGGATGGTGCCGTTGTTGAGAATGTCGCGGCTGCTGAAGATGTGGAAATCGAGTAGTCTGGAGTGTTTAGGCTGCTGAAGAGTAGTCTTCTAACTAGTCTTTAGGATTTTCTTTGTTTCCCTCTTTGCTTTCGCTTTTCTTGAACTCCTTCAATCTTTGTTAATTGTTTGTCAATTTTGCTAGAAAATTTAATAAACTTGTTTCCTTCGCTTTTCTCTATCTTCGTTTCTTTTGTTCATGTCCTAACCTTTAGACTTTGTAGGCTAGTGGCAGTCGTGCTACTTTTTTTTATAAGCAAACAAGCTGCGTAGCCTTCTTAGTCGTAGGTGTTGATGTAGAACTTTGTAAGGTTGTTAGCCATAGGGTTAGCAGCTGGACACCTTACTTACAGAAGCAGACAAGTCTGCGTAACTGCTAAGCTGTTAACCTTGGCTTCCTTCAAATCCGTAGGTTGCATAGCAAGTATCACAACACTTTAGGACTTGGTGTAAATCGTTCTGCGCTAGGTAGAGGTGAAGCTTATCGACTACGTAGCATGTCGGTAGTGGATAAGGCTTCGTATATGCATACTAGCTTGTTTAACCTTTCACAATAATGTGTGATTGTATAAGTTTAGCGTGGCTTTACTGCTTGAAGGGTAAGTCGTAGGCAATCTTCAGGAAACCGTAAGCTACCTTAGTGCACTTGGTAGCAACTTTAAGGTTATAGGGCAGTTGTCCATCAGGCGTACTGTGCCTTTTCTGTCTCTAGGGCCTGGTTCTCCGCATATTAGGCTAAGAAACCCAAAATCCTGTAGCTAGCTAAACCTTGAAAAAGGCCACTGTGGCTATTTATAAGAATCCCGGTGCAAGCCATCGTGCACATAGTTATACTAGGGCAGCTCGGCTCATCCACGTCTGGATATTCAGAGTGTAAAGTTTATTCTCCCGCCTTGGAGAGCAAACCTATATGGGTGTCGAGGAATTGATTTATCCTCTTGCACTGAAGAGCAATTAGTTTATCTTCTTACACTGGAGAGTAGACCCAATTGGATGTTTAGAAATTGGTTTACCCTCTCGCACTGAAGAACATGGTTGGTCCCTTGGGGGACGCAATTCCTGCGATGAGTCCTTAAGAAGAGCGTGGTTTTCTTTTGAAGTGCATGAGTGATTAGTTGTTGTAAGCATGCAGCCGAGCTAAGTTGCAGATTACTTCTGAATTCCTTATTGAAAAATAAGTTAAACGAACGAGAACTTAGCTGTAAGGTAGAAACTGCATAACAACTGGATAGTCATTGGCTTGTAAGGTGGTGCCCATCGAGTTGCTTGAGTCTTCGGGCTTTAATGTAGCAGGATGTCACACATGGTACTTCCTCAGAGTGTAGGTGTTCCACTATTTTTCGATCTCTTTGTCGTTCACGATGGCGATGATGTAGTTTCCTTTGCCTCATACACTACTGATCTTGTATGGACCTTTCCAAATGGCATCCGTCTTTTTGGAGTCTTCTTTGCGGGCAGTGATGAAGGCTTTTCTTAGGACTAGACCTTTAGGCTGGAACTGCCGGATCTTGGCCTTTTTGTTGTAGTTGGAAAGGAACTGCTACTGGTAGGCTGCGATGTGAGTGATTGTCTGCTCGCGCTTTTCCTTTTCCATATCTAAGCTTGTGGCCATCTTCTTACTGTTCTACTCAATGCTTGGCAGTATAGTGCTGATGCTCGGCACGATAATGTTAGGAAAAATGATGGCAACCAAATGCCAAAGAGAAAGAAGTCTCACCAGTTGCTCATCTTTTGATGGTGTGATATGCCCAAAGACATCCGAGGAGTTCGTCTAGCCATTTTCCCTTCTTGTCGGTGAGGGACTTCTTAAGGCAGTTGAGGATCGTCTTATTGGAAACTTTGGCCTGCCCATTGCCTTGAGGATATCTCGATGTGGACATATGATGCATGATGCTATACTTTTGGAAGAATTTCACCAAATCTTTGCCCACGAATTGCTGGTTGTAGGTGACGATGGATTGAAGGATGCCAAATCGGCAAATGATGCTCCTTCATATGAAGTGCTCTATATCCGTCTGAGTCATGGTTATCATGGGCTCTCCTTCTAGCCATTTGGTGAAGTAATTGGTTGCCACGATCATCATGCCTCTGCCTCCAGTAGCGGGTAGCATATGTCTTACCAGGTTGATTGCCCATTGCATGACTCATCTGCAGGTATAGTTCGCTGGCAGGCAGTACCGGTACCAGCTTATAACGTTGGCAGCGGTTGCACTTTTGTGCTAACTCCTTAACATCTTGGTGCATGGTAGTCCAGTAGTAGCCTGCGTTAAGAGCCTTATGTGATAAGGATCGACCTCCAGAGTGATTTTCACAAACATTTTCGTGGATTGAGCTTATAACCTTCAAATAATCGGGAAGCGCTAGGCAGCGATATGTGGTCCGGCGTAAGATTTTCGAATGAGAATGCCATTCCACATGTAGCAGTGTGCTGCCTTTATTCGGAGTTTTCTAGACTCCAATCTTTCCGTGGGGAGTCTGCAATTGACCAGTAATCTATAATAAAACTTTGCTAGTTGGGAGTTATACTAACTTGTGACACCTCGGTTGCCGACTCCGCCTCTGTGCTTGGCTTGTCTAGATACTCCACCGGAATAGAGCGTTTAAGTTTGTAGTCGAGGGTGAAGTATAAGCCGGTTAACGCGTCCACATGGGCATTGTCTGCTCGCAGAACTTGAGTAAGAGTGTAAGTCTGAAATGCCTCAAGTTGCTTGCATACCTTCTCTAGGTATTTCGTCATCCTTGGATGTTTTGCCATACACTCCTCAGTAGTCTGGCTGATGATTAGCTGGAAATAAGAATAAATTGCGAGCTTTTTCACCGCCAAGTCTTTTGCCATTTGGATGCCTGCTAGTATGGCCTCGTACTCTGCTTCGTTATCGAATGCATTAAAGCCTAGAGTGATCGCATGCTCGAACATTGAACCGTCTGGTGTGACACGGACCACGCCTACTCCTGAACCTTTATAGTTAGATGTGTCATCGACATGCAAATGTCAGAAGTCTCTATCGAGTGGAGCATGGCTAGGGCGTGATCAGCTATCTAAGGGCGTCATTGGGCCGCTCTGTTGCGTCGCCTAGGCTAGGCGTGAAGGTACAGTAGGGAGTCGTGAAGCCGTCATTGGGTTTCCCTGCTGCGTTGTGAATATGTGGTAGGGAGCCGTGAAGCTAGGGCCATGTTACACACAGCAGGAGATGCTCAACTACTGGTATTGGGCCACTCTAGAGTTGGATTATAGAGCAAGAGTCGGCTGGGGTCATGTGACACGTAGCAGAAAGTGGTGTTCAACTGCGATACATGTTGCTCCTATGTAAAATCTTTTGGGGCGACGAAGACAAAACTTACTTTCGAGTGTGTCCTTCTAGTGTTTGTTTGCCCTTGGCGTGCTTTTTGGGCTAAGTTGTTGCTTTCGTCAGAAAACTTTGCATCTGCTAGTGTCTACGCCTTTATCGTCGCGCGTCTAGATTAGGCGGAATAATACGTCATGAGGATAACTGCATGTGTCTGAAGGAAAAACTTAAGCTTCCGAGTTGCAACAACTATCGCCAAAGTTAACTTTTGAAATTCTAGTAGCATCGATGATAGCTTTTGAACTGTGGAATACAGGTAATCGGGCCTCCAACTCTTTCGTATGATGGTAGAGCTTATTACTGCTTCACATACCGTCAAACATGCGAATAAGTCTTCCGCTGCTTCTGGTTTGGATAGTAGGGAAGTGATGTCAGGTTCTCTTTCAAGTCTTTGCATTTGGATCAACAAGCCTCTCCGAATCTCCATCTCTTTTGAAAGATGTGAAATATGGCATGGTAAACTTGCGTGGAGGCTCTGCTTGCTCGATCTCGTCCGTGAAAGGTGACATGCTCATATTGGTCATATTTCACCATAGTGCTTCATCGGCGATCTCATTGCGTTGGAAATCACACAAATGCTTGTTTAGGACATTTTCTACTTCTTCCTGAATTTGCCTTCGTTGAGGGTGGCGGAGCTCTCACCTGCCCTCAGTCTTAACTTGCTGGTCTAGGCTGCTCTTTAATATGCTCGGCTCGTCTATGCCACAACGGCGGTGCATGTGGTTTACTTCTGGCAAGCACCGGAATTCTTCGCAGGCTTCCGATTGAACTCGAGTCGGATTGAATGACTTATTATCTCTGCCCATCGTGCTGCCTACTTTGATGTAAGCTAGAGGATGCTCCTTGCGGGTCTAGCAGCGAATGAACACTTCGCTAGAAGGTTGCTCATGTTGACTATCGGAGTGTGGCCCCAACTGTGAATGTATACTCGTCTGCGGGCTTTACCGAAAGCACACGCTCATCCGCGCAGTAAGACGGGAGTATACACTATCTCAGGGGCCCAGTCGGGAGTGTACACTACCCAAACGCTCAATTCGTGGCTGGTCGAGTGATTGCTTGCCGGAATGCTACTAGAGAGGTTCATCTGCATTTGTCCTACTTCGGGACACTTCGTGGGGCACGTTGCATCTTGGTGCGCTGCAAGAGCTGATTCACCAAGGTCATCTGCTGTGCGAGGGCGCTCGTCAACTAAATGACTTGTCGAGACAAGTGTTGTTCGCCATTTAGATTGGAAGAGCTTGGAAGGAATGCGCATCTTTGAGCACTGGAAGGGTGGTAGACTCCAGGCGCGAGATGTGAGTTGAAAAATGTCAAATCGCAGAGAAATGTGGTGAAAAGGCATCTGGTTCAATCGTAGGTTCTAAAACTTGAAGTTAGGATGGTTGAGCTAATCTTGGGGCGACTTAGGTTGTTTGGGAAGCTACAAGAGCAGGCTGGGCAGTGGGAGCAAGCTGGGTCGTGAGAGCAGGCTAGGTTGCGGGAGTGGGTTGCTCGAAGTGTGCTGCACGCGAGTGCAAGGCTTGGGCTCGGCTTGGCAACGCGTTAGGCTCGAGTTGGGCTTAGAGTGACATGGCTTGGGCCTAGCCTTGGTGTCGTGGGCCTTGTCGTGGGTGGTTGCCTTGGTGAAGCCTCATAGTGGTGGTGTCACTCCACTTATTATCATATTTAGACTTGCGTGGTAATATGGCATGGTAAACTTGCGTGGAGGCTCTGCTTGCTCGATCTCGTCCGTGAAAGGTGACATGCTCATATTGGTCATATTTCACCATAGTGCTTCATCGGCGATCTCATTGCGTTGGAAATCACACAAATGCTTGTTTAGGACATTTTCTACTTCTTCCTGAATTTGCCTTCGTTGAGGGTGGCGGAGCTCTCACCTGCCCTCAGTCTTAACTTGCTGGTCTAGGCTGCTCTTTAATATGCTCGGCTCGTCTATGCCACAACGGCGGTGCATGTGGTTTACTTCTGGCAAGCACCGGAATTCTTCGCAGGCTTCCGATTGAACTCGAGTCGGATTGAATGACTTATTATCTCTGCCCATCGTGCTGCCTACTTTGATGTAAGCTAGAGGATGCTCCTTGCGGGTCTAGCAGCGAATGAACACTTCGCTAGAAGGTTGCTCATGTTGACTATCGGAGTGTGGCCCCAACTGTGAATGTATACTCGTCTGCGGGCTTTACCGAAAGCACACGCTCATCCGCGCAGTAAGACGGGAGTATACACTATCTCAGGGGCCCAGTCGGGAGTGTACACTACCCAAACGCTCAATTCGTGGCTGGTCGAGTGATTGCTTGCCGGAATGCTACTAGAGAGGTTCATCTGCATTTGTCCTACTTCGGGACACTTCGTGGGGCACGTTGCATCTTGGTGCGCTGCAAGAGCTGATTCACCAAGGTCATCTGCTGTGCGAGGGCGCTCGTCAACTAAATGACTTGTCGAGACAAGTGTTGTTCGCCATTTAGATTGGAAGAGCTTGGAAGGAATGCGCATCTTTGAGCACTGGAAGGGTGGTAGACTCCAGGCGCGAGATGTGAGTTGAAAAATGTCAAATCGCAGAGAAATGTGGTGAAAAGGCATCTGGTTCAATCGTAGGTTCTAAAACTTGAAGTTAGGATGGTTGAGCTAATCTTGGGGCGACTTAGGTTGTTTGGGAAGCTACAAGAGCAGGCTGGGCAGTGGGAGCAAGCTGGGTCGTGAGAGCAGGCTAGGTTGCGGGAGTGGGTTGCTCGAAGTGTGCTGCACGCGAGTGCAAGGCTTGGGCTCGGCTTGGCAACGCGTTAGGCTCGAGTTGGGCTTAGAGTGACATGGCTTGGGCCTAGCCTTGGTGTCGTGGGCCTTGTCGTGGGTGGTTGCCTTGGTGAAGCCTCATAGTGGTGGTGTCACTCCACTTATTATCATATTTAGACTTGTGGATAGTCGCGGTCCTATATCTTGAACATTGGAATTTTTCACTTGTTGAAATTTCTAAATTTCTAGCCATTATACTTTTTTTTTTTACGTTTTATCAAAGAACTTTTGCAAATAAAAAATTCTAAGAATAAGAACATACGAAAAATCTACAAATAGACAAGAAAATAGAAAAACCTTAGATGTGAGAGTCTTCTACGAGTGTGTGACTCAACTCTCAAGGAAAGCACCAATTTGTGGATGCAAATTTCTTCCTCCTTATTCTTAGACAAAATTGCACATACAAAACAAATAACACATTAGGTCAAGGCCAAGAGCCTCACGCACCCATGATGAATTTAGGGTGGGGAAGGGGGCTTTGGCCTAAGAACCTCTGGTGCCAAAGTTATGTGTTTGGAGAATTTTAGAGAACTTAGCAAGAGAACTGGAATTGAGTTTTGAAGAGAACGATGAGGTTTATATAGGGGTGTGGCTGGTCCTTTTAGGAGGAGGAGGAACGGCCACTTGGTTGGTATTTTGGATGAGGTTCATGATTTGTAGCTAATTAGAAATAATTAAATAATTAATCAATTAATTAGCTAATTAATAAAATAATTTCCTAATTGATTAGCGAATTAATATAATAAAAGAGAAATTATTTGAGAGTTAACTTGTGGAGAGGATTTGATGAGGATGGATGAAATATGTTTTGAATTATTACCTATTTTGGGTATTTTTGACTTGGTTGAGAGATGATTGCCCACTGCTCGAGCGTTGGAATCTTGGTGTGCCTCAAGGGCAATTTTGTCATTTTTACTCAAAAATTTACGTGTCGTTTTGTAATTATTTTTGGCTCCACACGAAGAACACAAATGTCGTTGTTCTGGTTGGTTTGGTTCTTGGAGCCCTGCCTCTTATCTGCATTTTGGTCATCGGAATCTTGTTTGGTTTGAAATACAGAAAGGCAAAGCGTGTTGAAACTTCGGAATGATCACCAACCCCTACACTTGGAGGAGCTAGAACCATAGCAGGTTGAGTGAGGGAAGGATTATTGGCTCCCGTGACTTATATAAATCTTGGGTAGAAGATATCTTTTGATGCACTTCAGCAAGCAACGATAAACTTTGACACAAAATTGCCGATAGGTGAGAGTGGCTTTGGGAACGTCTATAGAGGAACTCTATCTGATGGCAGAAATGTAGCTGTCAAGCGAGGCAAGCGAGATGAACATAGTTCAGGTCAAGGGCTTTCAGAGTTTGAAACAGATATAATGGTTTGTCTACGATTCATCATTGCCATCTTCTCTCCTTAATTGGGTACTGTGATGAAAGGTCTGAGATGATATTGGTCTACGAGTTCATGAGAAAGGGACCTTGAAAGAACATTTATATGAATCAAAATTTGCCTCTTGTCACGGAAGCAAAGACTTGAAATTTGCATTGGTGCAGCAAGGGTTCTTCATTACCTCCACAAAGGTGCAGTCGGAGGCATCATTCACCGTGATGTAGAGTCCACCAACATTTTGTTGGATGAAAACTGTGTCGCCAAAGTTGCTGATTTTGGCCTTTCAAGATCTGGTCCACTTGATGAAACCCATGTCAGCACAGATGTCGAAGGCACTTTTGGTTACCTCAATCCAGGGTACATAATGACCCAACAGTTGACAGAAAAATCCGATGTTTACTCACTCGGCGTAGTTCTCCTTGAGGTTTTATATGCAAGACCTGCTCTTGATAGGAGTCTCCCAAGAGAGCAAATAAATTTAGCTGAATGGGGAATGAATTGCAAGAAGAACGGGTCTCTTGAGAAGATCGTCGATTCTTCACACAAGGATCAAATTGATCCTAGCTCGCTAAGAAAGTTTAGCGAGACAGCAGAGAAATGCTTGCAAGAAGAGGCTTATGATAGGCCCACAACGGGTGATGCGATGTGGGACTTGGAGTACGCATTACAGCTCCACTAAACGGCAAAGCTTAGAGAGCCCCACGAGGACAGCACGATCAATCCTTCGTCAGAATTCATGTTGTCAAATGTTCAGCGTTTTCCTTCGCATAGCTCCACAGTTAACCGAGATGATATGATCTTTGCCAGAGCGAATGAATCGGACGCTGCACCAAACCAACTATTCACACAATTGAAGATATGATGCCAGATAAATCTGTGCTGGTTGTGAGGTATATAAGTTAACCTTGTTATAATGATCAGGCCACTCATTTCATTGCCTTTTATGATTCATTGCCTTTTAACGTAGGTAGGAATGCTAGACACCTTGTCCCGCTTCACTTCTGTGTCACTATCGGTCAACCTGGTAATGTAGTATTTAACTTGTATTCAACGGAAACTTCATCAAGTATGTAACTCCCTTCTACTATGATTTCGGGGTGAATGCGGATGAGTCTGAACTCATCAAAATTAGTGTAGGCTCTAGGACAGAGTCTAAATAGAACTACGTTTTTGAATGGACCGGAAATGTTCGGAAACAATGGAGGCGGATAGCTTCCGTATCAAGTATGAAAGAGTGTAAGGACACAAATGTTGATGTTGTGGTTGGTTCATGTTGGAATATTAGAATTAACAGAACCTCTAATCACATGCAGTTAGAGTTGAACCTAAGGAAGCCATGGATGTAACTCAAGCAGTTTCTTCTACTCACTTGGAGACCTTATATTCCTATGGTGATAGAACCCTTGTAATCAGAATGTATTCACTGTGAGTAGGGAACCCTTGTGTATATATAGAAGCAATGGTCGCCAACCTCCATCTATCGTGGAGGGTTGGTTATTCATCCGTTGCTCTAACTACCAGTCGTGGTTTAGCGGTTGTGGAACGTGCTTTTCAACAGCAATTGGAACTATATTCCTCAATTATAGGAGCTAGTATTACACGTACTCAAGCTCTTAATTAATTTGTTTAAGCAACCTATTATTTCACCTTTATCATAACTAGCTTAGTCCACATAGGATTCCTACAGTTCATTCTTGGAAGGCAAAGACCGTTGAAAGTTTGGGATGGCCACCAAAGCCTGCAAGTGGAGGGAGTTCCCATAGCATGTTTCCTCTATCTCTGGTCTAAACCTTGGATTCAGAGACTTCAAATTTTCATAGATGCGCCAAGAGGGCTTCATTACCTCCACACAAATGCATCGGGCATGGCTCTGTCTCACTTTAACAAATTTTGTTTATAAGTGACGTTTTGTGCATGCGACCAATTTGGGCTCAAAACATAAACGACTTGCAGAGATCATAGGTAATCACAACTAACTGAAAAAGGAGTCGAGATCAGGTCCATGATATTACGTACTGTAGAAACTTCAAATTCCAGATGTGAGATTTTATGTTCTTTTGCTAGCACAGTAAATGCTCTTAATTACTTGAATTAGAAGTCACTTGGTAGAGTTATGTTAGCGTCTAAGAACTGCGTTTCATCTCTTCAAGTACACTATCAATGCAAAATATACATAGGTTTAGGCTACAATCATATATGCATAGGCTGATGCATATCTAGTTCCAAACTATATATTCTTTACAGTTGCTCTAAGAAATACATAAGAATTACATGTACCACACAACCAAAAATAGATGAAGGAAGCCATGAAAAACATTGAAAGTATGAATCTAAGGGAAGATTATACAAGTCATATAACTATATCTAATGTCCAGAACCCCTTCTGCTAGGTCCAGAAGCCAACGTAGACAGTTTCTGATAACCGACGAAAACCTTGTCCCTCATCTTCCCGGCAAAGCTTGAAAACGAAGGTCTTGTGGTCCGTCCAACGTCGACTCCTCTACGCCCATCTGAACCAAGAAGACCTCTACATTCAACTAAAACAACAACAGTGGAATGTGAAAACACTAGAAACATCATCAAAACCAGTAGAAATGATGAAGAGGAACTAATGTGTTTCATAACTTTTTATGCTTCAAAAACTAAGTTTTGTTGAATATATGAACCTCCTCCCCAACTATATAGGTTGATTCTTTCAACCATATATATTATTCTCCAAAGCAAAAAGAATGGAGCACAAAAAGATTGGCTTTTTGGTGTTCTTTGGCATCTTGATTTCCATATTATATAAGGGACTGGAGGAGGAGGGATTTGGGTGGCAGAGGAGGGCGGTGAAGGGTCCTTCGGGTGTGGGACCCTAACAAGGAAGTCTTTGACTTTGACCAAATCCAATGCTGTCTTAAATGGGTTTGTCCCAATTTTTGGACTTTGTGAGAACTCCGACCAAAATATAAACACGGGTTACGGTTTTGAGTAAATTTAGAGGTCGGTTTGGCGGTTTGGTGCACACATTGCACAACTCTTAAAAGGGTTATAGGTAGGTGCGTGTTATTGTAGCAAATCAAATTGGACACCTTTACACCATCTCTAACTCTTGGGTTAAAATTTAAAGTTTTTAATCCATAAAATTTAGGTTTTAATCCAAAAATATGTTTTCGGCTCCAACCTTTCTAGGTTAAATTTTTAATCCAAGATCATTAAGGAATGAATTCAAGATTCTTAAAGTAACTTTAACAAAAAAAATTATGTAGACTATCCAAATTTAGTTTATAAACATTTTAACCAAAAAATATTTAGATTCCAATAAATATTGAAAAAATCACTAAACCGACACCATGAAATTCGTGGAATATTATGAAAGAATATGAAACACATAAATTTATAAATATAAAACTAAAAAAAAAAATACACATATATGGCGAACCATCCCACTAACTCGGAGAAATTTTGAGTTAAAACTCATATTTGCCTCAAGGGTTGGAGCAAGTTAGGGTAGGTTTAGAACCTAAAATTTGAGTTTTACTCGAAGGGTTGGAGTTGGCCTTAGACCCCTTAAGAGTAAAACTCAAATTTTAGATTTTAAACTTACCCAAACTTGCTCCAACCCTTGGGGCAAATATGAGTTTTAAATCAAAACTCATTTATAGGGCAAATTTTGGCTAGAATTCCCCCTAAGTTAGTGGGGCTAGCTCACCATATATGTGTATTTTCTTTAGTTTTATATGTATAAATTCATGAAATTCAACAGCTAAGATCTAATATGATCCAAATCCAATGATAAAAAAAAAAGGTCCAAATTTAAATCCAACGGCCAAAGTAACTAAAAAAATTCTTTTATATGTTTCATATTCTTTCGTAGTGTTCCATGAGTTTTATGGTGTTGGTTTAATGATTTTTCAATATTTATAAGAATCTAAATATTTTTAGGTTAAAATGTTCGCAAAATTAAATTAAGATAGTCTATATAATTTTTTTCGTTAAAGTTACTTTAAGAAAAAAAATTATTATAAATTTATTTTTTAATAATCTCGGGTTAAAAATTTAATCCAGAAGAGTTGGAGGAGAAAATCGTTTTTGGGTTAAAGATTTTAGGTTTTATCTCAAAAGTTGGAAATGGTCTTAGACTTGTTACATGTGAAAGAATCATTTCTTTCGTCTCCAAATTGTAAGGGCAAATTCATTAAGTGACTATTTGGATTTCGAGACTCAAATGAAAAAACGGCTTAGAAGGTTTTGTGAGGATACTACAGCAAGCTGGTACAAGACACGATAGTGCCCACTAGTTTGATGAAATGCTTGCTTGGCAAATCTCAACAGGTAGTGTTAGACAAGTCTTGACATCATTGCTCGGTAGACATCGACAATCGTTAAAAACATGGCTCGGCATATATCAAAAACCTTCGACAGCATGGTTCGGCAAATATCAACAAACTCACAAAGATATATAATAAAAAAAAAAATTATATATATCAAACTATATTTTATTTGCAATGAATAATTTCGTTTTACACGCTAGAAAGTAAGTACATATCAATCAAGTTGAAGATGTAATGTGTGCTGCAGAAGCCTCCAAGTTGTTTGGGGTTCTCAGATGTCAATGTCATATAAACAACGGCCTAGATGATACCATGAAACAGGATCCACATATTTCAATATTCCATGGGAATCTTAGTTGATGGATATTATATTTTCAGAAAAAGAACCAATAGTGAAAGGAAATTGAATACATCGATGACCAATCAATTAAATTTATTGGAACTAAAAAAATGAGAAATTTTGTAATTTTGAATACAACGATGTAGTTTTATATTAAAAAATTGAGAAATTTGATTTAAGATAAATAAAAGGTCGGTCATAATCAAGGTATAAAATATCCATAATATCCCGATATTTCCATCGAAATATCCGTGTTTTTGGACTACCGATATTTCTGATGTCATCGATATTTCCATCGAAATTTCCGTATTTTTTAAATTTCTATATTTTAAAAAACACCAAGGGGATTCGAACCCCTCCTATTTTACTCCTTCAACACCTTGACCACCATATCACTTATGTTTTTATGAAAATATGCTAAAATATTGACATATTTTCTACACTCACAATGTTTGCCAGCTCGCTATATAATCAACTTAAATTAGTTAAATCCATCATGCAATGCATTTCCTTCCAATTTTTTGTGATAAACTGATAGATAATTGACTAAATAAACATTCTACAAAGTTTCAATAAAAATTTCCAAGTTTTTCTTACAATTTCCGTAGTTTTTATTCAATTTTTATCGATATCGATAATATCCCGAAATTTCCATCGAAATTTCCGTGTTTTTGGACTACCGATATTTCCGATATCATCGATATTTAATACCTTGGTCATAATACATTTATATCAAATTTATTATTAACAAAATTCAAACTTGAAATATCTCAATTATAGACTAAAAACAATATTGTTAAAACATAATATTAAGGACAGTGAGTGGCTCCAGTTAATTTAATTTTAGTTAATTTTACGATTATAATTCAGGAGGCTTAGGTAGGAGTCAAAGTAGGGATTCCTATATCTGGTCAGAAGTCAGAACCATAAAGCCTACATTTGGAATCAATGCATTTGGTATTGAAGATAAATTAACTTTGTGTGTGGTGGTGGTTAATCAGTTGATTAAGAATTAAATAGTTAGTTTAGATGTTTTTTTTTTGTTTTTTGCTTTTTGTTTTTTTGCTCAAAAGTGTGAATAAAAATTAGATGTCGAGACCCTCATTTAAATGTAACATTGTATTTAAAAAATAAATACAAGAAAAAAAAATTAAAAGAGTCACTTAGTATTACCGTCTAGTGATATTTCGCTTTACTTGTAAGTGAAAAGTTTAGGTTCAATTATTGTCAAAAGCGAATTTGAATCACATTATTGCTAGTCCATTGTGAGATTTAGCCCACTTCCCCTCCCTTAGTGTAGATAATATAGTTTTTTTTAAATTAAAATTTGTAAGTCCTTAAGACTTGCAAGCGTAAGAAATTCGCATGATGCTGTCTCCTGTGAAAAAAAAAAAATCCAAAAGTATAATTTTGATCATTACCAACATGGTGTTTATAAACTATTGAGCTGGAATTACTATTCTATCTTTGCTTACTTTTAGTTACGTACCTTAAAACTTGATTTTAATTTATCTTTACTTTTTGGTAACTTAATAGTTGTCAATTTACTTTTTAGAATTCAAAGTTTGCTTCACTTTGTCGCTTGAAGCCAAGGTCTAAAATATCCATAATATCTCGATATTTTCATCGAAATTTCTGTGTTTTTAGACTACCGATATTTCCGATGTTATCGATATTTCCATCAAAATTTCCGTGTTTTTTAAATTTTTATATTTAAAAAAACACCAAGGGGATTCGAACCCCTCACATTTTACTCCTTCAACACCTTGACCACCATATCACTTAAGTTTTTGTGAAAATATGCTAAAATATTTACATATTTTCTACACTCACAATGTTTGTCAGCTCGCTATATAATCAATTTAAATCAGTTAAATCTATCATGCAATGCATTTCCTTCCAATTTTTTTGTGATAAACTAATAGATAATTGACTAAATAAACATCCTGCAAAGTTTCAATAAAGATTTCTAAGTTTTTCTTACAATTTCCGTGGTTTTTATTCAATATCGATAATATCCCGATATTTCCATGTTTTTTTACTACCGATATTTCCGATATCATCGATATTTAATACCTTGCTTGAAACTCAATTTTGATATCATTTTGTTTCCTTAAACTTGAAAGTCGTCTATATAAAACTCAAAATTCATTTCGCATTGCCTTAGATTTGTTAATTTCTTATATGGGTTTGATTTAGGTTCACCGAGCTAATCAATTTCTTTTTTATTTTTCTCATCTCTACAATTTCTTTTAAATTTAATATTCTCTGATTGTTGAATGTTAACGCATAATGGAGATTTATAATCAAATTTATTGCACATGTAGCATAGTCTTATTAGGTGTTGGGTCTCACATATGTTTTAGGAAGCGCCATATAAGTTTCAGGGAAAAGAAAGAGTTCACAAGTCAAAATGAAACAAATTTTAAGTTTCAAATAGTAAAGTAATGATTTTTAAGTTAAAGTGAGATCAAAATAGAATTGAAAAAAACGTAGATAAAAAATAAGCCTTATATATATATACACACACACGAAACATGACAAAACATTGATGGTATATTAGAATCAATCCCTTTTTTCTTCTTTTGTTTTGATGGCAAGGTAGAATCAAATTCCTAGCGAGTTGGTTTTTCTCCCACACACTAATATTGACTGGATTTTTTAATACCGCAAATCTTCTGCATACTAATATTGACTGCATTTTTTTACCACCCGCAAATCTCCTGCACATTTTTGTTCGTCACTATATTTAGATTAATATTTGACGTGGGTTGGATTATTTTTTAAACAGTAATGAGCAAAAATATCTCGATTAACATCTAACCTGGATTGTGAGAAATAATGAAAGTGGCTCCACAATTAAGTACTTAAAACTCCCAACCTTTTAATGACATTTTAAATTGGTTTTAAATTTTTTAAACATTTTAAACAAGTATCCAACCAATTGAAAATGTCACATCCGTTAAACTCCCGTTAAATTTGTGTTAAATTAAGTAGAACTTACTTTGTCTTTAAAATCAATAGATGATAATAGAAGCATGGCCTCCACCAACTAACAGTCACCGCTACCCCAATCAGGCCATCACTTGCAAACCAACGCATAACCACCAACTCCACTCTACAACTTAAGCAGCTAACATCTAGAAGAAGGTCATGGAGTTTGTTGAATTTGTATGACTGCCATGATGCCACATGTACATTTTATTTGTAATTTATTTTTATTTTTTTCATCTTCATTTCTTTTTTGAAAGTTTTATTATTATTTTAGTGTTCAAGTAAGCTAAAAAGTGGGACCCATTGTTTCTTCCGCATACATTTAACGGAAAATTTAACTAGGGCTTAATAGATGTGACATTTTCAATAGGTTAGGTACTTATTTCGAATGTTTAAAAAAGTTAAGACCAATTTGTATTGACACTAAAAAATTGGAGAATTTTAAATACTTAGTCCAACTAGGATTTAATTAAAAACACTTAGTGTACTTTTATTAACACTAAGAACACGGGGTGGTGATAATAATATTGTAAATAAGTTGAAGTTTGGTAGCACCGGTATTTGCTTGATTGACAGCTAATTATTTCTTAAGAAAAAATTGTTGGTGATAACAAACTTCCATGTAATTACGATACTGTCATGAAACGTCAATAAAAGTTTGGGGTGTGATATCCACACACACCATTTTACTTCTCACACACTTTTCTAATTTTCGGCTGTCGGATCAGATGAATTGAAGAAGATCAACAAACAGAAATTATTAAGGAGTGTGTGATAAATAAAATGAGGTGTGTGGATAGCACACTCCTAAAAGGTTATTTAGTGATTTCGTTTGTTGTGTGAATCAAAACATATAATAATCCTTTCTCACGCCAATAGAGAGTTGTCATCGTAGCAATTGCCACGAAGTAACGCATTATAGTAAAGAACAAAGTCAAGTATTATACGTTTATAACGACTCAACGTCTCCTTGTAAAATTCTAACTTTAGATTAAGAAAATGGTAATGTTAGGAAGACTAAATTTTTAAAATTAAATTAGTAAACCAAATGATATAATTATAGATGATTGCGTTATCATTTAAGTGTCGATTAACGTGATTGTTTCTTATTGGTAACAAATAATTTAATTTACAAATTTAGTTAAATTTTTTTTGTCCCCCTAGCATTATTAGAAAATAATTAGAGGAATCCCATTTCCCAAGTCCAACTTTGAAAAGGCAAATATTTCATGGTGGTTGATTGTGCATTGCAAACTTGCAATATTCCGAACCAACTAAATTCTGTCATCAAATAAAATTTGTATTATGATGTGATTGTGGAAGAAAGAGTATGAATTGAACTAGAGATGAGAAAGGAGAAGCTCATTGTTTGACCGACCAAGTTTAATCATTTCGAGGGGTGGAGCCAACTATTTAAGAAAGAATGGGCATCTCAAAATATTCAAGCTCCCCATACATCATGAGCCAAGTGGGAGATATTAATCGAGTTTGACAATTGTAAAGAGCTCGACTAAGGTCTCTCACTAGATTGGAGACAATTATAGCAATTTGTTGGCAGAAATACTTTTTAATTGGTAACTTTAACGGGATATAAAATTATTAGACCTTGTAAATTTTGCATCTCTCAAATATGACTGAAATTTAAACGAAATATTATATAATTTTTACATCTTAAATTTACTTCTTTCTGCTCACTCGTTCGTTGTCCCCTGGTTCCTTTGTTTTTTCCTTTCTTAGGCTTTTAAAATGGAGATTTCGTGTTCATGTCCAATTCGTGTAGGACTCCAGATTGTATGCCGGCCGCCCTAGTTCTTTATAATAAAGAATTCGATTGAAAAGTAAAAGGACATCATTCTAAAAGTTGATTGAAAGTTGAAAGTGAAATGGAATTCAATAAGAAAACAATTTCGTTTTGAATATTAAACTCATGGTCCCAACATTTTTACTCGTTGCTTCTTACGCTAGTTTGTTATATTTTTTTGGTCATTTGCATAACCACTATTTTATGGCATATATCAAAGTTAAAAAGCAATATCAAAATAATAGCAACTTAGTTACTAATATTAGTCTTGTATTTCTTCTCCAGAAGTAAAAAGTTATGGGTTTGATTCTTGTTAATAAAAAATTTGATCATAAGTTATGAATGCCAACTTGTTAAGGCACTTAACCTAAATTTTTCACTTCTTACATAAAATATTGTTGTATAGTAAAAACCAACGAATCAATAATATAAAAAGCACCCTTTTTTTTTCTTCCCAAAGAGACACCAACTATATATGACAGTGTTTCATTTTTGAACTCGCTCTAAACTTTACCTTTCACTGCCAATAAAAAATTGACAGGAAAAAATGATTTAATACGTTTGTAACTTGGTAGTATTGAATGATATAACTAGATGGACAAGATAGAAAGAAGCAAAATAATAAATTAACTATAGGTATTGGGTCGTATTTGAGAGATGACTTTTTGTTGCTCTCACATTTATCGAGAAGAAAACGTGGTTGTTGATAGTTTTGCACCTTAGCTAACATGGGTTTATCTTCCTCCAACTTGGTCTGCCATGACTTCATACCTCACTTCTTTGCATTCAGGTTTCTTTGGCTTGTCTATTTTTGTTTTTCAGATTAGCGTGCATCATGATTTTTCAGTATTTCGCTCACTCGAATTGATACATTGGCTCAAAAAAAAATTTCTTCGTTTTCTTTTTTGATGATGTATTGTTTTTTTTTTTTTTTTTTTTTTTGTGGGTCTTGGCTTTGTCCCCCAATTAGATTTATTTGTTTTTTATTTTCATTAGTTAACAACCGTTTCTATTCACTCTAAGCAGGAAGGAAGTAAATTCTTTATGACCTTCTTGTGCTGGTTTGGAGAGTAAAGTTACTTTGTTAAACTAATAACCAAGCTTTATGTGTAATTCGACTTGCCTAATCCATTATTATCCTCGTATTAAAAAAAAGATTAACTATGTAAAGTCTTTGTTTTCTCAAGAAAGAAAAAAATTGGAATATATTTTGTAAAGTTTTTTATTGGAATTGTGCCCTAAATGCCAAGTTTGTAATATGGAAATATATAACAATGCCATATTAATTAATTAATAAAAGGGTCAGTTTTATTCATTCATGAGTTTGGCTTTGTAGTATAGAGATAATATAATATGAATGAGTCTATGATATTTAAAGTATGAAAGCAATGTCCTAAACGATGTTAAGTAAGGAGACTTGTATTTCATAGTCGCTTAGTCTTTAAACAAAATTTGTAGTTGTGGATGCAAATTTCTTCTTCTTTATTCTTGAACAAAATTGTACCTACAAAACAAATAATACCTTAGGTCAAGGCCAAAAGCCTCACGTGCCCATGATGAATTTTGGGGGGGGTGGGGGGGTGGGGTTTGGTCAAAGAACCTCTGATGCCAAAGTTAGAATTTTGAGGGAAAAGTGTTTGGAGAATTTTAGAGAATTTAGTAAGAGAATTGGAAGTCAATTTTGAAGAGAATGACGGGGTTTATATAGGGGAGTGGCCGGCCTCCTTGGGTGAGAAAGGACCAGCCACTTAGCTTTATTTATGGGCTAGGTTCTTGATTTGTGTTTAATTGGGAATACTTGAATAATTACCAAATCAATTAGCTAATTAATAAAATAATTACCTAATTGATTAGCTAATTAATATAATAAAAATAGAATGATTTGAGAGTTACCTTGTGGAGAGGATTTGATGAGGATGGATGAAATAGGTTTTGAATTATTACCTATTTTGGGCACTTTTAACTTGATTTAGGGATGATTGCCTGCTGCTCGCGTGTAGAAATCCCGGTATGCCTCAAGCGTAATTTTGTCATCTTTTACCCAAAAATCCACGTGTCGCTTTGTGATTATTTTTTGCTCCACAATGCCCTTAGACCTGTTGGGCTGCTCGTAGGAAAGGGTAACAGGTGTACAGATTTTCTTGCTTTAGGAAACTTAGGACTACTTCCTATTTTGATGTAGATTCCTTATTTAATAGGAAATTAGATCCTTCTAGGAAAAGAACTTTATTCTACCCTACAAGAGAGAGAGAGAGAGAGAGAGAGAGAGAGAGAGAGAGAGCTTAGAGGATACTTGTTCATTCTCCTCTAGCAATCTTTTACAACCTGCCCATGCAAAGGACCGTTTTTCATTGCTTTCTTCATCTTCTCCGTGCCACACCGATGTAAGAAAAATTTAATTTTCCTTGTCTTCTACTTGGATAGTGTTGTCGCGGGGCAGCCGTCAAGGTAGTATGGCACGTCGACTGGCAGAGGCCAGGAGTTAGCTCGAAATGGGCCGATGAGGTATTGTGGCAGGGACCACTACTTTAGGCTGCTTCGTTTGGCTAAAGCCAAAGGCAACTTGTGCGGCTAAGGTCGCAGATTGTGGCGCTGGGGTGATGTGCTAGGCGAGACGTATGGCTCGTGTCTTTTGGGCTCTTGGACCTAACACGGGCTAGGCCGACGATTGGGAGAAATGATGAGGTCACGGGTCTCATGGGCTACTAGAATGTTGGGCATGCAGGCCTCATGTCTGCTAGTCCGAGAGAAAAAATGAGGGAAAAACCGGTATGGGTTGAGCTCTCATGCATAGTACCATGAATAGCGTTAACTGCTTAGTTATCTTCGCTGGGAAAAAAGTGGGCTGCTCTCGAGAGAGAAGATGAATAGGATTAAGGCGGATGCATTGGCTTATCCAATCATTGTTGTGGATCCCGTTGCAAGTGAAGGTGGGAAAAGAGATTTTCCCCGCCTGCTCAAGAAATGTCGGCTGAGAAAAAATCGAAGACTTATTCCGCTACTCGCGAGGGTTCACTGGCTGCCCCTAGGCTTGTGATTAACTTGACTTTTTCCGAGGGGACAAAAGATAAGGTTGCTAGATTGAGCTAGTGACGCCTGCCATGCCAAAGATGGCTAGTTTGATTGCTGATAGGGTTGCTCAGCATAGAGGTCTTGTCATGCCCTAGTGCCGAAGTCTGTACCAAGACGTCCGTTGAGAGCTAAGTCTGGTTCATCTTTGGAAATGCTTGCTATTATGAAGAGCGATAAGGTGGACTCTGTTGCTGAAATGGTGCTAAGGCCCACTCTTGCTGCCGTTGAGACTGCTTTCGTAGGCAGCTGTGAGAAATCCACTAAGCCTGTTTTTTGGGAGGCTGTTGAGATCTGTGCGCTTTTGAAACCAAATTTGCTTGAAGACATGGATGTTTGTGCCAAGTTTGTCGATAACATTAAAGGGATTGTTTGCCCAAGTTTCTTTGCGAAGCATACGACCCAGTATAGGAAGACTGCCCTACTTGCCATGATGCAGAAGACGACTATTCTGGCAGCCGAGTCTATGCTCATTGACCAAATGGATACCAAGGCTACCAATGAGGTGGCAAGGGCTATGGTAGTCGAAGCTTATTCTTTTGCAGAAAAGATCAAGAGGTTGGAATCTAAGCTCGTTGTTTTGAATGGGTCTCATATCTCTGCCCCCCCCCCACTTTTCTGCAGCTTGAGACCACTCGCTAAGAGATCATTGACTTGAAGACTAGCCTTGACGCGATCCAAGTTAAGTATGAAAATGCAGAGAATGAGATCAGGTGTTACATACCTTATATTTAAGATCTTGAGTGTGCCGTTTCTGAGCTTCGTTCTGCTGCTTATGCAAAGGATGAAGAGTTGATTGATGCTTGTAACTAAGTGATCCACTTCAAGAAGGTTATTGATAAGCTTGAACCTCATGTGTTGGAACTCCAAGGTGCACTGAAGATTAATGAAAGTTTGAAGAAAGAAGCGGATGAGCTGCAGCGTATCAGTGTTGGTCTGCTCAAGGAGATCGGGTAGTTAAAAAGTGAGAAAGTTGGGCTCGAGGCTTTACTTGTTTAGAGTGAGGTCGATTTCTATAAGCTGGGTTATGTAGATCATCTTTTCGGTAGGCCATTTGACTTCAAGTTTGCTGGGAGAGACTTCAAAACCTTCTTTATTTCTCTGGAAGACTTGCTTGCCTTTACTTTTGAGGCCTCCATTGGTGAAGTAGCAGGATATGTCAGTGCCTAGGCTAGAGCACCCGAGGATGAAGCGCCAGATGATGCTGTTGCTGAAAATGTCGCGGCTGCTGAAAGTTTGGCGACTGAGTAGTCGTGGAGTGTCCAAGCTGCTAAAGAGTAGTCTTCAAGGTAGTCATTAGGATTTTCTTTGTTTCCCTCGTTGCTTTTTGATTCGTTTGTACTCCTTCAGTCTTTGCTAGTTATTTATCAATTTTGTTAGAAAAATTTAATAAACTTGCTTTGTTCACTTTTCTCTATCTTTGCTTCTTTTGTTCATGCCCTAACATTTTGACTTTGTAGACCAGTGGTAGGCGTGCTACTTTTCTATAAGCAGACAAGCTTACGTAACCTACGTAGTCATAGGTGTTGGTGTAGAACTTTGCAAGGTTATTAGCCATAGGGTTGGCAGCCGGATGCCTTACTTACAAAAGCAGACAAGCTTGCATAACCACTATGCTGTTAACCTTGGTTTCCTCCAAATCCGTAGGTTGCGTAGCAAGTATCACAATACTTTAGGACTTCGTGTAAATCATTCTGCGTTTGGCAGAGGTGAAGCTTATTGACTGTGTAGCATGCCGGAAGAGGATAAAGCTTTGTATATGTACACTAGCTTGTTTAACCTTTCATAAGAATGTGCGGTTGTATAAATCTAGCGTGGCTTTACTACTCGAAGGGCAAGCCATAAGCAGTCTTCTAGAAACTGTATCCTACCTTAGTGCACTTGGTAGTAGCTTTAGGATTCTAGGGCAACTATCTTTAAGGCATACTGTGTAATGTGCCATCTCCGTCTCTAGGGCTCGGTTCCTCGCCGATTAGGCCAAAAAACCCAAAATCCATTGTGGCTACTTCTAGGAATCTCGGCACAAGCTATCATGCTTCTAGTTATACTAGGGTAGCCCGACTCATCCACGTCTAGATATTACTCATTGAAAAATGAGTGAAACGAATGAATAACTTAGTTGTAGAAGACTGCATAACAATTTGATAGTCCTCGGATTACGAGGTGGTGCCCATTGAGCTGTTTGAGTCTTCGGGGCTTGATATAGTGGAAGGTTACACATAGTATTTCCTTAGGTTGTAGGCCCTCCATTGCTTCGCGATCTCTTTGTCATTCATGGTGGTGAGGGTGTAATTACCCTTACCGCCTACTTTGCTGATATTGTACAGACCTTCCCAGATGGGATCCATCTTTTTGGAAACTTCTCTGTGGGTAGTGATGAAGGCTTTTCTTAATACTAGATCTCAAGGTTGAAACTGTCGGATCTTGGCCCTTTTATTGTAGCTGGAAGTGAGTTGTTGCTAGTAGGCTGCGATGCGGGTAATGGTTTGCTCGCGCCTCTCTTCTGCCAAATCTAAGCTTGTGGCCATCTCCTTATTGTTCTGTCTAATGCTTGGCAGTAGAGTGTTGATGCTTGGCGTGATAATGTTGGGAAGAATGATTGCTTTCGAACCAAATGCCAAAGAGAAATGAGTCTCGCCGGTTGCTCGTCTTTTGGTGATGTGATAAGTCCAAAGACATACGGGGAGTTCATCTGGCCATTTTACCTTCTTGTCGGCGAAGGATTTCTTAAGGCAGTTGAGGACCGTCTTGTTGGATGCTTTGACCTACCCATTGCTTTGAGGATATCTCGGTGTGGATATGTGCTGCTTGACGCCATATTTTTGGATGAACTTCGCCAAATCTTTGCCCACAAATTGTGTGCAATTGTTGGTGACAATAAACTGAGGGATGCCAAATCGACAAATAATGTTCCTCCATATGAAGTGCTTTATGTCCATCTGAGTCGTGGTTGTCATGGGCTTTGCTTTTACCAATTTGGTGAAGTAGTTGGTTGCCACAATCATCATGCCTCTGCCCCCAGTAGCGGGAGGCATAGGTTCTACCAGGTCAATTGCCCACAACATGAATGGCCAATAACTCATCTGCGGGTATAGTTCACTAGCAAGCAGTATTGGTATCGACCTGTAGCGTTGGCAGCGGTCGCATTTTTGTACTAACTCCTTAACATCTTGGTGCATGGTGTGCTAATAGTAGCCTACATTAAGAGCTTTCTGTGCTAAGGAATGGCCTCCAGAATGATTTCCATAAACACCTTCGTAGATTGAGCTTAGAAACTTTAAGTCATCGGGAGGCGCTAGGCAACAGAGATGTTGTCCAGTGTAGAATCTTCAGATGAGAATGTCGTTCCACATGTAGTAGTGTGCTGCCTTTACTTGGAGCTTTCTAGATTCCAATCTTTTCGTAAGAAGTGTGTCGTTGATGAGGTAATCTATAATAAAACTTTGCCAGTTGGGAGTTATACTAACCTGTGACACCTCAGCTGCTAGCTCTGCCTCTATGCTTGGATTGTCTAGATACTTCACTGGAATAGAGCATTTAAGTTGGTGGTCGACGGCGGAGCCTAGGCCGGTCAACGCGTCGGCGCGGGCGTTATCTGCTCACAGATCTTGAGTGAGAATGTAAGTCTCAAATGCCTCAAGTTGCTTGCATACCTTCTATAGGTATTGGGCCATCCTTAGATGTTTTTCCGTATACTTCCCAATAGTCTGGCTAGTGATTAGTTGAGAATCAGAATGAATTACGAGCTTTTTCGTCGCCAAGTCTTTTGCCATTTAGAGGCCTGCTAATAAGGCCTCGTACTCTGCTTCGTTGTTGGACACTTTGAAGCCTAGAGTGATTGCCTGCTCAGGCATCGAACCATCTGGGGCAACAAGAACCACGCCTACTCCTGAACTTTTGTAGTTGGATGCGTCGTCGACATGCAAATGCCAGAACTCTCCTTTGGGTGGAGCAAGCGCAACTAGGGCATGCTCGGCTACCTCCAAAACATCGTTAGGCCGCTCTATTGCGTCGCCTAGGCTAGGCGTGAAGGCGTAGTAGGGAGCCGTGAAGATGTCGTTGGGTCACCCTGCTGCGTCATGAATTTGTGGTAGGGAGCTGTGGAGCTGAGCCATGTTATACGTAGCAGGAAATGCTCAACTGGCAATATTGGGTCACTCTAGAGTTGAATTATAGAGCAAGGGTCGGCTGGGGCCGTGTGACACGTAACAGGAGGTGGTGTTCAACTGCTGGTACATGTTACTTCTATGTAGAATTGTTTGGGGCGACAAGGACAAAACTTGCTTTCGAGTGTGTCCTTCTAGTGTCGTCTGCCCTTGGCGCGCCTTTTGGGCCGAGTTGTTGCATTCGTCAGAAAACATTGCATCCACTAGTGTCTACTCCTTTATCGTGGCGTATCTGGATTAGGTGGAATAGTTTTCATGAGGATGAGTGCATGCGTCTGAAGTTAAAACTTGAGCTTCCGGGTTGCAACAATTATCGCCAAAGTTAGCTTTTGAATTTTTGGTAGAACTGAGGAGAGTTTTTGAACGGTGGAATATAGGTAGTTGGTCCCCCATCTTTTCTCGTATGATGGTAGAGTTTATTGCTACTTTTGAGATTGCCAAGTAGATTTATAAGTTCTTTGCTACTTCTAGCTTAGATAGTAAGAGAGGTGATGTGAGATACTTCTTCAGGTCTTGGAAAGCTCTTTCACACTCTTCATCCCATTTGTCTCGTTGTGCCCTCTTGATGACCTTGAAAAAGGGGCTTGCATCGATCGGTGGATAGAGAAAAAAGTGGTTGAAGGCAACTGCTCGGCCGATCAAGCTTTGGATCTCCTTCATAGTAATAGGAAATTTCATCTATAAGATAACTCGGATTTACTTGGGATGTGCTTCGATTTCTCGTTGAGTTATTAGGCACCCTAAGAATCTATCTGAAGACTCTCCGAATGTGCATTTGGTGGGGTTAGGATCGAGAACTTATAGTAGTTCTTGGTCGTCGGGCCTCCTCTAGTCGAGGATCAGTCCCTACACTTGGCCATCTACCTGCTTTTGTTGTTCTGCTACTTTCCATCCTCCTTTTCTACTGCCACTTCCTTCTGAGGTTGCTCGGGCACCTTGTCTGCTCACCAAGGCTCATCCCAAAGCGCGTGATTCTCTGCTAAAGCGAAAGAGTCTGCTAGAGTTAGATCTTCTTTCATGATCAACTCTCTGAACAATGGGTGGTCTGCCAGAAGTTCTTTTTGATAGGCTACTTTTGCTATTAAGTCGTTGCACCCGACTATCTTTGCCTTCTTTGCTTTGAACCTCTTCTTCTAATCGCTTAGTGACTCATTGAGGTTCTTCTTTATGTTGAACAAGTGGTCGGACTTCTTCTTGATCGAGTGATAATATGAATATTCTTTGGTGAAAACCAAAGAAAGTTCGTCGAAACTTCAGATAGAATGTGGTGGCAGGGTATGGAATCAATCTTGCACCTCGCCTTGCAAAGTGATAGCAAATATCTTACACATAAGAGCATCATTGTTTTGGTAAATGACCATCGTGCTTCGGTAGTGCTTCAAGTGTCTATTCGGATCTCCATCTCCTTTGAATGATGTGAAGCACGACATGCTGAACTTATTTGGAGGCTCTGCTTGCTCGATCTCATTCATGAAGAGTGGCCTGCTTATATTGGTTATGTCTCGTCATAATGCTTCGTCAGTGACCTTGTTGCGTTGGAAACCGCACAATCACTCATTTAAGAGCCTCTTTACTTCTTCCTGAATTTGCCTTTATTGGGGTAGCGAAGTTCTCGGCTGTCCCTAGTCTTAACCTGCTGATCTAGGCTGCTCTTCTATGTGCTCAGCTCATCTATGCTGTAGTAGTAGTGCATATGGTTCGTTCATAACAAGTGAGGGATTCTTCACATGCTGCCAGTTGAACTTGAGCTGGATTGAGTGACTGATTCTCTCCATCCGTCGTGCTGCCTACTCCGATGTGATGTGGAAGATGCTCATTGCAGGCTTCGCTGCAAATGAACGCTTCACCTAGAAGGCTGCTCATGTTGATTATTGGAGTGTGACACAAACCGTGAGTGTATGCTCGTCAGTGGGCCTAGTAGAGAGTGCACGCTCCTTCGCGAACTAAGACGGGAATATAAGCTATCTCAACATCAACAACATGCAATTAACAATTAAATGTGGAATCATGTTATATGCACTCAAAAACAAAACTTAACCCGTGAAATTCAAAGCCTAGTAGATAGGTGAACCAAGACTCAACTCAAGAACAAAGTGAGTTGAGAAATCTTATACCTTTGTTGATTCCTCTTTGCATAAGCAAAGGCTAATCACCCAAGGAGAGGGCCTTCATTCCTTGATTCTTAGCTCCATGGATTTCTTGGAGGAGGATGGTTGAAAGGTTTCTCCAAGTTTCCAAAATAAAGAGCCTCTAATTTTTCCACACCAAGGAGAACTTTGAGTAGGAGATGAGTGACCTAGAGGAAGAGAGATTGCTAGCTAATCTCCTCTAGGGTGGCCGGCCTCTTTAGAGAGAAAATAGAGCTTGTGTTCTCATCTTTTCTCCAAAAGAAAACCTTAATGAAGAAAATGCTATAAAGTCACATTTATACCTACCTTCATTGGAGTGGCAAACTTGTAATAAGTCCAAAACCCACTCCATTCTCTATATGGCAGACCTTAAGGGTTTATAGGGCTGTTTGGGCCCTTATGTATTTTAGTCATTAAGTTGCCATACAACTTAAGTCGATGGGCTTGACGTTCGAAGCCCATTGGGCCTTGAGGCCCAAAACTAACCCGAGGTCTATAACGAACTTATTCATTTGATTAATTAACATATTAATTAATCCTAATCATAAATAATTAAACCATTTAATTATCCTTACTCATCTCCATTGTTTCTTCAATCTCTACCTTACACGGTGTACGATCCATTAGGTTCCTTTTAGCGAGGCAGTGGGCGATTAGAACTCTTTCAAATCGATTGTGAATTGAAACTTACTTTCAATTCTCCCTTTAATGATTATACATGTTTAGGGCTTCCACAACCCATGAGTAACACCTAGCAGTATGTCATGGCTACCCAAGCTAATCAGAAGAGGTGGATAACCTATTCAGTTTAGGATTACAATGCAATACGGTCTTTCTCTAATACAATACTCTTGACCACATTGTTTGGTTTGATAGTTTATTCATGTCTACTATCCAATGTGATTCATTTACTTATATGATTACCTTGAATGTTATTTGGAACGACTTCCTAAATCTCATTCATACTCTGGCCAGAGATTCTTAATCATATCATAGAGTATTCTCCCTCAAACAGTTTAAAGGTTAGAGATCCCTTGTTGCGCATTCACTTGCCTCCATAGCTAAGTGGCTTAACCCTAACTATGTCGTGGACACCCTCTGACGGAGTGACTTTGACATATTCAAAGATCAAGGGCCTAACCACAAGACAACTATGATGCCTCAGGTCAAATGACTACTTTGCATTATCCCAACCACGAGTTCTCATGTGACATGAGTATGAGAACTCCTCGTTGACCGTGTTCAGTGAACTCATTCTCTATTGAGCACCTACATGCTTGTCTTAGTGTCAATCACACTAATGACTCGAGACCAGTCACTCTCCCTGAGAGAAGACATAGCACGTACTGATCTTAATGAACTGTTAATGCCCAATTGACAATCCTATGATCAGGAACGTTTAGGATATGTATACGAAAGAGAATGGTCTCATGAACCTAATTTTTTTAGATTACATTCTCCTAATTACATATTCCTTGGACTTATTGTTTAAACATATAACATTTATATGAGACAGCTTTAAACAATAATCTTTGCCCTTTATGTATATTAAACTAGATTAGCTTAATATGTGAAATGTCCGTAAAGAATCATCATATGATTGGCTTTTAGGGCACATTTCCAACAGGGAAACCACGGGAGCACGCAGGGTTGTGGGAGCAGGCTGGGCCACGTAAGCAGGCTACTCGGCGTGTGATACATGTGAGTACGAGGCTTGGGCTCGACTTAGCAATGTATTGGGCTCGCGTTGGGCTTGGAGTGACATGGCTTAGGTCGTGGCTTTGGTGACGTAGGCCTTGGATGGCATGGCTTGGGAGTGGGCCAATGCAAACTTGGATGACACGACTTGGGCCGTGGTAGTGGTACCATGGACCTCGCCGCTGGTGGTTGCCGTGGTGGCTATCGCGGTGGTTGCCATGGTGGAGCCTCGTAGTGGTGGTCCCGCTCCACCTATGATCACATTTAGCCTTGTGGATCGCCGTGGTCCCATCTCTTGAATATTGAAACTTGTAGTTGTCGAATTTTCTAAATTTCTAGCTATTGTATTTTTCTTTTACGTTTTATCAAACAATCTTTGCAAATAAAAAATTCTAATGATAAGAACGTATGAAAAATATACAAATGGACAAGAAAATAGAAAGAAAAAAAAACCTTTTTATGCGAGAGTCTTCTACGAATGTGTGACTCTTCTCTCAATGAAAGCACCAATTTATGGATGCAAATTTCTTCCTCCTTGTTCTTGGACAAAATTGCACCTACAAAACAAATAACATCTTAGGTCAAGGCCAAGAGCCTCGCACCCACGATGATTTTTGGGGGGGCTTTGGCCGAAGAACCTCCGATGCCAAAGTTAGAATTTTGAGGGAAAAGTGTTTGGAGAATTTTGGAGAATTTAGCAAGAGAATTGGAAGTTAGCTTTGAAGAGAATGATGGGGTTTATATAGGGGAATGGCTGGCCTCCTTGGGTGAGAGAGGATCGGCCACCTAGCTCTATTTGTGGTCTAGGTTCTTGATTTGTATTTAATTGGGAATAATTGAATAATTACCTAATCAATTAGCTAATTAATAGAATAATTACCTAATCGATTAGCTAATTAATATAATAAAAAGGGAATGATTTGGGAGTTACCTTGTGGAGAGGATTTGATGAGGATGGATGAAACAGGTTTTGAATTATTACCTATTTTGGGCACTTTTGACTTAGTTGAGGGATGATTGCCCACTGCCCGCTGCCCGTTGCTCTCGCATAGGAATCCTGGTATGCCTCAAGGGTAATTTTGTCCTCTTTTACCCAAAAATCCACGTGTCGCCTTGTGATTATTTTTGGCTCCACAGTAGCCATTTGAAAAGTCATTTGGACATTGACTATCTAGAAATGCCAGTTTATATCACATTAAGGTTAGCATGGTTTTGTGCTGCGTGTGTTGGCCGTGGTGGATATACAGGTGCTTGTCTGTCAAACAAGTTCGCTAAACATTGACGCCCAAAAAGCTTAAACATATAGATGCTTACTACATGTCAAACGTTGCAAAGCTTCGGGTTGTTGTATCAAAATAGTTCTCTGACCCTGTGACAATATAGGTATCTTACAAATATGAGCTTTGATTTCACCTCAAAGGCCTCACTGCTTCGTAGGGCCGAAAGTGTTATACCCAGGTTCATATGTATGAGTATGAAAATATATGAATGCGCAATAAGAAATCTATCATATTTTGGTAATTGTTCAATAGATACAAATATCCCTCGAAGCTACTTAAAGATCCATCTGAAAATGCTTCAACTTAAGTTGCATTATGGTGATCATAGATGATTACATGTTATTTAATATTATTCCATATCACACAAATGCTTCAACATAAGTTCTAGTAATGTTATATAGGCGATGTCAAGATATAATTATATTAGATTAAATTTGTGGGCCTATTGGTCATGGTTTTAATTAAATATCTTTTGGGTTTTATTAATTAAAAAGGGTCCAAGGTCACAAATCCAAAGTGGCTAAGTAAGTGGGAACACCACTTTGGGTTTGGCGTAAAGCCCGAGGTGCGAAATCCTAAGGAGGTGCAATATAAATACTCCATGTGTTTTTTCTCATATACTAAGATTATTCAATTTTATTCCTCAAAGAAAAGAGAGAGAGAGAGAGAGAGAGAGAGAGAGAGAGAGAGAGAGAGAGAGAGAGAGAGAGAAAACAAAAAGACAAAAAAAAAACCCCAAGCCATAACTTGGTGCGCTCATATTATATTAATCTAAGTAAGAGATATTGCTAGCATATTTAAATTAATCATTCCATCATGTGTTGCTAGATTTATTAGTGTGGATACTCTTAAAGGCTCAATACTTGAGAGCTTCACGTGATCAATCATGAAAAAGAAGATTGCGAGCACGAGAGTGATCCAACAAAGCAGCACATACGTAGCTAAGTATTCAAGTAAGTTAATATCTTAATCCTTGTCCTTCGTCGCGTTATCAATTACAATCAACCGGATATATAATTGGGATAACATATTGTATGTTATTTATTTACTTTCCGTTGCGTATTTTATTATTCAAATTAAAGAGAGTAAATTGTACAAATAGTCCCTCAACTAAAAATCCATTACTATTGGTCCCTTAACTTATCAAAATGTGTAGCTATAGTCCTTTTCATCAATTTTGTCAAAATAAGCTATGTTGGAATGACCATTTATACAATTAGGGTCTCTCAACTCATCAAAGTGTATAATTATGGTTCTTTTCGTCAACTATGTCAATTTTTTTGTCAAAATGAGTTATATTGGACGGACTATTGTTACAATTGGGTTAAAGTTAAGGGACCATTTCTTCAATTGAATTAAAGTTGAGGGACCAATGGTAATGGATTTTTAGTTGAGAGACCATAGCTGCACGTTTTGATAAGCTGAGGGACAAATGGTAATGAATTTTTAGTTGAGGGACCATTGCTCCAATTGAGTTAAAGTTAAGGGACCATAGCTACAATTTACTCAATTAAATTATCCCTAATAATATGCCCCAAATCCAGTAGAATTCACATAGGGACCCACGTGATCTCGGGACTACTTGGAGTTCGGAAAACACGAATGTGAAAAGTCCTTCACAGACCCTCCCAATGTTTTAATGAAATCCTTTTGTACCCACAAAGTGTTTGATGTAATGTTTACCAGGCATTTCTTAGCAACACATGTTGCGTCTACAGAACTCAATAAATACTCTTGATAGCATCCAATAGATTGCTTTGACATATGTTGATGTATATTGAAATGTGCACAGTTCGTTTGATGACGACAAACCCACTAATATTCCATGAAATTCCTCATCGAAGAAGCTGAAAAATAAGCGCGCTTTTTCCGTCCAAAAAACGCAAATCTTTAACTCTAGGACCCAAAATTCATAGGAACCCAACTTCAAATCCCAGATCAGCAGTGCGTGTGAAGTTCATTGATTGAGCAACTAAATTAACATGCATAAAATAAGCCACCAATAATTGGTGCATCGAGACTGACTAAGTAGACAATGAACAAATAGACAAATAGACAAATAGACAAATAGACAATGGACAAATAACATGACCTTCTTTTTTGCCTTTTGGTACTTCACAAATAACCGTAATCTGTGCCATTCCACTTGCTTCCAACGTAGATAGATATGTGGTGTTTAGAATTATTGAGAGGAAAAGAAAAATAATACTTCCATTCTTCCATTTACAAATAATATATTCCTATCATAAATTTTTTATAATCTGAATCATTAAATTTTTTATTCTTTGTTTGAAAATCATTGTCTACAAAAAATATTGAAATCAAAGATCGTTTATATTTATCAAATAAATTGATGATCAGTTTATTTGATACATTTAAATGACTAAATGATATCTGATTCAAATGACTAAATGACATCTGATTCGAATGTTTTTTTTTTCATGAATAATCTTCAAATGAAGATTAAAAAATTGAACTGGTTGATTAAGAAATTTCTATTATACGTTATATGCAGCGACAAATTCAGAATTCTATTATACGATAAGCTACCAACTTTTCATTATAATCTTTGGACAAACACCATTGCAAGCTATAAAGACTAAATTTGTTGACGACAAGGTTTCATAACAAAGTAATAATTTAGAATGGAATACAAAACTTACTTAAATTTAGAAATTAGGGAATTAAGTGGTGGTGGAGACTAAAGAGAAAAGAACCAGATGATGGTCTTGTAGAGGAGACGAGTGGAGGAGCGGAGCAGCTGGTGATGGCCTGGTGTCGGTTGGGTGGGGTCACAAGAAAAAGGAAATTGGAACTGGGAATTACCTAATTAGGAAAAGTGAGTGCAAAATAGGATTGGGTGGAGATCTCAGGTCAGGTAGAAAGAGATCTTTCTTTTCTCTTTTTTTTTTTTTTTTTATTAGAAAAGGTCTCCCTCACGTGGCTTAATAAGAAGACTTGCTTTTACCACATGCTCAAACTCGGCCTCTATTGCATGCTCAAACTTGGTGGTCTTTAGAGGTCCTCACAACTACTTATCTGTAATTTCAAGTCGTTCTAGGGCTATCAGATCCCTTAATATATCCGCTCATGACTATTTAAACTATCTATTAATAAAAAAAATTCGTCAACTAAAAGAGGATAAAAATACTATATAGTCTTTTATCCCAAAAAAGGGCAATAAAGTAATTTTATAAAAATAAATTTAGTTATTTTTTATTAAAACATCACTGCAAGTGATTTTAATATATATAATATTAAAAAATAAAAACCTTTCTTTCCACGCCCACTCTCACTTTCTCTCTCTCTCTTCTTTCCATTTTCAAAGCCAAAAAAAAAAATGTTCGCACAAATAAAGTGTGTGGGCATATAGTAAGTAGTACGTAACTAATGTAAGTGAGAGGAAAGGGATTTGGATCCTCTCTTGAGCTCACGGAGAGGATCCTCCGAACCAGTTATTATGGACCGTTAGATTTTTATCTAACGGTTACAAATAAGAATGTTTTTTAAAATTATAATAATTATAGCCGTTAAATTTTTATCTAACGATACATAATAACTGGTCAGGAATATTCAAATCCAGAGGAAAGTGTCATTCAACAAGAAAAATACATTTAAAATTGAACCCTCATAAAATAAGGGAATAAAAAAACAGAGCATATCTAGATCATGGTTTGGATTTGGATCTACATTCTTCATATTCATGACCAATGAGGAATCAAATTATTACACTTCCTAAAAGAAACTAATTCCCATCAAGATTTCCCAGAAATTTCACTGATAAATTGATCAATATTCCGGTCAGAAGAACCGCCACCTTCCACTGATTTTTTTGCCGCCGCCTTCAACTCCTCCGCTCTCCTCTTCATGTCCTCCGCCCGTGGCCCCTCCACAACCTCCGCAATGCATCTCCTCATTTCTTCACTGCTAGCAACCCCATCCTCACCAACCCTAATCCTCACACCAACACCAAACACATCAGCCAAAAGCTTGGCATTGGTGGGCTGATCAGTCCACTCGGGATAAACCACCACCGGTACACCAGACACCACCGTCTCAAGCGTCGAGTTCCAACCGCCGTGAGTCATAAAGCAGGCAATTGCTTTGTGCATAAGCACTTTTTCCTGAGAGCACCAGTTTACCACCATGCCCCTCTCCTTCGTCTCCTGCAAAAACCCTAATGGCAGTTCTCCCACTTTCATCTTGGAACCCTCCGCTGGCGGCTTTAGCACCCAAAGGAACGGCCGTTTGCTGGTTTTCAATGCGAGGGCAATATTGTCAATCTGGGTCTGGGACAGAACGGTAACTCTGCCGAACGAGACGTAGACGACGGAGGAGATTGGCTGCCGGTTGAGCCACTCTATGCAGGAATCTTCGGCCTCATACATGTCGATGTGGAGGGTTTCGTCATCTTCCCCTGCTCTGCCTAGTATGAATGGCGAGACCAACGGACCGATTGGACGAATCGGAATGAGCGATTCCATGGAGTCTACGATGCCATTTTCGAGCTCGTAAAACGAATTCCCCAGAACCCATTTGGCTTTCTCCGAGCTTCCGACGGAATCCGATATCAGTTTCTTAAAATGGAAAGGGGTTGACGGGAGAACAGTGGTGGGAAGATCGCCAACTTCTATGCTCGGAATTCCCGGACAACCCAGAATGTTTTTTGCGTTCAATTCCAAGTTTGGATCGAAAGGTTTGATTTTTTTGGCGTATCTGTAGAGAAGTGAAAACGTCGCGCAAGATTGGTTCCAGAGCAGGGCGCAGGGGATGCCGTGGTCGGCCGCCACATCAGCAACCCAAGGTCCAAAGGGGTTGAAGATTATGCAGGAGATTGCGAGTTTGTTGTCGGAAGTGAGGTCTTTTATGAGGTTGGACAGGTTTTTGGAGCCGGACACTTGGAGGGTGGTGAGGACGTCGGCGCCCTTCTCGCGGTTGAACTCGGCGGCGAGGCCGTCGGAGAAGAACTCGAGGTGGATTTTGGGGTGTAGGATTGTGAAGGTGGTTTCGAAGTTGAGAAGGGTGTCTCGAGCGGTTTCGGTGGTGGCAAGAGTGATATAGACACCCTTTGAGGCGAGGCACGTGGCGAACCTGAGCATGGGATTCATGTGGGCTTGCAGCACCACCACCAGCAGAACATGGACTTGTTGTTCGTCATCGGCGGTGGCAGCAGCAGCCGCCATGGATAACAGCTTTTCTGTAAATTCTCTAATTGTTGGTGTGGAACAGTGGTAGTACCGAAAGAGTTGTAGAGGAATAATGGGCGGATGGATGTAGCAGAAGTATTTGTTTATGCTAAAATTGATATTATAATGTTATATTGCCCAGCTGTGACGTAGCAGAAGTATTTTTTTTCATCTTCTCATATTTGTAATGTCGCGATTAAGTTTTTAATAGAAATATAAAATGTTGACGTAGTTTAACTGTGACCACACAAATAGGAGGTTATGAAAAGTGAGAAGGCAAACAAATAGGAGGGGATGGAAGGGGATGAGAAGTGAGAGGGCAGACAATCTCCCCTTCATTAGTTTAAGAGGTGATGGTACATGACTAAGGTGTATTAAATTGATATTTTTAAAATTTTTAATTTTTTTATTGAATCTAGGATATTTAATTAAAATTTTAAGTGATTAAAGTGTATTCAATCAGAATTTAAAAATAATTTATTAAAATTCTTAGAAGTTTAGGTTTATTAATTAAGATTTTAAATAACTGAATACACTCAGATTTCTAATTATATTGAATATGGGTGTATTCAATTATAACATTTCAAATTCCTAATTGAATACACCCAAATTTTTAAATATTTTAATAACCTATCTTTAAATCTTGATTGAATACATTTTCAATTTTAGAGAATCACTTAAAATCCTAATTGAGTACAGTTAATTTTTTTAAAAGAATTAAAATTATTCAAAATCACAATTGAATACACCCTCATAAATTTGTAGACAAATTTTGTAAATTAAATGATATGACAGTTGATGATTTAATTATTACTGAAGTATTGATAAACGTGTTCATTTATATTAATAACACATTATTTCGTTTACAAATTTAGTTTCCCATACAATATCCTTGGGCTTAGTTTAAGGATAATGCAGAGAGTACATTTTAGAAATCAAAGAACATAGAAGAAGATTATTAGTTTATTATTTAAGCGTTGACAAATATACTCATTCTTATTAGTGACACATTATTTAATTTATAAATTTAATATCTAAATTTAATCTTTTTAACATTAGTTAATCCTTGTTCTAATTATTTGCTCTGCCATTTTGGCACCTTGATGCCTACAGCCTACATCATCTTGTGGTCCCCTATTCTCTGATCAGGATCATACAAACTTCTGTAGCAAAATAATGGAAGGTTGATGTAATCAAGAAGATAAACGTAATCTTTTGTCCTTGTGCCGTTGTAAAAGGATGTATTCGTGTCATATTTATACACATTGTTTTTAAACAGTTTTTACACATACTTTTTTAAATTGACTTGTTTTATCAAGATGATTTTTACAATTGAAAATGAATTATTGTAGTCTTTAAAAATAAATGTAATTCTTCCGTCATACTTTTATCAGGATCACATAAGATTAAAAATTATTAAAACTTGGAAAGAAAAAAAAAAGAGAAACAATTATGCCAGCAGTGCAGCAGGTGCATGAGCAGTTCAACATGCTGAATCAATTGTTTTTGGTAAAAAAAAAAAAAAAATTGTCTAATTGTTTTATGTAAATATGTCCGTCCCTGACGACGACAACGGCTGAAGTCCCCACCAAAGCAGCAAGGTCTCTGTCTTTGAAGTCCCACTCCATTGCTGCTCTGGTCTGCTAGAAAAAAAAAATTCAGAGGAATTATATTCCAAGAAATTGGGTTGAGTTTTGAAGATAATTAACGCTACGAACTATGATAATTCTGTTCCCTTCAAAACAAGGAGGGACAAAGGATTCATTCCAAGATCAGAAGTTATTTATAGCTTCTCCAACTATATTTTAATTGGAGAGCATATTTCTTACCACTATGAGCTAAGCTTTGATGTATTCTTATCATACAACCACGTATTTTTTTATTTAATTTTAGTTTTTTTTTTAAATTAAAAAAGCAATATGTAATGTGAAAGTTAACTAAAATTAAATAAAATATCAATAATCAGATATAAGATGAACATACACTATAATTATGACGGTGAGCAAAAATAGTTTATTTTAATTAATAAGACAAAAGTTATGTGGCTAGTCTTTTGTTGAAGTTACCACGCAGCATACTCGTCCACCGTGGTGGAATGCCACATGACTAATATTTTTGATACGCACAAAAATTTCTTCAAATTTCTAATTGCAGAGCTACAGCGGCTTTGGGACAACTGATAAAGTGAAGAAAAAAAAAAGGTCTAGCTAGAAAGAACTATAAGAATATAACGGTCCAATTAGCGAGGAACGCATGTGATCCAATTTCTTAACGAATAGTGTGTTAAATTTTTATCCATGCGTTTAGATTCTAATTTATTTATCTTCCATATTATTTTAATATTTTTATCCATGTCTGTTAACTGATTAACTGAGAAATCTTTCTTCATTAAGAAGGGTGGAGCATTACTTATGTCGGCTTATCTCTTTTTTTTTTTTTTTGTATTTTTTTTCTTCAAACAAATGATATTATTTCTATTAAGAGAGAGAGAGTAAGCTTAACCTCGTAATAACTAGCAAGAATATAATTCATATTCACCTTTGGTAAAAATTAAATCTAAGACATTTTGCTAACTAAGTAGCAATTCTCTTTTGATATTTGAATGCTTTATTCTTCGTGCGGTCCATCTATTTCGGCTTCATTATTCGGTGGGCCGGACTGAGCTACCATGGATTGAGCTTTCAAATTGAAATACTAAAATGGTTCATCATGGGTGGGCTATATAAAGATAAAGCTTATTATACCGGTAGTGATTGGGTATTGCATGAGTCATTGTCGTCGACCATACCTAATTTCGTCTATTCCCTTTCTACAATGCTTAAAGAAACAAGAAAAAGGAGTGTAAGTGATACATTTACTATGGGTCTTTTTCTTCAACTCATCTGTCACGGATCCAAACCATTCTCTTCTTAAATTAGAAATGTCGCTTGTATTTTAACAACCTTCTTCTTCTTGCTACTCGAGTTAAACCAGAGAGCTTCGAATACCAAAATATTATTTTTACCATCTATTTGTACCATTTTTTAAATATATATGAGTCCACATGTGTGGATAAAATCTACCTCTATTAGAGAGATGATACAAATATATAGTAAATATAGCACTACTCATTCGAATAACATTAGTTTCTAATGACAATTATGAGGATGCATGCTTCCTTTTGGTTTGTCAATAATGGCGGGCAAGGTAAGATATGATAATTAAAGTTTGTAACATAAGAATGGTTACGCATTTGGACATAAATTTAGAAGCTTCCACGTAACATGACAATCTCACTTTTCTAATGCTTACGTTTAAGCTCTGAACTGGGTTTTTATAAAAGGTAGGGATCAAATTTTTTAAATCGAATTTACAAACTGAATGATGTGGTTGGAGAAGATTAAATTATTAATTAAATGTCGATTAACGTGTTTGTTTCTTATTGGTAACACGTCATTTTGTATGCAAATTTTGATTAAAAATTGGTCTTCTTAGAGCAATTCCACCGGGGGGTGGTTAAGCCGATACTAAGCCAAAAAACAAGCCTGGCACTCAGCCAATCCACTCCAGGCCAGCCAAAATTGACAGACCTTGGGACCGGCCCATGACACACCCCGACCCAGAATATCCATTAGGACTCTGAAGTTGAGCTGTGCTGGCCGACACCTGGAAAGTAACGAAGCCATAAAGTATAGTGATGTGGAAAATGTGAATAAATCTAAACCTAATAGTGCTTAAATATCAGAGTGTGCTAGTGAGCGGGAGTGAACCCATCTCACACTTGACTTCAGAGCATAAGTAAAGCACAATAAAGCGGGTAAAAACTATACCCTCAGAAGTAGCCACCAATCCTGAGATTTGCCAAGAATCCTCGTCGATACGAACCTCAACAGCTAAACCTAGAGGGGCGCAAAACAGAAAACGTGAGTGGGCAAAAACAAAGCTTTTCAAAACCATTTCAATATCAAAAGTATTAACCCCTCTCTGTAAAACCCGTATACTTTCCCAGAAAATAATACATATGTATTCATATACCAAAACAAGCTGTAAAACGATAAAACTCGAACATGCCATGCCAAAATATCCAGCTGAGAAATATATATATATATATATATATATATATATATATATATATATATATATATATATATATCAATCAGGTGAGATAAACCAATAATCACAATATGCCGGCAATATCAATATGACAGTCGGAGTCACCTAACGTGACCTGTACGGCTGAATCTATAACTCCTCAACCAATATCCTGCACACGAGTCGAAACCACCTATAGTGGTCTGTACGTCAGGCTAGGTGTATAAAATACGCTCAGTGCTATGATCACGTGAAGGTTGTGCGACGTATCGCAAGTCACCTACGAGTCGGAACCACCTATAGTGGTCTGTACGACAGGCTGGCACCTGCCTTGATCCAAGGTGAGCGTACGGTGCGGGAGGTGAACGATCACGTGAAGGCTAGACCCTACTCTGGTGGAGCACAAACACCGAGGTGCAGGATTATGAGCTATATATCAATCTCATCATCATCATCATCATCATAACCATCACTATCAAACATATACTCACCTGACTTACCTGAGCGTCCGCAGCGCCAAGCAATAATCATCACACAATCATAATAAATATAAACGATATTTGACATGGCATTCTAATTTATAAAATCATTTAAAATGAATTTTCTGGGAAAAATACCAAGCATATATATATAAATACTGAAAACAAAAGCCCACTCACATGGAGTCCACACTACAACCCCCTAGCATGACTATCAAGATATCCTAAATGATCATTGCCTAGCACAATTATCAAAACACGTCTCAGAATCCTTACTGAGAGAATATGCAATTCACATATAACGCATCTCTACGTAATTTGATCCGGAAGATCTGTAACATGAATCTTTGATCCGTTACTTCCAAAGATCAAAATTATGCTTCTAGAACAATACCCCAAAGTTTCATTACGATCCAACGGTTGGATCTCCGCCAATTACCAAAACCAAGTGGCGGTTAACCTTTTTATTTACGAACTTAGAATTCCGATTCAGGAAGATCCGTACGACGGATTTCTTATCCGTAAATTCTTACATTCCTCAAAAATTACGTACTATAACATACTAAAGTTTGGTGACAATCCAACGGTCGGATCGTCGATTCATACATTGAACTATTACCATATCGTTGAGAATTTAGGTCCTAACAATCAATCTACGTCAATCCATTTTCAAAACTAAATTCAAGGCATTGAATAACGCCTAAAAATATCATTGGTGGCCCTCTGATCACGCGCCGCGTCGGGTGGCGGTTGGCCTCCCCGAGTCGCCGGAAAATTCAACTTTCTCCAAAAATTCTCAAATTTTGCAAAATTGAAGATCTCAATGAGTAGAACAACTTTCATACCTGTGGGCAAGGCCAATTTGGCCTAGAAGTGCTCCAATTTCATCAAACCCATAAGAACCCTAGAAATAGGGTGTGCTCTAATTCAACCTCTAAAGCAATTCCAACGCCTCAACCACTGCTTGGGCTTTATTCTAGGCCTCAAGAGGATGCTATGGGTGGTGGTAATTGTGGTAATTGAAGGAAAACATTTTTGGATTGCATGGTTTGAACCCAAAACTGCCGCACCCCACCATGCGGGTTTTGTGAAATCACACCAAATACCTTGATTTTTAGGGTGAAATAGGGAGAATGATCGATTGGCCTCAAGCTAAGGATCATTTTGACACCAACCTCACTGTCTATGGTGGTCGAAATCGGAATATGGGACTAGGTCGGGTCACAGGTCATGGTGAACTTGGCCAGTTCCCTCGTCCTCTTCTTCTCTCATTTCTCTCTTCCCTCATTGGCCAACCTCCTTCTCTCTCTCATTCTAACTGGGCAGCGCCCAACCTCTTTTATCTCCTTTCTTTCTTATCTCCAATGTCCAACCCATTTTCTTTTAATCTCTGCCACACATGTGGCACTCTAGAATTTTCTGAAATTTCTAAATAACAATTAAATTATCATTTTAACCCTCAACTTCAAACTTCTTCGTTATAACTCCAAATCACATTCCGTCTGCGCCCACGCGTTTGTTGCGACGAGGACTACAAGAAAATGAACCTTACATGTCACTACAAAGCAGTCAACATCAATCAACGTATGTGCCTCAAAGGGCATTTTCGTAAACTCACTTATCAAAATTATAAAAATCATAATTTTTAGGGACGGGCTTTCACAATCTACCATCCTTAAAAAAATTTCATCCCCGAAATTTAAAATCATTTCCTTGACAAAAAAAATAGTGAAAAGATAGTAGAAAAATAAATACGTGGAGGAGATATCAAGTCAGGGCGGCTGCATAAAAGAGAATGTCATTCCGTCACGATCGGAGTGCAGTGATTCCTCTTTTATGCCTCCAAGCTCAGCTTTCTTTCTTATTCAGCATTATACTAAAATCATATACTTAAAAAACATGGTATTAAAAATAAACTTTTAAAAGCATAAAGTTCAAATACGTATATGAAAACTGCAAAAACAGTTTTACTGGAATCAAAACTGATTATAGAGAAATCTCCGCCTACGCACTCTTAGTGTATCATACTCCAAAGGTACAAAAGCAGTACCCTTAAATAAGTAAGCATACTAATATAAAAGGTCTATTTATTCACTTGCTTAACGAATCCAACAAGTATGTTATCAATATTACGGTCTGCAGCCCGCAATACTGATAACTCATCGTTGTCACGATAAGCGAGTAAATAATTTATGAGGGTGCAATATTACCATCTTGCCCCTCGTTGGAAAACATACACACACCGTCTAAACAGAGCCTCGATCGTGCTCTAGCACTACTCCTCAGGCAACATCATCAATATCGTAAATTTCCCCATGTCACAATCTTCATAACTCAAATACTTGTTCGCAATACTCTTCTGTAAATCACAAATTGTGCATAAATATCCGTACCATTTCTCAAACAATGCCATGCTCAAAATCAAGAGTGTAACCATCGTTACACACAACCCTAACAAGGGTAAGTGTATACCAATTATGCACTATGCATAAAATCTATGTATACTAGCTCCAATGATGACATAGCTAAACCAGAATTGTAACCATAGTTACCAGTAACCAAAATTGAGCTAACGATATCTTAAGATCTGAATAACTCATTTCAGACAAATCCTTAGTCTCGAGGCGGTAATGTGATACTAGACAAAATCTAGTACTCACAGCCTTTGAAAAGACTTCCCAAAGCTTGGAAGCGAAACGTATGCCACGATGAAATATAAATATATCTAAATAATAATCCAGTCTGATCTCTACTTGTCTGAACTAACATAGAAGTCCAAAGGTAGCCATCTCATAATGTCATCATCCTCTAAAAGCGAACAAAGAAGAAACTGTAGTTGTCCATAAAGTTTGGACTTTATTTCCCTAACATCCTTCTTACTTACCCAAAGACGAGGTGCGTCTGGACCAAGAATTCTTTTCAAACACATCAAGTGGAGCCTCGACTTTTGATTCCTTTCCCATCTCCTCAATTGATCATAACACGCACGAGGACTATTAGAGCACAACATGTGGAGAAGCTAACAACATCTCACTTCCATCTTAGTTGGCTTCACAAGTGTCTTGTTGTTGAAATGCTAGCACCAAATTTTTTTAGGAAAGAACTCGTCACTAATACCAACTTTAAGATTTAGGACTGGAAGAATACGGCTTTCCACTCTAGTAAAGTTACCACCATTGAAACATCGCATGTGAGTAGTATGGATTCATCATCCTGATTATTGGCGTTCGTAATTTCTTCATGTATCCAAATAGTTGCTATACGAAGCCTATAACAATTATTCCCCATCTCTAGTCGACCTCAAGAAGTAATTAGAACCATTCCAACAATTCTTGATAATCCAAAAATAGCGCCAAATCAATGCCAGTGAACATCTGCTAAATTGGAATAAGGATGGTTAGAAAACAATAGCTAAGTTTGCACAATGAGATGATACACGATAGTGGACTCTTAGATAGTGATTTATTCTTTCCACTACCGCTGTCAGAACTTAGTTCATTCCGCAATTAAGTGTACTGGAAAAGTGCTAAGGTTGATAAAGACCTTAGATACGTTCTCCACGGAGAAATGTCGTTCGATTATCGAGCAAAGCTGATAAATATTGACTTTAAGTCATAGAAAGATGACTTATTCCAAACAGTTCTACATGCTAGAATATAACTGGTAATCCGTTATGCCGCCTCTACACAGATGAAATATCCAAGGACACGCCATCATAAATTTCCAAAAATCAACATCATCGAAGAATGTAACGCAATGGAGAGATGAGATAACAGTTCAGTTGTAAGAAACTTTATTCATCTCCAACTTCCCAGAGTAAACTCTATCTTCTACCAGAAGGAAAAAGAATACTATAGTTGAAGAATCACTAACAAAGTGTCGATAAAATCGATAAGGCCAAAGATATCTCGAATTTCTCGATACTTTGAGAAATTCAACTTCCTTCTGCTATAACCTTTTTGGGAGAAGAAAAGAATTTCATCCGTTAAGATCACGTCTTCCAAGAAGAATATCAATTTAATCAAGGTCCACAATCAAGAAGTCTGGTACAAAGTTGACTAACAAGATAAAAAGGATTTGATCTCACTATCGAGGTAAGTAAGAAAATCACCGATAAGGTCAATATGAATTCGCCAGAACATGGAGGCAAGCTCAAATTACAAAGGTTGGTCAAATAGGTGCAAAACTTAAGGTTCTAGCCTTCATCTTCGAGAATAGATTTGAGTTCCCTAGAAAAGGTGTTTGATTGGGAAAATCTCTAACCAATAAACTTCAGTGACTAAGTCCACTCATCAAAGTAAGACTCATTCGAAAGTCACAAAGAAAAACTGATATAAAAGTGGTTCGATAAGGAATAAGGAAAGTAAATGCCGAGTTAACAAGATGAATCACTGGCGTATTCCATTCCTCATATTCAGCAACAACCAAGTAGAATGTTGAGAAAAGAAGTCCAAAAGTATGCTTCTTCGAAACGGGCCAACTGCTAACCAACTATGCTCCACGAACTAAAAGTCTTCACAATTCCTCGACACTCAAACATGCTAGCAACAATATGCCACTTCTTATTTCGATCCTACAACAAACCTATAGAAGTGATCGAAATGTGGCTAATCTAAGAAGTTTTAATTACCTAACTAGGTAGTATGGTCAACAAAGGTCTGCTCCTAAATTCCCACAATTCAGTTTCTTCGACTCAGACAGTCATTGTTAATCAGCCTATCCATTGCGTCATGAATTAACGCATATGCAATAATTCTAATATTGTTCATTACCCCGAATTGTAAACCGGCGTCCTGGCATAATGGTGTCACTTCCAGATACTAACATGTGTCTGGTGCCAGAAATCATACCACCTGAATACTAGTTAACAGTTTCTAGATATCGGACAGTGTCACTGATTAGTAGCTCCACCATAGGCTAATTACAGGTTAAAGTCCACTCAAGTAGTTGGTTTCAGATAATGGGTAAGAAATTGGTCCTAGAAGATGATTCCCCAATTCTAGGAAAAGATACCTTCTACTTCGGAAATTCCTCCTAACCAAAGGTACAACAACTCACATACCTGCCTATACTTATCGAATTGACAAGTATAGCATCAAGAACTTCTGGAGACTAATACTGGTTACAATGTCCTAAGCCAGAAGAATAGGATTTTCGAATAATCCACTTTAGAACGAACTTAAACAGAAGTCGATCTTCCTCCAAAAGATCCAGAATGACTACCAATTCAATTGGGAGAACTAGCAATATTAGGAACCAAAAGTAATCATCTAAAGATGCTCTTCCATCGAGTGTAACCCTTGTAGCATCACATTGTCACTCTAGACATTTTGAAATCTTGACAAAGGTAAACTTCGTATGAATTCTAATAGGAGGTATTCTAACAGACTCTGCCAAGGAACCAAAACCATTTCTAATTCCCAAACTCAAAAGGTTTAGCAACAATGGCCCACTAAACAGTGACGTAATCGATTTATAAATCCCTGGGGATACACCGATGTCAAAGCATTAACCTCTCTTTAAGGCCATCAACTAATCTTAAATCTACATCTTTCCTTGGCAGGAAGATTCTTCGCCTTAAGTCTAAAAACATTTGCCAAAGTAATCTCAAAAAATATCAAGGAGTTGGCAAAATAGTAAAAACTTAGGAGAAACTAACACATTTTTCGTATTCGACGAGGTGCCAAGATTCGAAAATTAGGCTCAATAGCCTAGAATGCTCTCATTACGCGTGTGATGGATGCAATACTACCCAACTTATGCTTTGATACCAAATTGACACACCCCGACCCAAAATATCCATTAGGACTCCGAAGTCGAGCTATGCTAGTTGACACCTGAAAGGTGACGAAGCCATAAAGTATAGTGATGTGGAAAATGTGAATAAATTTAAACCTAATAGTGCCTAAATATTAGAGTGTGCTAGTGAGCGGGAGCGAACCCATCTCACACGTGACTTCAGAGCATAACTAAAGTACAGTAGAGTAGGTAAGAACTATACCCTCAGAAGTAGCCACCAATCCTGAGATTTGCCAAGAATCCTCATCGATACAAACCTCAACAGCTAAACCTAGAGGGGCGCAAAACAGAAAACGTGAGTGGGCAAAAACAAAGATTTTCAAAACCATTTCAATATCAAAAGTACTAACCCCTCTATGTAAAACCCGTATACTTTCCTAGAAAATAATACATATGTATTCATATACCAAAACAGGTTGTAAAACAATGAAACTCGAATATGCCATGCCAAAATATCCAGCTGAGAAATATATATATCAATCAGGTGAGATAAACCAATAATCACAATATGCCGGCAATATCAATATGATAGCCAGAGTCACCTAACGTGACCTGTACGGCTGAATTTATAGCCCATCAACCAATATCCTGCACACGAGTCGGAACCACCTATAGTGGTCTGTACGATAAGCTAGGTGTATAAAATACGTTAAGTGCTACGATCACATGAAGGCTGTGCGACGTATTACAAGTCACCTATGAGTTGGAACCACCTATAATGGTCTATACGACAGGTTGGCACCTGCCTTGGATCCAAGGTGAGCGTACGGTACGGAAGGTGAACGATCACGTGAAGGCTAGGCCCTACTCTGGCGAAGCACAAACACCGGGGTGCAGGATTATGAGCTATATATCAATCTCATCATCATCATCATCATAACCATCACTATCAAACATATACTCACCTGAGCGTCCGCATCGCCAAGCAATAATCATCACACAATCATAATAAATATAAACGAAAACAATGCATATATATATAAATACTGAAGAAAAAATCCCACTCATGTGGAGTCCACGCTACAACCCCCTAGCACAACTATCGAGATGTCCCAAATGATCATTGCCTAGCACAATTATCAAAACACGTCTCAGAATCCTTACTGAGAAAATATGCAATTCACATATAACGCATCTCTACGTAATTTGATCCGGAAGATCCGTATCATGAATCTTCGATCTGTCACTTCCAAAGATCCACATTATACTTTTAGAACAATACCCCAAAGTTTCGTTACGATCCAACGGTTGGATCTCCGCCAATTACCCAAACCAAGTGGCGGTTAACCTTTTTATTTACGAACTTACAATTCCGATTCGGGAAGATTCGTATGAAGGATTTCTGATCCGTAAATTCCAAAATTCCTGAAAAATTACGTACTATAACATACTAAAGTTTGGTGACGATCCAACGGTTGGATCGTCGATTCATAGATTGACCTATTACCGTATCGTAGAGAATTTAGGTCCTAACGATCAATCTACGTCAATACATTTTCAAAAATAAATTCAAGGCATTGAATAATGCCTAAAAATATCATTGGTGGCCCTCTGGCCCAGTGCCACCGCGGATGGTGGTTGGCCGCCCCGAGTCGCCAGAAAATTCAACTTTCTCCAAAAGTTCTCAAAATTTGCATAATTGAAGATTTCAATGAGTAGAACAACTTTCATACCTGTGTGCAAGGTCAATTTGGCCTAGAAGTGCTCCAATTTCATCAAACCCATAAGAACCCTAGAAATGGGGTCCAATTCGACCTCTAAAGCAATTCCAACGCCTCAACCACTGTTTGGGCTTTGTTCTAGGTCTCAATAGAATGCTATGGGTGGTGGTAATTGAAAGAAAACATTTCGGGATTGCATGGTTCGAACCCAAAACCGTCGTACCCCACCGTGCGGGTTTTGTGAAATCACACCAAATACCTTGATTTTTGGGGGTGAAATAGGGAAAATGATCAATTGGCCTCAAGCTAAGGATCATTTTGACACCAACCTCGCCGTCTATGGTGGTCAAAATCGAAAGATGGGATCGGGTCGGGTCACGGGTCATGGTGAACTCGGCTGGTTCCCTCCTCCTCTTCTTCTCTCTTTTCTCTTATTTCTTTCTTCCCTTATTGGCCAACCTTTTTCTCTCTCTCCTTCTAACTAGGCAGCACCCAACCTCTTTTATCACCTTTCCTTTTTATCTCCACTGTCTATCCCATTTTCTTTTAATCTCTACCACACATGTGGCACTCTAGAATTTTCTGAAATTTCTAAATAACAATTAAATTATCATTTTAACCCCCAACTTCAAACGTTAATAACTTCTTCGTTATAACTCCAAATCATGTTCCGTTTACACCCACACGTCCGTAGCAACGAGGACTACAAGAATATGCCAAGCAAATGAACCTTACATATCACTACAAAGTAGTCAACACCAATCGACGTATGTGCCTCGAATGGCATTTTCGTAAACTCACTTATTAAAATTATAAAAATCATAATTTTTAGGGACGAGCTGTCACAGCCCAAGTGACACTTTGCTGACGCCAGCGTGGCGTCGGAGGGCAAAGAGCAAATGAGGGAGAAGAGGGGAGAGAAGCTCGTCGTTGCATCGATTTTTCGTACAGTGGGAAACTCCTGATGCAAAGCGAATTGGACATGCTTTCCGCAAGACTCGATATTCACACAAGAAACCCATCATAGGTTTACAACGCCGACGTTTTGACACGGCGGTTTGCGATCGTCATTTTGAGGCCGGCAACGAAGCTTGCAGAGACGACATGAGGTTGTCTGCAAAGATTGCTTCTGTTATTTCTGGGTTTCGTTCGTAGAAGGTTGTTTTGATCGGAGCTGGGATTATCGCGCTGTTGATTCGGGTTTTGGAGTGTGGAAGTGAGGTTGGGAAAGAAGAAGCTGCAAAGAGCTTATAGAGATTAAAGTCAGAAATTAAAAATAAAATAATTATTTTTATTATTTTATGATAAAAATAATAAATTATATATTATTTTATAATAAAATTAATAATATTTTAATAAAATTGACTATGCTATTTTTTATTAGGGGTGTAGATGCTTTGGTCTATTACTGTTCATTGAGTGGATAAATAAGCTAGGTGCTAGCGCAAAGTCTTTAGAGGTGGAATTGCTCTTAGCATTATCCTTTTATAAAACTCAAACTATGTTGCTAGGATGATTTTTAGACTGAAGCATGTATTTATCGATTCAAAATATGTCGTACTAAATATTCTTCTGAAGATGCAAGAAATTAAGGGCCTGTTTGACATTCAACTTGAATCTTATTTTTTTTTAACTCAAAAATAGTTTTTGAATCTTAAGTCAATAATCCTTATTTGGTAAGACTATCTTTAAAAAATGAACTCAAAACCTATTTGTAAAATTAGCATACTTATGAAAAACACAAAATGTCAATTTTTAAACTGCTCTCTCATCTTTTTTTTTCTGTTTAATCTCCTTATTTTTTATCTCCTCTCTCTCTCTCTCTCTCTCTCTCTCTCTCTCTCTCTCTCTTTTGTCAGTAATGGATATTCTCTTTCCTCCCTCTTCTTCATCTTTCTCCTCTCTTTTCGATCATTTCCCTCAGGCCTAAGCTTGCTTTGTGTCTCTCACTCTAGATTATCTCACTTCCTTTTTATCAATCCTCTCTCTTCTCTCTCTTTTCTTATTTCTTTAATTTGTTAAGGTTTAAAAACAATTTTAACCTTCGTACTAAACAAATTTTTTTGTCTTATGAAAAACTGTTCTTAAGAAATAATTTTAAAAAATATTTTTCAAAACGATAAATTTTTTTAGTAGAATACCAAACGGACGCTAAAATATTCTGACTCTATCGCATGAGTCAAGCTATAAGTAAATTGATTGGAAAAATTTTAATACATTTCGAAGCCAAATTTCTCTTTTTCAATATTTGTACGCATGGTAATTGAAAAACAAAGTTCTCTTAAACTTCCCAATTGTAAAATATAAATTAAATGGTGTCTAAATCAATGTACGTGTATCACTAAACGTATTCGAATATGTATATATGTATCGTATCACGCAGCTACCATGTTGCTTATTTTGATAAAATTAAATTTAAAATGTAGCTAGTGTACCGTGGTGCCAATTGATATACTACAACTAGTGAAATTGACTGGCCATGAAAATCCCAGTAAATCAATTTTTTCTCTACCTAATAATCCATTAAGACACGTTACACTCTGCAGCCGTGGAATTCAAACAATGTATTTTCCCTAAAAATGAATTCAAAAACAATGCATGGTCTTTGACTCTTTGTCTTTCACCCCCGAGCTGCAACAACTTCTGGTGGCTTTTGGGCGGCCGGCGGGACCCAAATAAGATTCGTCTAATTTTTTGGTGGACTCGGAAAATGATGACATAATCTTGAACTCGTTTGAAAGTACTTTTAAAATGATTAAAAGCGTTTTGGAGAAAATATTTATGTGTTCCAAAAGCATTTAAAGTGCTTACAGAAAATGTTTCTGGATTCTAAAAGCACTTAAGTGCTTCCTGCAAGAAGCTTCAATTATGTGTTTTTTTGTATAAAGCACTTCAAGTGTTTTTCTAAAATTCACTAGCATTTTTACAAATATTGGTTTAAAAAATATTTTCACGAAAATCGCTTTTAGCCATTTTAAAAATAGTTACAAACGAGTCCATTATTGCTTTATTCAAATTATAATACGTGTGTTTCCTTTTTATGAAAATTGATAAACTAATAATATTATGTGACAGTGCTCCGGGTATACACACAATCGAAACCGTTAACTAACTCCATCATATATTACCAATTTTCTACGCCTAATTCTAACTTGGACTCACAATATTCAACTTTGGAAATTCTTTTTTTCTCCATTTGACTTGGATTAAGAACCATCCTTGTTGCTTCTTAATTCCAACACATGACTATGAGGATTGGAAATGTCACGTTTGTTTGAAATTTAGTTGATAATATTTGCATGCCTAGAATCTCAGTCAAAGAAGCCTCATCATCTCAGTCTAACGTGCTTGCCAAGCAGCAAACGTTTTACTTCTATAAATAGGAAACACCATCAAATACTCCATACCAACAATTGCAGAGCCTCTCTCTCTCTCTCTCTCTCTCTCTCTCTCTCTCTCTCTCTCCAGTTCCAACATGACTACCAATTTCTTCAGTTTCGTTTTGCTGCTTCTTTTGCTCAACTCTACGTTCATTGCAGTAAGTGCTCGGCCCTTGAATATCATGAAGTACAGAAACTCTGGTGTTGGAGCAACTGGAGGTTTCTTTGACGGGTTATCACTTGAAGCCATCAAGCAATCGGGACCCAGCCCCGGTGAGGGGCACAAGTTTACGAACAAACAAACTCTCGGAGGGATTAAAAACTCGGGTCCAAGTCCTGGTACGGGAAATAAATTCACAAATGTTGAGACTCTCGGAGGGATTAAGGACTCTGGCCCAAGCCCTGGTACGGGAAACAAATTCACAAATGTTGAGACTCTGGGTGGAATTAAGGACTCGGGTCCAAGCCCTGGTACAGGAAACAAATTCACAAATGTTGAGACTCTCGGAGGGATCAAGGACTCTGGCCCAACCCCTGGTACGGGAAACAAATTCACAAATGTTGAGACTCTCGGAGGGGTCAAGGATTCTGGCCCAAGCCCTGGTACGGGAAACAAATTCACAAATGTTGAGACTCTCGGTGGAATTAAGGACTCGGGTCCAAGCCCTGGTACTGGAAACAGATTCACAGATAACACCCATCAATAAGCATGAGTGATCATAAAAATAGAAACTATAAATATTCTTTACTTATTTTCTCATTTATATTTTTTGGTTGATTTATATGTATGTTGAAGATAAGACCATTCATATTATTTTCATTTCATTTATTTGTCTCAAATTTTCATTACCATGTAAAGAATCTCCAAGTGTGCACTGTCGAATATTGTAATTTAATATAAATAAGAGTAATGACTTTCGTACTTATATTTTAGTTATTTGTATTTTATCCATTTTTATGCTTTATAATATTATTATTTTTAATTAAGAAAAAATGAACTGTAAAATATAACTGGGTTGGTTCAACTTTGAGCAAGAAAGACTATCAACATAACAAAACCAAACCAACTCAGAATAGTTGGATTTAGGTTGCTCTCAAACTCTATATCTCGCACGACAAAATCTTTCAATATACACATTTTTCTTCAACTTGAGAACGAGAGAAACTGACAAATGCGAGCATTTTCATTGCCAATTCGATATTGTTATGTTGCAACCACCTAAGTAAAACTTCTATAAAGGTATAAAGTTGGAACCAAACCAATTTAACTTTAAGGGATTATAAATTAATAGAGGTGTAGTTTAAAATATTATTTATTCACTTATTTATCCTTAATGAATATTGTATTCACCAAAAATGAGTCTTTGCATCAACTCTAAAAATTAAAACATTGCTCTCCCCAAAAGATATGTTAAGGAGACTTATGAGTCAATATTATATTACATATTTTACCCTAATTTTAGTTTTTTTTTCAACCACCCTATTTTTTTTATTTTGGTTATTATTTTGGAAGAATTTTGATATTTTGAATTGTATTTTCAATATAGGACTTTCAACTTTCTCTGGGAAAAATGTGATCAAATGGATGAATTTTGGAGTCATTCTAATTGGAGAGCATTTGTGAGTCGCTTAGCTTAATCTTGTCAAAATATAAGATTTTTCAACTAAGCAGTTGTTTTCTGGCGAAAGAATAAAGAAGCAGTCCGCTGTGTTGGAAAAGTGACGTTTTCGGCTTGATTCCAAAATTTTGGAGCCCAAGATGGTCTATTTTGGATTTGGCCCCTTCCAGAGATGTGTTCAGATTATTCTAATCTTTAAAACAAGTGATCATGGGACGAATTTGGAGGAGATTTAAGTCTAAAATGTGGCTGGACAAATTCATTGCAGATTCTCCTAGTTAAATTGGGATTTTGTTTTCTAGTATATTTTATTTTTCTTTGGTTTCCTAGTCACATTTTAAGACTTTTATTAGGAAGGACTAGATAACTTATGTAGTAGAAATAAGGTCTTTGGCCGACCCTAGCTTTCTCTCTTTGACTATGCAATTTGGGGAGATAGAAACTTGGCTAGGGTTCTTGAAGAATTTTAGACTTTTACTTTAAGGTGTTTTCAATCTTCTTCTTCTTAATAATATTTATTTTGAGTTTATTATTAATATGCATAACTAATATGTTTTACTAGTGCGAAACCTTGAGCCTTAGCATAAATATGTAGTTTTTATTTAATTGCTTGTATTTTAAGCATGCATGCTTTGACTTATTAATTACTATGCTTAAACTATCTAATTGTCTTAATGCCTGTTAACCATTAGGATATTTGAATTATTAATTATTGTGCTTAAACTATCTAATTGTCTTAATGCATGTTAACCTTTAGGATCTTTAGAAAAGTAATTTGTTCTAATTTTGGTCGGAAGGTTCTCTGAAATTGGTGATGGCTTCTTGTGGTTAATAATTATAATTTCACTTAGGATGAACACTACATCTTAAGCGTTGCACAGTTTTTCCAAGGGTTTTCACAAAACTTAATAAGTCTTTCATTTTCATATTTGATCTGAACGTCCAGACAGGTTGCATGTTAGATATACATTCTTCTTCTTCTTTTTTTTTTTTTTGAGGAAAAACGATATGTATTTCATAATGCCCATGAGGCTAATTAGTAAAAGGTATAGAAATGTCCTCCATAAGAAGATCATTTATAATGACAAGAGATTCATCAAACCAAGTACAATTTCCTTCACTATGAAGGGCGAAGCGGGCCAACAGATGGGCTACTGAGTTAGCTTGACGGCAGACATGGGCAATCAAAGCTTCAGCGACCTTAGGCAGTAAGAATTTGATATCCTCGATGATTAGTCCAATGGGAGACAAATTCACCGAAGATTCCTTCACTGCCGAAATGATCTGAAGCGCATCACTCTCGATATTAATCTTGTTCAAACCCTTTTCAACCACCATTTCAAGACTCACTCTCATGGCCAGTGCTTCCACCTGGATGGGAGAAAACACGTCCACTAACACACGGGTGGCCGCACGCATAAAAGTTCTTTCATCATTTCTGATGATAATTCTCACACCTCATACTCAGTTCTCTTTATCCCAGGCTTCATCAACATTTAGCTTTAGATGAAGGGCAGGACCATTATGGAGGACCACCGTGAACGACATGTTGGGACGGAGGACTGTTGACCAGCAGGAAATCATGCCACCAATCCAATGCTCGACCCATTACCTTTACAGGGTTGGGATTTGGGGCCTCACCCCAGAGCTTTGCGTTTCTTGAGGTCCAAATTGCCCAGAGAAGCATTAGAAAACACTCGAAATCAAACTTCCTCAAGTTCTTTAGCAGCAGCAGTGCCCATTCTTTCAGGGCACATCCATCACATTGAGAAGGCCGAATCAGGGCTAATGGTGAGGCACACCAAATAGCTGCAGCGAATGGGCACTTAACCATTATGTGGTATGTCAATTTAAAGGTCGAATCACAAAGAATACACATTGGGTCAATGGGGACTCTCCGCATTCAGAGATTGTGAGCCGTAGAGACGATATCTGATAAGATCCTCCATGCCGTCATCTTCACTTTAGTAGGGACACCAGCTTTCCAAACCGTAGTCCATATATCAGAGAATGGATTGGTGGAGGATAAGGAGGATGCTGACATGGAAGGAAGGAGGAGCCAGGTCCAAGTCACATGATAGGTGCTCTTTATAGTGAATTGACCTTTTTTTATATCAAAGTGCCAAATCAACCTATCCTTTGTTGGACGCACACTCAACGGTATGGTATGAATTAAATCAACCTCCTTTATGGGCAGTACCGAATTGAACAAGTTTACATTCCACCTCGCGTCTTCTGTGATCGGCTCCCTTAAGAATGTAATGCTAGAGCTCACATACTTCTTGGAATAGGATTGAAAAGTTGAGGGTCGAGGTAACCATCGATTCCCCCACACTTTGATGGTTCTCCCATCACCAACTTGTCATCTCGAACCCATTTTGATTACTTCCCTGGCTGCACTAATACTTCTCCACACATAGGATGTGTTCCACCGGACCACAGCCTCCATAAATGAAGTGTCGGGGAAATACTTTGCCTTAAAAGTCCTTGCAACTAAAGAAGACGGGTCAGAGATGATGCGCCACCTTTGTTTCGCAAGAAGAACAAGGTTGAAGGCATAGAGATTGTGAAAGCCAAGCCCTCCTTTAGATTTTGGAAGGCAAAGTTTATTCCACGCCATCTAGTGGATTTTCTCTCTCCCTCCGTTTCATTCCACCAATAAGAGGCTACAAGCTGATTCAATTCATCACAGAAGTACTTGGGGAGTAAGAAGCAGTACATGGAATATAGTGGTATAGCTTGAGCCACTACCTTAATTAGTAGCTCCTTCCCTGGGGTGCTTAGAGTCTTACCTTTCCAACCTTGGAATTTTTTCCACAGCCTTTCCTTTATATGGTTAAAACAGGTTCCTCAGTTCCTACCAACGAAGGTGGGAAGTCCTAGGTATTTTTCATGCCTCTCGACTCTTTCTACACCTAGTAAATCTGCCAACATATTTTGTTCACCCTTCTGACATTCCTACTAAAATAGACTGCACTCTTTGATAAGTTAACCTTCTGGCCCGAAGTTCGTTCATAGCGAGGAAGGATATCTTTTACCGCATTACAATCATTTCGCCTAGCTCTAGTGAAAATGAAGAAGTCATCAGCGAACAAGTGATTGATCGTTGGTGCTTACTGGTTGATAAATATCCCTTGAATTGCCTCTGACTGTTCCATTCTTTCGATTAAGCTCGAGAAACCCTCAGCACAACAGAGGAAGATGTAGGGGAGATGGGATCTCCCTGTCTTAATCCTCTAGTCAGAAAGATATAGCCTCGGGGAGAACCATTCACAAGGAAATAATACGAGACAGAGGAAACACGTATCATTATTAGCTCGATCCATTTCGAACTGAACCCCAATCGAGATAGAACACCTTGAAGATAGCTCCATTCAATTCTATCATATGCTTTACTCATATCGAGCTTTAATGCAAGGTACCTTTTCTTCCCCATTCTTTGCTTGTACAGGAAAGTGGCAATCTCAAAAGCTAGAATAGTATTGTCGGCGATTGCTCGACCAGGCACAAATGCACTTTGGTGCTGGAAGATGATTTGAGGTATGATTCATTTCAATCTGTTCACTAGTGCTTTAGATAAGATATTGTAGAGGACGTTACATAAGTTGATTGGGCGTAATTGGCTCATCTCTCAGGGGCTTTTTTGCTTCGAGATTAAGGTAATTTAAGTAAAGTTGATATTTTTTTAGCATGCGGCTTGAAGAAAGGATTGAAAAGATCGCTCTAGTTACGTCCTCACCAATAATATGCCAATATTTTTGAAAAAAATAAGGGTGACATACCATCAGGGCATGGGGATTTCGAATGGTGCATTTGAAATAATACAGTTTTTACCACCTCCTGTGTAAAATCCTGGTCAAGCTTCAGGTTCATTTGATTTGTAACTTTGCACCCCATGGAAGCAATCAATTCATCATTCCGGTCTCGGGATTGAGATTGTGCATGAAACAGATCATTAAAATAGTCAAGCACCACATTTTCAACGTCTTGATCATTGTTTCTCCAGACACCATATTAGTCCTTTAACCTTTCAATTCTATTCTTATGTTTTCTAAAATTGGCCTTTTAGTGGAAGAAGCACGTGTTCCGATCCCCTCCCTTCATCCACTAGATATGCGATCTCTGCTTCCATGAGACTCCTCCTCTAGGAGAAGAGAATCAAGATGATGAATAAGACCCGAACGCTTATCCATAGCAGTGTTCGTATAAGGCAAAGAATCAATGGAGGTGATTTTGTCTCGGACCACTTCAATTTCTACTTGTCTGGCTTTAAAAGTCTTGTAATGCCATGTATTAAGTGCCATCCTTGTAGTTTTTATTTTCTCACAGGCTTGATACATTAGGACGCTAACAACTAACGTAGCCCACGGAAGCAATCAATTCATCATTCCCGTCTTGGGATTGAGATTGTGCATGAAACAGATCGTTGAAATAGTCAAGCACCACTTTTTCAACATCCTGGTCATTGTTTCTCCAGACACCATATTGGTCTTTCAACCCTTCAATTCTATTCTTATGTTTTCTAAAATTGGCCCTTTGGTGGAAGAAGTGCGTGTTCCAATCCCCTGCCTTCATCCACTGGATAAGCGATCTCTACTTCTAGTGAGATTCCTCCTCTAGGAGAAGAGAATCAAGATGATGAATAAGCCCCGAGCGCTCCTCCATAGCAGTGTTCGTATAAGGCAAAGAGTCAATTGAGGTGATTTTGTCTCGGACCACTTCAATTTCTGCTTGTCTGGCTTTAAACTTGTGATGCCAAATATTCAGTGCCATCCTTGTAGTTTTTATTTTCTCACAAACTTGATACATTGGGGCGCTAACAATTGAGGTAGCCCAAGCCTCGCAAATGATCTCCTCACATTCCTCGTGGTGTATCCACATCTCCTCGAACTGGAGCAAACAATAAATTCTTCTAGCGATACCCGGAGTCACCTCAAGCATGATGGGAATATGATTACACTTGCATGATTTAAGATGCATGACCTTGGCCAGAGCGAATAAGTTCTTCCAGGATGCGGTCGCGCAAAACCTGTTGAGCCACTCCTTTATTCCACCACAACGAGTTGTCTTTCATGTGAATGGGGTACCCACATACCCAAGATCCAAAAGCTAACTGTCAGCTAAGGCCTTCCTAAAAGCCATCATTTAACCCATTAGTATAACAGGACCCCTTTCTTTTTTTAGCTATATGTAATATTTCATTGAAATTACCTACACACATCCATGACAGATAATTGGCATTGGCAAGTCTACGTAGCAGAGACCAGGAAGAGCTTCGGCCACTAGTAATTGGGGACCCATAAAACCCAATAAATCGCCAGTGATTCATGTCACCAATTACACCTATTTCCACATCGATATAGTGTGGGGAGGATGATAGCATACAAAGATCAATTTCATTGTTCCAAAATAATCCAAGACCCCCTGATTTTCCATTCGAACTAACCCCAAAGCAATTTGTAAATCCCCATCGCAATTGCACTGATTTCAATTTCTTCACATCATATTCGGTTTCACTTAAGAACACCATAGTGGGAAATTTCTGCTTTATGAAACTAAACAGATCTTGAACTTTCTGAGGGTTCCTAAGCCCCCCGGCAGTTCCAAGCTAATATCTTTATTGGTTTTAGCGGGCTGGTACTTGCCAGCCTCACCGATTGACTTGATACATGACATGTTTTCTTTTTACTTCCCAGCAACTCAACTTCTTCCATCTCATTTGACTGGTTGATCACTATATCCCTGAGAACATACTCATCACCCATTCTGTCATTCTTGCAGGCCACATAGACTTTGCCTCTCGAGCCACCTCGCCCCCATTTGCTACGGTGATTGATGATGATCAAATTAGACAACCTTCCCACAAAATGTAAAGCCTTCTGTGTTTTCTCAGAATGAGATGGGGAAGTCTCCTCCCTGACTTTTTGTTTCGAGGGGGCTACGCCATCAGCGGTGGAAGAGTCGCTGTAGGTAGGGGCAGAGTCGTTCGTTTGAAGCTTAGGCACGGGAATGGCAAAACTAGGTGGGTGGGGAAGGGTTTCTCCTTTTTCCAACTCAATTATTCGCAAGAGGTTATTGGGCACCTTTGTCATACACTTCTTTGGATCCCCTTGCTCAAATAAGTTGTCAATGGGATTAGAGGTACCTGTTAAGGCCCATGGAGGGACCTTACGTGGGTCAAACCAATTCTTGTCTAGAGATAGCCAATTATTAGCGATAGTAAGAGACCCATTGTGATAATGGGTTCCAAAACTATCAGGATGGTCCATATTAGCCCAATCTTGCAAAGATGCCCTACGATGAGTGGGTGCTGCCAGCACACCACCACTTGTACCCTACATTTCAGAGTTAGTCGCCACATTCTTTATGGTGATATGAGGTATAGTTCCACGACTCTCAGAGGTTTAGCCATGTACCCTGTTTGTAGTCGACATCATAGGATCATTGTTCTGAGCCTCTTTAGTCAAGCCATGACAAATGTCGACCACAGAGCTAGTACCGTTAAACGACGAAGGCGGTTCCCGATCCGGGAATAAGTTTGTCGGAAGTTTCGAGATGGACGCCGCACGTAACCTCGGATTCTCGCCATCCCTGCTAATCGGAGCTTTCCATTGGCAGTTACATATGTGGCTTAGCCTTCCGCAGTTGTAGCAGAAATCTTTCAGGTCCTCATACTGGAGCCTAAGTGTTCGACTTTCGATAAAGACACATTAGCCATTCTTAACTGAAGGGGTTGGCATTGTACAGTGAGATATGGAGGAGAAATAGTAGTGTTATCTTTGCTTCTTGTTATAGTTAAGGAATTTTGTGACCATGTGTGGTTGTTTGTAGTGTGTGAACCTTTGGTGGTTATATGTGCTTCCTGTTGATTTGAGTGTTGCTCCTAGGTAGAAAAATGTCATCCATTGAGGCTCCTATGGATGAGGAATTCATGGACTACATATCTGTAAACTTCGAGGATAACCTAGATTTAGAGGAAAGGAATGTGGAAACGGTCCATTTGGTGGGGATGCTCATCGCTGACGTTGAGCCGTCTCAGATTATTGTGAATAAGGTTCAAAGAAGTGTGTGGAGGAAGATGGGAAATGTAAAGGTCTCAAAAACTAAGCCAAATATCTACTCCATTCAAGTAGGAGATGAAAAGACTGTTAGTCAAATATTAGAAGGAAACCCCTGGTTTATTAAAGGTGCCCCATTTACAGTGAAATTTTGGCCATTGTATCAATCCTTGGATGAAATCAGTGTAAACTGGGTAATTGTCTGGGTTCTAGTTCATGGAATCCCGATAAATTTTTGCACAGCAAAGAGCGCAATGATGCTTGGAGAAAAGATTGGGGCAGTGCTAGAAGTTGAAGATCTTATAGCTGCTAGGTTTCGAGGTTTCCTCCGCATTCGGGTGGATATCGATTAGATACATGTTCTATTTGGGAGGTTCCGAGTAGGGCTTATTTTAGGAAAACCTAACCTTCAAAGTTGCTTGTATAAATCATAAGTAATTGGTAAAAATACATATGATTGTGAGAGTGAGGCGGAACCCTAGTGCTTTTATAAATTGGTTTTCAAAAACTCTTTTCTTTTATCTTTTTAATTTTGGACGAATTTCTTATTTAGTTTTTAATTAAAGTTCATTTTTGATATTACAAAAGTTCATAATCACCTTTCTCAAATTCCCATTTTAAGTGATTAATTAGGAATTGGTTTTACATAAATTATTTGAATAATTCTTGTGGAAAACAACATTGTATGAGCATATATACTATAACTATCTTGTACTCTTGCAAGTATTTGGTGTGATTTTGACCTTCTTTGCGTAGGTACTAAAAATCCTTGGGGATTAGGGAGACTAAATGGACAAATTGAAAGGAAAAAGAGATTGTATTAAGCTGACCACTATTTGTAACCTCTTATTCAATATATAAGGGAGATTCAATGGACGTATCCCATTTTTCAGAGGTGAACTACTTAAATATTGTTGTTTAGTTCTTGTTATTCTAAACCCTAAGCCCATCAAATACCAACACACAACCATTCTAGTCTTTGTTAACCTTACTAATTTTGAGCGTTGACAATTTTATTTAAAAAAATAGTTAAATTTAGTATAATCATAGTTTTCCATGTTGTTTGACATCATGTGATTAAACTTTTTTCTCATTAATTACGAGAAAGTATTTTGTTTTATTGCTTACGGCTATCAATCCAAACCACTTCCATCTTAAGAGGATTTCTAAAAAGTCATCTAACTCCTTAAATTTTATATTTCATTTTAAGAATAATATTTAACTTCATCTTATTTAATGAGCTCAAATTTTACTTTCAAACTCTTTACTAAATATTTTTTAAATAAATATATTGCCGGACAATTTATTAATTTGAAGAACCTTGTATATTTTCTGTGCCAAAAAAAAAAAAAAAAAAACACACATCACCGTAGTTTTCATGGGCCTCTCTGGGCCAAAGTAGAGGCCCAAGTTTAATATAGTGACAAATCGGATCGCATCCTGCACTTTAATTTGAACCCCCGCTGCAACCGGTCACTCTCAAAGCTCAACAGTGTGACCGCTCCTCTCTCTCCCTCCCTCCTCTCTCAACTTCTCAACTGAGAGAAGGAGCTGAACCCCTCCGGCCACCGCTGCTCTGCCAAAAATGGGAAATTCATCGAGAGACGACTCCGTCACCGACGGCGACACCTCCAACGGCGACGCTCCTCCCTCCAATTCCAGCCTCTACTCCGAGGGCGAGAAGATCCTCGCCTACCATGGCCCTCGCATCTACGAAGCCAAGGCAAGCACAAGGACCTTCCATGTCTCTTTCCCAGACCTCCATTTCTCTATCTTTTCGCCCTAGCTTTCCAAATGATGGTGCTTTTCTTTTAGTTCTTGAATTTTGTTAAGCTTTGTTGGAATGGGTTGGAATTTGCATTTTAGGGTTTTAGGGTTTGTAATCTTTAGTCTTTGTTCACAATTGACTTCTTTAGGTGTTTATTTTCTACCAAACAAGAAACAAAGGAAGAAGGAAAGGTTTATATAGCTATTGATTTTTCAGGGCAGTTGTTGATTAGATTAGTTAGCTCAATTTTAATTTGGAATTCCTACCTGTAATCATGAAATAACCCACCAAGAAATTATTTAAACCTTTTTGTGGAATTTTCCTGCAATTTTTTCGTCGGTTACATCGACTTCCGGCTCTCAGTCTACTTAATGAAAGATGCAAAATAAATTGTAATTCCAATCTAGCTTATGCATTTACAAATATGATTTAATTCCTTGCTGGAAGGGCAAAATTCACGTATGCTTTTACATTTTTTTTGTTTTTGAAATGTGCTTTTAGATATTTCTGTACCCTCCTCCATTCGGCAAAATTAACATAATTCACATATGCGATGTGCCAATACTTAAACTGCTCCAATTTCTACTCTATTCCTTGATTGAGTGACTTCTGGTTGCATTGCTTCAATCTAAACAACTTTGAGCTTTCGCATTTTAGGTTCAAAAGGCAGAGCTGAGGAAAAATGAATGGAGATACTTTGTTCACTACCTTGTAAGTTGAATAACTTCTCTGCATAATTATTATTGAACAAGAATGCATATTGTGGTGACAAGGTGTGGGTAACCAAACTAGTTTCTGGACATTATACTAACTGGTGCACAACTTGGTGTTTTGCAGGGTTGGAATAAAAAGTGAGTATGTTTCTGTAACTTCTATTCTACTTCTGTCAAGCACATTAAGTTTTCCAAAGTTTAGACTTCGGAATAATGAGGTAAAGAAGGCAAAACTCCAGAAATCTACAATTTGGATAACAGCTATGTGGAATTTGGGGTAGTTGGAATCTTTGGATGTAGTTTCTTCAAGACTCTAAAACGCTTGTATTTAATATTTTGAAATATTCCTCTATATTGCTTCCCATGCATACCCTTTTAGGAAGGCAACATATTGATGCTTAACAAATTTTAAGTTTTGACTCCCATAGTACAGCTAAGTTTAACCGGTAAAGTTTTTTTCATTGTACATAAAGTCTAGTATCTTGTTTCTGATGTGAAATTTCATATGAAACATATTTTCTAGTATCTTCTGAAAAATGATGTTTTGTTTAACTTTCTGAGCTATGTAATCATTCCTGCATCATGCGGTGCAGCATACTCCATGCTTGCACCTTCATCACAATTTGTAACAAGAAACAAGGCTTGTATTCTCTAGTTATAAAGATCAAATAACTCTCAATAATTCACAAAGTGATCCTCAAATGATTCACATATGGTATATGTTGTCTAAAAGACTACCATAGTTGTACAGTCTTTACTAGAAATGTTCTTTCGTTAATAATTGCCCTTTTCAAAAAGGGATACAGAAATCATTACTGTGGCTTGGACATCTTGCCAACAGTTGGGACGAATGGGTAGGTGGAGATCGCTTGTTGAAACATACTGAAGATAATATACTGAAGCAGCAAGCTCTTGACAAGAAACAGGGTGTGGACAAGAATACTAAATCAGGACGATCAGCTCAAACAAAGCCAAAAAGTTCTTCTGGTTAGCTGCGCTCCTCTTTACTTTTGTTTTAGTGCCTAAAGGCTTTATTAACAGAATATCAACTGCCCTTCATTCTTTATACCTCCTTGGTTGGCGATGTGCGTATTAGCACCTTTATTCATATTTCTATAAACTTATTTTCCCCGGAAACATACTTTGGCAAGAGGGAATTAGCTAATGGATTATTTGGTTGAGGGAAACACACGCACACATAATCTCTCTCTCTCTCTCTCTCTCTCTCTCTCTCTCTCTCTCTCTCATCTTGAAGCGTTTTCTCTTACTTAACTATTGTAATCTTTCATTTTCATTTGCATTTAGTATGTATACAATTGTACTGTGTTTCATGGTTGTTTGTCCTTACTAGAATGGTCCTAGCCCTATGACAGATGTGCTTGGCAATGGTCCAAGGCTTCAAGCACCAGAGAACACTTAAACTGAATGTAATTGTTGGAAACTGATGATATTCAATCATTTCTTTTTAAGGGTATTCACTAAAAGTTTAATACTGAAAGATTTCTCTTCACTTGACCAGTTTAGAGAATTCAGTAGAACACATATTATCCAAATATTCTCCAACACAATTGAAAGTTTACTGTCTTGATATGTTTGGCAATGTGATATTCGTTATGAGTGCCATATTTTTGTTGTGTTTTTCATTAGTACCAGTTTCTGTCTGTTGCATTTTGTAGATGTAAAAGCAGAGAAAGAGGACCACAAGAACAATGGTAGATTTTACTTTTTGATTTCTTTTTCTTCTACTTTGATAAGCATAAAAAAGAAACAAAGGATTTCTTAGTAAACTGATATTGAATTTTATTGCAGTGGCTAAAGGGAAGAAGCGGAAGAATGATTCAGGCACTGAGGTGTGGCATGTATTAAATACACTATGCAATTTTTTTTCCTTTCCATTTTCCGGATAACTGTCAGATGCTTTGTTCTCACTTGCCATGCTCCTTGGTTTCCTTTTTTGTGTGTGATAAGGCTATATGCATAAAAAAGTTTTGCAGTGTTCTTTTGTTGTGCTTTAAGGTGCACGTAGCTTAGTGGTGGTCCATTGAGCTTTTCCATTTGGAAGAAGATGAAAATAGGAAGTGCAGGGATATAAGTTTTCCCTGCCAAATGTTGATATTGCTTTGCTAATAGGGATGATTATTTTGTTTGTTATGTTCAGTTTTTCTTTGTCAATGCAATACTGCATACTTGTACTCACAACAGATTCATGCTTCCTTCCGGAACTGTTTAATATTCGCATCAGGTCTTAGTTAAGTCTTCTTATTAACATTTTTTAAGATGCTGGGCTGATTGTGGGTTCCTTTAATTGTAGAAGGACGCTGCTGCACTGGAAAAGCTTGTCAAGATTCAAATTCCGTCAACACTAAGGAAGCAACTTGTTGATGACTGGGAATTTGTTTCTCAGCAGGATAAGGTACGCATGAACTGTTAGAAAACAACTTCTTGTGACAGTGTCATTTGACAAATATGTAGCATGATGGTTTTGAAGTTAAATGTCTATCAAAAATATTTTTGGTTCTTCACATTGCATCTCTAGATGGAAATTTTATCCCGGCTTTCAATGACCCTTTTCAGTGTTTCATAGTCACATTGATTTCTGAAATTTATTTTTTTGCTGCAGCTTGTAAAACTTCCACGTTCTCCAACTGTAGATGACATTTTGCAGAAATACCTCGACTACAGGACAAAGAAGGATGGAAAGTAAGTTTAGCCAAGTCTTGTTATGGTTGTGTATAGTTTATTTCTATTCTTCTACTAGCTTTTGTTTGTTATCTTTCCTGTTCTTATTATATGCCAGTTTGTTCCTGTTGCTTAGTTCTTGCCGAAACTTTTATATACAAATATGCCAGTCTATAACATATAATTTGTGATAAGTTGAATCTATATGATTATGTCTCATGTAAATATTATGGTACTCTAATCTAATCTTGCGGCTTCTGTGTATAATGTAAGATGTAGTTTGGAGTTGCAGTATGCATATTGATCATTACATTGTCTATACAGGGTGACTGATCCAGTTTGTGAAATCCTGAAAGGAATACGATGTTACTTTGACAAGGCATTGCCAGTGATGCTCTTATACAAAAAGGAACGCAAACAGTATCTTGAAACAGTTGTAGGTGATGTCTCTCCGTCAACAATATATGGGGCTGAACATTTACTACGACTCTTTGGTATGATCACCCATAAGTATTGATTCTTTGAAATTTGTATGTTATGATTGTTTATCTTGTCTGGTCCGTATGTTGTTTTTGGCATTCTATGTGTGACTCTGGTGATTGTGTGGCTTTGCTGTCTCTTGCATTGAATTTAAACATTGCAAGCTTGGAGAAAGCATAGTATACGTCCCTTGGGTCTTGTTTTGGTGGTAAAGGAGAAGCTGGGATTTGGAAAGGGTTGGGGTTTGAGGGGGAGAAAAGAAGGTTCCTTTTTTTTTTTCCTTCAAATTTTACTATTTTAGGAGGTGGGTTGGGAGGGAGTCCGAAACTATTACAATAATTTAGGGGAGGGGGGAGTTTCGAACCCGGGACTCCAGGTAGAAACGCAACACCCTATCTACTAGGATATTGGGCCACATGCAATGGAGAAAAGGTTCCTTCTCAGTGCATGTACAGTCCTTGCAATTTTTGTAATCACTTTCTTTGAAAATCCCCTACTTCTCTCCAGAAAGGACATTAACTTCAAAACTTTGTTCTACTGTTAATGTGAAATTTCTTTTTCAACAGAATCGTTTTCCTGCAATGCTTAAGGACACTTCTCCTAATATTATTCTATCTGTGTTTCTGTCTCCCACATCTCGTTCGGGCTTTGTGCAGTAAATTAATGAATATCTCATTCATAACTTAGACCTTGACACTCGCAACAACTTTCTGGAGAAAATCTCATAGACCAAATCCAAGCTGTTGATTTTGAAATTCTAATGTTTTCCTTTGGCATTACGAATTTGTGGTCAATTAAGTTTTGTGCAATAGTGACAGATTTCTGGTGTTTGCAGTTAAGTTGCCGGAGCTGTTGGCATATGTCAACATCGAGGAGGAAACACAAAGCCACTTGCAGCAGAAATTACTTGATTTTCTCAAGTATCCTCTCAAACTTTATACATTGCATAAATGACCGTTTTGGACATATTTCTGTTTTCTCAATTTTAGCTGACGTAAGAATAGATGAAAACTTAAGCATCATCACCGTTGTCACATTTTGCTACTTTCTCACTATTCTTTTGAAGTTTCGAATTGAAAAAAAAAAGAGTTGTGCCCGGTTACTGGCAAGTTATTTCAGATTCCGTTGTGTAATCAATTAAAACTAGAGGAAAAGATGAGTCGACGTCATTTAATTAAAAAACCTGAAGAAGTTGATGGGAACTCTAGTTTGCCTTCCAAGTAGTAATGATGTATTCCATGTGCACTTCCAAGTAATTTTTTCATTGTCGTGCAGGTTTATGCAGAAAAATCAGAGTACTTTCTTCCTTTCCGCTTATGATGGCTCGAAAAGCGGCGAAGGGAAAGGTAAGGGAAAACATGACTGAATTGGCGCATGAACTGCTCTAACTTCTGTTCCCACATATTTGCCACCGTTGGACGGATGGCAGAGACTGTAGAGATTAATGACCATGGCATGTTATCGACACATCCACCTAGGCAATCCAGAAACGTGGAACATCCAATTGTTGTTGTAACATCAGCATTAATTCATTCTTTTGCTTTTCTTTTCGGTTTCTACTTAGTTTTCTTCAGTGTATTCTGTCGGGAATTTTATTTCACCGACAGAGTTGCAGACAATTGCTTCTTGAATACTGTAATCGTTCTGTGACCTTGGAAGTAATAGTTGTGTTTTTGACGTGCATTTGTAAACATTGATCAGAGTTGTGGTTTGGATTCTTAATATAGGCATCGAGTCGGAAGCTGTTATAATATTTCTCTTGAGTTGAGCAACACATTTGTTGAACTACGAATAATTTGATCAAATTTAAGCGATTTCAGGCTAAAGAAGAAACATCACAATGCTTTGTTTTACTGGGTCGTGTTTATTTTGAACCGCAAGCCTCCATTTTACTCGAATTATTTGCAGGGTTACTCAGTGAAAGGCTACAAGGATAGATCTTAGATTTCATGTTTTTGCTAGCAGTGGTCGTTTAAACCCAAAAACTGGTCCGAACTGACCAGTTTGGTTCGGTGGTTCACGGTTCCTAACTAATTAAAAACTTGTTGATTACCTTGGATGAACAACCGTGGCAGAGGAGAAGCCTCCCCAAACGTAAAGGTTCATTATTTGACAAAATGCTACATGCATGCATGCATGAAGAATGTCAAAATATATGGTCTTACCTACCCAGGAACCAAAGGGTAATTAGTAGAGTGAATCTCATTCCACAGAATCCTTCAACAGTACATCTTTCTGCACCTGTTTTCCTGTTCATGGGGATATTTAGTTAAGATTTCAGAGTCGGACCAACGGTCCACTACTAATCACACCAATATTATTCCAACTTAACCACATGCACAACCTGACATGCGTTTGGTTTTCTTACAACATGCCGCCTCAGTGCCCTTATTGTTGAAGTTTTGGTGGGATTGACAAAATGATTATCGCGCGGGCACTTGATTTTCGGGTTTGGCTGCCCATATTATTATTGGATGACCAAATTTGTTCCTTTAATGTGACAACAAAGAACATGACTATATCTGCAAAGTTGTGCAGTGTAGACCTAAGACCAAGACTATCAGATAATCAAGATGTGCCATATATACTAATTGGCATGCGACCACAACCAAATGGATGATTAGTGCAGTTTGTCTTAAAGAGTATTTACCCCTAGACAAAAGTGTTCGCATATCGTTCTATCACTTTTTGTAATGAAAATTTCTACATGTCCTCATTAGACACATTTTTCTCAAATTTAAAGACCTCATTAAACGCTTCTTCACAAATTTAAAGACCAACTTGAAATGAGATAAATTTGCGTGACCGAAGTGGAAAAAAAAAACCAAACATGACGACGAAAAATTTGTAATTAACCGAAAAAATATGTTCATAAAATGATTGTATACTTTACACCATTGAAGTTATTCAAATAGGGCATGCTTCGGTTTTTTTCACATCACATACCGATTTATATCTTCCGTTAAGTTGATCGTCTGATCTCCTTACGTGAGAGCGCAGAAGACCATTAATGTGTTATTTCTATTATAATTATAGTCGTAAGAGTTGTGTCATTTATTGTCACACCAACAATTAATAGTTAACCAAACAATCAATTTAATTTAATAGAAGGCGTAAATTAATTGAAATCAACGGCCCCAAAATCCCGCTTGTCAATTGCAAGGTTTCGAAATGAGGACATGCTGTGGAGACAATGTCACCACCCAATCAGAGTCAGCAGACCGACGACTCCAAACTCCAAACTCTCGCATCAAATAAAACACCGACGGAAACACAACTTCCTCTTCTCAGACTCTCACCGACGACCGTATTTTGAACTCTCTCTCTCTCTCTCTCTCTCTCTACCAAAATCCAAATGGAGTCCCTCCTCCCTTATCCATTCCCAATTAGATTGACCACCAACCACCACCACTCCCTCCCACTGAGTCATCCCCCCACTACAACTCGACTTAACTCGCCCTCCCCTAAACCCATCTTCCACCACCCCCTCCTCCGCCCTCCCCTCTTCCGCTCCAGACCCCTCCCTCCTCTTCCTCTTCCTCGTCTCCGCAATTCCAACACTCCCCGATGCACCACCGGTACATGCGATCACGATCACGATCACGATCATGATCACGACCACCACCACCACCATAATCACGACCACCACCACCACCATCACCACGACTCTGCGGAGCTCACTGGATCGCAGAAACAGTTCGTCCGCTTCGCCAAGGCCGTGCGATGGACCGATCTCGCCGACTTCCTCAGGGAACACTTGCAATTGTGCTTCTGCTCCGCCGCTCTGCTTCTCGCCGCCGCCGCTTGCCCTTATTTGATGCCCAAGCTTGCCGTGAAGCCTATGCAGAATGCCTTCATACTCGTCGCTTTTCCTCTAGTGGGGGTAAGAACTAAAGAACTAGCATCCTCCTTGTTTGATTGGCTAAAACCCTATAATTTGATCTGCAATTGATTGAATTTGAATTGGATTTAACTGTAGGTCTCGGCCGCGCTCGACGCCCTTACTGATTTAAGTGGCGGGAAGGTGAACATTCATGTATTGATGGCTTTAGCAGCATTTGCGTCTGTGTTTATGGGGAATGCATTAGAAGGAGGGTTACTTTTGGCCATGTTCAATCTTGCTCATATCGGTAAAGCATTTCAATTTCGCTACTTTTTGGTGGCAACTGGAAATGTGTGTTGATCATTGTGTGTTGTCAATGCAGCTGAGGAGTATTTCACAAGTCGGTCTATGATCGACGTCAAAGAGTTGAAGGAAAATTATCCTGATTTCGCTCTTGTGCTGGATATCAATGACGGACAACTTCCTAATACATCCGAGTTGGAGTACAAGCAGGTTCCTGTGCACGACCTACAAGTGGGGTCGTACATTTTCGTCGGAGCTGGTGAGGTACGGGAACCAAATTTACGACCACGATGTTTAATAGTATCACTAGTGGAATGATTTGGTAGGGTCTTCAATAAGTTTTGTCCTCACTACAATGATATATCATTATATCTCTCACTAAATGATCCATTAGAATATGGAAGCATTGTAATGGGGCTGGTGTTGTGATTAGTCTGTGCCTGTAGATTGTGAAGTTTTCCAAGGTACTGCCACCATTACTATCGAGCACTTGACTGGAGAGATTAAACCGTTGGAGACAAAAGTTGGAGACAGGGTTCCTGGTGGTGCAAGGAACTTGGATGGCAGGATAATATTGAAGGTACATTCTCGAATATTTTGTTTTCGAGTTTTTCAGAATTGGATATATAACTGAAAGAAAAAGAACTTGTTTTTCATATTTAAATTTTCTCGTTATGTAAACGATAGAAGCCATACTGAAAGTTACATGTAACACCCTTGATGTTTCTCATGAATGAGTCTTTTCTGCCCCAGTTTTTAGATATTTTTATAACCCTTAAACTTCGCATGTAATTCACTAGATTCCCAATTTACCTTGGAAATATAATTCATGCCATAGTCGTTGACGGGATGATCTTGAAAGTTGTCACGGATGGGTTTCTAGAGTTCTCATGCTAGTAAGATTGTTGTAATGCGCGGTGATTAGGTGCTAAATCCAATTGTTTATGCAGGCAACTAAAACTTGGAAAGAATCAACCCTTAGTAGAATTGTGCAATTGACTGAAGAAGCACAATTGAACAAACCAAAGCTTCAAAGGTGGTTGGATCAATTTGGAGAGCAATACAGCAAAGTGGTGGTAATTTTGTCAGCTGCCATTGCTCTTCTTGGCCCATTCCTATTCAAGTGGCCATTTATTGGAACATCAGGTAATCTTCCCTAAAAAAAAGATTTTATTTTATTTTTTTATTTTTTTATTTTTTTATTTTTTTATTTTTAGCTTTACTGAATCCCACGGATAAGCCTGGGAAATGTAAAATGATTATATACATTTTTTCACAATTATATATATGCTAATTCAGACAAAATGAACGCTAGACGGGTTTGCGATAGCAAAACCTGAAAGAACTACCTTATTTTCCTGCTTCTAAAAGAACTAGCTGAATACCGCTTTGCACTAGATGTATTCATAATAGAGAGCATGTTCATCGTCCATCTAGTTGATGTTTGCTTAATCCTTTAGCTTGCAGAGGATCAGTTTATAGAGCATTGGGCCTCATGGTGGCAGCTTCACCATGTGCTTTGGCTGTAGCTCCATTGGCATATGCTACTGCAATTAGTTCCTGTGCGAGGAAGGTAGGCATTTTAACCAATGCTATAATCAAGAACTGGTTTGCTTTTCACGCATTTACATGTTACAATTTTAAATTCTGTGCAGTAATATGGCATGCGCTATTTGGGTTTGACATGCCACCTTTTATATTTGTTACAGGGGATTTTGCTGAAAGGTGGCCATGTGCTAGATGCTCTAGCTTCTTGTCACACTATTGCATTTGATAAAACTGGAACCTTGACAACCGGGGGGTTGGCGTTCAAAGCAATTGAACCAATTTACGGGCATCAGATGAGAAATAGTATATCAGATTTTTCTTCCTGTTGTTTCCCCAGCTGTGAAAAGCAGGCTCTTGCTGTTGCCGCTGCAATGGAGAAGGGTACCACTCACCCTATTGGAAGGTACTGTTTTTGGACAGCAGCCCTATTTAATTTTCTGCTCAACTTACTATCCTTTGCAATTGTAATCTGTAAAACATCCTTTCTGATTCAACTTGTACACACATACTTTGTTTCCCACTCAAAAAGGGTAATGAACAACGTTACTCCTTGCTGACAACGTTTATTTTAATCTTAATGCCCTCTATCTAGTAATGAGAATGTTCAAATCGAATATACTATTTCACAGATGAAACATGTTGAAGATGATAATATCAATACTTATCGGTCATTCTATTTTTCTTTCAGAGCTGTGGTCGACCATAGCGAAGGTAAAGACCTTCCTTCTGTTTCTATTGAGAGTTTTGAGTATTTTCCAGGCAGAGGTCTAATTGCTACTCTCAATGGCATCGAGGTATTATTTTTTCTAACTAGTATAGACCTTTTCTTTTATAAATTTCCAGCTTTAAAAATGAAGTGCTTCGCTCATTTTCTTATCCAATATAACCCCATTCTGTTTTGTAATTTATATTTGCTGCCACTTTTCCATGTCTTAGCTATTTTTTAATCCATACCTGTATCTATCGGCTACTTGTAGATTTTAATCCCCCTTAGTTGATCTTTTTTATCGATAAGTCTTTAGTGTTGTGCAAACTTATAAGATGGTGCTGCGCGAATATATGAACAATTAAGTAAACACAGAATTTATCAAGGTTCAGCGAACTTTGCCTACTCCTTGTGTGATCTCTATTGAGAAATCACCTGCACTACGGAGAATAACAACTCGATTAAGAACTTATTGAAAACACTTATACTAACCCCAAAACCTTGCTTTAGATCTCTCTATCACTCTTGGCTCTCTACCCTAGTATTCTCTTTGCTGTTCGTGTGAATAAATAGCCCCCAACAAGCCTATTTATAGTACATAGAGGGAAATAACCTGTGCACATTCCTTTTCTCCTTTCCCAACACCAATGGACACCTAAACCTATTTGGCCTTGGTATTTTGACGAGCCAAATCACAACATTACATGCCTTGATTCCAGCGGTGCTCTATATGCATGGTTATTTTCTTTTCTGATGGCATATCAATACAAATGTAATGAATGGATCATAGGGCATCAATTTTCTTTCACGGTTTTACCCTACATTTTTAAAGTGTTTTTGGCCAGTTAGAGGTAGAATGGTTTACATTGATATCTATCTCGTTATAGTTAGGAACTGAAGGGGGTCAACTGTTGAAAGCATCTCTTGGTTCAGTAGATTTCATCACCTCACTTTGTAGATCAAAAGATGCGTCAGAAAAGATCAAGGAAGCTGTTAGTGCATCTTCGTATGGAACAGAATTTGTTCGTGCTGCTCTTTCCGTCAATGAAAAGGTGAGGTTTCATTTTAAGAGTATGCAAATAAGGGGAACTTTTGGTTTGAAGTGGGTGTGACGACTGAAATTTGTGGGAATTGAAATTATGAGGGTATATTCATTTTGTTGGGTGTTAAAAGAAGTGTGAAATAAGGGTATAGTAATTGGGTTTGGTTGAAATTAGGAGGGTATAAGATATAACTGAACTGCAGAGTGAACACAAATAGGTTAGTTCTTAGCATAAATATGCTTAACTAAATTCTTTTTTAAATGTGCATAACTATGCTTATTGCAATTCAAAACTACCCAACCTACGTACATATTTAGGAGAGTATGTTAGCAAGCAAAATAGGATGGACGCTTCCCAAAACTTTTGTTTGTTTATCAATATAAACATCCATGTTCCTAAGGTGTGTCTTTTGTTTAGCCTTTTCTAAATCTGGATGAACATATGCAGGTAACTTTGATTCACCTTGAGGATAGGCCTCGACCTGGGGTTTCGGATGTCATAGAAGAGTTACAAGATCAAGCAAAGCTCCGTGTAATGATGTTGACTGGTGACCATTATTCAAGTGCTTGGAGAGTTGCAAATTCTGTTGGTATCAATGAAGTTTATTGCAGCCTGAAGCCTGAGGATAAGCTCAGTCATGTTAAGGATGTCTCAAGGGATACGGGTGAGTTTTATGATCTTTACGCCTGGTAAAATGCCATTTGATTAGTGGTCCTTCTATCTCTAAATATAATTGATATGTAGGTTTACCGTTTCCCCAATGACGAAGTAGCACTTCATTCAGTTCTTTTAGTCTTTTCACTCCTCTTTTAGTCTTCCGAGGTTCGGCAGATGCACAGTTGATGACTAGGTAACATTAAGTACTGTGTACGCCCCCTTGTTTAGGTCTTCTATCAATTGTCTTAGCATAATGAAGAGGTTGAGGAATTTGTTTACCTTTCTACTTTGTTAAATTCATTCCTAAACGTGTTATATTTTAACATCTTGTCTGGTGCATATCCTGCATGTTTGTTAACTATTATTAATATGAGTACCAAGAATGGAAATTGCATTTGCATTATGTCTTTTCACTGAGAATGTCTTTTCTTCTTGTTTCCCCCGTGTCCATATCCTTTTCATTCTAATTTCAATAATGTACTATGCATTATATCAAGTGTTGAATTAATCATGTATATGGTGGTGGGCAATTTATCGAAGGTATGCCAGTCTTTCCCTCACCTATTTTCCGAAGCTACTATTTTTAGCTCAGCACATTCTGGGATTTACTACAGGTGGAGGTCTGATAATGGTCGGTGAAGGTATAAACGATGCTCCAGCGCTAGCAGCAGCCACTGTAGGGATTGTCCTTGCCCAACGTGCAAGTGCAACTGCCACGGCTGTTGCAGATGTTTTGTTGATGCGTGACAATATATCTGCTGTACCATTCTGTATCGCTAAGTCTCGCCAAACAACTGCATTGGTACTTGCTGAACATCTATCCCATCACTTGTTTGTTATTTGCTGTTACTGACGTTATTTTCTTCATGCAAATGCAGGTGAAGCAGAGTGTAGCCCTTGCTTTATCCTGTATAATTTTGGCTTCTCTTCCATCCGTATTAGGATTTCTTCCCCTCTGGTTAACAGTATGAATCGATTCATCTTTTTTATTTCTGAAACCTTATTGCTACTTTCTTTTCCATGTTTTTAGAGTTCACCATTAGAAGCAGTGCCCACAAACTCTTGGCTGCTCTCTAACTTTAGCTTCTGGTTTCATTATTGCTCTTGTTTGGTCATGTAGGTTCTATTACACGAAGGTGGTACCCTTCTTGTTTGCCTCAATTCCATCCGCGCTCTAAACCACCCGACGTGGTCCTGGAGGCAGGATTTATTGCATTTGGTAAACGAACTGAAATCTAGACTCGTATCACAGAGGGCTCTCAAATCCAGCGGAAACACCATCCAAGCTGCAGCTGAGTAACTTAAACACCTTTTCCCCTTATAATTCGTTGGTTAAATCGTCAAAATCTAATGCAAGTAAATATCATTTCGTCAAGAGTCCGTTATTTGACCTGTAAAAAATCTTGATTTTCAGTCCGATGTTCGTTGAGCATCACAGTTTCTTCTGTAAAACTTACAACAATGGAGTTGGTATGTTTAATTCAAACCCTAGAAAGCAGTAAAATAGCCCTTTGATTTACAGAAAAATAGACTTGGGAGGATTTTACAAGCTTATATTCCTTGCGTAAAGGGACTTGGGCGGCCGCCGGAAGGAGTCATATGTGTTGACATGTTGCTTCCATATCTTGCTCGCCAAGCAACCTTTTTTTATAGTTACCTAATCCCTACTTAGAAGACAGTGCATGGAGCTGTCATGTGTTTTATGTGCTGACATGGTTCAACCAACCACATAACGATAACGATATTTGCATGTCTATCTCCTTCTTTTGTTTTTCAACTGCAAAGTGCTTCTGTACCTACAAATTCCACGCCCACATTCGGCTTTCCTAACCGTCCACTTTTTCAACTTTCCGCCTAAATTTTACGGAGGCAGGTTGTCTGTCTATTATGTTGCCCTCTCCATGCTCTTATATTTGTACGGTCACGGTTAAGCTACGTTAACATTTTATATTTCTATTGTTTTTCGTCTTATTATCTCTATAAAAAAAAATCAATATAAAATGTTGACGTGGCTTAACCGTGACTGTACAAAATAAGAGGGCACCATTTTGGGAGGGGCAGACAATCTGCCTCCAAATTTTACCGTGGATGATATCCCCAATTTATTGAAGACACTGTCTTGTTGATAACGTCTCCACATGCTTTTACATTCATTTGTTAGCTAAAAAATTATGTACAATTTACGTAAAACGTCATCAGTAATTATTCTTTATCGGTCGTAAAGATAGATTAAACCTCCGAACACACCAATATCAACTCAGCTCGTGAACTTCTCAAAACCTCCGAACACACCAATATCAACTCAGCTCGTGAACTTCTCAAACTCGTAAAATATCTAACTATGAAGGATGACGATGGAGAAAGCAATGGCGGTAGCTACTAAACTTGTAATTGCTGGAAAGCAACAGCATGTTTTGAAGAGCTTCGGCTACTAACGATTGAACTTGTTCATAGTTATCAGTTAATTAAAGGGCTATAGAATATTGGGAGTCACGATAAACTCCCAAGTATTCAACGTAATGAAACCAAATATTTTTTTTATGATTTTCGATTGATGGCTACTGGCACCATTTTTAGCATTTGTTCACACCTTCAACTCAACATCTCAAAATTTCAACCCTATCAAGTGCAGAGTCACCTTTATGCGTAATTGATTTTGTTGGGTGGAAGGCAAAGATATTGAGATATTTTTCTTACGCCTTTTCCTTTTTTTTTTTTTTTGACAAATCCCCTCTTATATTGTTAGGTATTAGGCCATTAGCTGTCGCATCAACCCCACCTCCCTCTCTATATTTTAAGCCTAAATTGAGAGATTTTACTAAAAACTACAAAAAAAAATCACAATTTTTTGTTGATGCTATTCACTATATTTTTTTAATTGTCATTTTTTTTATTAAAACTATATTTATTTTTAAACTTTCCGTTAATTTTCCTAAAACTTAATACCCATATGGTCTTTTTGAACAAATTAACCAGAAATACCAGAAAGCCTTTCACGTATTTATATATTTGCCTTTATAGACACAAACCCAGAAACGTATCCTACTTGCCTTTTTTTCCTTGTAATTACACGCCAACAACCGTTTCAATTGTCCAAACACTCTTTACCTTTTGGCGTCTGAAATATCAATATTAACATTTGACATCGGTTACTTATAAGATAAAATATAAAAAATTGCAATAAGATTATTTTTAATAAAAAAATATAAATTTATAATAATATCGAAATATCAGCTCATTCCGATCCGATTTAGTAAAAAATGAATAAAACATTTCTCAAAACAAATTTAAGAGTTGAAAATCTTGAGTAAGAAATTATATCGTCATTTTTGTAAATCTTGCAAATCTTGGCGTAGGGTGAAATTTATCACCCCCTTTTCATATCACAATGTCCCTCAAATGTTGAACAAGACAACCCATTTTCAGTTTTACCATTGGACAGCAGAGATCAATAATATGAGCAGCAAAAACAAACTGGAAATTAAATATTAAGAGCACCAACAATAAGTGAAATTTCAAGGATTCATTTTCTTCTCCTCTCAATATTTTTTTTTTATTTTCCATTTTTGTTTCCCTTAAAAGTTGCATGGTTATCGATGAACAAGAGCCAAAGTTCCCTTCCCTCTTTGAACTGGATTCCACTCTGACCTTTCTTCTACCTCTCTCTCTCTCAGTCTCTCTGTACATTGACCAAAACTATTATTTTCCCTTACTTAAAAAAGCAAAAATTACTAAAAATAAAAAACAACGCCACCACCCCCCACTTCTTCCTTCCCTCCACAGACCCCTCCATAGATTTTGTGATCAGGGCTTTCACTGCCTAGCTAGTTCTTCTGTCCATAAAGCTCAAAACCTTTTTGCATTGAGCTCCATTCCATCATCGAAATTGCCAAACTGTCCGGAATAATCCGCACTTTTCTCCCTCACTCACTCCTGCTAAACCCAATTCGATTCACCCCCAACATTCCTAAACCCGTCATTGCCAGCAGCCGCAGCCTGTTGAAAACAAACCCCGCCCTGCTCCAACCTCGCCATGTAGCTCCTCACCTCCTTCCTTATCATCCCCTGCATCACTGCCAGCAACTCCGATGGCATATTCAACACCGGAGCACCCGAAATCGGAACCGGAACAGGAACCGGAGCCGGAGCAGGGATCGACTCGGTCGCCGCCGCAACACGGTTCGACACCTCCCCGGCGTCGACTCCGGGCAGTGACAGTGACAGTGAAGTCGGAGGGTCGTTCTCCTTCTCGCTGTTACTGCTGTTGTTGGAAGACGACGTCGTTTCTACGGGAGGCAAAACCCCGCCAGATCTTGCCACGGGTCTGTACACGTGGCAGTCGGGAAGAGACATGACTTGCACGCTGGAGTCGCTCACATCCGACCCGGACGGGCTACCCGGGCTCATGTAAAGCCCGGTGGAAACAGGCACGCCCGACCCGGCACTAACCGACCGCTTCAGAGGCGGCTGCTCGTGGTCAAGGAGAAAATGACCATCGTACCTTCCATTCAAAACGACGCCGCCGCTGCCGCCGTCGGAGCATTTTCGTTTGAGGGTGGAGTTCCAGTGGTTCTTGATGGCGTTGTCGGTCCGGCCGTTGAGGAGGCGGGCGATTGTGGCCCACTTGTTCCCGAACCGGGCATGGGCCCGGATAATCGTGTCGTCCTCCTCGGGAGTGAAAGCGCGGTGCTCCACCTGCGGCGACAGCTGGTTGCACCATCGCAGCCGGCACGACTTCCCGGAGCGACCCGGAATCGACTTGCTGATCAGCGACCAGTTCCTGGGGCCGTGCTTCTGCACCAGCTTCTGGAGCGAGTCGTCCTCCTCGGGGCTCCATGGACCCTTGATTCGATCCATATCTTTCCTGATCACCGCCATCGCAATTAACTCGCACAATCTCTCCCCCTTTAATTTTTCTTTTTCGATTTTAATATCTCTGTAATTTTTGAATTTTGAAAGTTGAGAGCTTCTGGCTTCGGGAGAGGAAAAAACAGAGTGGAGAGAGATGTGGGGTGGGGGTTTTTATATGAGGAAGGGGAGGGGGTGAATGGTGACCGGTTGGGCCGGTGGAGGTTTGATCGTTAAATAGTAGGTAATGTGGGCGTCAGCGGCACCGCTTGCTGGGAGCAGTCGGTTAAGAATTGGAGAGGTTTGGGATACAGCTGGAAAGGACACGCGTCATTTGGAAGTGAACTGATTTGCATAACCATCACTCTTCGCCTTTTTATTTATTTGTTTGTTCAACCATGTTTGGTTTTTTAAAGACGAATAAGAAGAAGTCGGTTTGTAATTTTATCGATTTTGTTTCTGTTTTTTATTTATTTATAATTAAATGACTAAATAATTTTAATTTTAATAATTATTACAAATATAATTTTTATAAAGTAATTTATAAAATAAGCCGTTCTCATCATAAATTTAAAAGAAAATTAATGAAAATGATTTAAAAACTTTGAGTATTAATGATAAGGACAAAATAAAGGGTAAAGTGAATAGTACAAGAATTGACTTTTTAGTGTAAAAATATGATTTTTCCTTAAAGTGAACAGTACCGGATGCTTTTTGTTAAAGTTCTCTAAATTTAAAGCTAATCATCAATTCATTTTTTAGTAAGAATTTTAACTCATTTTTTAGTAATCAAATATTTTTTTTTTTTTTTTTTTTTTGCTTTCTTTATGCACAGCAGCAGGATCGTCTGCTTTACTCTGTCACAGTTGGAGGACTCTTGAGTGTTGTTTCTCTTGTTTTTAATTTTAAAATTTTTTGAAATTTGTCATTTAGTATTATAGTATAGTAGTATTTTTCTTTACTTGTAAATATGAAGTTTTAGATTTAACTCTTGCCTTAGGCGTATTTGAACTACATTATTGCTAGTCTATTGTAAGAATAAGACTACTCGTTCATAATATAGATAATATCGATTGTTTAAACAAAAAAAATAAAAATAAAAATCTTTGAAACCCGTAGATAATAATCAGAGGATTTAGGCATCAATTTAGCTACGACTATTTACGACTACGCAACGTAAACGATAAAATTAACAAAGTTGTTAAGATTAAATCTGGCTTCAAGTAGGAAAAATCGATTTTAACACTTTATTTAATTTATAATATACAGTCCGGTCTTTAGTATTATAAAGCGTTTAGCCATTAAATTTAATTTTTATATTAATATTTTTATTTACAATTAGTCGAAAAATTTATGAGCTTGGTGATTAGGAAAATAAAGAATTATTTGGAAATAAAAAAAATGAATAAAGTAATATTGTTGAGGGGATAACGATGAATGATAAGTTGATAACGGTTGGGTGTGAGTTTGACTGGGGAAGCCAGGCTGTCCAGCATTTAAATATTTAAAAAACAGAAACGTGAGGGTGAGGTGGCGGAAAACGACAAGGTAGGCCGAATCCGGGAGCCAATCATTACAGACCATCCAATCGAGTCCAGCCTGTAAACCTGTAACCACCATCCACCTCCACCGTCCGATCCACCCCATCTCTCTCTCCGTCTCCTTCCTTCTTAACGGCCAATCTGATCTGTTGATCTTCCTCTCAACCACCGACACACACTCAACCATAAATATATAGAATGCTTTTAGTTCTTGAAATTTACATAACTCTTCGTTTTAATCTTTAAAAATTGAAATTAATAGAATTGATCTATGAATTTGTTCACCATCAATTAGAATTTTGAGAGATTTTAATTCTTTTAATGAATCTAGGGGTATTAAATCAGGAATTTAAGTGATTCTCTAAAATTCAATGTGTATTCAATCATGATTTTAAGATAGTTTATGAAAATCTTTAGAAATCTGGGTGTATTCAATTAGGATTTTAAAAATGTTTATAACATTCCAGATGTATTCAATTAGAATTTGATTTTAAAGAATTTGAAAAAGTTGAGGAATTAGAGGAAATTAGAGAGATTTCGAAGTGTATTTTGAGCGTCCACAAATCTCACCTCTCCCCAAAAGATTTCGAGGGAATTGAATCAAAATTTTATATGGAATCTCTACAAATCAATTAAACTCTATAAAAATCATGAATTTATAAATTCATTAAAATCTATCAAATTCCCAATTGAATACACCCTCCTCATTTTAGTCTTTGAAATTTGAAATTAATAGAAATGTTCCATGAATTTGTCATATTTGCCTTTCCATGAAAAATCTCCATTAAATAAGAATAAAATGATCAAAATACCCTTAATTTTTGTCAAATCATTTTGACTCACTGTTTATTAAATTGCAGGTATATTTGTCATTTTGATTCTTATTTAACATAATTTTGCACGAAATGACCAAAATAATTTATGGTGGATAATTCAAGAATTACTTTTATTGATTTTAAATCTCATATATCAAAGTAACGTGTTATGTAAATATCAGGAATCATTTTGACTAAAAAAACATATATATAATCATATTGCTTAATGGGAGGGATCCCCATTTTTTCAAAAAAATTGGGATACCCTCCTTACCGTTAGATTGACTTTAATGAAATTGTGTGGTTTAGATTAAAACACAAGTCACACAATCTCAACCACACAATTTCATTAAAGTTAAATCTAGGGGTGGGGAGCGTGTTCTTATTTTTTTAGAAAAATGGGATCCCTCCTTAAGCAATCTGATATATAATACATATATTTGCCATAAGTGTACGAATGCTTTTTCCCTACACCTTCCTCTTCCTGTTAAACATGGTTAATTAATTACCTTAATTAACTGGGGTTTATTCTCGCTTATTTTTAAGTTTACTAGCTGCTGAATCGAATCATCAATAACACGCGGGTAGGTTTGATAGAGTACAGATTACAGGGGGAAAGACTATTACTTTATTCCAGTTTTGATAGATTCATCATTCACTGTGGATTGATTGATTAAATTAAGGAAGGATTTGTGAGTAATTAACAAAATAAGGCCGACAGGAAGGAGGGAGGTTTCAAGGAGCAATTGTCCTGTCGTTCTTTGATGCGATCACGTGTGGTTGTGTTATAATTGGGATTTGATATGTTGGGATATAACCATTGTTTTACTTATATTATAACACGACGAGATAGTGTTTTAATGGAAAAATATTCTTGATGCTTAAGGTTAAACAGTAATTTTAAAGTTTTTAATCGTTAAATGTTGGTTGTTACATATTTAACTAATAGTATAACGCCTAGAACTTTTATGGCGTGTTTACCAATCGGGAGTGGAATGGAGAGAAAAGGAAATGAATTCATCCCCAAGCATTTTGCCGTTTACTAGTAATTAGGGAATCAGATTTTATGTGGGGTCCAGCCAATTTCAAGAGTTCAATTCCGAATTTCCCCGGAATTGCATTCCCTCTGCAGAGGTGGTAATTGAATTCCGAGTAGAGGGCTCTATCACGAATCAAAGTTTTCTATCCAAAATACCCATGTATATTCCTAAACCAACTCCTACATTCATCAATCACTCCCCGCTGTATTTGTTTCTTTCACAACACATACCACCCCACCTTCGTAATATGAAACGATACCGTAGCACTGAACAACGAACTCCTGCAATTTGGAACAACGATCACCCATCACCCGGGGTTTGAAATGACGCAATAACGATGAACATGATCTGGAACAACGAACGCCCAAATCCTCAAGGAAATTGCGATTTACAAACCCAAACAAAAGAGAAGGAAACAACTTATATCACTTTCACCCTGAAAATTGGATATATATATATATATATATTTTTATTTTTATTTTTTTTTTTTGACAGGGTGGGTCGTGGCTTCATGGTTCCTCCTGAGATTGGATGGTGGGGTGTGGATACTGCGTACTGGGGAAAGAAAGGGGGAAGAAATAGAAGTAAATTTTATTCTAGTTTACTTTATGTAGGTATTTCTAATAGGGTTTAGGGTGATTAAGAGTTACAAGCAAATAAAAAATGATTCTTTCATATCAAATTTGAAGTAATATATGCGATTAGGAAAATTTAAAAGGTTTATAAAAGATTAAAAATTATTCTCTCTGGTAAAAAATTAAAAAAAAAAAAGAATAAAAGATTTACTAAAATTAATTAGCATATAAAATAGATTAATTAAACTAGGGGTATTTTAGTAATCACACTAGTTTTCATTCCAATTCATATGAATTAGTAAACAGTTTATATAGATCAATATCATTCTTACTCCGATTCCAAACAATTTTAGTAAACAACTTCAAAAGGAATCTGATTCTAATTCCACCTTAATTCAATTCCTCTCAATTTGATTACGAATTAGTAAATGCACCCTTAGAGTATTGTTGATCCTAAAAACTATCTAGCCTGCGTGGCGCGCATGCCTAGTAATTAATAAGTTAAATACGTCCTTCGGTCGAATGCTGGATGTGCCAACTCATCAGTCGAGCTCGGCCGGGGAGTAAAATGTATGTTGATGTGGCGTTGGGCGCGCTGCTGACTTATGCGTCTTGAGATTGCGACCGAGGAAGGAACTTGTCTCGGCCTTTGGGTTCTAAATCCTGAAGACAAGGCTGCTAGTTTCTTCGAAGTTCACAAATCGTCAGTGTCGGGTTTGGTCTCAGTAATTATATTTGTGCAAATATAAGTACGCCGAACTGGTAACAAACTGTATGAACACAAATACTCAAAAGAGATAAGTGTCTTGAGTGTAAATGTGGTTCGACTGTCTGAATGCCGAACTCTATAATGTACTTGCAAATATCCAATCACAAAATAAACTCGGCTTTCAATGTGTAGACCCTGCTAACACCTCACTTCGTTAAGAAGGCTAATGAGATGACCTTTTTCTAATAAGGACTCATAAATCCTCGTTGACCAAGACTTGGATAGATAATCAGTCGGTCTCAAAGCGATGTTGTTTATCCAAACTGAAGGTGCTCATTGATCTACTGATTCTACAGCTTCAATGTTATTTATCCAAACTGAAGATGTCGCCGGTTGCCTCCACAATACTGTTTATCCAAATTGAAGATGTGTTGGCAAGAAAAAAGAAAATAAAAATCTCAAGGTGTTTGAGAGGTTTGTGCATGGCAGTTGTGTGTTGAATTAGAAGGGGTTTGAATGATGCACTCCCTTTTCTATTTATAGTAGTAATTTCCTTAATGGCCGAGGTAAAATTTCACTCGGACTAGAATTCCTCATCCCAATCTAATTAGGTTTCGACCAATCCTAACTCCCATGGGATTCTAAACCAAACTCTTTAATCATTCAGATTCAATCCCTTGATTCTCAGCATATTTTCAAGCATCCTTAATTTATGAAGAATCCTTATTACACTAGGATTCGACCACTTCACCCTTATCCAGGAAAAACCATCTTCTGATATGATCCGGCCGAACTCTACTGGACTCAGCCCATAGCATAGAATATTCCCAATATTCCTTATTGAACCGAGAACAATTTTAGGCTCGGCCCAAACTGTTATTTTGGGCCCAAAAAGTATACAGCTCGTTTTGACCTTTTTTTTAAATGATTAAAAGTTATTTTGGTGAAAATGTATTTGAAACCAATCTTTAGTAAAAATTCAAGTGGGTCCTGAAAAAACACTTGATGTGCTTATCGCAAGAAACATATCTAATACTTCTTCCAAAAAAAATACTTAAAATGTTTTTGGAACCAAAAGTTAATTTCACCATTAGCCATTTAAAAAACACTGATAAATTTTAGGTTTGAGATTGTATGTTAGTCGCTAAAATATAATCTTATTATAAAGAATGGAGATAAAAATAGATAAGGAGATAGATTTTTCTCCATATCTATTTGATTTATTTTTAGCTATGACACGCGTACTCTTTACCAAATCTCACTTTATTTGCTACACTTTATATTATCACCCTTTGCCACATGCGCTCTTACTTTATGTCTACTTTACCCTTACATTCTTAATGTCTCACTTTAACACGTGCACTCTTCCTCAATCTTTACCTTGTTCCATCTAATAAGTTAAAAAGAATTGTCAATTGTGGTGACATTGTGGAGTAAAAAATAGTTCCAAAAAACTTAGAAACTATAAGTGGACTCTTTTTTGAAGAAGACAATAATGTCCACATTAAATGGGCGGGGCACAAAAATATTTCCATGCCTAGTCCAACATCCTTGGAGGCTTGAGCAATAGACTATGACACCACCAAGCTCCCTTCTCGCGGCAAAGAGGAATAGTCAAAGTGTCACATCCTGGCCAGGGCGCAGCCACCTCCCGGGCCCACTCCACCACCGTATCACGATATTGTCCGCTTTGGGCCTCAACCACGTCCTCACGGTTTTGTTTCTGGGAACTCACAAGCAACTTCCCAGTGGGTCACCCATCATAAGAGTGCTCTAGCCCCCTTCTCGCTTAACTTTGGAGTTCCAACAGAACCCGAAGCCAGTGAGCTCCCAAAAGGCCTCGTGCTAGGTAGGGATGGGAATATACATTTAAGGATCACTCCCCTGGGTGATGTGGGATGTCACAATAGCGTGCTGGCCGTCACGTAAGCATGACGTAACCATGTGCGCAGTGCGGAAGCGAGATTGATTAGAAAGATACGAACCAACTAAAACCAAGCCACTAGCAATTCAACAAAAGAGAGTGTGCTAGTGCGAGAGTTAAGGTGCTTTTACAAAGCCAGAGCATAAATAGCCTACGTGCATTCAAGCAGAAAGTACTAAATGGAAATAACACCCGCAGGTGATCCTACATAAGTGAATTCTGTCGGAACGTCCGGGAGATCCTCGTATGCCACCCACGAACAATACTTAATACATAGAGGGGCGAAAAACAAAGTTGAGTGGGTCAGTAAAACAAATCTTTTTCAAAACTATTCTTTTCTCAAATCATTGCAACCCCTCTCCGTAAAACCTGTATAATTTCCCAGAAATAAAATATACTCATATACATATATGTCTCAAAACTATGCTGGAAATATCTGTAGGTATGCCATGCAAAAGTATCATAACTAATATCTCGATTGTATGCTCATATCGTAAATCTGTGATGTGAATAGTATCTGATAATCATCTCAGCCCTCGGCTGCAGATATATATATATATCTCATAACATCTCAATCTCATCATATATATAGTCTGCACATACATCAATATCCTCATGTGGCCACTATCATATCACTGTATCAATATAAGAATGCTCTAGTGCTACAATGACGTGAAGACTGTGCGAATAATCGCGGGTCACCTACGAGTCGAACCCACTCAGAGGTGGTCTATATGACAAGACTGTGCACCTACTTGGATCCAAGGCGAGCATGCGGTGCGGGAGGTGAACGACACGTGCAAGACTGTGCCCCTAACTCTGGGCGTGAGCACTAACAATATGTGCAGGTGTATGAGCTCAAATCACATCATTTCATTCATTTGTATCACATCACATAATTTCATTCTCATTATAACTAGTATAGAACCTTACCTGATACTTACATGTGCGTCCACAGCACCATAACAATTATATGTAAGTACTAATGCATAATTAAAATAAATAGATACTTGCATGGCATCTCAAATCATTTCATTATTCAAATTCATTTTCTGGGAAAATAGCAATATATGTAGGTATGTACGGAAAACAAACTGCCCACTCACTGATTAATAGCCGGATCGTAGCCCCACGCCTAGCCTGGCTACGCTTGTCCTCGGGATAGGCCCCGCCTATATGAGAAGTAACTGAATAAACGTTATTTAACGTACATAGATGGAAGTTTAGAAATAACTTCTCATACGTTGATCAATTTTGACGTTTAAATATACCAACGTGATCTACTTGACGTCATGAACACCCAGAAATTTTTAAAATAATTTTTCCGGCCTCCACGCGCCGGCGAGTGCACAGACCTACGCGCCGGCCACGCGCAGCACATGCCTGGCACGTGTGACGAAAAGATTCACGGCGTCAGGAATATTCCGTTAACTTCTAACGGAAACTGTCAAATCTAACTGACGGCGTCAGCATATTCCGTCCAAACTGACGGAATATACTCCTTTCTTCTCCGGCGAGTCGCCGGTCGCCAGTGACTGTTCGCCAGTTTTTGGGGATTTTTAAAATCGCCCTATCTCACTCATTTTTCATCCATTTTTCACGTATTTTATATCAAAATGAAGCATACAAAATGTAGAACACGTTTATATCTCTTTGGAGCTTCAAATCCTTCGAAATCTAGTCGGGAAATTTCCACCAAAATCGGCCACCTTCGTGCAGGGCTATCCCGACGTCCAAATCGTGCCAACGAAGGTCTCCGAGGTTCGTGAGGATGTTCTAAGACCTGTGGTGATCTCCAAATTCCTTAAAACGCCCTAAAATGGAAGTGTGTGAACAGTACCCAAGTTAAAGCTTACGGGTTCATCGTGTTTTCGTGGTTCCCAATTCCTAAAACCTGTACGAATGAGTTCATAAAGACCTAAGGATCATGAATTTACTCACCTAGGCGTCGATCTGTGAAGTTTTGCTCCCCTTTGGTGTGGTCCGTACGTTTGTACGAAGAGGAAGAAAGAAGTCGAGCAAGGAGAAAGAGTGTCTGAGATTAGAGAGAGAGAGAGAATGCCACGAAAGTGATGAGAGAGAGGTGATGGATTGTGTGGTCAAAAAGCCACCAATCAAAAACAATAATTCAACAACTTTCCATTGGTTCCTAAAATGTAGGAAATTATGCAATTGGACCTTTACCTTAGTTCTCTTTACAATCATACCTCAAAGCTCAAGGGTAAAATTGTCAATTCACATCCTCGAATTTAGAATTTCGAGACGGGCTGTTACACAAAGGCATTAAAACTAGATTAATTGTCAAACCCTGTCTTTACTACTCTCTTAATTGAAGATCAACTCAAACTAGGAATCCTCATCACAATCAATCAAGGACACTTTCATCATCATCTCAAGATAATTTTTTTTCTTTTCATTTAATCATCTCAAGATGTTATTCCTAACTAATATCTTGAGAATATTCTTTCCTCATCCATCCTACGCTACAAGTAGGGAAAAACTCTACACTAGGCCAGCCACTCTATAAATCTCTCATCTCCATCAAATCCTTGAAAGATTTTGCTATGCAATTATGACCTAAACACTCACTCTTTTCAGAGGGAGATCCGTTGGCCAACCCCCCACCTCGTGGGCACGTGAGGCTTTGGCTTTGATCAAAGGTGTTATTTTGTTTTGTAGGTACAATTTTGTCAAGATCGAAGACGTCTGAATTTTGTTACCATAAACTTGGCATAGATTTTAGTCTTTTCAACTACGTTGGTTTTGTGGAATGTGACATGCATGTTAGTGGAACCGTTGGGCAATGGAAGTGGGTTAAATTGAAACTAGGGTTTGATTTCTTCGATTAAGAGAAAAGTATGAGAAAAGAAAGTTGGAAATTAATAAAAGAAGAGAATGTTGAATTTCATAATTCTCATAACAATTTCAATGGTTTTGGATCCTTTTGCAAAATTCTTAGAATTCTGTCACGAGAATCTCAACATCTCGATTTCTTGTTCTTTATTTTTAGTAATCTAAAGAAATCAAATCCTAGTTTGAGTTTAAACCAGGTCTCTGCACTCATGGGTCATTTTAACATAGTTGAAAAAACTAAATTGTTCATGCCACATTAACACAATTAATGACTTTTTTAGCCTATTTGACGAAGTATAGTAAAGTGAGACATTGAAGAAGAATGCATGTATAAAAGTGAGACAATACATAATGCATGGAATAAAGTGTGACACGAAAAAAGTACAGATAATAATAGAGAGTTTTAACGAAACACTCCTGGTACTGTTCACTTTTAACGAAAAACCACATTTTTACTTTTCTCTGGTACTATTCACTATACCTTTTAAAAAATACTTTTAATTAAAAGAGAAGTTTTTTTTTGAAATTTTCGTTAGTTTTCCTATAATAATATGAGTCAATATAAAATAGAGAGACTAAAGTGAAATTTAATGAAGACATTGGAGAGTACCAGTGTCAAGCTAAAAATAGGTGAGTAAGATTTTTAGGTAAATTACACCATACCCCCTCAGGTTTGAGGTCTATTACAACCCCATACAACAGCTTTAAAACATTTCAATTTCATACCTCAAGTACTATTTTATTTCAATTTCATACCTCCGTTACATTTTCCATCCATTGAACCGTGAAGTGCTGACGTGGCTGCCAAATGTGTGCCACATGGCAACAAAAATTAACTTTTTAATTTTTTTTTACAAAAACTTGAATTTTTACAGCAAAAAAAAAGGTAAATTACATCATACTCACTCAGGTTTGAGGGCTATTACAATTCCATACAACATCTTTAAAACATTTCACTTTCATACTGTAAACACGGAAAATTCCTGAAACAAGAACACGTGTCGTACAAAATAATATTCGTATTTGATGAATTTTGGGTTACAATCTCTTTATAATTTATCCTCTGATTCTATCTTCGTAAGATATGGATTTGTTGATGGGCTGTTGATCCAAAGGGCCGTTGGGGCTTGATTCTTGGGATGAACAGTGGTGTGGATTTGTTGATGTTGTGTTGATTCGAACGGCCGTTGGGGCTTGATTCTTGGGATGAACAATGATGATCTTCAGGGATTTGATGATGAACGTTGATGTTGTGTTGATCCGAAGGGCCGTTGAGGCTTGATCTTAGGATGAAGAGCGTTTCTTCAAAGGTCGTCGAGGCTTGATCTCGAAGGTGGATTAGCGTTTCTTCAAGGGCCGTTGGGGCTTGATCTTGAAGAACGAAGAACGAACTTCAAGAGAATTCTCTTCCAATTTGGGAGTAGAGAAATGTGTTTGTGAATTGGTGAATGAAAATGAATGAAATGGCTTCCTATTTATAGAATTTTCCAAGGCCTAATTTTGAATATAATATCCCAGATGAAATAAGTCGTCTCTGCCAGGTGTTGACACGTGTCCTATTTGACGGCTTTTCAGACTCATTTCAATTTCCGTCGAATCACACGCTACGTGTAAAATTTATGTAATACATGAGCATTGAAACTTTGACCATCGGTCAACATTTTATTTACCGAAATTTCAATGTCTACACATACATCCAGTACCATTTTATTTCAAAATAACACATCCGTTAGATTTTCCATCCATTAGTCTGTTAAATGTTGACGTGGCTGCCACATTTGTGCTAACGTGACTGCCACATTTGTGCTAACGTGACTGCCACATTTGTGCTAATGTGGCTGCCACGTGGCAAAAGAAATTAATTTTTTATTATTTTTTTTTTAAAACCTGAATCTTCTAATTCTTAAAAAAAAAATCTTCATCTTCTTCCCCTTACTTGTAATCCCCCCCAAAAAAAAACCCTTCAGTTCATCTTCCCCTCCTCCTCCATCTTCATCTTCTTCCCCCGACCCCCTACCTGCAACCCAGAAAAGAAAAAAAAAACTGAGATCCCGTCTGGTGTGTATTGTGGGTCTACTGCAGGAGATGGAGAAATAAGGTTGCTGGGTTTGAGCGCATGGAGGGCAGAGAGAAGGGTGTGGTGTAGGTGCGGGGAAGCAGCGCAAGGGGGATGGGTGGAACCAAAACCCCAAACAATAACAATAACCTTTTTTTTTTAATAATTAAAAGATTCAGGTTTTTTAAAAATAATAATAATAAATTTTTTTTTTGCCATGTGGCAGCCAGATTAGCACAAATGTGGCAGTCACGTTAGCACAAATGTGGCAGTCACGTTAGCACAAATGTGGCAGCCACGTTAGCACAAATAGTATTAGATGCATGAAAATGAAATGTTTTAATGATGTTGTATGAAATTGTAATAGATCTCAAACCTGAGGGAATATAGTGTAATTTACCCTTTTTTTGGTGTAAAAATTCAAGTTTTTTTTTAAAAAAAATTTAAATTTTTTTGCCACGTGGCACACATTTGGCAGCCACGTCAACACTTAACGGTTCAATGGATGGAAAATGTAACGGAGGTATGAAATTGAAATAAAATAGTACTTGAGGTATGAAAGTGAAATGTTTTAAAGCTGTTGTATGGAGTTGTAATAGACCTCAAACCTGAGGGGTATGGTGTAATTTAACCAAGATTTTTTCTCATCCTATTTTCTTTCCATTCCCTCTCCTCCTATCATATTTTGTTTTTTTTTTTTTTTGTCTTTTATATTTCTATAAAAAAATTAATATAAGATATTAACGTGATATAATCATGTAACTGTTAGATTAGGAGAAGAGAAAAACGTCCTCCAAATAGAAGCCTGTTTTTCTCTCCTCCAAATATAAGCCTGTCTATTTGTGTTACTCGTTCACTCGTACATAGTACTAGTACCTAATACACTATTTTATTTTGTATGGATGTGGGGGACGATTTGGGTGTCTATCTATTAATATTATTTAAATAGCTGAATATATATTATAGTTCGGCCTGACGTTACAGTTGGTGGGAAGCAGCTGGTATTGCAGTTACTGCTTAACATTTTGTAGAACTGCGTAATTAATAGCATCCACCTCATGAGTGAAGTAAACTATAAGAACGTTAATTTGGCAGTGTTTTGGAGTAAGTAAATCTACTTTGGATACTTAGTGCTATTATTAAAAAACGCGACTTCTTTCAAACTTGACTCATTCAAAAAATAAGCAAAGTTTGCACTTTAGTATTTTGAAGCAATTCACGTATTGGAGAATAAAGGAACTTTGAATATATTTATAAGAAGTTAAGTTACTGTTTATATTGTCAATTAGTTTTATAGTGAAACTTCAACTTACTTAATGGTTTCAACATCAGGTTACTTCATGTGTTAGGCCCAACAAATCACGTGCCCCCATGTCACCTAATATGGCCCACATGCCTCTGCGTGGTGGAGCGTTTTGAGATTGTGAATCTCACATCAAAGCAATTAAGGGGAGGTGCTCAACTTATTTTTTTATCACCTTGTTCGTTTCGACTCGTTAAAGAAATAAGTTGTGTCGAAAGTCTGAGTTTTAAACAACCTAGGACTTTGAGATGCAAGTTCATGAAGTAAAAGGCCACATTTACATCTCAACTTACATTTCCGGAAAATGTACATATGAGGCCTACTCTAGTCCACTAGAGAACTTTTCTGGCCTAGAAAAAAAAAATGAAATTCCCATCCCAAGACATTATACATATTTCATTGAAGATGCTCTTAGCAATATTTTATTCAGCTTAGCTTGGCTAGTTTAATGGACGTGTGACCTTAAATGAATGCGGTGATCTACATGTGTGAAGGGAAAATATATATCTAACTCAAACTATTGATTAATGCGTGATCTTAACGAATTAATAGTTGAAAATCTTGTCATTTATTAATGTATGTAATCTATGAGTTGACAATTGAAAATTCGATAATCACCAAACCTAGGTACACATGCATGAATGTTAGCAGAACTTAATTAGGGAAATCACTAATCGAATTTAAATCCTCATAATTCTAATTTGGACATATCCAATCGCAGCCAAAAACACGTTGGTGTATAGTATGTACTGGAGCAATGAATAGTTGGATGAAGTGGCGAAGCCAAGTGGAGGTGAGGAGTGGCGGCAACCACTCCCCTCGCCAGAAAATCAGACTGGTTCAACCCCTTCGGACCGGAGGGGAGAGCTTGGAGGAGGAGACGAGGTGGGCTTGGCAGGAAGAGGCTGGAAAAGAAGACGAGAGTGGGGTTGTAGGACGGTAGAGGTTGGAGGAGGTGAGGGTTGGTCAGCCATGTCCGGAGGGGTTTATGCCTTTATGGGAGGAAGAAGAATGTTGTTTGGTTATCAGGTTATGGGAGCAAGTAGGATGTTTGGTTATCAAAATAGCAAGAGCTTGGAGCAATCAAATGGACAGGTGTAGCATTTCTATTGAGCTATATAATGGTCAGTAAATTTTTTTTTACTAACCTATCTGTAGGCAAGTATTATCCCTTTGGTTATCATGATAGCAAGAATTTGGGTGTGAATTTTAAAGACATGTGTTGAACAATTATTGGGCCACCTAACTTAGTAAAAATTGGTATTGACACCTTAACCCAGTATTATCCTGCTGGCTGTTTGTTTACTTTTTTTCTCTCTCTTAAAATACTGTGTTGACCACCACTTCTCTTTTGGTCTTTATCTTTCTGCCCCACTTGTTTGTTTACCCATTTCCTCCTTTTTTTTATCTTCTGACCTCCACCTTTTTTTTGTGGTTTATTAACCCATTTCTCTCATCTCTTTTTTTTTTTAAAAAGAAATAAAAATTAAAAATAAAATCCTTGTATGTATTTTTATTTTCTCTTTTAAGACTCTCACTGTATTTATCTTAAACTGACACACCCGAACCCGAAAGTAGGGCGTGCTGGCCGTCACGTAAGTGTGACGTAGCCATGTGCGCTGTGCGGAAGCTAAGATCGATAACTAAGTACGAACTAATTAAAACCAAAACCACTAGCAACCTAGGTAAGATAGTGTACTAGAGGCATAATAAGGTACTTATACATAATCAGAGCGTTCTAAGTTCGAATGCAGTCAAGCATGAAATAAGTTTAGATAACACCACCGGTGTCATACATAAATGAATGTGTCAGAACTGCCGATAAGCCCTCGCGTCCACCGAAAGAACCTCTAGCTACCTAGTACCTGGAGGGGCGAAAAACAAAACTGAGTGGGTCAGCAAAACAATTCCTTTTAAAACCAATCTTTACTCAAACATGTAGCCCCTCACCGTAAAACCTGTATAATTTCCCAGAATCAAAATATATACTCATATGTACGTATAGGTTCTCAAAATCATGCTGAAAAGTGTATGTATGCCATGCCAAAGTATCCAAAACAGAAACTCAATCATAAACTGTTGATGTGATCAAATGCCAGGTAGTCATCTTGGCCCTCGGCCATCTAATATCTCATATAGCTCATAACATCATGTATATCAATACTGCACAATCATCACTACTAGGGGTGGGTGCGGTGCGGTTTGGTGCGGTTTGGAGTGAAACCACAACCGAAATCGAAACATTTTGCGGTGCGGTGCGGTTTTGAAGCCAAAACCGAAATGAAACCAAATCGTTTGGTTCGGTGCGGTGCGGTTTCAAACGGTTTCGGTTTGGTTTTTGAGAAAAAAATGTACAATTTAAAATATACACCTATTTATGCATAAGACGGTCTTATTTTCCTCTTATATTAATTAATGAATATGCAGTAAAATTGTAGCAAAAACAGCAACAAGAATGCAGCAAAACTACAGCAAAAAAGAGTCAAAACTGTAAAAAAAAAATGCAGCAAAACTGCATAAAAAACAGCACCAAAACAGCATAAAAAAGCACCAAAACTGCACAAAATTGCACCCAAAAATAATGCAGCAAAACAGCACCTAAACCAGCAAAACTGCACCAAAACAGCACCTAAACAGAACCAAAAACTGCACCAAAACAGCACCTAAACAGAACCAAAAATCTGCACAAAAAGTGCAGATAACTTGTACCAAAACTGTAAAAAATGACAACTACTAAAATTGAGACAACATCCAATGCATCAATGGGTTTAAACTTTAAATCCTTATGTATCACACACATCTACTAAAATTGAACTTGATCACCAATCACAATACTTTACAACCCAATTGAAAAGTTAAGTTTGCCATAATACAACTAAAATTCAAACTTCAAAGTTTCAAACAAAGTTCAATGTTAAAATGCCTTATGGCATTAGTACAACCAAAAAAATAAATGGTTCATGGAATTCAACAAAGTCTTGATTTTCAACTTACTTTGCATCGTGCAAGTTTTCAAACTTTTGCCTTTCCTTTTCCTTTTGGACACTTATTCTTTGAAGGTTGAGGAGGCCTTTGAGCTTGTGAAGACCTTGCACCTTGTAAACGCATAAGGGGAGGTTCTTGCGAATTAGAACCTTGAGATTGCTTTGGAGCTTGTTGTGCTTGTTGTGCTTGTTGATCAAGAATAAGAGACGCCATGCTTGAAGTCGATTTGGCCAACTCTACATAATACAAAACATAAAAAATATAATTGATGTTTGGTTGAAAAAAGAAAACAAAGAAAGTTCTTTTACTTCAAATGATATACTTACCTGATTCAATACTTTCATAGAACTCAATGTGGTCAATTGAAGGTGCATCATCCTCCAAAGTAATAATATTGTCACCCCTCAACCAATTTTGCATGCATATCAAGGCCTCCACCGATTTAGGAGTTAAAGAACTCCTAAAATCCGAAATTACTCGACCACCGGTGCTAAAAGCACTCTCCGATGCCACGGTCGAAATTACCTTCTAAACTCTACAGAAGCCAACTTAAAAATTCAAATATACCAACTTAAAAATCCAAATAAGCCAACTTAGAAATTTAGAGTCTGAAGTCCCTGTTGCAAATTCCCTGATAGACACCTATGCCAAATCGGGAAACATAGCATATTCAAGGATCATATTTGCTAGAATGCCATCCAAAGATATCATCACTTGGAACTCGGCAATTTCTGGTTGTGTCTTACATGGTCTTTCAGACATTGCACTTGACCTTTTTGATCAACTGAAGAAGTCGGGGTTTAAACCAAATAGAGGTACCTTTACAAGTATTATATATGCATATAGTCTTGCTGGAATGATAAACGAAGGAAGACAAGCTTTTTACAGCATCGGTGAAAACTACCAAATCATACCAGGTCTAGAACATTATTCAGCTATGGTAGATCTTTTCGGGCGTTCTGGAAGGCTTCAAGAAGCAATGCAATTTATTAAAGATATGCCCATAGAACCAAACGTGTGAAACCCTTGGCTTTACCCAGGATGGAATTAAACTCGACCGATGCGAAACATATACGAAATGCCCAATTAAAATTACCATTCATTCAAGTTCTAAGTTCTAAGTTCTACTAGCTATATATATAGATCAAATATTGCAGAATGATGAATGATACAAGTTCTAAGTTCTAAGTTCTTACCATATTGCAGAGCTTTTGATTTGCAGAGATTAGATTAGGGCTTGCAGATGAAGGGGATCTGGGCAATGAGCAGGCAAGGTAAGCAGTGACTGACTCAGTGAGGTCGTGCAGTCGCAGAGGTAGATTATAGATATGCAAGCAGGCAATCGCAGGCAGTGATTGAGTTGAGGTCGCACCGTCGCAGACTCACAGCAAAGGCAGAAGTAGAGATGCAAAGCAGTGGAGTCGAAGTGCACTGCAAACCCACCGAAAAACTGAACCTAGTTGAAAAGTTTAATTAAAATATAAGTTATATTGTTAAAGTTAATCCTTTGCTTCTGTTTATTGTCTAATTTAGATGCTTGTTAGTTAATATGTAATGCTTGAGTCGACCCAAAGGCTGACAGTTGTTTTTGTTCAGTCGACCCAAGCTGTATTAAAAGGGTTGTCTGAAGACTTGCTTCAGTCGACTCATTCTGTTTGTAAAAGGCTGACTGATGGCTCACTCAGTCGACCCAACATCCTGTCTTCAGTCGACTTATGTGTTGAGCCATATATAACAGAAAATATCCTGAATAAAAAAAGATCTCTGTTTTGATAAAAGCTCTCTGTTTTTCTTATCTCCCGTGTTGCAGCCATAGAAAAATATATTTCCCATATTTCTTCATTCTTATTCAAGCTTTATTAAGAATGAAGATTACCCAAAATACCAACATATATAACATTTATTTATTATATGGTGCGGTTTCGGTTTCGGTTTCGGTGCGGTTTTGAAAACCCAAAACCGAAACCAAACCGTTTTGTGTGCCGCGGTTCGATTTTGAAACCGAAACCGTTTCAAAACCACAAAACCAAACCGTTTGGTGCGGTTTGATTCGATTCGTGTTTCGGTTTCGGTTTTCGGTTCCAAGTGCCCACCCCTAATCACTACCACATCTGGTGGTCTACTCATCATCATGTATATCAATTAAATATGCTCTAGTGCTACAATCACGTGAAGACTGTGCGAATGATTCGCGGGTCACCTACGAGTCGAACCCACTCAAAGGTGGTCTATACGACAAGACTGTGCACCTAACTTGGATCCAAGGCGAGCATGCGGTGCGAGAGGTGAACGACACGTGAAAGACTATGCCCCTAACTCTGGGCGAGAGCACTAATATCAATGTGCAAGTACATGAGCTCTAATCACATCATATCACTTCATTCTCATCATAACCAGCATAGAATCTTACCTGACACTTACCTGTGCGTCCGCAGCACCAACATATGAATATGCAATCATTTATGCATCAATAATAATATATGCAAACTTTGCATGGCATTAAAATCACATAAACGTTCATTTATCGTTTTCTGGGAAAATAATAATAACATATAGGTAAATACGGTAAATAGCTGCCCACTCACTGATAAGTTGATGGGTCGTAGCCCCTGCGTCTAGCCTGGCTACGCTCGTCCTCGGTGTATGTCTCACCTATATGAGAAATTACTATAAATACGTCATTTAAGCACATACACGTAAATACGGGAATAACTTCTCATACATAGCTCAATTTTGGTATTTGAATATACCAACGTGACCTACTCGTCGTCACGAACATCCCCATATTTTAAAAATATTTTTTCACTGTTCCACGCGCCCCCACGCGCCTGACGTGGCACGGACCCACGCGCGATCACGCGCAGTGCACACTGACGGCGTTAGTTGACGCCGTCTGGAATATTCCTGGAATATTCTGTCAACTTTAACGGCGTCAGTTAACGGCGTCAGAATATTGCGTCAGAGTTGACGAAATATTCCTCTGCCGGTCGTCTTCTCCAGCGACTCGCCGGCCGCCGGCGACTGTTTCGCTGGAATTTCTGGGAAAATTTCAAATTGTCCTATCTTGCTCATTTTTCATCCTTTTTGACCCATTTTTCTTCCTATGTGCTCCAAATTAAGTGTAGAACATGAATATACCTTCAAAAACCTTGAAAAAAGGTCTTAGATTTCCTCGGGGACGAACTCCAAAACCGGCCACTCTCGATGCACGTGAGCCCGACGTCCAAACACCTCCAACGAACCACTCCGAGCCTCCTTGGGACCTTATAAGGCTAGTGGTGAGCTTAGTTTGTCCTAAAAATCAACCAAGAAAAAGTTGATGAATAGTGTCCATTTCGGACCTCGAGTTTTCGACGTGAAAATGAGAGATTTCCTACCTGAAATCGATGCCACTGAGTTCGTATGGTCTTCACGAGTCCAATGGTGTCCTTGGTTTGCTCGATCTGCGAGGTTTTGCAAGGGTTGTGGTGTCTCCGTACGTATATGGCGAGAGAGAGAAAGTGAGTTATGAGAGAAAGAGAGTGTCGGTGAGAGTGACTGAGAGGGAGAGAGCACGGGTAGAGGGAGAGAGAGTGTGAGGGTGTAAAGGTTGTGTGGTCCAAAAACATCCCACACAAATATCTTAAACTTCAAATAATTGAGGGCCACCTTCCTCACATATCCCTCAAGCATGCATACGTAAATAATCCCCAAAGGGCAATTCCGTCATTTCATAATCAATAAATCAACAATATCGGGATGGGTCATCACATAAACTCTCACATTATTTATAAATATCGTATTACTTTTTTAAAACAATGTAAATATTGTTTAATGCTTATTTTATGATAATTTAAATCCATCTAGGCTCCTACTTAGATCTCGCTTAGACACCTAGCTGCTAGGTCCCAATCCGTTGTTTGACTAGCGTCTAACATTTTTTAGGATATAATCCTAGCCAATTTAAGTTTCTTACATTGGCTTTGATAATATTGCTTACAACTATTCTGGTGGAGAGACTGTTTTATAGTATGAATATTGACTCAAAACTTTGCACTTTCTGATGTGAAAGCAACCGCTTCGATTGAACATTGCACTCTTGAATTTTGCCCCTCTCTCGATAAATCCTGGCTTTGCTACTAGTTGGTTGTCCAATCAAAATTCAATAAACAAGAATTCAAGGACCAAAGATTTTAGATCTAGGATGTGGGTGGGGCGTTGCAGTAGCAATGATCCAGGTGTTGCAAATGGGTTTCGATGGGTTCTTAGCAATCTCATGCTGAAGCAATATTGTGTTAGTGTTGCTTGTTGTCCAAGCAAGTTCGAGCTAATCATTTTTGTTAGTCCGTATCCACATGAAACAAAAAATTGTAGTCCAACTTAATTAAAATAATTGCATTTAACACATAACACACGGAGCCATTGGGTTTTAACTAAACCTTCCTCCAGCACATACCACTTATTCTTAAATTTTAATCGTTTTGCATTATATTATTTACTTAAATCCTTCTAAGGGCCCATTTAAACTTTGTCTAGGCAAGAGGTTCCAACTCACCACCTGATTAGTGTCTAACGTATTTTGATTAAGACTATTCGATGTTATAATCCTGGATCCGTCACTGCATACCACACAAGGACATTGGGTTATTTCCTTAATTTTTAATCATTTTGCATTTGATTATTTGACAGTTTAGTTCTTTTTTATTTTGCTTCTGATGTTCTTCGTTTTCAAGTGAAAAAAAGATAGTGAAAAACAAGGAGATAAAGTAAAGAAGCCGTAGTTTTATCTTAAAACCATGAGGACATGTGCTAACATGTGCATGTCTATAACTTTATCACGTGCTGGTACCTAGGGTAGAGGGAACACACGTGTGGCTTTGCATCCTCAGAAGCAACAAGGAAATCTTACGACGTTGTGGAATTAACAAGTGTTATGGATAATCATTAGGTTTAAATATTAGGGATTGCTGGATAAATCGAATGGTACACATGCACGGTACCAATCGTACAAACTCATCACGTTTAGATTAATATAGATAGTTACAGGCTCCTTATTAAGAGGGATCATCTTGACCGTTGGATTTGTTTTAATGAAATTGTGTGGTTGAAATTAAAACACAAGCCACACAATTTCATTAAAGTCAAATCTAACAGCCAAGAGGTTGTTCCCATGTTTTTAGAAAAATAGGAATCCCTCTTGTGAAAGGTTTCCTAGATAGTTATATGTAATTAGTAATTGACATGGTCGGTCCATAATTCCAATAATATATAAGTAGAGATCTGATTCGAGGATCTGCAATTTGGTTGTTTATTTATAAAATAAAAACGAAAGATAATGTTTTCTTGACCTAGCTAGTTTTACAAGGATGGGTCATGGGGCTCTGTGATCTTTTTTTTTCTTCTTTCTTTTATGTGAATATTTTGGGCAGCGTAATAAAAATCGAAAGACAACGTTTGCCTGCGGTTTCTAGGAATATTACTGTTGATCTTGTCCAGAATACTATATTTCGGTAGCTAATTAGATACGTATTTAATTAACTACTCGACAGCTCAGCCTTTAAAAGGTTGACTGACAAAAATATCGACTAATAGAAGGTTGATTTGCGTCTATATTTATTATCACATTTCAACCGTTTATACAAAATAAGTATTTATATTTTTATATACGTTTTTATAATTTTAAAAAAGTTTTCATGTGATCATTATAAATTATATATTATTTATACATTATACATATATATATATATATATATATATAAGCCTTTAAGAAAAAGGATTTTTTTTTGTTTTTGAATGAGAATGAATTGTGGGATTCACTTTATATTTAACTTCAGGGATTTGAACCGACTATTTTGCAAGTTTCGATTCATAGATCATTCACTTCTTATCTGACTTGCATATTTTAAGCATGCTGCCAGCGTTAATCCTAAGGGGCTTTCTTCGCCTTCCACCCAAGCTGCGCATGTATTGGCTATTTAATTATCATGATGTAATTTCATTATTTTTTAAAACGACTTGTTCGTCAATTTCTTTGAAGTCAAAACAGATGCTTTAAATATTTTTTATATAGCTAATACGCTCGGTGCCACGAAATGATTGAAAACTATTGAAAACTACGACGGGATCAAAATGTATTTGATTCTTTGTATTTGTAAGGTGATTTATGAAATACAATTTAAAAAATAAACGTTTCGAATTGTTAAAGTTGATGTGATACGAGCCACAAAAAAAATTAATTAACGGCACTGTAAATGAATAGCGGCATTTAACCTTCTTAAAGATTCGGAACTGCCAAATTTGTAATCTTCCTATCGGTTTGGAAAAAATGGGAATAAACAGAAAAAAGGAATCGCCAAAAACATGGAATCCATGCAGAGAGCTGTCTCTCCAGAATTATTATCCTCATTTCTCGGGTCACGTGGAAAACGAGCTTTCTTTAGGGGGAAGTAGGCAGGCAACGTGTGGAAAAAGGACAAATATGACAGTTGTTACGGAAAATATGGACGACACACGTGTTCTTCTGTTCCAGGCCACGCGTGTACACGAAAGTGATTGCTCACGCTCAAGCTCCGACAAGTCTCCGCCCTACGCATCGGATTAAGATTCTATCCGGATTCCTGTGGGATTCGGAGCATACATTAATTATATTCGTTTATTTTATATTACACAATTAGAAATTATTTTAAATTTTTTTATTTAATATTGAACGCAAATAATGTTTAACAAAAATTAATATCATGATGTACGATGAACAAACAAAATTAAAAATCCTCCAAATCCCAACGGAGAGGATTTGGAGAGGACCATCATTCCTATGCATCGTTATATACTTAGACCTGACCTCAATTCTCGAAAACTGAAAAAAAATCAAACTAAAATCGAAAAAAAAAAAACGAACAAAAAATAAAACGAACCCAATTAACGAAACCGAATTAATATGTATTAATTGTATTTATTTATTTATAAACCTAATTTCAAGGCAATCATTAACTTAATTTTAGGTCCAATTATATTAAAAGCCAAACAATAAGCTCAATTTCTTCCCACAACTGTAAGAGAAGCCCCAATCAAAGAACTATTTTCAGCTTTTCTCCTCAGCACCTACAATTTCGCTTTCCTGGGGCCTTGGCTGTAGGCAGGCATCAAGTCATCTAAGTTATTTCACTTCCCAAGTTCTATATACATCTTGGCTTTTAGACTGCGTCTAGCCCTAGAATCATCCTTTATGTGTCATGATTTTTTTCTCGACAGCCAATCCATTGTTTTGCATAATGTCTGCAACTGTGAACACTGTGCCGTTCCCAAAGCAGAGAGCTCCACCTCATTTTATTGCATGCATATAACTTTGCAAATCTCTGACCAAAAAAAATAAAAATAAAAACTTTGCAAATCAATAAAGTGCCGTGAATATATGATTTATAGAAACAAACATTGAGAATATCGAACTATAATTTCGAAACAGTAAGAAAAAAAAAATTAATTAGTAAACTCAAATTTCTAACTTTTAAGTTCAGTTTTTGGTTTCGACAAAAAAAATCGAATTGATTGAAGCCGAACTAACCCTACCAATTCCGCCCTTGTATTCGTCCTCATCTTCAAGTTGTTGAAGCTGACCCCACGGCACCACCCGGTCTCCTCCCTTCATTTTTTGGTTTTTGACACAATTCACTTGTACCGTTGAATATACTGTCTAAAACTCTTCACGAATCACAATGAGATTGGTTACAAAGAGGAGCTCTTAAAATCCCTTTCCCAGTACAACCTCTAACTTCCTTACAACTATAACCATAACGAGTGAACTACAATTAATGGAAAACAGACTTTTAACCGTGATTAAGGCAACTATAGTTAACATTTGAACCAATCTCATAGATAATGCCTTAGCGCATCTGTGCGGATGTGAAGCCACCTCCAGCCAATGCCATAGGCCACATCTACCTCTAAAGTCTCCAACCAAAGGGCTAAAGGATAACGGGGCTATAAGATTTAAGCTTACATGACTAAAGATGGTTAATTTTGTTCCTATAAAATAGTAAAATATGAATGAAAATTGTACGATGCCCCAATTTGATATTTAAAATATTAATTTTTAAATGGCTAAAATAATGCCAATAATATGTTTAACCTTACATGACTAAACATGGCACGAAAGGCAAAATTATACGGTAAAGAAAGATCAAAATTACGGAACTTATACTGAAATAAGTTCTTTTAAATATTGTCGATTAATTTTACAACAAAATGCGAATTTTTTTGGCCATCCTATCATTTTGTCCGTGTCTTTTTTAGCAATGAACTAGTAGGAGAGAGACAGGGAAAGTATGGATTACGCTACGCTCAAGAATCTGCCGTTGACGATTATCAGATAGGTGTTGCTGTCTGTATAGGAAGCGTCCGCTAAGGATAAGAAGAGATGGAAGGGAGGCCACGTAAGTAGGGGGGTTGGAATGCCAGCTATAACGCGTTTTGGGTGGGCGAGGTTGTCGAGAAAGACGGCATCTCTTTTAGGTTTGGAGTGTTTCAGTTTTTAGGTTGCATGGGGATTTGGGCAAAGTGGTAACCCCAATTTTTAGTAAAAATATAAGTAAATTTGAAAAAAATAATTAAATTACTTTTTGAAAGAAAAGCCACTTAAAAATGCTTTTGAAATTATTTTTTTTAAAAAATATTTTTAATTATTTTAAAAGCACATTCAAAATAATCTTATTATTTCATCGTACATTTCACAACCACCCACCACACTTATGTTCACTTCACCCCAACGATGTTGTTTTGGCAAATGTTTTGCAACTTTCTTCTTTGGACCTTACCTTTTAGTTTTTATTTTCATCCTAAAATGTCACACAATGATTCAATTGTTTTATTTTCTACTCAAATTTTAATGATCACTTTTTGCAAATATTTCCTTAATTATTTAAATTTGAACTTGTTTAATCATTTAGGTCTTATCCAAACAAAATCAAATCATGTATTAACACTAAAACTGTTACGACGTTAATTGAGTGTTAAATAACTTTTATTTGGTTGTTTTTGTATATGGTTCATCTTCAAAGGTAATCCGGAAAGTAGACAATTAAAACGGTCAGTGAATAGTGACAGATGAAAAGGAGAACTGAAAAAAAATAAAACGTCAGAGTGCAAAGATTGCTAGCATTTTTATTTTTATTGTAAATATGTTAGGTGTGTGAGTTTATAATTATATATATGTCATATATACTTGCATCTCCAAACAAATTGAGTAGCACCAAAAACAAAAAGACAAAATCTTCAATCTGTTTAATTGCACTTCTGGGACGAGGGACCCTGATAATTGATTGCTCAACCACATGCATATATATATATATATAGGGTTTGGATCCAGGTATACATGTTTTTAATACACATTTTGACTAATATTTTTTTAGATTTCATTTTATAATGCATTTCAACGATTTGAACCGCTTATCTTTTTTATTTTTCCTTAAAAATTATGTGAACAAAAAATTACTCAAAATTATACGACCGTTAGATTAAAATTAGTGTTTCTTATAAAACCTTATTTGTCTATTTTTTTTTCACTAAAAATGAATATCTTAATAGTTTTGAATATGTCTAAATTTTTGCAAAAATGATCTATAGATTATATACTAAAATATAGGTGGTTTGGATCGCAGAAATATACTATAAAGTTGTATAAAATAGATGTCAAAAGTGTGTGTTCCTGCATGCGAACGTACTCCATCTGATCTGTATGCTCTCCTTTTGTATTCATGTACATATGTACAATTGACAAATTTTGCTTCTAATAATTCTGGTTCTTTAATTATAGCGGTAGGCCGTGCCGGATAAAAAAACTGCAATTTTGTTCTTGTGAAACTTGTTTTTGTTTTTGCTTTCCGGAATAGTTTGAGCAACACGTTCCTTCCACCGTTAAAGGAGACAGGAGGTGAGCTAATATCTTCCATTAGGGTCAATTCCAAAGTGCTTTTGTAGTAAGTACTTATGCTCACAAGCGCTTTTAATTAGCAGAAGTATAAAAAAAATTATATAAAATATCTAAGTGCTTTTTAGAAAAGCACATGTGTACGTACTTCTCCAAAGAGCAATCTAAATTGCTTGTGCAACTCATACGCATAATTATTGAGAATTTGCTTGCAAACATTACTGAAACAGTTTTAATCAATTTACAAGTATTTTCAAACGCATCGACAAACAAAATGCAAACATGAAAATTTACGTAATGTGCTTTGGAGTCACAGGTGTAATCCAATATTGGATTATCATATTGCTTTTCATATAGATCTAATTAACGACTGCTAATTATATATAAAAACTAGATAATTGACATGTACATATGACAAAGATGGTCAAACGCATTTAAGCATGAAAGGGAAATATGTGTATGATATTCAGCTTTTATCATGTAAACAGATGGCTGAACATTTCCCGTTGAAAATTACTTCCACTTTAATCTATATATCCATTGATAAAGTAGTCCAACCGTTTTCAATTATTTCTAGTGTTTGCCAAACCACTTTGTTTCTTTATATTAATTAAGCTTGGCGTAACCATATTTTGAGTAAATCAAAACTCATGTTCATCTTTTTGAAAACTGTTCGATAGCGAGCACCACTTGTTACAATATATTATATATTTATATGCAAGTTTCATTAGTTTGTCAATAGAATTAGGCAAAATAGTTGTAGGTTGGATTTTCTTCAATGGAATTGAAAATAGTGTTGTATACACTCAGCGGTTGAGACGTTCATGGACGGAGATAACATATGCCCACTGAGTACAGCTACCCCCACTTAACTTTTTCTGCCATGAAAAATGCTCCAAGTAAAACTTTTTATACAAAAAAAAATGCTCCAGATAAAACTATAAATTACTTTTACCGTTTTAAACAGTGGATATATAAAATTATATTGTTGGACAATAAGTTCATAGATTGTATCAAAATTTTAATTTAATCTCATCAAGCCCCCACTAAAAATGTTTTTGGCTCTGTCTGAAGACGTTTGATTCGATATATTTTGAGCATGGTCGAATGACATGACTACATTGAACCTATGGTCCACTCGTACAAGCTAATCGTACGATTGATTGAGCTTAGCTTGCTTATGAATTATGATCATCACCCCATACTTTAAGGACAAAATTTACAGTTGTATGGCATCATGTATGACATTGATAAATAATGATAATATTTTATAATTTAATTATTTAATACGAAAGAAGATTTGCGAGTGGGTTTGTCATTAAGTTATTGTGCTTTTTTCATACTAAATTACTATATAGTTGAAGGTTAAATAATTATATATAAATGATTAATTACTGAAAGCACACACCAAGTTGAAGCTTATGATTAATGAAAGATATGCGGATTACTTTTCTTTTAATATCATCACCTTCTTCCTTTTTCACCTTTATTATTTCCAAATGAAAACTTATGGCCTTTCCCTTCCTACTACAATTCTACAACCACAGCAATTAGAGACATTGATGGAATCTAAACAACATTAGCCCCCCTTTAATTTATCCCATATTGTATTTATTCTTTAATATTGTTCTTCTTGATGAAGTATTGTACCATCAATAAGATTATTCAATTAAATATAAGGTATTTAATGGAAACGTTATTCACGCCTCCCTTCGTAGGGATGCAATTTTCTTTTGTTTATGCAAGCGATAGTCTAGCCTAAATGAATTGAAATTAAGAGGGAAACATAGATGTAGAGAAGGAAGCACGTTGTCCAAGTCAATTTGGCTCACTGATGACTGCAAAAATCTTTAGTAAACTGAATTAGTTAGAGATGGGGGAATCGAACCTGAAAAGTGCATGAGTAATGCTCTTTAACTTTTCATTTTAGCTATGGTGGATATAATGGTGGCTTGATATAATTAACTTCTTAGTAAAACAAATCTAAGTTAGAGACAGTCCACCACACATGCATATGGCCGATCGTCGCTAGCATACTTCTTAGTAATTTGAATCCAAGAAGTAGACTTGGCCTACTACGCGTATGAGTGAGTGCTAGTAACATATATAATTCTTCTAAACAACAGACTCGTAGGGTCTGCTAAAGGTATATATGCTTGTTTCATGACCCAACAATATTTCTTAACCAATTTAAGGGAGGTGAATAGAGAAACAAAAAAAAAAAAGATACCTCAAAAAGATTATTATGTTAGAGAACGTGCTATACCAGAATTAGAGGGCCCTAATCACCCAATGATTTTTGATATTTGTCAAAGGCATGGAGCCCTCTCTGTCCCCCTTTTTTGGGGCCTCTGGTTAGGTTGGAGGTCAGTGTATTTAGAGAGGCTCCTGCTCTTTTCAAAAAAAAAAAAAAAAAACAAAGAGAGGCTCCTGCAGGATCAATGGCCGGTTACCCACATCCAATTAAGCATCTGGAACAAAAACTCATCCATCGATCGAATTCAATTATTACAGTTGAGAACACAAATGTTCCAGATACACAAGTTGATTAGTGTGGCCTATCTTTTGGAAGCAGACCGTACCCTTTTTCCACTCATGCTTTCAGTTAGAGTCAATGTGTCAAAACAAAATGTTTTCCGGCTCCAACTTTTCACATTGCAATTTCAGTGTAACTATTTGGATTTTGGGCCACTCCGATAGCGTTATATTATGTTACCAAATTATTAATTTGAATCGCGGTTGTACACATAAAGTTAGTTCTGGTCCCTTGAGCCTTCGTTCGAGCTTTAATTCGTAGTGCATGTCTATGTATTCACGCATTCTTAAAATCGAATAGCATGCATGTCTGGATTAATCTCATACGGTTTAGTTAAAATCGTACTCGTACCACTTAATCTGGGAAAAAAAAAAACTAAAGAAGTGGAAATTAAGAAGTTAGTTCAACGTCGAGCTTCTTTCTTCTTCGTTTCTTTGACTGGTGATGAACTTAGTTGGAAACCAATTAGTGTTAAACACTATTAACAAGTCAAAGACGAGAGAGCCGCCTAACAGCACCAAAACTTATTGGTAATGATTTTTTAAGGTCTGTTATTGGGCGGTGGGTTTGGTCTGGTAGGGACCTGTGTGGAAATTTAGAAAAAGAAAGAATTCTTCACTAACTTGTGATTGTCTGTTGTGTGTTTGGAATGTAGGTCTGAATGTCTATGATGTTCTTCCTTGTTCGTCTGTGGCTGCTTGCTGCGATTTTAATAATTTTTAATTTTTATTAGGGTTTAATGAAGGCATGAACTTTTTATAAAGTAGAGAAGTAGAAATTTTGATCACCAACCAACCGCATTGGCCGAAAGCTCTTCCGTCATCTGATGTAGATCACTAGACCTCACTCATCGCTCTGGTGAAATTGGTTGAATTCAACCTGCAAATAATGACTAGAAAACCAACAGATTTGGACCGCCACTTCTTTTTGTCTTTTGATACAAGCGATATTGATTGGGAGAGGAGAACTCATACCGAAGATCGCGGACGCAAAGGTTAAGGCTCTAAAATACTTGAGTTACAAGCCTAAGGCGTTTGGGCTGCAACTTAATGTGCTTTTCCTAAGGGTACTATCATTTCTTCACGAGAATGGCAGATGCAAAGGTTAAGGCTCTAAAATACCTGAGCTACAAGCCTAAGGTATTTGGACTGCAACTTAATGTGTTAATCCTAAGGGTACTATTTTTGTTCACGAGAATCCCGGATGCAAAGGTTAAGGCTCTAAAATACTTGAGCTACAAACCTAAGGCATTTGGACTGCAACTTAATGTGCTTTTCCTAAGGGCACTATCATTTCTTCACTATTTAGTTATGCAAGTTCAATAAATAATGTTCCAGATAATGGTACGACAAGTTGATGCCTATATATGAGGAAACAAACTGTTGTTAGAGTAATTTCTAAACGAATCAAAAATGAAATTTATTGAAGGAAAAATTGTTAATGCGATGTATGTGATGTGAGAAATATATATTTTGAAATTTACAACCAATCACAGAGTAAATTTTTCCGATGGTGCGTTTGGTACGCAGACGGGACGGGACGGGATGGGACGGGATGGGACGGAACAGGACAGGACGGATGTTGTAAATTTTGAAAAAGACAAGGGGCATTGTTGTCCTAAAATGTTAAAAATTTCTGTCCCACAGATGTGGAACAACCCCGTTCCATGGGGGGGAGGTGGAACAAAAAATCATCCAAAACTTGTCCCGTGGAACGCCTCGTTCCACTCGTTTTAGGCGTACCAAACGCGGGACGGAACGCCTCGTCCCGTCCCGTCCCGTCCCGTCCCGCATACCAAACGCACCCTAAGTCTCGTGATAATGCATAGTGGTTAATTATCAAATTGAAAGAACTAATCACAAAGGATGCTAGCAAATTATTTAGTGGGGCTTTCTAATAGTAGTGATAGTGATATGGAAGAAAACAAAAACCGAAAGGGAAAGAAGCATTAAAAGATTGACAACCAAAAACACCCTTGATCACATTTGCTAGAAGAACTTAGAAATGTTGCTAGGTAACATCATTTTGTTGTACTTTTATGCGCAAACAGAAGCGAATTCTAAAAAAGTACCAATATCAACGTCGTAGGTGAAAGTTAAAACAAACAATCTCAAACGAACACAAGATATTTACGTGGTTCGGCGTAAAGCTTACGTCCACGAGCGAAGCACGGCGAGGAATTTCACTAAACAAACGGAGATTACAAAAGAGTGTTTAAACTCTTACAACCCAAATCTCACAAATTACAGCCCTAAACCAAACGAGTAGAGAACTCAAACAAATGGAAAAGATTCTCCCAAATTGCTCTCTAACTCACAAACTCACAAATTGCCTCTCACCAAATTGTCACACGAATGAGCCACACAAAATACACTAACCCTAAGGTCCTATTTATAGTGCATAGGACTTAGATTACAATAAGAATCCTAATAGGAAGTAAATACAAATCCTAATCAAATAGGTAATTAACAAAATCTCTCCACCAAGGAAACCAACTAAGAAGTCAAATTTCAAACCCAAATAGGACACCAAGACCAAATAGGTAACACAAACCTAATTTTTTGCATCATCCTAATTTTGAGCCATAAAACCCAACAATCATTTTCCATAAAAAGCACTTGCAAAGAAGCACTTGTGATAAAACACTTTTGTAGAAATGCTTATGATAAAAGAGTAGTTCCAAACACACCCCTTAATACTTACAAGATTGGTGGTGATGCGACTATCTTTAAAGAACATTGCTGATAGGAGCATATTTATGTGACTTTATTAGTTTGTTTCCTTGCATTTACTTAGTTAGTTTCATCTTATTAGAATGTTTTAAGCTATTTTCGTGTGTTTGTAGGTCCTAATAACAAAGTTGGCAAAGAAGTGCATTTTGGTGCAATTTGGAGCAGTTTTGGGGTGGAATGGATTGCATGCATGTGGAGCATAAAGGATGGACGTTTTGGTGCTTGAAAGGGCTTCAAACATATGCTAAAATCTGGACACAATGAAGAAGATACCTTGCAAAGACCAAGCATGTGTGTTGCTAGCTGTTTTAATCATGAAAACACAAGTGCTAGCTGTTTCATCACTAGAGAGCCCACGACATGGACCAAAGAATGCATGTTGCAAGCTGTTTCATCATGATTTCTGCAAAATAACATGTGCTAGCTAAAATGCAAGTGTGCTAGCTTTTTCATCACGAAGAGGAGCCTATTTATGAAAATGAGCATGTGTGCTAGTTGTTTCATCATGAAGAGGAGCCTATTTCTGAAAAGGAGCATGTGTGCTAGCTGTTTTGAATGATTTAATCTTTGCTTTGTGTTGTTTATTAAAACCACTTGTGTGGTTCTTTACTTTTGAGCACCTATAAATAAGCCTTCTTGTAAGGCTTAGAAAAACGCCATTTTTCCATACAACACACTTAGACACACATCCATTGACCCTATGCCGCAGCCACCCCCTTAAACTCTTCATAATTTCTGACCTTAAACACCATTGCCGCACCCCCCAACCATCCTAAATACCACCATACATTCTCCTACCCATTACTCCATACAACCAAACCTTCAATTCACAACCCACTCCTTGTGCCGTAGCAAAGGAAGGGAAGGAGAGTGCTTGGACGTGCTTGCTGTTCAACTTGGATCGTTGGAGCGTTTAGATGTTTTCTTTCTTTTGTTTTCAATGTATAAATCTAGTTACCTTTGTTTTACGTTTATGAGGAACTAAACCCCCTTTTGCTAGTCAAAGCCATGATTACACTTGCATTATGAATTAATTACTTTTGGTTGTGATTTCATAATTTGTGATTTCAATTCGCTTAACTATTTGATTGATAACTTATTTGTGTACGTTGATTAAGAGTGCACGCTTAGTTTTCATGCATAAGTTTGATTCTAGAATATAAGGGAATTTCACCTAATCGTTATGAACTTATATTCATGAGTAGTGAAGGTTGCTATCCACAATCATGTTAAGTAAATTCTTGGCAAGAGTATCATGCTTTTCATAGTTACGAATGCCTCGTCAATACTTATAGTTCTCATGAATCTTAATGATCTTTGATTGTATCTCTATTGTGCTTTTCACGTAGGGAACTTTTGAAGAATGTTTTGAATTGTTATATGCGCTCTCCCATTCAATTCATTAACTTAAGAAGAACTTAAAGGTTAAAAAAGTGCTATCACGATTAACTCGGGGTATTGAGTTTCATAAGTTATCGAAAAAAACAACTAAAAATTGGTTTATGTACAAGTGTGTCATGTGTGGAGGAGAACCCTTTAGCTAATCCATCATCCATCCAAACAACCATATTTCGTGCCAAAATCTGTCTAGTTTACAATCTGTTTGTTTTTAAGTTATTCTCATCAAAACCCAATCCCCCTTTTATAACTTGTGTGTTTTGATTTGAATCTGCCTTATTTGATTTCTTTTGAGTCCTTTGAGTTAAATTTGGTTAAACTTGGTTTATTTTCATAGTTTGAATCTTTTAAATTCAATTTTCGTCCTAAAACAACCCTAGAATATGTTTTGAGTCTATTTGTTAGTTTTGAGCTGTTTTGAGTCATTCTAGTTTATTTTGAGTTATTTGAATCTAGTTAAGTGTTTTGATTTTAGATTTGTGTTTTTGAAGTCTTATTTAGTGTTTCTAAGTTAGTTTTATATAGATTAGCAATCCCTCATAATTCTCGATTTAGAACGATCCCTACTTGCATATATAGTACAATTGTCAACAAGAGAGTTTAATTTGTGTGTTTGCTTATTTTACGCATCAATTGCTTAGTTTCTTACATGTAAGGAGTCATTCCTCCTTACATGACGTCATTCATTGAATAAACTTTATAATACTAACTGTTTATTTTCTTTATTATCAACTAAAATCATATCTCCAGAGAGTTACACTCGATTTAGAGACCGCTTAGTCTCCATGTGAATTAAACACGTGAACACTTAATCATGAGAATATTACTTGTTACTTTAACCGTCGACTTATCGACAAATATGATGGCTAAACAGTTTTCAATTCTAATGAAATTTTCAACAAATAATCTTAGGTGATGAAGAAGAGAATGAACAATTCAACTTATGATGTTTATATGGTTAAATGAAGTCACGTAGTCATATTAAGGAACAATAATCCCTTTCTTGTAAGGAGCTGAGCGTTATCCATCTTTAAAATACCATCACCTTCTTGTATTGGGGGTCTCATGTTCACATTTGAGAATAAGGTTAACCTGGTTGCAAAGCCTTTGGTTACGGGCTAGCAAATCTAGTTACAACTTTGGGCCTTGAAATTAGAGAAAACACCGAGCCCATTGGACTTCAATTGGGCCTCTCCTCCTCTGTCTCCCTTCTCCCCCTCTTCGGAGGGACGTTCCCCGACTAAGCCCACGTGTCTGCACATTACGAGCAAACTAGAGACGCAGTCACAGATATGGCGGTGCTGACTTCACCGCTTTTAAACTCACCACCGCAATCTTTTCCTCCATTCCTCCGACGAACTCGAACCTCCAAAACAACCGTCATCCGCTTATCGTCCTCCTCATCAGTATCATCGCCGATGGAGCCCCACCCTCCAAAACGAGTCGTCGTATGCGGCGGCGGCGTCATTGGCGTTTGCGCCGCTTACTTCTTATCCAAAAGAGGCGCCGCCGTCACCCTCGTCGAGAAATCCTCTGTCGCCTGCGCCGCCTCCGGAAAATCGGGCGGATTCCTCGCCCTCGATTGGTGCGACGGTAAGCCCCTCGCCTCCCTCGCCCGCGCCAGCTTCCATCTCCACCGCTTGCTCGCTCAAGAGCTCGACGGCCCCAAATCCTACGGCTACCGACCCCTCACCACTCTCAGCCTCACCGTCTCCGAATCGGAGACTTCCAAACCCTCCGGAAAGTCCAATTTACCGTCTTGGGTCGACGGGCCGGCTCGGAGCCCCAGAACCATCGGGACCGCCGAGACCACGGCGCAGGTCCATCCCCAGCTCTTCACCAGAACCTTAATTTCGAAAGCGGTTGAGGATTACGGCGTAGACGTGGTGATTGGGAAATTAGAGACTGTGGGAGTGGAGAACGGGCGTGTTAACTCGGTGGTTTTGGAGGGAGGGCGAGCAATTGAATCGGACGCCGTCGTTTTGGCAATGGGGCCGTGGTGCGGGAAATTTGAGCTGTTGTCGTCACTGTTCAGAGTGTACGGCCTCAAAGCGCACAGCATTGTGCTGGAGCCGCAAGAAGCAGAGGCCATAACGCCTCATGCGCTTTTCTTGAGCTACTATTCGTCTCAGGGAGGGAAGCCATTGGACCCTGAAGTGTACCCTCGCCCCACAGGTACCAAGGTTCAAACCTTCTCATCAATTTCCAAATCAAAGTATCCGAATTTAGGTTTATTTGATTGAAATTTTAGGAGAAATTTGAATAAGAAGTACATGTTTTGATCACTTTTCTTATCTGGGTACAAGACAATGGCTACCAGTTCTGAACAGTGCTCGAAAGTCGAACCCGAACGAGTAATTCTTCAACTCCCTCGAGTAGTCAAAACTTTAATAGCCAAAAAAATTGGCTAGGTTACAAACTTTCCTCTGATTAAATCATCAATCCAAAATATTGGAAGTGCTATTTGTTCAGAGTGAAGTAGAGTAAGAGCAAAGGAAATAATAAATGTAGAAAAGGTCGCTGTAGATATAAACCCATATTTGTTTCATTTTGGGTTCATCCTTTTTCATCGTACGTGGCTCCGATTCTGCGTCCGGAAAATGTTTAAGGGCTAATCTTGCATGAGCTTATTAAGAGCTTATTTTTAAGTATAACTAATTGATTAATTGCTTGTATGAATTGTCAGGTGAGGTGTATGTGTGTGGAATGACAGCAGAGGAAGAGGTGCCGGATGATCCGGAGCAAATAGTGGGTAAATCAGAATCGATAGAGGTGCTGAAGAGGGTGGCAGGCATTGTGTCAAGCCATTTGAGGGGTGGACAGGCACAGGTGAAGGCAGAGCAAGCATGCTTTCTGCCATGTACTGATGACGGTGTGCCTGTGATTGGGGAGGTGCCTGGGGTTAAGGGTTGTTATGTGGCTACTGGACATAATTGTTGGGGGATTCTTAATGGTCCTGCCACTGGAGCTGCTGTAGCCGAGCTTGTGCTTGATGGGAAAGCTAGCATTGTAGACCTCAGTCCGTTTAGTCCGGCCAGATTTTGTGGGCTTAAAGGGTCAAGACGTTGATCTGCCATACAAGAGTGAGGAAGTTGTACTTCTATATGTAAGGTAAATATAGCTCCATTTTTTTTCTTCTTTTATCTGAAAGTTTCAGGCAGACAACATTCCCCAAACTCTTGGGGTCGATTTTGCTTATCTGTTTTTGCATCCCTACTTCAATGACAGTATATTAAAAACAAAAGCTTGAAAAACCGATTTACATCAGTGTCAAATGAACATATACTTTTGACCCGTCGCTTGCATTTATTACCAGCCTCAAGATACTCTCTGCATATGGATCATGGATGTATGGTTTATGAATGGTGGAGTTGTTGAATCCTTCTGGTTGGGGAGGGGCTATTTATATAGTTATGTGAAGTGTTTAAATCTAGGAATTTTCGATATGTCGATGGAGACCCCTTCTAATTTTGCAATGTGTTTGTTGTTCATCCTTCAGTTTGGATATTCAGGCTTCAATTAAGTCGTTTGCGTCCTGTCCCGAAGTGCAGCTAGCTATACAACTAATTGCAGCAAGAAAGCATCAGCAGTAGCGAGCCAGCAAGCAACCGGGCGAAGTCTGCATGACAAGTAAGCAACATGGTAGTTGGAAAAGTAGTTGAAGAGTAGCGTCAGGAGTTAGTTTGCTTTATGTTGTGTAATTCGCTGTAATTATTCCCTACTCTGTAAGAACAATGTAAAGTAATGGGATTACAACATTGCTCGTATAAACTATAAACTAAAATAAAACTAAAAAACACGCATCCTAAATAACGTCGACCTCCGTTATTGGATATTAAGTATATTGGCTTTTTTAGTCAAAATTGTCTCTGTGATTTGCATAACTCAAAATTTTGATCCTTAAGATTTGAAATCAATAGAAGTGGTCCCTAAGTATGTAAACATAACACCAAAGAAGAGCTTGTCTTGGCGTTGTATGTCCCATGATATTTCACGTTCTTCTACAACATTCTGAAAGTCGATTACTATTCATAGTTGTAAACATAACACCAAAGAAGAGCTCAACACAAGGTTTATTTCTATTTTTGGCCTAGTTGATTATGATTCGAAATTAGAGCCAAGAGGTCCTTCCAACTATACAAGGAGAGCATTAATTGTTATTACTGAAGATTATCCTTTGTGTCTACAAATATTATTGACGAAAAATAGATATAAAATTAATGTTAAGAAGACTCTTAAAAGTGAGACTATTCATAAACTTTTCGTCATTTCATGTTTTTGGAACAATTTTCTAGCCAACATTATAAAATTTGTGCTCAAAACGTGAGGTGACAGAGAGTCCATAGAGAGCAACTTTAAAAGAGTCTTCTTAGCATTTCTCAAACGAAATCGTAGTGATGTTCTCTTGTACGCACATAAGTGTCACGACTGAGTTTAAATTTCCGTGATATGAGATAGAGAGAATCAAATGCAAACGAGATATTTGTTTTTCTCTTTTTTGTTCGAAATATACAGGTTTTTCTTGCAATGCCATCAAACACTTGATTTGGTGAGATAAAGTGGGTGATATGTATATGACTCTTCGGCCTGAAATATTGGATTTGGGCTGAAGGTGGATAATTCAAGATAGGGCTTAATTCTCGGGTCCGTGATATTTTTTTATGCCAGAGTTTTCAAATATTCAATCCACGATGGATTTGGTCGAGTCCTAACAAGGAACTCTTTTAAAAGACGGTAAGGAGGTGAGTCGGCTGAGTCCTTGTTGAATTGTTCTAAGAATCAAAACTCGTTGTGATAAGATAAAGAATGTATATAAAGCATAGAAGGACTAGGTTCAGATTCCTACTTCTAGTCGAAGTGGTTGAAACCTCGTGTAGAGTGGTTTTGGCTAGTGATAAGATAACATTGAAACCTCGTGTAGAGTGGTCTAATAGGACTCTACGGCATACTTGTTCATCACGAAACTCACCCGTATAAATAGATGTGAGTCTGCACAAAACTCGCTCTACGCGAACCTCTCTCATACTTTTGCAAAACCACTAACTTCCCTAGCTTTGTTAACGCACCTTCAATTTGGACTAACAGCACTGCGTTGACAACCGGCGACATCTTCAGTTTGGAGTAACAACACTGCCTTGAGTTTGGCTGATTTTCTACCTAAGTCTCTATCGACGACGAGTCCTTGATTCTCTTGTTGAAAGAGGTCATCTCATTAGCATCTCAGCGAGGTTACTCGGTGTTCGACACATTGAAAGCCAAACCTTTATTGAACTTTGTAGAAACTAGCAACCTTATCTTCATGTTCTAGGACCTAAGGCCAATACTTGTTCCTTCCTTGTCCATGATTGGTTGTATACAGAAGTTAGCAGTGCGTTTGACACTACCACCACATTCATTTTACTTTCCAACCGAGCTCAATGGTGAGTTGGCTCGCCCCCATTCATCAGAACAATGTAATTAGCTCATTAGATACTTGGCTTGCGCGCTTCCAAATACTATGTAGATTTTAGGTTCAATAATGACCTAGGCCAATATTCTGGCTTAATAATTTTAGGGAACCCACATGGTGAGGAATGAAATAAAAACCGTAAGAAGTCGTTGCATGTTGACAGCTTGACACGGTACACTAACAGATTTAATACATTATATATGCAATCTGACTCCCAAACATATTTACCGGAAAGAGAATTTAATTAGTATGAAAAACAAAACTAATCGTAAAATTCACATAAGATGATCAGACTCCTTCAGAGGGTGACTTTATTCCCTAAGAGATGTATTTTGAATCCCAACAACAAATGACATAAGCTGCATTAGCTGCGAGACATAATCCAAAACCCCATATACCATATTTGTTAATCCCTAATATGCAGACACAGGTTAAGACAAGAAGCAAGCAAAACCATGTTGCTTTTCATCAAAATTCACCAAGCTGATTTATCAAGTTGTTAACTCTAAAAACTACCAAATCTACGTAGCGTGCAAGCTGAGTAATTAATAAGCTAACTAAGTCCTTTGGTTGTGTGTGGGGCGTGCTAACTCGTCGGCCGAACTCGACTGAGGAGTAAAATATATCGATGTGGTGTTAAGCGCGCCGCTGACTTCTTGATCTTGTGACTGCGGCCGATGAAGTAACACGTCTCAGTCTTTAGGTTCTAGAGCCTGAAGACAAGGTTGCTAGTTCTGTGAAGTTCACAAACCGTCAGCATTGAGTTTGGTCAAAGTGATTATATTCGTAAGAGTATAAGCACGCCGATATGGTACCAAACTATATGGGCACAAATACTCAAAAAGAGATACACGTCTTGATTATGAATGTGGTTCGGTCATCAGAATGTCGAACTCTAAAGGATATTTGTGAATATCCAATCATAAAACAACTCAGCGTTCAAAGTGCCGAGCCCAGTAACCTGTAACACCTCACTTCGCTGAGACGGCTGATGAGATGGCCTCTACCAACAAAGACTCGAAAATCCATGTTGACCGAGACTTGGATAAATAAATAGTTGGTCTCAAAGCAGTGCTGTTTATCCAAACTGAAGGTGCTCCTCGGTAGGTTGGTTTTACAGCTCTAGTGTTGTTTATCCAAACTGAAGATGTCGTCGGTTGCCTTCACAGTGCTGTTTATCCAACTAAAGATGTGTTGGCGAGAAAGGGGAGAAGGATAGAATTCTTAGGGTTGTTAAGAAGCTTTGCGTAGGGCAATTTGTGTGTTGAATTAGAGGGCTTTGAATGATGCACTCCCTTCTCTATTTATAGCAGCAAGCCTTCTCCTGGCTGAGCTAGAACCATACTCGGATTAGAACTCCTTAACCTAATCTAATTAGGTCTAGGCCAATCTTAATTCCATTAGGACTTTGAACCAACCTCTTTTAACAAACCAAATTCAGTTTCCGAGTCTCAGCATCCTTAGCCTATTAAGACTCCTTATTGCACTAGGTCTTGACTACTCCATCTTTATCTAAACCAATCTGTATTGCAATACGACTCAGCCGATCCTGATTCGATGGCCCACAATAACTGGACGGCCCATGATAATTCTAGAAAAAGACTATTAAACTGAGAACAACTCCAAGCTCAGCCCAAAACAATATTTTGGGCCCAAACACAAGTTAAATAACTCCTCGACTGCTACTATTACAGCATCTTTAACAGAGATGTATAAATTTAAGATGTAATTAAAAGTTATATGTATATCTTATTTTACACGTTTGAAAAATGTATAACATGAGTTCTACTGTAATGGAGGAGTATTATATATATATATATTCCGTCATTTGAAAAGCTTTTCGACCAACGTAAATTGTAAAATGAGCCTACATTTTGCCTCTCTATTTAAATTGCTCTTAGAATATTAAAGCAATCAATTAAATTAAGGACGAGGTGTGATGAGTTGTTGTGACTTTGTGCTCACGGGGTCGACTACTTCACTTATCGAAGCTTGACCGCTTCATTTCCTGCCTCACTCACTCCGATGCTTTGATGTTCAATCTTAATTCTAAAATATATGCGTAACTTATAAGTGACAGTGCACGTGCTGTTACAAACTTACAGCTTAGTTTGGTATTTCGATTGGATTCACAGTCAATTGGGTTGGTTATTAAATTGCCAGGTACATTCTTGCATCTTAGTCTTAACTTGTAATATTGGTTTGATGATCGAAACTGCTTGTCTTTGAGTCGAACTCAATGTTTTCACAGAACTATTATATGTTGAGAGAGTGAATATCACGTTAAGAGATCATTCATGTATTTATATATATCAAGTTGGATTACTTTTTATATTGTCAACTTGTTTTATGATAAAACCTCAACTTCATTTACGATATACATAGGTTAAATCACGTGCCGCCACATCATTCAATATATTTGTTCACATATTAGGCTTAAATGGTCCTATACATAAGGAGGCACATTGAGATGTGAATCCTAGATTAGAGAATTAAGAGACTTTCCATGTACTTGTAAGAAATTGAATTCTTTTTCATATTGTCAAATTGATTTTACGATGACACTTCAATTTCTTTTATTATATTTTTAATAAATGGCTATAAGCAACTTCTGATTTCGTTATTATTATTATTATTATTATTTTTTTTTGTAAATAATCTTTGAGGAATTACCCAAAAATCGAATGATTACCAAACAATGTTGTAGAACGGAAAAGAAAAAGGGAAACGCATATATAAGAGCAAGGTACAAAAGAAAACAATTAGCATTTCACCTTTTCCATTTTTTTTTTCATTACAACGTACAAAAGAATAAAAAGAACATCTCACCGTCGATCCCTTTCTAAGGTGGAGGTCGGTTAGCAACCCTTTCTTCTTTGCAATTTCCTTTTTCATTTTCCTTTCTAGAATCTCAAGCCATGCCTTCGTGGATGGCTTGTTTCCTCGGCATTCTATCCCACCACAAAGGGCTATCTAAATTGACTATTTTCTGCCGATAAGCTCCAATTGCATCATAGGAATTACAAAAAAAAAGAAAAAGAAAAAGGGTTCTTTCGTATACTCATAGTTATTATCATCAATTCTTTTATTTTGATAATTTCTGCAATTACATGGATTATACCTATTTGCACAAATACCTTGACGATTTCCACTTGTTAATACATGGAGCCCAATAAGCATATCTTGAGTTGGTACAGAAATAGGATCCCCAATAGCTGGAGACAAGAGGTTCATATGAGAAAACATAAGTAAACGGGCCTTTGCTTGAGCCTCCAAAGATAAAGGTACATGAGTAGCCATTTGATCACCACCAAAGTCTGCATAAAGGAATGAGAGTTGTTGAGAGATTCTATATTGTCGAGTTGAAGGGCGCCCTGGACGTGCAGTCCCCGCATGCACAAGCAAGTAGATTAGCTCCCTCATTCTCTTATTGTTTTTCACGTTTATCGCTGTATTTTGTCTTTAGGAAACCTAATTCCTATCCTCCAATTGTCCCCCCCCAGCACCCATCATTTTCCATCTCCTTCATAAGCTCCCTATTCTCATACACCACTTCCCCACGCCCTTTACTCATAGCTATGAGCAGCAACCTGATTTGGCCGCCAAATCTAAATCCTCCTCTAAGGGTAGAGCCAAGATTATTTTCTTGGGTGGGCTAGCTGAAATTAGTACCATAATTTTATATAGTTTTTTTGCTTATATAAAATAATATAAAAGAACAACAATAGAATATAAATTATTCTCAAAATCATAACCTAGCCTATAAATTCAAGGACCATATAAATAATAAACCTAGTAATTAAATCAAGAATAAGTAAATAAAGAGATTAGGAACGTACCAAAGGTGATTTCATTGAAAAATTGCAACGGAAAGTAAGGAATGGCGGAGATAGGGATTTAATTGTGGATTTAAATTTTTTTTTTCTTCATAAGAAGCACATATGCTAAATGGTCTTCTTCCTTTACAAATAGAATTAGAGGCGAAGCCAGGATTCGCTGAGGGGAGGGGTGAAATTCAAGAGTGCAAGGTTCAATCGAAACGGTTGCTTTCACATTGGAGAGCGCAAAGTTTTGAGTCAATATTCATAGTAGAAAATAGTCTATCCACCAAAGCGATTGTAGGCAATAATATGAAAGCCAATGTAGGAAGCTTAAATTGGTTAGGATTAGATCCTAATAAATGTTAGGCGCTAGTCAAATAGCGGACTGAGACCTAACAGTTAAACAAACAAGTGGGGCAAAAAGTCGGAAGAGAAATGGTGGTTCAGCACAGCATTTTAAGAGTGAAAAAAAGTAAACAAATAGTCAGTAGCATAATACTTGGGTAAGATGTAAGTACCTAATTTTTACTGACTTATTCAGTGGCCTAATAATTGTCCAACACCTGTCAAGGACAAGACTTGGGTACTCACAAGAGAGTACCCAAATTTTACTCACTTCTTATGTGGTCCAATAATCTTGAAACATCTGTCATCTATACTTTCTCTCTACATTTGTAACCAAATACTAAGTTTCACATTGAACCCTTGACCAAACACAACCTCTCCTCTTCCAACCTTCTTGCTATCGCTAAAAATCTCACCCTTCAGTCCCTTTCTCCTCCTTCGAAAACCCACCCACCCACCCCTTCCTCCAACCTTTCCGTCGATTCTAACCCAAATAGTTCTACAAACCTCTCTTCTCCATCGAACCCTCTCCTTGGTTGAAAACTTCGTCTTCCATTGAACCAATCCCCAATTTTTACTGGTGCCATGAATTCTGACGAGAGCAGAGGGGCTAAACCAGTGCTCCTAGGCGTGTTTTCCGGTGAGAGGAGTGGCGGCCGCCACTCCTCGCCCTCACGTAGCTTCGCCACTGAATAGGATGAAAGGGTACAGAAGATAGAACTAATTTATGATTTTTAGCATAAAAATTATTATTTATTACCTATCCTCTATTATATTATACATTAAATAATAACTTGTATTGAAACTGAGTGGGGTATAAGCATGAGTTTATAAAAGAATAGTGTTATTCACACACTCTTATTAATTTTTTGTCATTGATCATCTTCAATTCATTTTATCCGACAGCTGAAAATTGAGATAAATGTGTGAAAAATAAAAATGAGTGTGTGAAAACCTCCCTAGGCTACAACCCACCTTAGCCTTGTGGGTGGCTCTGCAACTGTCCTCCCCTCACTACCCCTCGCCTGACCGACATGCCGAAATATCGGGGCCAAGCGTGTTGTAGCTTTAGCCTGAAGCGAGGGTATTTTAGGTGCCACTTAGCCCCATCTATTTAATTGTTTGTGCTTTTTTTATACTTCTTGCCCCATCTATTTTATTGTTTGTGCTTTTTTATACTTCTTGCAGGGGTATGTGAAGGTGGTTTCGATTTGGTGGTTCTCTTCTGGTGCAGCAATTTTGGTGAAGAAATCTAGTTAGGGTTGTTTTCTTGTTGCGAGTTGAAAAATTTGTGCTACAATGCCTTCGTTGAATTCAAAGTGGAATTGGTTTTCTTAAGGCAGCAACCCTTGTGGCAGATGGCGAGGCGGTAGTAGTGGCAGTACCCGCATCAATTGTGTTATGCTTTAGTACTAGAAGGATTATTTTTTCGTTTTTTGTCTTATACTGAATAAGTTTTTTGGCTCCCCTAAGTTTTATTAAACTATTTGATGTACTGTATATTGAGCTTTCCCTCGTTCAATAAAATTTGAATAGTGATATTCACATACTTAATTTTATTTCACATATATTATTAATTTTGTCATTAATCTTATTCAATTCATTAAATTTAACAACTAAAAATTGAGAACGATGTGAAAAATAAAAATAAAAATCTGAATAGCACCATACTATAATTTATGTTGTTTTCGGGAAAATAAAGGCAATTATCTTTTATGTTCTAATAATTTGCATAGCGTCAGTCAATAGAAAAATTCAAGTGGTGTTTGGTCAAATTTACTTTCAAGTATGTCTAAGGACTGGTTTACAAAGGCTACGTGTGGCAAGGACAAAGGCAAATCCAGTGCTAGCTGCCCCCAATGCATCTGAGAGTATCGTAGCGCCATACTTTATGTAAATCCGATTCATGATTCTTAAAAACTGAGACTGCTGCGCAATAATTTTGGACAATTAAAATTTAATTTAACGGTCACAAATAAAAGATGATTCTTTTACGAGTTAAGATAATTGTAGCTGTTAAAATAAATTTAAACGGTCATAATTTATTGCTCAGGTGCTCAATTTTTGGGATCCGATTTGGTTCTGGTTTCCAAAAGCTCTCTGTTAATTATTGTCATGGAACTGTTGTGCTGTCCAATCTTGTGATTTATCTGTCTGTCCCTCTCAATCAGTTTCCCACATGCATCGTCTCAAGTTTACCTGTTTTTTTAATTTACGAAGTGGTAAAGTAAAATTTTGACTCTTTTGATGATTTGCATATCATTTTTGGTGAAACAGAGGTAACTTGATACAAAAAGCATCGTACTCTCTCTATGTAAGGTGATGTCAAAAAATATTTAACCTTTTATTTTTCCCAAAGTTTGAGAACAATTTAAAATTCTTAGCTGGTAAAATATATAACTTTCATGTAGCGTTGTGTTGTTCACCCTCTTTCTATCAACCTATCGTCTCACATTACCTACTTACACTATTCTATTTTTATACTTTTTTCTCGTAACGTGATAATACAATATTTTAGTCGTAATTTTATCTCTTTCGTGATCTAACTTAGGGTAATTATAAAAAACTACCTCAACTATTGGTGTCACGATACTTTCATACTTCATTTTTTAAAGTTGACAATATCATACCTCATCTTACGAATTTGTGCCAATGTTATACCTTCCGTTAATTGGCCGTGAATTTTTCAGTTAAATGCTGACGTGGCTTGATCCGGGACCTACTTTTCATTAAAAAATTAATAAAAAATTATTAAAAAGTGGGTCCCGGATCAAGCCACGTTAACATTTAACTGAAAAATTCACGACCAATTAACGGAAGGTATAATATTGGCACAAATTCGTAAGATGAGGTATGACATTGTCAACTTTAAAAGATAAGGTATGAAAGTGTCGTGACACCAATACTTGAGGTAGTTTTTTGTTATTTACTCTATAACTTATTACATTACTCTTTTTTAGTAAGAGGTAAAGAGACTAGGGCAAAGAAACTGGTAATATGTGAGTTTTTCTTTCTTTATTTGAAGAGCTTGATGATAGGTAAGTTTCTCTACTCAGCGAGAGTGAATAGGCTTGGTGGAAATATGAGTGGGTTTGGCTTATTGTTTAGGGTCAAATAATCTTGATGTAAACAAAAAATATACATATCTAATACTAGCCTTCATGCATGCTCGTGCAGAAAGCATTTTTTGAATCACAGCGTGCTACGCACGACTTACACATTTAAAATGTATTTATATGCATAAATTGACAAAAGAAAAGTCAAATATTTGAAGTAAATGAATCATTTTAGATCATGCTAGAAGTAACCTCTCATAAGCCAAATAAAGCAGCTGAATTCACATAATAAAATCGGTCTCTATAGAATTTGCATTAAGAATAAAGAAAATAATATTTAATAAACAATTGATTGAATCACATTATTGCTAGTTATTGTGAGGCCAAGTTCACCTCCTCCCATTTAGTGTAGATAATATCATTTGTTAAAAAAAAAAAACAATCATTTGACAATTAATTTAATCACATTATTATTCGTGTCCGAAAGACCTTTTTTATAATTGGCATTACACCCTTCTTAGGATGTTTTGAATGTGTTTAAAAATAAAGAAAATAATATTTAATAAACAACTGATCGGATCACATTATTGTTAGCCCATTGTGAGGTTAAGCCCACTCCCTCCCCTTAGTGTAGATAATATAGTCTGTTACACACAAAAAAAAATCAATCATTTGACGATTTATTTAATCACAGTGTGAAAAACCTTTTTTTATAACCGGCATTACACGCCTCTTAAGATGTTTTGAATGTGTTTAAAAATAGAGAAATTGAATCACATTATTACTAGCCTATTGTGAGGTACTAATTATAAAAATAAAAAAACAGCACCAAAAAATTAATTATTAAAAAAATACTGTTAAAATGACAAAAATGCCTTTGCCTTATTTGATGCATTATTTTGGGATGCCTTCGAATTTTTTTGTCTTGGGGGCATTTTTGTCCATTTTTTTTTGTTGAAGCTTGGTGACACCAACGTGACTTACAAGTTTTAAAAGTATTTATATTTATATGAGTAAATTGAAAAAAGAAAAGTTAAATATTTGAAGTAAATGAATCATTTCAGATCATGCTAGAAGTAACCTCTCATAAACCAATTAAAACAGTTGAATTCACATAATAAAATTAGTCTCTATAGAATTTACATTAAGAATAGAGAAAATAATATTTAATAAACAATTGATTGAATCACATTATTGCTAGCCATTGTGAGGCCAAGCTCACCCCCTCCCCCTTAGTGTAGATAATATCGTTTGTTAAAAAAAATCATTTGACAATTAATTTAATCACATTATTATTTGCATGCGAAAGACCTTTTTTGATAACCAGCATTATGTGCTTCTTACGATGTTTTGAATGTGTTTAAAAATAGAGAAACTGACACACCCCGACCCGAAACAAAACCGTGAGGGCGTGCTCGGGGCCCAAAGCGGACAATATCGTGTTACGATGGAGTCGAGCCCAGGTTGTGGTGGGGGCCTGGGTCGGGATGTGATAGAAAATAATATTTAATAAACAACTGATCGAATTACATTATTGCTAGCCCATTGTGAGACTAAGCTCCCCTCTCCTTAGTGTAAATAATATCATTTGTTACATAAAAAAAAACAATTATTTGACAACTTATTTAATCACATTATTATCTGCGTATGAAAGACATTTTTTATATCATGTGGGCACCATGAACTTTGTCATTTGTTTATTATTTTCTCTCTTCCCTTTCATTTTTTTATTATTTACACTTAACACAAAAATTTTGGTGTCACCCAATTTCACAAAAATAATTGGACCAAACTGCTCCTCAGCCAAAAAAATTCAAAACTTGCCCAACATCATATTTCAAATTATGCAAGGATAAATTGGTAATTTGACCATAAAAATCTGATCCTCGCTGTGCTGCTGTTGACCCTAAAAACTACTTAAGCCTACGGGTGCGCAGGTCGAGTAATTAATAAGCTAACTATGTCCTTCAGTTATATGTAAGGCGTGCCAACTCGTTGGTCGAGCTCGGCCAGAGAGTAAAATGTGTTGATGTTACGTTGAGCGCACGAATGACTTCTCGATCACACGATTGCGGCCGAGGAAGGAACACGTCTCGGCCTTCGGTATCTAGAGCCTGAAGACAAGGCTGCTAGTTTTGCGAAGTTCACAAATTGTCGGCACCAGATTCGGTCACAGTGATTGTATTCGTAAGGGTAAAAGCTCGTCGAATCGATACTAAAGTATAGGGGCACAGATACTCAAAACAGATATACGTCTTAATTGTGAATGTGGTTCGGCCGTCGGAATGCCGAACTCTAAAACCTACTTGCAAGTATCCAATCATAAGGCAACTCGACATTCAAAGCGCCGAGCCCAGTAATCTATAACACCTCACTTTGCCGAAAAGGCTAATGAGATGACCTCTGTCAATAAGGATTCAAAAATCTTTCTCGACCAAGACTTGGATAGTTAACCAGTCGACCTCGATGCAGTGCTGTTTATCTAAATCGAAGATGCTCATCGGTCGGCTGATTCTACGACGATAGTGCTCTATATCCAAACTGAGGATATCACTGGTTGCCTTCACAGTGTTGTTTATCCAAACTGAAGATGTGTTGGTGGAAAAAGAAAATAAAAATCTCAAGATTATTGAGAGGTTTCGCGTAGAGCGAGAGTTTGCACAGGGCAGTTTGTGTGTTGAATTGGAAGGGCTTGGAATGATGCACCTTTCTCTTTATTTATAGTAGCAAGTCTCATCCTGGCCGAACTAGAACCACCTTTGGACTAGGATTCCTTAACCTAATCCAACTTGGTTTCGATCAATCCTACCTTTATTAGGACTTTGAACCAGCTTCTCTATCAGGCCATATTTACTTCTCGAATCTCAACATCCACATCCTATTGCGACTCCCAATTGTACTAGGACTTCGACTCATCTTATCAATCCGTTTCACACTAGGACTCAGCCGTTCTCAGCTGAGTGGCCCATAATAACCAGACGACCCATGAGACTTCTAGAAACATACTACCAGGCCGAGAACAACCCCTAGCTCGGCCCAAACCAATATTTTGGGCTCAAACATTGCCCTCTCTTCTAAGGTCCTTGGCTTTCATCCCTAGGTCGAGCCTTGACCTTGAGGAAGCGAAATCGACTCTGATACCTCTAAAAACAATGAAACATTTCGAATAACCCATCCATGTGCATTTATGAGACACGATCACATGTTCCTAGTTCTTTTAATATCCTGCCACGTGGCACTTCCATACTTGTTTGTTTCTTAAGGATGGCATTTGAAATGTGCAGACACCATACACCTCTTTATCATTAATCCTGCCATTATACATAACTGCGTCAACTTGAATCACGAACTATTAGGTCACCGAATTGTCTCTTCATCATCAAAATTTGCCACCACACTCAAACACGTTGCCTCAATCCACGAGCTTTCCGGTCCCTTCATATAGATTCTCTGAATATCCACAATGATTAGCAATTTTCCCGGCCGATTCTACCCTAATTTTGAAAATCAAACGTTTGATCTTCCCTCTAGAGTGGCTATAAATACCTGAAACCTTTCCATTCGTGCTTTGCACTTCCAAAACTCTCAAACCTTTTGCCATCTACTTCTATTCCAAGAACAACCTTTAAAGCTCCTCAAACCATAAATATCTTCAAGTCCAGAAATTTCTTTGAGCTTTCATCAATGGCTTCCAACACCTTCATTTCCAAACTCTCTGATGAATGCGCCAAATACCGAGACTTCATTGACCGGAGCGCCATCAAAACCCTTCAATTTGAAGGTGATTTGAGCATTTCTCACCAAATCCTGGGGCCATTTTTTAAAGACAACGTCCCAGCATCCATCACCGACCCCCTCAAAGCTCACTGCCTGGAACCCTTGTTTCAAGGGTATGACTGGTTAAAGTGGGAACTGACTAAACCTCAAGGAGTTTGGCCTTCAACTATTGCGGCCTAGGTAGCTTGGGTCGAGAGGATGAAGAAGCTCTTCAGCAAGGAATGGAAGGCTCTCGGCATCTATGATGCCATCAAGCTCTCGACCATCGAGATTGCTATGGACAATGAACTTCTCATGGCGACTCTAGGTTTTTGGTGCTCGGCCACCAATACCATGGTCCTCCCACTCGGCTCTATGGGCATTACTATCCTCGACATCTCAGCCATCCTTAGGACTTCCTTTTCAGGTCTCCCGATTGACATCGCCCTCTCTGGGTGTCAAACCAATTTTGACCTCAAGACTATCTTCGACGAACGCGCTGTCGAGACACTGAGGAAGAAAAACCAAGAACACACAAAAGAAGAGGTTCAGAAGTTGCACAAGAACTTCTTTAACTACAACACCCTTATCCAACACTTTGCTGTTGTACTAAGTCAAACAAGTGCCTGATCGAGAATATGTCAGTGGCTGAGGCCCTGGCCAGTGGTTATACCCTAGAACTCAGCTCGGCCGTCCTGGCCAATCTTACTTAGTGACTGGTCGAGGCAACTATCAACCAGATTGATCTGTACCAGAACGGCCCACTTTGGGTTTTTCAACTCTGGTTGCAAGTCTATTTTGCTAGCCTCAGGCTAGACATCCCTATTTTCTAATCCACCAAAGCGCTCAGCCTTCAGTTGGCCTCTCGTCCATTGCCTTCTCACCTGGCCGAAGAAGTATTTAAATACCTTTTCGGCCTAGAAGACGTTTTTGACGATGAGTTTCTAATATGCCGTCATCAAAAGTATCATCTTCCATCAAATTTCCATCCTCAGCCTGGAGTGAAGCTGAAAACGTTGACCTCCTAAAGAACTAGAGGGCGTTTGTGCTCACTTGCGACCTTCCTCTCGATTGCAATGCTAAGCGCGCCAGCTGGGAACTCTACTAACCCTATTTCATCACACGGTAACTTGGCTACCCCTAAGGCTGCCCAATCCCTCTACTCACCTCCCGTTCTCTTCTGAGCCGAAGACGCCTCTCTGGCTCATTAGAAAGAGAATGCAGGGAGGCCAAGCAAGAGTTTCAGGAGAGGTGCAAGAAATTACACCTCCGGTTAAACGTCCTTGAAACTCTCAACACGACCACCTTTGTTGACTAGTGGGCTGAATATCCTTGACACCGGTCGAAGACGTTATCAAGAGGATTTTCGGCGATCGTCCAAAGAAGACTCCCGCCCTAAAATCCAAAGAGATGGCTCAAGGTATTTATCATTTCACTTTGGTTATTTGTTCAAACTCTCATCTGATTTGATCTTAACTTTTCCAGGCAGTCGTGTGGAAATGGTAGTTGCAACTGTGGCCAAGAAGAAACTTACTCGCTGCTAAAAAAACCGCGACCCCTTTGCCGAGCAAACGGTCTCGCCCGGAGGCTGTGACGGCTGATGATGCTTCCTGCACTAAAAAACACGTAAAAAATTTAGCGAAAAAAGAGGAGCGGGAGATTCATGTCATCTCCAGCTAAACTGCATGAGCTACTTCTGAATCTCCTCGTGCTCCTGCCGTTCAGGCTTCAACGGGTGTGCAACCAGACCCTCCTATCGGTCAAGCACCTGAGGTTCGTCCCGTTCAACAAGTTGTGGTCAAACCAACCGTTGCTCCGATGGTCAAGGGACCTACAGCTCTAGGGCCGGCCGTTGCTCTTGTCTTGGAGGAAGTGGCCACCTTGGCTGAGAAAAATCTTCCCCCGAATCCAAAAACGAAACTAATGGTCCTTCTGGAGGAGGAAGAGGTATGATTATTTTGCTAGTAACTCTATCCCTTTGACTGGATTCCAAACACTAACAGCTCTTATTTTAGGACGACGACAGCGAAGAAACCCCGCTAACGAGTTGTCCTCGACCAGCTAAACCTCCTTCCATTAACCTTCCACCTGTGGTTGAGGCGGCTGACCAGGTCGATCGCCCTGCAGCCAATCGTGGAAAAAGGCCTCTCATCGAGCCCAAAGCAACAACAGAAACACCAATTCACCCGTAGGATCAAGACCTTGGCATCCCCCCTCAAGAAGCCACTTTGGCCTTTGTAAATATCCTCATCGTTTTCCTCTGGTCACGTTTCTGCCTTAGAATTCTAAACCAAGAAAATATTAAATGTCGGGTGCCCATTTACTCATTTCATTGAAAATTCTATACGCCAAAGGATGTTATCTATATCTCCTGGCCACCTCAGTGGCCATCGAACATAGATAACCTTTGTCAGCCGCGTGAATTAAAAAGTAGTCTTAAGCACTCGACTCAGCCATTAAGCTCTCTGGGCTCAAGCAACGAGCTAGCAGACATGGCTGAAGTTTTTTTTTTGACAGGTCTAACATTTTCCATTTTTCTTATTTCCTCGCGACTTGATTTTCTATAACAATGTTGCTTCATGCAACCTTTATGGGAAGTCGAGCTCGTCACCCTTCTTTCTAGCACTTTTGGGACGGCTGGTTCCTTAGCCACTTCAACCGAACCTGCTATGAATGCGACCGAGACCAACGCTTTCGTCAAACTGCAAAATCTCATTTCTCTTTCAGCTTCTCAAGTCTTAGAACACAAAGGCCTTGACTCTGTAGGAGAATGTTTGAACATACTTGCTTCTGAGGGTCAACTGAGCAATGAATTCATCGTTCACTTGTCGTTAATCTTGGAGAGAACTCGAGAATACTTCACTATTTTTGAGAGGGCTCATCGAGCAGAAGAAGACCTGAAGTCCGCAATGGCTGCTCAAGAAGCAATTCGACCAGAGCTTGAGGTGATAAAAGCAAAAAAGAAACGGTTGGCCTATCTCGACCATTAAATTGCAAAACTTCAACGTCAGAGGTCGGCTGTTGCTTCTAAATTCGAGAAGGATTTCAAATTAAACAAATCTCGGTTGACAGAGTTTGCAGCTGGCGCGAAACAGATTAAACAAATAAAGCTTGACAAGAGGACGCAACAAGCCGCAGTGACAATGGGTGAAGTCAGGTGGGTAGAATTAAAACCCGCTCTCGAAGCCTTCATTCCTTTGACCCCTTAGGATTTTGTATCCGTAGGCCGCTTTAATTTCTTGTCACGTGTATTTTTTGCAAATTTAATGAAAAACGCCGTTATTCTTTCATTTCCCAAGTGACTGGATAGTATATATTTTAAAAATTTTCCATTGATTGGCAACTTGTGAATTAAACCAGACCGATCCTTAAGGTGGTATGCCCCATTGCCGAGAACTTTGTGAACGACAAACAATCCTTCCCAATTCGGCGACCATTTGCAGAACCTGTGATCTTTAATTCCCACGGGTAGCACCGTTTGCCAAACCAATTCTCCTTTGTCGAATGTTTTTTGTTTAACTCACTAATTATAAGCTTCCTCAACAATATTCTTTTGAGCCACCAATAAATTATAAGCATCAAGCCGAACTTCTTCTAAGTCTTCTAACTCTTGTCTCATGGCCTGATTGTACTCGACACTGAACAAACTACTTTGTTTAATCACTCGCAACGAGTTTATACTTAGTTTGACCGGTAACATCTCGTTGTGTCTAAAGGTTAAAGCATATGGAGTCGTTCTAGTGGCTGATCAGAGTGAAGTTCGGTAAGCCCATAACGCTTCGTTTAACTTCAGATGCCATTTACCAGGCCTCTATTTTACCATTTTTTTGAGAATACTGATCAAAACATTATTACTTGCCTTGGCCTGTCCATTTGAATGTGCGTAATACGGTGTGGACTGCTCGAGTCAAATTTTTAGATTTACCGTATATTCCTTAAACCTGTCGAATATAAAGATCGTCCTATTATTTGTTATGATTGTTTCTGGTACGCCGAATCTAGTTACAGTGTTTTCTTCTACAAAATTACAAACTTCTTTAGACGTCAACTTGGCATATGACTTAACTTCGACCCATTTGGTGAAGTAGTCCGTCGCAACAAGTATCCATTTATGCTTTGCTGACCTGAAAGATGGTGTATAGCTCATCCTCTAAACATCCATGGTTTGGTGATCGAATGACATCCTCTAAATGACCATGGTTTGGTGACCAAATGAAGTGATTCGGCTAAGATTGTCTGTATAGGGCCATGAATTTGACATTGTACACATCCTCGTGCGAACTCAATACAATATTTCAATATACTCGGCCAAAAATAGCTGTGTTGGCGAAGCAACCATCGCATCTTTTGTTTAGACTGATGAGCCCTGTAAATTCCTTCATGAACTTCTGTGATTGCTTGAGCAGCCTCTCGAGGGCCAAGGCCTAACAGTAATAGGCCGTCCTCACCCCTTCGGTATAACTTATTTTGGTATGTGACATAGTTCATGGCATGCACTCTTGTCTTGTGATCATGCTTACCATTAGGGTTAATAAGATACCGCATAATCAATGTTCTAAAAAACGGCCTAGGCGGCCGCCTAGGCGCTAGGCGGTGGTGACCCGAGGCGTTTTTGTGCAAATCGGTTGAAAAAATCGGATGGGCTCTAGGCGGCCGCCTAGGCGGGCTAGGCGGCGCCTAGGCGGACTAGGCGGGCTAGGCGGGTTAGGCGGGCTAGGCGGAGCTAGGCGGTGCTAGGCGGAGCTAGGCGGTGCTAGGCGGAGCTAGGCGTTTTTTTGTTTTTTTTAATGAAATTAAAAAATAAAAAAATTCCTATCTAAGTCTAAGTGGTTTAAAATTGTGAACTTGTTGTACATGTGTCATCCTACAATACTTCTCACCATGGTTATATGGCATATAAGCTTAATGTGTTTTAAAATTTTGGACTTGTTGGATACTCTTTTTGCATTTTATCATTATTTTATTATCTTATTCATGGATTTCATACAAGTATAATTTTTTTGTAAGTATCATTATTCACTTATTTAGAAGATACAAGAAATTTACCTAAATCCGCCTAGGCCGCCTAGGCGCCCGCCTAGACCCCGCCTAGCCGCCTAGGCGCTAGGCGCTAGCCCGCCGCCCGACTAGCGCCTAGCGTTTTTTAGAACCTTGCGCATAATTGGCTTTGTCTAGTAATTTGGTATTGCCTCGACTGTGCAGACATCTACATGGGCCTTTCACTCCAATAACGAAGGTAAAGACATGACTCGTGTATAGATCACTCTATTGCATTAGGGAACTTGCTGCTTACCAAAGCCAGTATGATCGTCGTAACACAGGTATTTCCTGCCTAGCTTGCCCCCCAGGAGTTGTGCGCTGAAGGTTATTTGAGCCAGTTCATCGACGTCGGTGTTTTGACCTCATGAAATGTGTTTGAAAGTAATGTCGTCAAAGAACTTGGCCAAATAGCTGGCAACCCTGTGATAGGGCAACAGAGTGCAACTCATGTAACGAAAAGTCCCACTGAGTTGGTTAATCATAAATTCTGAATCACTGAGAATAAGAACATGAGTTGCCCGTTAGTTATGTAGGACACCAAAGCCAATGATAAGGGCTTTGTATTTGGCCTGATTATTCGTACAATCAAAATCAAGCTTGAGAGAAAAATACCAGCGGATGTGATTTGGGGACTGAATAACGATCTCAACACCAACTGAGACTAAAGTACTAGAGCCATTAAAGTACATCGTCCAGTAATTATCATGTGTTTCCACCATGCTGATTTCAACGTCATTGCCCCTAAAACCGTATGATGAAGGATGTTGGGCTAAGAAATCAGCCAAAGCTTGGCCTTTGACAGCTTTCTAGGTTACATATTGCAAACTGAATTAAGACAGTGCCATTGTCCACTTCTCGATTTAGCCTTTTACTATCGGATGAGTGAGCATGTAACAAATAACATCAGTCTGGGCGATGACCTGAGTGACCAACGGGAGCATTTAATGCCTGAGTTTTGATACGGCGAAAAATAAGGCTAGGCAGAGCTTCTCGATGGTGGAATAATTGATCTCTGGTGGGTTGAGATTTTGGCTAAGATAAAAAAATGGCTTATTCTAGCCCAACATCATTGTCTTGTGCTAGAAGGAATCCGATGGATTCTTCGGTCGTTGAGATGTACAATTTGAGAGGTTTGTCGCGTCATGGAGGGACAAGGACGGGTGAAGTCATGAGGGAGACATTGATCTATGTAAACGCCACTTGGTGTTCTGTACGTCATTCAAAGGTGTCAGAATCCTTTAATTTCAAGAGCTTAGAGAAGGCTCTCATTTTTCCTGCCAAATTAGCAATGAATCAGCGGAGAAAATTAATCTTGTCGAGTAACGACTGTAGTTCCTTCTTGGTTGCCGGGGGTAGAGCATTGATGATTGCTCGAGCTTTATTTTCGCCCACCTCAATACCACGATGATGCACGAGGAATCCTAAAATATTAATGGCCGACACGCCTAAAACACATTTGGCAAGATTCATTTTAAGGTTGTGACGTCTTGATTTGATTACAACATCGTTAATGTAGACTTTGATGGTGGTACCAAACAAATCGTGAAATATAGTATTCATAGCTCATTGGTATGTGGCGCCGGTGTTCTTAAGGCCAAACGGCATGACAGCCCATTCATACGTGTCGAGTGCCCCTGGGCAATGAAAAGCGGTTTTTATGGGCGTCGACCTCAACGATGAAAATCTGGTTGTAATAAGCATGTCCATCCATAAAGGATAAGATCTCGTTGTTCGCTGCTGCGTCGATTAACAAATCTAAAATCGGCATAGGATATTCATCTTTAAGGGTTGCCAGATTCAAACTTCAAAAATCAATACAGATGCATAAAACACCACTTTTCTTCAAAACTGGGACGATGTTCGCCAACCATTTGATGTATCGAGCTGTCCGAATAAACCTAGCTTTTAAAAGTCAAACAAGTTCATCTTTTATGCCGAGTTGTACCTCGATTGAGAATCGTCGAGGTGGTTGGCTAAACGGTCTATACCCAGGTTTGATGTGTAATTCATACTCAACTAGAGTTCGATCTAAATCAGGCATCTCATGGTAACTTCAAGCAAAATAATCTTTAAATTCTTTGAGCAAATTACAAAGCTCAGTTTTTACATGTTGGGGTAATAAAGCATTAACGAACAAAGGTCGTGGGGGCCGTTACAACATTTATTTCCTCTAAAGGGTCTTTGACTTGAGGTTGACTATCCTCGAGCTCGACTGGTGCAGCCTGAACTTTGTCTAGCGATATTATGCCCAAATTTGGTTGTTTGGAAATAGCATACCAATGGGTCAGCAGTCATTCCATGGTAAATGAAACCATGACCCAACGTCTTTCCTGTTTGGCTTCAGACATCGCTGTTTGTGATCAGATCGACCAATCCAAGTCTCGCCGAATCTTGATGTACAGTCTCTGTGCCTACTTTTATGGTTTTCTGCACTGAAATTTGAGTCAGTTGTCATTCTTTGTTCATCCCTTGTAAGGTAATATACCTGACGTGATCACCATAATACTGGGCCTGAATCATGTTGGCTTCAAACGGTTGATTGTCGGCCGGATGAACCACAACTAATTTCCCGTCTCAAAAGATGAGAACTTGATATAATGAAGAGAGAATGCAGTTTGTTTGATGAATCCAGTCCCGACCGAGCAAGAGTCGACTATAAAGAATGCAGTCATGTGATTGCGATCTGCAGCGCTTACCTCTAAATGAAGCACTCCTTTGGTTTGGGACTTGTCGTCGACGAAGCTACTCATGGTTATTCTTGATGGAATGGGTTCGTCATAGACCGTCGTAGTGCCTTCATGACGGATACGAGCATGATATTGACCGTCGCCCTGCAATTGACAAAAATTTTGGAAATTGGATATCTTTCAATGTGAGTCGTGACATATAATGGCTTCAGATGTTGAAGGTAAACCGAAGAAGAACAGGGAAACGGTTCGGTTAGAGCTGCTTTAAGCTTATCCTCTTTGCTAGCTTGCCCATCTTCTTCGGTGGCGACGAAATTGACTTGTGTTGCTTCCTCGGTAACCACGTCCCCATTTAAGAAGCTTGGTTAGTGCGTGGTTGGTTGAAATTCGGCAGATAGGACACGGACCATGCTAATTTCCATATTTTCAAAAACTGAAGGGCCTATAGGATCTTGATCGTCATCTTCCGGGTTATCGAGTGTAGTATCATGTTCTGGAGCATTCTCGACCTGATCATCATGCGCCTCAGCAGGTACTTGCTTTTATGGAACGTCAACTGGACCTACATTCTGATTGCCGTCCTCAAGATTGCTCGTTGCTGGAATTTTATTTGTCCCTGTAGTGCTTTACGAGCCTTCTCCTTGTAGGCAATTCAAAATGATATTGCAATTACTGAAGGTCTTCAAGAGAAAATAGGAGCTCGGTGATATCTATGTTAGTGTATAAGTCGACCTCGAAGCCGAAGACTTGAGCTTCGGGTATATGCTGGAACCTGGCCTTCATTGTTGGATCAGTGGTTTTTTGGATAATTTGTTCAGCATCAAAGTAAGTTAATGCTAGGTTAAGGGCTTCTTGACACACCTTAGGTAGGTCGTACAAGTCATTGGCAGAATGTTTCTTATGAAATTCCCACATGTACTCCAAGGATTTACCGAGGAATAAAGGGTGTAGATTCTGTTGAATTTTTATTAACGGTTCTTGTGGGGGTAATGGGGAAAGTTTGCTTTCAGCTTCATTTCTGAAATACTCGAAACGAGCTTTCATCTCCCCAGGCCGAATGAGGAGTTTGATGCGTTTCTCGAACTCTTTAATAATGGTTTCAAAGTCGCGATCAATTACCTTTTTTTCTTAAAGTAATTCAGCCATGAGTGCTAGGGGTTGTCAGTCATCTCCACTTTTTGCTACTTCTTTTGGCTGCCATTTGGTAACCGAGGTAGCCTGTGTTGCCAGTCGCCGAACCATGCAGTCTAGTCGTTGGTGTCGGCATAGGATAGACGCGAGTAGGAGAATTGTAACTATAGCACCATTGGTCACATGGCTCAAGTGGATTGAAAGTTTTTTTATTCGGCGATGAAGTCGAGCTGCTAGAGTTACAAGAGTAATAATCTTTGTTGTAAAACGACGCATCGAAATCAAGCCATCGTTAGGCTGAAGTTGGGCTGTCCATTCTTATTTGAGGGCCGAGCATATCGAACACTTTCTGACGTTGGCCTGCGCCGAGCACCTTTGGGGGTGTCGTCGTGGCCGTAGTTGGTTGTCGTGGTGTTGGAGCCAAATGGGGTTTCTCTTTTGGTTCGGTAAGGATGACGCGTGCTTTACAATGACTGCACAAAACTATCGGCCTATAAGTTTCTTTGGCGCTAGAGTCTAACATAGATTCAACTATGGCCAGTCTTGAAAACTTTGTAGGTGGTTCGTTTGAAAATAAATCAATCTTGAGTCGCGGCTAAGAGTTCTACTTTGGGACATGTTGTATTGGAATGAACTTGGCATTCTCTTTCCCTTTGCTTTTGGGCAAATGAGCATCCACCATGCCAACTGTCGCCAAAAGGAAGGGATCGACGTCAACGGCCATCTGTTTCTCATGAAATTTTAGCTTGCCCTTATCAATCTAGCTCTGAATGGCATCATGAAACACGACACAGTTGTTTGTCGTATGCTTATTTGAGTTATGGTACTTGCAATATGTTTGCCTTTCAGCTCTTTGGCCTTAGGAATGTTATGCCCTGGTCGAAGTTTGATTATTTTTGCTAGCAACAACTGGTCAAAAATTGCCTTAGCCTTAGTGATATCAAAAGTGTAAACTTTTGGTGTTGACGTTTTAATTATTTCTTTAGAGGCCGAATAGGTTTTGGTATCCTTGGGGTTAGTTTGAGCCAATGCCTTGCATATGTATAGCTTATCTATTACTACCTTGGCTGCGTCCACACTGGCGTATTGAGAATCTTTGCCTTCAGCCGATGCGTAGCTAACCATAAGATTCTTGTAAATCGTCCCCTAGGATGGGGATTTCGAGATTTTTTTCCTTTTGGAGCAAATAATCATATTGCTTGACGTGATGGGCAGCTCGTACATATCCTAGAAGTTTTCCCCTAAGAATTTCTTTTTATATTCCACATCCAAGCAATTCAGAGCGATTCTAACGAATTCAACTTCAAGGAGAGGTACTAGGCACCAATTTCTGGCCGACTTGAACCTCGTTAAGTATTACATTGGTGACTTGTCAGATGCTTGAGCCATCCTAGCCAGTGATAAAACTGACATTTCCATCCCATCCGATATAATTGTTTATGAAATTTTTCGACTAGTTCTTCCTAACTTTGGATGGAATTAGGTGGGAGGTTGATGTACCAAGCAAATGCTGATCCTGTTAGCTAAAAGTTAATTAGCCACAACTTATGGAAGTCACTATTAACATCTCCACATTGCGTAGTGAAACGAGCCATATGTTCTAACGACGATAGGGACGATTTGCCAGCAAAAAGGCTGAAGTCTGGGGTTTTAAAGCCTTTAGGATATTCGAATCTCTCTACATAAGCTGGGTATGGATGGATGAATTTTGGGAATTTCGGCCCATTTTCAAGGATGAATCAATCATTTTTTGGACCTCAACCAAATTGACGGATGACGTTTTCGTTTCTTGGTCAAATTCATTCATTTTGCTGTTCGATCCACCCATTTTTTCCAAATCAATCATTTTAAGCCGAGCATATCCTGTCTCGGCCGTTGATGCTAGTATTAGATTATTCTTTGGGATAGATTGTCTAGATCCATCAGCAAATCCCATATTCTTGGTATTACTAACCAGGACCTCGAGCAATTTAGTGTGCATGGCGCTCTAACCACGTACTTTTTATAGCATCCCTTTTATTTCTTGGCTAAATGTTTGCTCAAACTGCCGAGATTGCTCCTCAAGTCGTCTTAAAAAAAACAACCTAGTTGGTGGATCAGAAGCTTCACCGCCGTCCTCGTCACAATCTTCCAATATTCCTTCGACATGAGTTCCTTTTGTAGCTTTGGTGAGGACTCTTGTATCACGAAGCGACTCGCCGAGACTAAATTCCCTTTCTCGGCATGGTGCGCTCAGTGTTTTGGTGTTACGGCAACAGTAATTTGTGCCTGTGACAAGCTTTCTGGCCTTGTGTTCTGGGTCGTAAGTGTAACAGTCAATTTTCCCATAACTGTTTTCTTCTTTACTGACTGTGTTTCAACGAGCATAAACTTCGTAGTTTTAGCATTAGGGTCCCACTGGGCGTGCCAAAATGTTGACCCTAAAAAGTACCTAAGCCTACGTGGCGCGCAAGCTGAGTAATTAATAAGCTAACTATGTCCTTCAGTTATATGCGAGGCATGCCAACTTGTCTGCCGAGCTAAGCCAAGGAGTAAAATGTGTTGATGTTAAGCTGAGCGCACAGATGACTTCTCGATCTTGTGACTGCAGCTGAGGAAGGAACACGTCTCGGCCTTCAGGTTCTAGAGCCTAAAGACAAGGCTGCTAGTTCTGCGAAGTTCATAAATTGTCGGCGCCAGATTCAGTCACAATGATTGTATTCGTAAGGGTAAAAGCACGCTGAATTGATACTAAAGTATAGGGATACAGATACACAAAACATATATACGTCTTAATTGTGAATGTGGTTCAACCGTCGGAATGCCGAACTCTAAAACCTACTTGCGAGTATCCAATCATAAGGCAACTCGGCGTTCAAAGTGCTAAGCGCAGTAATATGTAACACCTCACTTTGCCGAAAAGGCTAATGAGATGACCTCTGTCAATAAGGATTCGAAAATCCTTCTCGACCGAGATTTGGATAGTTAACCAGTCGGCCTCGACACAATGCTGTTTATCCAAATTGAAGATGCTCCTCGATCGGCTAATTCTATGGCGATAGTGCTGTTTATCCAAACTAAAGATATCACCGGTTGCATTCACGGTGCTGTTTATCCAAACTGAAGATGTGTTGGCAGAAAAAGAAAATAAAAATCTCAAGGTTGTTGAGAGGTTTCATGTAGAGTGTGAGTTTGCGCAGGGCAGTTTGTGTGTTGAATTGGATGGGCCTGGAATGATGCACCCTTCTCTTTATTTATAGTAGCAGGTCTTCTCCTGGCCGAACTAGAACCACCCTTGGACTAGGACTCCTTAACCTAATCCAACTTGGTTTTGGCCAATCCTACCTTTATTAGGACTTTGAACCAGCCTCTCTATCTGGCCATATTCACTTCTTGAATCTCAACATCCACATCTTATTGCGACTTCCAATTGTACTAGGACTTTGACTCATCTTATCAATCTGTTTTCACACAAGGACTCGGCCATTCTCACCTGGATGGCCCAGAACAACCAAACGACCCATGAGGCTTCTAAAAACATACTATCGGGTAGAGAACAACCCTTAGCTCGACCCAAACCAATATTTTGGGCCCAAACAGCTGCACTGTTCGGCACACCTCTGGCTTTATATATAATAGATTATAAAACACTTGAGCTAATTAAGGTTCAAAGAAATTAGACAAAGAAAATGATTCATAGGATACTACTCTTCTTTATTACAACCCCGGTTTTACTAAGACTTTCGAATCAACATCCTATTAGTTTATTACGAACATCATGCATGCATGTGATCAACGTACGTACAACTCCATAACCCTAATTGATCAGGTCTTCTTTCCAGTGTTTTTTAAATTTTTTATTTTGGGTTAATTTTTTTCAGTGGTTGTACTCGACGACCAAGAACTCATCCACTTCCAAGATTTCGTTGTCTTGAAATCTACAAACTCGGACTTCTCTTTGTTTTGCTCTTACCCACCGACTACACGTACACGGTTAAAAACACATAAACCTTTTCTCTTTCTGCGTACAACTAGGGTTTCTTCTTTTTTTTAATTTTCCAAATTTTATGTTTTTTTTTCAATTTTTTATATTTTTAATATTAGTTAAAATCCACATAAGCATCCATATCATTTAACGATGTCATGTAATCAAAAAGCTTAAAAAAAGTGTAAAAATATTTGTAAAAATATTTATCCTTTAATATTATCTCATATATATATATAAAAGATGTCACAATTGCGTGCATGAAGAGAAGGAACAAACATGATCCGTTCATTGGGGCGGGAAAAGTAAACTGCTGCCGCGTTCGCAAGTAATAAGTTCAGCTTTATAGGGAGTCCAAGGTCTATTTAATGTGGTTTTTTTTACCTTATAGGTTAAGGTAGAATTTACTCAAGTATTTTTTTTCTTCTAATCAGTCAACTCGACAGAGAACGATCGATCCATAATGAAAGAACACTTGAGGACTCAAACTCGCCTATAACGAAAACTCAAAATTTATTTAAAACGAGACTTCATAATAGATAACTCAACCTGAATTTATGAATTCATTACAAGGCAAACAACAAATGCAATCGTAAAATCAAGGTCACCTTGCTACCATGAGGCGCCATGTACCAAAACTAAGCATGAACCACCATAACCATACAACTTTACCTAGAATAGGTAAGCCTGCCCAAAATCACCTAAATATGAGACAACATATGTCAAATATGAAGAGAAACATCAACACATCAAGCCAAAAAATCGATTGATGTCTTGTTGACTCACAAGAAGATGAAAGTAAAAACACTTGAATTTGACCCCAACACATGAAAACATGGGGGATTGCCACGGACTTCATAGCCAAAGATAGGGGCTGGCGGTTGAAAAATGACTCTTTGATTAGTTTCTCTCGCTTTAGCCATTCATTAATTATAATAATAATTAATTACTTGAAATATAGTTGAGATTCTTTTAGAAAGGAATATTTGAGTTTCTCTCGCTTAGTTATTCACTAATTATAATAACAATTGTAAGCACATAATAAGAATTATAAGCACAATTGTGCCATCAAATATAAGATGAGTCCATGGACTCACTTATTTTTTGCCTTATAGGTAGAAATTAATTACTTTGTGGCCTGAGTATGTATCCTCAACATCAAAGATGTCAAGAACTCTGTAAAAACAAGTCACATGCTTCAGAGAAGACATTGTGTTGGGGAGATTTGCATCTCAAACCCACCTCTTTCTACAGTACTATTATGCAAAGTTGTCTATCGCCCTCAAATGATAGTGATGCTTATCACCCTATTTATCATCTTTGGATGAGTTTAAATGTCGAGAATTGTGTAAAAGATAGATACAAATCTCAAAATTTAAATTTATCTAATGATGATAAATAGAGTGGTGAACGAAAAATGCACCCAATGATTTATGGGTTCTAATCCACTTGATGAATGCTAGCTCTAATAACAATAGAACTCAATTGATACCATACAAAGCAAGTAGCCCTTTACCACAGTGATGATGAGAAGTGTTGCCCTTGCACCACTGCGTGAGTTCGAATCCCATCAACTCTCTAATCTAACATCTTATCTAACAAATCTATCGTTTGAAAAAAAAAAATTGATACCATAAAAAGACTCTTTATTGACTTAAGCACCAAAAACGCTCCTATAATTATGATTATCTTTCTTTGTCTTGCAGAGTTTTGTGCCATTATGATTGCTTAACGCTCTTAACGACCTTTGATATTGATAGTTAATAATATTTTTATATTGTCTTGAGGATGAGAAATAATTATCTGTGCTCGAGTGATGACAATTATTGTTACGTATTGAGGTTTGTAAGAATAATTTTCTCATCACTTGATTGCGTGTAAATTTTATTTATTTATTTATTTCAAAAGACGCTTAATTGTACGAAGTTTAGCATCTATTGTCTTTATCAGTGTATTATGAGCATGGTTGGATCCAGATTGTCCTTTTGAAAAGGTACTTGTTTGGTATCTTTCTAAACATGCATGATCATATCTCGACCTTCAACAGTTTTTCTACTGTAGTATAAGCCACTTGCTTTTTATCATAAAGAAAAAAGATCAATACTTTGGAGCTTTTCGACACATTTTATTCTTTGTATGTACAAAGAGGTATGGATCTTAAAGTTTAAGGAGCAAAAGGAGCTTTTTTTAATACAACAGAGAGATGTAAGAAAATGGGACCATACACATAACCCTAATATGAAAGCAAGCATTTTAGGATTGGTTTGAAATTGTGATACTTAAAAAATAAAAAATAAATAAATAATAAAAAAACAGCTTATTAGAAAAAATCTGGAACATTAAATATGTTTGGTTAAAAAAAAAGTGAGTAAGTAAATGAAGTTGACACCTCGCAGTTGACAACTTTAGAAAGGAGAAACCAGGTAATAAAAATTGAATAATGCTTGGCTCCTCCACGATGAGGAGGAACCTTCTTCAAAATATTTTGTCCCGATTTACAGAATTTAGTATTTATGATTAAATCATTTATGTTATAAATCATTTTCTAAATATAATTTCAGTAAAAAAAATGAATTAGAACTAATATCGTTTAATCAATCAACTGTAGCAAATAGATAGAGAGTTTATAATGCTTTTACCAATTCTGACCATCTGCTTTTATACAATTCAAAAACTAAATCATCTCATATTTATTTATTTTTTACACAAATGATCTTTACATCTTATTTATATTATGAACTGTTCTGATCATAAGTATGAAGTTCTATGAAACAACCACGAAATATTTTAAGAAGAAATTTCACCTCATTATTTGAGGAGCCAAGATAATTCTAAAAAAGATTGGATGGTGATGGCTGAGATTACTTAATGCATCTGCGCGGTAAAGATTAATTAGCTTTTGGATTAATACTCGATTGAAGTAGCTTCCTTAGTGCAGTGGAGGACCAAAACGCAGACCCAAGTATAGCTTCGTAGTTATAAATTCCATGCCAAGTTCACATCCTTGGTTTGGTATTTCAGAAAAGTGATCCCAAAATGAGATGTGGTGGTCCGGCTGAGCCTGTTCATCATTAAAATGTGGACAACTTAGTGCTACCAGAAATGATAGCAGACTTCTTTTGCAATATTGTCATCAATTGTTCGTATTGATCTAATAATACAGTGTTATGTGTAAGTTTTTCTTCACGTGACTTTGCATATTGAACTCAGAATGCCGCGTGATGGATAACCTTTTACTGCAATTCGCTCTCCTCTAAGAGCCTCGATGCTTGAGCATCATCAGAAGAAAAATATGAGAATCGTTACTCATAGTAAATTGCTTAAATTATGTTTTAGGATATGACTCAATATATCGAGTTTTCATATTAGTACATATGAGATCATCATTACTCAAAGTAAATTTTGTACTTTATATTTTAGAATTTAGCTTAATATGTTGAGTTTCTGTGTTAGTACGTATGAGAATCGTTACCCAAAATCCCTACCTTATATCTTACAGTCCGGCTCAATGCAAGATAGAATGTAGAGTAGTACTAGAAATGATATACATATGAGATCAAAGGATGGATACATGCACGGAGGGAACCAGAACTGGAATAAGCCGCCCTTATTGGGCGCGGTAGAAGCTTACTCTGTAGTTGGTCTGAAGGAGGTGTTCCACTTCTCACCATATCGATTATGATTTGTATTATCGAAAGTGCAGTCCCCCGCAATGTAACGTCGAATGAAATAGGTGGCCGGGTTCCCTTTCTACAACCCTTTTAATATGAGAGGCCCGACCACCCCATCTCTCTCTTGAGGAATGTGGGAGAAGACCTCTAATCCTCCCCAATTTGAGCTACTTGGTCTAATCACCTAATTTGAGCAAGGAAGTTGAACTGACCCACCTCCCCCCTCAAAAGGCCCTATCGTGAGGTAAGAAAGATCAAACTTAAGATTCTTAGGGCAATATGCAGCCTCTGAGTCTGTCTTACATCTTTGCTTAGACCGTCTCACGAAGATCGACACTTGAAGCCTTAAGGAGCAGCCCGCTAAAAGGGAAGCCGACGGTGGACTTACTAGTTAGACACACCATGAAACTGACTATAGTAGACCGGGAGGTTACAATTCCAGTTGGCTCTATCTGGTATAGTATCAAGGTGGTTTTGTTTCCGTTCTTATATATAAGGGTCCGTGCAACATTTCCACGATATCATCAAGATCAATTACTAGGACTTGGCCGGAAAGTGTTCTTGCATTTATCATTAACTCGGGCAATCCGAATCTAATAGGAACAATTGACAATTGAATCCAATTTTTCTCATTATTTTCATAATTGTAAGAGTGTGAAAAAAGGCTCGACTCCAAGTTGTTCAAGAATAGTGGCATTGAGTTTCTCGACCCTTTGCCCTAGGATTAGTGTCATTGGACACCTGTCATTTGGAAGATTAAGGTCACTAGCCTATTTTACTCGAGCGTCAAAGGATTTGGATATGTTTCGGACCTTAGTGTTCAGAGCCTCCAAGTCCATAAATATGGGTTGTTGATTGTTGTGTAAGTCAAATCAAGGCCCTTAGTTGTGTGTGGTGGCACCAGTAGAAAAACCAGCTTGCACGACGAACCACAATTTGTCGCATAAGACGCACTTGCGCGACAGAAAAATGTATTCGTCGCGCAAAATAGAAAACATAGGGAAAAAAAACTTGTGTGACGAAACTTTCGTCGCTCAAGAATACTTAGCGCGACGAATAATTGTTGTCGTCACTTAAAGTCATCACGAAAATGAGGGGTAAATTAATTTGGCACAAAAAACTTGCGCGACGAAAAGGGACCTTTGTGGGACAAATGGTTCGTTGCACAAGTTCCAGTCAGTTTTGACCATTCAATGCAGGTGAATCAAGTAAATCAGAGAACATTTAATACAGATGTTTGCGCGACAAAGCTTTCGTTGTGCAAAGATCCTAACTTTGCTATAAATAGGCACTTATATTGTCCTTATTCTTCACAATTTTGTTCGCCTTATTCTTCACAATTCTATTCATGTTGAGATGGCGGATAAAAACAACAACGAGAGTGTGCGTGATGCCAACCCACATGATTTGAGAGAGCATTTTGAGTTTGCTCGTGCGATTGCTGTAGCTATGAGGAATAATTGGCCACTGCTGGGTGGCGTTCTTGGAAAGATGTGCCCGGGAATGTGAAGAAGGTTGTGATGGATGAATCAATAATTTAGTTTGTGAAATTTTTAGTTATATGTTGGAATTAATTATTTGAATATATGTGTAACATTGCAAGTATGTTTTTTTATGAGGAACCGAAAGAACAATTGATGAAATTGTTGAATGATGCATTGAAGGGAGGTTACAATCGGTGACGTTATGAAGTCTTGCGGAATGGAGCAAGATCATCCAAATAATAGTTTAAAATTTATGTTTTGTATGACAATTTTAAATTTAAGGTTTTTTAAAATAATAATTTATGTATTTGGACTTAATTAGGTTTAAATTCATGTTGGGTTTTTGTTATTGGGACCTAATGTAAGCACCCTAGCTATCCTTGGTTTATATGTGTTTTTAATCTTTAATGAATATTGTACTTATGCTAAAAATAATTGTATGGATTAAGACATTAATTATTTGTAGAATAAATATTTAAGGTATTAACTATTTATAGAATAATATAGTAGGTATTAATTATTTATTGAATAGATATCTATGTTTACATAATCTTTGTAATTAATTATTTTATTTTATTCGCCGTGCAATATATTGCGCAACGGAAACTTCGTTGCTCAATATATTGCGTGACGGTACTTCGTCGCGCAAAGTATCTTTGCACGACGAATCCATGTGTTTGTCTAGCAAAGCGCGATCCGATTGTGTTCAAACCTTCCAATTTATTGCGCATTTTGTGCGACGGACTTAGAGGTTTGCGAGACGAATATTTCGTCGCGCAAAGGTGTCGTAGTGCTATATAAACACAGTTTCAAAGGTGTAGTTTAAAAAAAATTATTTAAAAAAGAATGGCCGATTCTGGAGAAAGTTCTGGCAAAAAGAAAGTTCTAGTGCTATTAAAGAGGTATGAATGGAAGCAAGTGCCGTACTTTGAAGTTAAAAATTTGACTGAGACGTACGCCGAATTTAAGTATGACATTGGGAATTTGGTGCGGATGAATTGTTCTGCCGAGTTTGAGTCTTGAAAAAAGTTCCCTGAGGAGTTGAAGAAGTCCATGCTGGGAGAGTTATTGGTAAGTTTGTGGTAAATAATGAACAATTATTATTTTTTAAACGTAATATTTTAAATTACTAATTTATTGTTATTGGCATTAATGTAAGTTCATTGGAATGTTGATGAAACCAATGAGAAGCAATGGATTTATGTGGATAGGCTTTTCAAGTAGAGTTTCCGGCAATGGAAGTTTGATGTGTTGCGGGCTAGGAGAATTGAAGTTGATGAGGGTTGTTTTTTAATTTTTTTTTCTAAATAAGATTTTGTAGACTTTATATTTAATTTAATGAATAAATATATGTTATGTGGATGAGTATTAATATTTTCATTAATTATAATTTCTATTTAGGATAGTAAATTAGTTTTGTTAATTAATTTAATGTTTAATTAGGTTTGAGAAAATAAAATTTTACAATGCATACAAATAAAAAAAACATAAAAAAAAATATGCATTGTGCGACGAATGGTTCTTTTTCGTCACGCAAATGCGAAGACTATGTTATTACCTAAAAGGCTGTTTGAGCGACGAATACAATTTTCGTCTTGCGTGACAAAGTACATGTTTTGTCGCGCAAAATCGTTTGTCCTTGTTAATCTGGATTCAGCCATGTGTAGAGGCAAACTGCAAAAAAATTACAAATTGTGCCTCTGCACTCATCCCTTCGATTTTGCTCAATCTGAAATTCATCATTTCCGTTTTTCTCTCAATTTCATCATCTAATACTCTTCTCTAGGTTGATCAAGCAATCTCGGTGTGTCTACTAAGCATTTTTTTGTCGTTACGGTAAAGCTATTAATGTAAATTCATACTAACGCCATTAATTTCGTTGTCTATAGGGATATTATGTGTGATTAGCGATTGGTGGATAATGATTGAGAATGTATTTTCTTCATTTCATTTTATGTTGAACTTAGTTTGTTATGTTTATATTGTGTTATGAAATTATATTTATATTATGTTGTTAAATTTGTACGTGACGTACAAATATGTGTTGTGATGTACAGAGTTAATTGAAATTAACTTCGTACTAGTTTTTTTATTTTTAATAAAACTTAGTTTTCCGTTTGAGGATTAGTTGGATTTCGCGCATGGATGCGAAATCATGACTGCGATCCAATTAATTCTTGAATTGTCTCATTATTAGGACAATTTGGGAATGTATAGTTATGACATGTAGTTTATGGTTGAAGGATTAGGTTTCGGTTGTGGAGATTTCGGTGTCATCTATGTACGTTCTTCTGGTCGTACACCTGAAGAACTGTGTCGAGATGCTGCCGAAATTCATTCACGTCGAAATCTAATATGATGTAGACGTAAATTACGTGACATGAATATGCATTTCCGAATGGGATAGGGCCCTTACCAGAGGCATAAGGTGACATTATCATTTTGTATGAAGTTGTTGTATTGTTATTGTGGTTCCAGGAATTATGAATAGGACGTGGATACATAACTCGAATAGATGTGTGGATGAATATTTGTATGGAATCGAACATTTTATTGACTTGCACGTACACACAACTCGAGTGTAACTAGAATCTGGTGTCCTTGTAGGAGGTGTAACAACACATTAAGGGAGTCAATTGAAAATGTTCGATTTCATTTAGTAAGTGGATAAAGTTGAACCTATTGTGGATCCTAATGAACAAGTCATGGATATTATAAATGATGTTTTTCCATTTGCATCGACAAACACCAATCGGGAAGGGGAAGATGAGGTGCCTACACCAATGGACAGTGCAGAGTTTGAACAATATAAAAAACTATTAAAAAATGCCAACCAAGAGTTATACCCGGGGTGTGAGAGCTTTTTTGGTCTCACGGCCATTGTGGAACTAATGCACGGAAAAATAAAGTATCGTATGTCGAACTAGTGTTTCGATTACTTTTTGGGGGTTTTCAAGAGAATACTTCTGAATGACAACTGTTTGCCGAAAGACCATAGACAAATGCAAAAGGTGTTGAAAGGTCTTGGATTGGGTTATGAAAAAAATTCACGATTGTAAAAACAATTGTATTTTATTCGACAAAGAGTATAAAACTTGGGATAAATTTCCTGTATGCAATAAGTCAAGGTTCAAAATGACATCTTCTAATAGAACGACTAAGATCCCACAAAAAGTCATGCATTATCTGCCCCTAAAACCTAGGTTACAACGATTGTATATGTCGACACATACTGCCACAAACATGAGATGACATAAGAAAATATAGGTAGATGATGATGTGATGCGGCATCCTACAGATGGGAAGGCATGGAAAGAGTTTGATCGAACATTCCCTGAGTTTGCTGCTGATTCTCATAACGTTAGATTGGAACTTGCCACTAACAGATTTAATCTATTTGGGGTTTTAAACCAACACCGAAGTACTTGACCGATTTTCGTATTTCCATATAATTTTCCGCCATGGAAATGTATGAAAAAATAATATATGATGATGACTCTATTGATAACTGAGGATCTTGGTAGGTCAATCGATGTTTACTTACGGCTGTTGGTGGATGAGCTAAAAGATTTATGGACAAACGGTGTGCACACATACAATAAATATACTGGCAAGATGTTCACTTTGCGGGCAAAAATTTAATGCGAAATATATAAGCACACAAATTAAACCCTCTTTTTATCAATTGTAGCAAATACGTAAGTATGGATTGTTCTAAGCCGGAGATTAGGAGGGATTGCAAAATCACTTGGAAACTAACTCAAAAACTTAAAACAAAGTTTAAAAAACACTAAACTAGACTCAAAGAATGCAAAACTACACTTTAAAAGACTAAAGCAAACCAAAAACTCAAAACAGCAACAAAAAAAACTCAAAACTGCCTTAAAAACACTTTCTGGGCAGTTTTGGACACAAAGCACCAAATTGGACGAATTTGGGTTTTAACTTGACTCCAACTACTTAAAAACACAAACAAAACTGATTTCTAACTAATTTGACACTCAAAGTAAAGGGGGATTTTGGTTTTGACGAATTTGAAAACAAAACTTAAAACTTTGTAAAACAAACAGATTTTAAAACGAATTTGGATTTAATGAATGGAAGGAAGGCTAGCTAAGGGGTTCATCTTCACACATGCCATACTTGCACACAAAACGATTTCTAATTGCTTTTCAATAAACCATGAATTCTCAACGCCCCAGATTAACCGTGAATTGCACTAATTAACCCTTAGATTTTCCTAACGTTATTGAATTGGATGATTGCATACGACAACCCAAAGCATTCCCCACAAGTTCCCTACATGAATTGCATAATAGAGATACAAGCAAGAATCATTAAGTTCTATGAAAACCATAAGCATTGACGAAGCATTCGTTACTATGAATTGCATGAAACTTATGCCAAGAATTTACTTAACGCAATTGAGATCATCAACTTTTACTACTTGTGAATATAAGTTTGTAACGATTAGGTGAAACTTCCTTATATCATAGCATTAGATTTATGCATGACAATTAAGCATGCACTCTCAACCAACACACACAAATCAGTTTAATTCAAATAGATAAGTAAATTGAATTCACAACTTATGAAACGCAATTAGAGGTAATCAAATCATATAGCAAGCATGATCATGGTTTCGAATCCCCCCTAGCCAAGGGGGGGTTTAGTTCCTCATACGTACAAAACAAAGAGTATTGAATTTAAACATTGAAATCAAAGGAGAGGAAACACCTAAAAATTCCAGCGACTCGAACTTGAATTGCATGAACGTCCAAGTCCTCTTCTCCTCCTCTTTGTTGCGGCACAAGGTCTAGGGGCTAGTTTTGGATGGTATGTGTATGGATGAAGGGATATGGAGTGGTATGGTAGTGTTTAGGAGGGATGGGGGGTGCGGCAAGGCTTGGAAAATATGGAGAATGGTGGTTGATTTCTGCGGCAAAGGGAGAGTGAATTGTGAATTGAAATCTGAATGGATGAGAGAGTGATGATCTAAATGGTGCGGCAAGGGGTCCTATTTATAGTGTTTAGGGTGCAGAAATTAGGGTTAGGAATCAGAGAAGGATTACATAATCTAAATCCTATAGGACTAAGCCTTCTAGAAGGTAGGAAACCACAAAGAATCAAGGGAAACTTGCGGCAGGTTTGTAGGGATTAGCTAAGGCATCTAGAAAGCCTTGCAAGGCAAGGGATTAGGTTCATCTAGAAGGCTAGGGTGCGGCAGGTTTATAGGGTTAAGGATAGGGCTTCTAGAAGCCCAAATCCCTTAGAAACTAGGTGAAACTCTCGGCAAGGGCAAGGAAACATCTAGAACCTTCCTCTTGTGTCCAACAATGTTTAGGAGACCTTTATGCACTAGGATTAGGAAAACTAATCCTTCTTCATCTTGGAATTCTTTTCCTTCTTAAATTTGGAAAACTTCATTGTTGCTGCAACTTGAGGCCATGGGGATACAATTTTTCCTACTTCAAGTAGGAAAAATTGTTTGAGTAGGAAACTTCAATCTTCTAGGAATCCCAATTCAACTAGGAATCCTAATTCAACTAGGAAACCAATTTCAACTAGGAATCCTAATTCAACTAGGATTCCATCTTCCATTAGGGATTTTCCTACTTCAATTAGGAAACCTTACTCAAGTATGAATCATCATATTCAAGTCTTCAATTTCGTCCATCCTCTTGGCTCCAAGCATACGATATCCATTCCAAGCTCTAATTTGCTCCAAAAGGCTCCAAAATGCATCCTTTTGCATACTTTGCCTTTAAAACCTGAAAATACATAAAACTAGCTTAAAAGACTTCTTTACTAAGGAAAAACACTATAAATGCACAAGAACAAGCTAAACTAAGGTGCATAAATATGCCCCTATCAGGGCTGCAGTGATGTGGACTGTGAACGATTTCTCTGCATATGCAAGGGTTTATGGGTGGAGCACTAGGGGTTATATGGCATGCCCTGTATGCAAGGAAGACATAACATCTAGTTGGCACGCCGAAAAAGTTTGTTACCTTGGTCATCGAAGATGGTTGCCTTGGGACCATGAGTGGCGAGAGAAGGATAAAGAGTTTGACGGGGAGAAAAAACATCGCCTCACACCTAGAGAATGGTTCAGTGTTTAGATTTTGGAACAGCTTAACCGTTTGGATTTTGCTTTTTTCGGGACCAATGTCAGTAGGACAAGACCTTCTACACATATGAACTGGATGCACAAATCGATGCTATGCATGTTGAGAAAAATGTATTTAACACATTGGTCGGCACAATTCTAGATATTGAGGGCAAGACAAAGGACACGATCAAAGCTCGTCTTGATTTGGAACGAATGGGAATACGACGGGGTTTATGGATGAATAGGGACAATGATTAAGCCAAAAGGGATCTTCCATTTTTTTCAATGAAACTGAATGACAAGAAAGAATTTTTAAAGTTTTTATCGTCTGCAAAGTTTGTCGATGGGTATGCTTCAAATATCGCACGTTATGTGAACGTTGACGGGGGTAAATTAGCTGGCCTAATGAGTTATGACTGCCATGTGGTTCTGCAACGCATACTTCTTGTGGGTATTCGACATCTCTTGCCAGCCAATATAGTGAAACCAATCATGTTGTTATCTAGTTTTTTTTCACAATTGACGTCAAGAATGTTACGAAGAACGGACGTTAATCAGTTGCGCCATGACATTGTGCAAGTTCTATGCAAGTTCGAGATGATATTTCCTCCAGCTTTCTTCACAAGTATAATACATGTGATGGTTCACTTACTGGATGCAGCATTGCTTGTTGGACCAGTCAACTTTCGATTGATGTATTTAATAGAAAGGTATATATTCCTCATCTTTTTTATTAATCAATATTAAATATATTACGATTAGTAATATGTGTATCGTATCGTTTTCTTTTGGCAGGCTTCTCAAATATGTAAGTTTGAAGTGTTTTGTATTGGACATATATATTATATCAATTAAGTTACTTCAACTAACAAATTTAAATGTTTGTCTAATATTAGGTGAATCAACTGAAAGCATCAAATTCCCCCGTGTATAGTGAATAGTTATATAACTTGGCGTTCGGACCAATTTGCGTTGAATTGTACTAGGGTTGCCATGTCAACGGCGTCAAGCTCTTAGCGGGTGCACGAGATGTCAAGTTGTGTACGCAAAACAATGGTGTTCATGTCCCTGAGGGAGGCGAAAGTACAGACATTGAATTCTATGGCAAACTAACAAGTGTCGTGCAATTGCTTTACAAAGACCGGTGCCAAATGATCTTATTTAAGTGTCGATGGTTTGATAGAAACCCAAATAGGCATGGAAGTGTGAAAAGAGATAATGGATTACTATCAGTGAACACTACCAAAACTTGGTACAACGACGACCCTTACATCTTAGCAACCATGGCAAAACAAATTGTGTATCTAGATGACCCTAAACCCGAGAAGGGTTGGAAAGTTATTCAGAAGATGGATCATAGGATCTTGTATTCTATACTAGAACAAGACCGTATTGACGGCGACATCGACAATGTTGCTGACCAACGTCTTGAATCTTTCATGGAAAGTGGTGCGGAAACACTCCGAGAGCCAAAAACCATTTCAAATAGAATAAGTATCTTCAATCGAAATATCGATTTAGTCGATCACAATTGACCTCGGTAATATTCCACGATACGATGGTCCAGTGCGCACAAACGACATTGGTGACGTACCTATCGATGATGAGGAATGGGACACTGAAAATGATGATAGTGATGAAATTGAAAGTTATTATACTTCAGATGAAGATTAAGGCAATTTATTTGTAACTTTTTTTTGTAAAATACATGAAATGGTTAATGCATTATATAGAGTGATGGAAAAAATGGTATCAATGATTCCCATTTCATATGTGAATTACTTTGTAAATAAATTTGTTTTGTTTGTATTTTATAATAAATTGTAAAAAAAAAATTAAAAAACCATTTTCAAACATAATTGCGCGACGCATAACAATTTTTGGTCACTCAAGCTAGGCTTGGCAATTCCTTACACGACTCGATAACCCGACACGACAAGCAATTAATTTAATAATTTTACAACCCTAAAAAATTACTATAATAATTATATATATTAATTTAACAATTTTATACCCTTAAAAACTATAATAATTATATATATATATATATAGATATATTAAATTTAAAATTTTGGTGATCATTGGATCAGCTTTAATATACATATTGTTCAATTTCTTAAGTGTTATACGTACAAAATAAATAAATTTAAATGTACTTAAGATATACACACACACCATTGAACTTGATGGGATACGCATTCTACGAAACTAATTTCAACGATCCAACTGTCGAACTTGTTTGTATATGGTTCGAGATCGCATACACCAAAAATCGCAGAAAACAAACATTCAGAGATCAAGTAATGGGACAAAACTTTTCGACAGTTATAAACGAAAAATCACGATTTAACGGTTATTTTAACTCCGATTTTGATGATTTTTTTTACAACTACACTCCTTGACCCTATATGAATACAATGAATGAATTCGATCTTCAATTTAAACTATTTACACTAGTGGATACTTAATGAAAGTATAAATAAACTCTAAATGTTAGTGAATCTATCTTTTTTATGGGATACACATTCTACGAAACTAATTTCAACGATCCAATAATCAAACTCGTTTGGATATGGTTCGAGATCGCATACGCCAAAAATCGTAGAAAACAAACATTCAGAGATGAAGTAACGAGACAAAACTTTTCGACGATTATAAATGAAGAATCACAATTTAACGATTATTTTAACTCCAATTTTGATGATATTTTACAATTACACTTCTTGACCTTATATGAATACAATGAATGAATTTGATCTTCAATTTAAACTATTTACAGTAGTTATACTTAATGAAAGTATAAATAAACTCTAAGTGTCAGTGAATCTATCTTTTTTATGGGATACACATTCTACGAAACTAATTTCAACGATTCAATCATCGAACTTGTTTTTATATGGTTTGAGATTGTATACGCCAAAAATCGTAGAAAACAAACAATCAGAGATCAAGTAACGGGGTAAAACTCTTTGACGGTTATAAACGAAAAATCACGATTTAACGGTTATTTTAACTCTGATTTTGATGATTTTTTACAACTACACTCCTTGACCCTATAAGAATACAATGAATAAATTCAATCTTCAATTTAAACTATTTACACTAGTGGATACCACAAAATCTTATGTTATATTTAATGAAAGTATAAATAAACTCTAAGTGTTAGTAAATCTATATTTTTATGGGATACGCATTCTACGAAACTAATTTCAAGGATCCAACCGTCAAACTTGTTTGTATATGGTTCGAGATCACATATGCCAAAAATTGCAGAAAACAAACATTCAAAGATCAAGTAACGGAACAAAACTTTTCAACGGTTATAAACGAAAAATCACGATTTAACGGCTATTTTAACTCCGATTTTGATGATTTTTTTACAACTACACTCCTTGACTCTATATGAATACAATGAATGAATTCGATCTTCAATTTAAACTATTTACACTAGTGGATGCCACAAAATTTTATGTTATACTTAATGAAAGTATAAATAAACTCAAGTGTTAGTGAATCTATCTTTTTGATGGGATAAGCATTATACGAAACTAATTTCAATGATCCAACCGTCAAACTTGTCAAACTTGTTTGTATATGGTTTGAGATTGCATACGCCAAAAATCGCAAAAAACAAACATTCAGATATCAAGTAACGGGACAACTTTTCACGGTTATAAATGAAAAATCATGATTTAATGGTTATTTTAAATTTACGCGGGAATATTGCGACAATTTTTTAGCCTTGGGAGACAAAGACTCTGTCGTGCAAGATTCTATATTTTAACCTCATTTTTGCTTCTTCCCCTCACTTCCCTATTTTTCCTTTTTCCCGCAATACATTCTCTCTCTCTCTCTCTCTCTCCTTCCTCTGTATCTCCATCTTTCTCTCTGACTCTTTCTTCGGCCGTTGCGACTTCGTCTCCAAGAAGTAATTTCATCTTTAGTTTTTATTTTCAATTTTCTTTATTTACAAATTGGGGGTTAGAATTAGGGTTTTTTTAGTTTTTTTTTTTTTTTTTCAAATTGGGGGTTAGAATTAGAGCAGTCGGGGTTAGATTTAGGGTTTGAAAGTTGGGGGTTACATTTAGGTTCTTAAATTAGAGTTTTTAGGGTTCTTAATTGGGGTTAGATTTAGGTCTTAAATTAGGGGCACGATTTTGGGTAGTGAGGTTAGATTAGGTTTTCTTAAATTGAGGGTTAGATTTAGGGTTCTTAAATTAAGGGTTTTATAATTTCAAGTAAAGGGAAAATCAATTTGAGTTGATTTTGCATTTGGTTTACTGCGTTGATAAATCTGAGATTTAACAGTAGTTCGAAGGCTACCATTGGTTTGGGTATGTATTCCCTGGTTTCATTCCTTCCTAATTGTATATGGATTTCCTATTTAAATAAAGTAGGGAACTAATCGATTAATGCATGTTTTAATGCCATTATTCCTAATGTTTTAACAGCTTTTTTTATTGTTGAGTTTTGTTGGTGAATCAACTTTTCTTTTATTGATAGCAGTGGTGTTTTGTACGTGAGGACATATGCTTATTCTCTGTGGTGTTCTAATTTGTTTAGTTAGCAATAGAATCCTTGCAACATGTGATGTATGAATTGGTAAATTATTGTGTATGGAATAATATCAATATCAACATTGAATTAGACTTATGTAATTTGTGATAATTTACCGATTCAGTGGTGCGTAGGGAAAATAAATCTGAGTTGTTGTAGTATTGTCCTGTGTATTTTATGGATTAGTTATATAGTGAATTGCTCATGATTGTAGGGTGTTTTCTTGATTGATCAGTCCAGTCCAGTCAAAACTCAAGTTGGCATTAATTTAGTTTTGTAAACTTCCATGTGCTTCTCCTTGTTTTCAATTCTTTTGTGCTTTTCAATGCAAATTTGGTTTCTTTTTCATAATAATGTCGTGTTTCAATTTCTTTGTATGTGTTCCTGCCTTTAGAACTTTGAACTGCTGAAGCATGCATCAAATCTGCCTTGTACAAAGGAATATAAGCCCATTTCTCCTCTGAACATTGGGTTATTGGCTGTCTGAATTGGTTCATCAGCATTATTGATCTTGCTTATCTTAAGAAACCAGTTGATTATTGTTTTTTGGTCAATGAGAACTAGTTGATTGAAAACAATAGATTACCTCTTGTGCTATAGCACAAGTGGAGACATAGTTTGCGCTTCTAGAGCTCAATTTTAGTGAAGCCAAACAATGAGGAATGTTTTGTTACATAGTACTCTGCTAATTGTGTTATAACACCTGTTGTGTGTATTGGCGTGATATAATAGACTTTGTAACTCCTAAGATGTCTAATGCTTTCTTTTTCTGGCTATGATGCTTGTATCCGTGGTTATTGTTGAATATGTGCAATACTTTTTTGTTTCCATCCATTAATTTGGGTGCATGTTCTTGGTTTCTGCCTACCCTTGAATAGCCAAATTGCTAGCTTGTGGCTTATTTGTCACTTGAATTCCTTGACACACACAGAGCACGTATATACAGATTTTGCCTCCAACTACTTCTTTATGCTAGTTTCTTCTTATAAGTTATAATTGATAGGTCTATATCCTATCTGAATTGATTAGTTTGTGTATAGTATATTAGTTTTAAGTTTTGTTTCTGCCAAACTTAAATTGGGTTTAGAATTAGGGTTTTTAAATTTCGTTTTAAATTCAAGTTCAAATTATTAGCATGTGTACAGTGAGTTAAATCTTTGTGTATGAAACAAATTGTTTTTCAATTTTGTAGATGTCTCACCTCATTAGAACCCGGAGGCCAATGACTTCTACACCTAGTCCGACGACTACACTTACTACTGCCGCCACTGCTTTGACAGAGATGGACCACAGGCCAGTCAATCTGGTTAACGCAGTTGGTCCTCCAGTCCCAGAGACGCAAACATCGTCGACTTCTTCATTGGTGTTACCTATTAGTGCCTGACGTACTCACCTGCGCCCTTGCACTACGGACCAAATGTTGTCACCGGGATCCACAACCGATGCCTCGGGTACATGGCCAGGTATACAATCCTAATTCACTCCCTTATTCCCATGTTAACTGAGTTTTGTTATTTTAGGTTCAATTTGTCATGTAAGGATTAAAAAGTTGTCATCATTCTGAACCTTTTATTAAACTGTTGTGATCATTATGTTGGATACGTATATTATTTATGTTATTTTTAGGGTTTTGGGAAATGTTTTAATTATAGGTGAGGTTATGCCCAAATTTTAGTAGGATATGATATTAGTTTTGGGTTAATGATTTTTTTTCATCTCTTTGCAATGAAGAAAAACACATGGGGACCTTGTCGGCAATTGAAGATGGCAAAGGTCACCTGGGTGACCAACAGTCGTATCCCAATCGGATAGGATGAGCGACATCAGGCAGCACCAACGGTGGAGCAGCGTAGTGCATTGGCCCACGACATTGGGCATGTAGTGCGGACCTTTTTCCCTATGCTATGGAAGTCTTGGAAGGCTATGCCGGAAGAGACGAAGAACACAGTTAACAATCAATTGTCCGTAACGAGTGTCGCCTTTTTAATGCTTTTCATGTAATTATTGTCTTTTATTACTAATACTTTCAAAATATTTGTTACATTGCAGACAAACTACAATTTGAGGACATGGACAGGGACATGTTTGCGTATGTCAATCAGCTCTTTTCCGAACGCTACAAGTAGTTAAAGAGTGACCTACACCAATGTTTCTAGTAGTTTGATGATTTGCAGGTTGCTCTCGAGGATGGATGTCTGACGGTGTTGGAAGACGGACAAGATAGTTGGGTTTGGTTTTGCGATCATTTTCATGAGCCGACCTATGTGGTGCGTTTTTAATTACAACTTATTTCATTTTACTTTGTTTAATTTTTACTAATGTTTATTATTATTTTTAATTTTCTTTAAGTATTACAACTAATACATTTATTTTTTGTATAACAGAAGAAGGCGAAGGCGAAGGCGAACAAGATCAATCGGGAGAAGAAAATTCTTCTCCACCATTTGGGTTCGAGGTATTTCTCCTATAGGATGGAGGCGCGACAGAAGGTATATATTACAACTTTCATTTCTAATTTTCAAATGTCACTAATATTTTTTTTTTCGTACTAACATTTTCCTTATCTTTTTCGATTTTAGGATGGTTCAAAGTTTCGGGAGATCGACATCTGTGCTGACGTTTATGTTCGGTTTGGGAATTAGTTGACCAAGTCCTTCATGTGAGTACTTTCTTATGCATTAAACATTTATACTAATTCTTTCAAATTGTTTTCTATTAATAATCCTTTTTTTTTCAAAAGCGACTATGGTGGAGAGGAGTCAAGTGGTGCTTCAGAAGTTCGCATCCCAGCTTACCTCAAACATGCTAATCAAGTCTGTGGATCCCCTTGAGGATGCAGGGTTTGGCATCGTCATAGAGACATTGGACCAGACTTTCGGTCGGAGTCCAGGGACATTGTCGGGGGATGGGAAATGCAAGGTGGCAGGAGACTGGAGCCTCGTCATCCTCGCAGTCAAAGAGCCAGGTTACGGCTTTGACACAAGAAGTCACTGGGCTGAGGAGTGAGCTGGCATCGTACAAGTCTCAAATGTCAATACTTGTACAAGCCCTTAATTCCCCCCTAATACATCTCCGCAGTTTTTCTGCACCATTGCCTTCACAGCCCTTCCCTTTTTTTTTAACTTTATATTTGTACGTACATTTTTATTTATATTATAAATAATTTTTTTATTCATTAATTGTTTTTTTGTCATTAGTATGAAATCTTTTTCTTCCTTTTATTCTATTTATTTTTTTATTAAAATTACACTTGCACGACAATGATCTGTCGTCACGCAAAATTAAGCGCGTCTTACTGCTTCGTCGCGCATTATCACGCGCCTCTTACATCTTTTGTCGCACAAAACTTTTCAAGACAAATTAGTCACAAAACACACTTGTACCCGTTTATATCGTACAACGAAAACCTTTGTCCGTATAACTTTAGCACAACGACTAATATAGCGTCGCGCAATTGTTTAAAGACACGACGAATTTGAAATTGTTCGTCGCACAATGTCTTTTTTCACAAGCTTTGCGCAACGATTTTCTGGTCGCCATAGTTTTTGTGCGACCAAAGAATGATTTGTGCAACAAAATATCCCTCGCCGAGCAAATTGTTTAATTTAGTAGTGTGAGGCAAGAAAATAAATTAATGGAGACCGTTAGATTCAATTTGTGCGGGCTAGGTTTGTGGACTTGAAGGCTCAGAACACTAAGGTCCGGAGCGAATCCAAATCAAGCGTTAAACTGGCAGCAGCAATATAATAATCCAAAAATCCTAATTAAAATAAGAACAAATAGATTTGCAAAGTCAGTCTGAAAAGGGGAACGGGAACTCCCAAACCCCACCTACATGTCTGTTTGGACCCAAAATTACACTATCGGCCCGAGTAGTCGAGGCCGTTGGATGAGCAGAATTTTAAATCGTTGGATGACAAAATGGTTGAAATGATTTTCGATTATTATTGAGAAATAATATTATGATTTTATCATAATAATTATCTTCTAATAATTTATCGAATTATCTAGAGCACAGTTGGGTAATAAAGTCATGGTGATACAATGCGATATGGTTTAATACTGCTGCAATTTCGTGGAAAGAGTTTGAATAGAGTCCGAGTATGGCAGGAAGATGATCAAGTTCAAAGGCTAATCAGATAATGAAGATTGCATGCACGGATATAAATGTGATGGAGAATAATTATTATATTTTTGGTAAAAGGCAAGGTGATGGAAGATAATGATTATATCTATGGCTGCCAATGGGTTTGCATTGATGAGACAAACAATAAGGGAGCATTCTATGGTTGCCACATGGAAGGTTAAATGCACCTGTACATGAGCAGGGCTTCTGGTGGAATTTTGATAATAAGACAAGAAGCCTGGGCTGGGTTTCTGATGTGATAAGCCTTGATAGGTTTTATCGTATTTGAAAAATCACAAACCATTCAGAAGGATATGCCTTGCACGGATCAATTTCAGTTCCAGTTGCAGTCGAACTCTATAAAATTATCTGGTTGCGTCATCCAAAATCTACTGCTATAAATACAAAGGAGCTGTGCAACGTAAGGGGATCTCCAACTCAACACACAAATCTGCCCTGCGCAATTTCTCGCTCTACGCGAAACCTCTCAACACCCTTGAGATTTTTATTTTCTTTTTCGCCTTCACACCTTCAATTTGGATAAACAGCATTGTGAAGGCAACCGGTAAACATCTTCAGTTTGGATAAACAGCACTGTTGTCGTAGAACCAGCCGTCCGTGAAGCACCTTCAATTGGGATAAACAGCACTGCAACAGGGTCGACTGGTTATCTATCCAAGTCTCAGCCGACGAGGGTTTTCGGATCCCCGTCGACAGAGGTCATCTCACCAGCCATCTCGGCGAAGTGAGGTGTTACTGATACTTAGGCTCGGTGCCTCGACGCCGAGTTATTTTATGATCGCATATTCATAAGTGGGTTTTAGAATTCGGCACTTGGACGGCCGAACCACGCTCATTATCAAGACCTTCATCCGCTTTGAGTATTTGTGCCCCTATACTCTAGTATCGATTCAGCATGGTTTTACCTTCACCAATACGGTGACTGTTGCCGAATCGGATGACGATGAACCGTGAACTTTGTAATTGGTAGCCTTGTCTTCAGGCTTGAGGACCCAGAGGCCGAGACGTGTTCGTTTCTCGGCCGCAGTTGCAAGACACAGAAGTCAGCTGCGTGCATCCACACAGCATTAAGACATTTTTACTCATCGGTCGAGCTCGGCCGACGAGTTGGCACACCCCGCACACATTTGAAGGACATAGTTAGTTTACTAGTTACTCAGCCTGCGCGCCACGTAGGCTAGGTGATTTTTATAGTCAACAATGTCATGTAGCAAAAGATGCTATTCACTTCACCTCCATTATTTTTTGTTTCTATCTTATTTTCTTCTAGGATTTTCTCTTTTTTTTTCTTTTCTTTTTTTTGTTTCTTAAATGCTGAGCATGGCAAAGAGATGAGGCAACCATCCAAAGGGTGAAGACATTTAATCAATTTCTGGAAAAGCACAGTTTTATATATCTGCAGCTGCAGAAGCAGAAGCAGAGAAATGTGACCTGTTCATCCCAATCTTGTGAGCTGTTCATCCGAACACCGACTTTTCCTCCAAAATATTTAACAATTCCTTCGTCTCACATGGCCTCATTTTCCCCATAAATCTCACTCCTCTCTCTCTAGACTTCTATCTGTCTGTGTTTTTCTAGAGAGTGAAATGTGGGATTCCAGTGCAGAAACATCATGAGCTCCCAAAGCCTCCATTTTTTGACATGCTTTCTTCTTCTTCTTCTTCTTCTTCTTCTTCTTCTTCTTCTCTAGGTCCAGTATTTTGGTCTTGACACAGATGGATTTCTGTTACTTTCTTTCAAGTTCTCTAGGTCCAATTGGAGAAATGGTCCCGTAACTTTAACCCACTTGGACCAATGGTCCCTCAACTTTAACTCAATTATAACAATGGTCCTTCCAACTTAATTCATTTTGACAAAATTCTAACGAAGTTGACGAAAATAATCATAGCCACACGTTTTGATGAGTTGAGGGACCCCAATTGTAGCAATGGTCATTTCAACATAACTTTTTTGACAAAATTCTAACGAAGTTGACGAAAATGACCATAGCTACATATTTTGATGAGTTGAGGGACCAATAGTAATAAATTTTTAGTTGATGGACTATTGCTCCAATTTGATTAATGTTGAGAGACTATTGCTATAATTTACTCTTCACCAAAAGAATGTAATTAATTCATTATTTACTCGGTTTGGGCACCACACAGACTAAAGTAGTTTTTGAGCTCAATAATGACCGAGGCCAATATTCTGGCTTTATAATTTGAGAGAACCCACATGGTGAGGAATGAAATAAAAACCGTAAGAAGTCGTATCATGTTGACAGCTTGACACAGTACACTAACAGATTCAATACTTTTTTTTTTTGGCAAACAACAGATTCAATACTTTATATATGCAATCTGACTTCCAAACATATTTACGGCAAAGAGAATTTAATTAGTTATATGAAAAACAAAACTGATGGTAAAATTTACATGTGATGATCAGATTCTCTCAGGGGATGACTTTATTCCCTAACAGATGAATTTTGATTCCCAATAACAAATGACATAAGCTGCATTAACTGCGTGACATAATCGAAAACCCCATATACCATATTTGTTAATCCCTAATATGCAGACACAGGTTAAGACAAGAAGCAAGCAAAACCATGCTGCTTTTCATCAAAAGTCACAAAGCTGATTTATCATGTTTAAATAACATGTCAACTGCTACTATCAGACCATCTTTAACGGAGAGGTGTAAATTTGAGATGTAAGAGTTATATGTATATCTCACTTCCTTCTGTATTAAAAATGCTCTCAGAATATTAAAGCAATTAATTAAATTAAGAAGTAGAGGTGTTCTGAGTTAGCTCATGGGGGATGAGTTGTGGTGACTTTGTGCTCACGGGGTCGACTACAATTATCGAAGCTTGACCACTTCATTTCCTCCCTCACTCACTCCGATGTTTTGATGTTCAATCTTTATTCGAAAATCTATGCGTAACTTATAAGTTACAAAGCACGTGCTGTTGCAGCTTAGATCAATATTTCGATTGGATTCACATTCAACTGGGTTGGTTGTTAAACTGCCAGGTGCATGCTTGCATCTTATCCTTATCATGTAATTTGGTTTGATGGTCGAAACTGTTTTCTTTGAGTCGAACTCAATGTTTTGAAACAAACTGAAGTTATTCTATGTTGAGAGAATGAATATCACGTTAAGAGATCATGCATGTATTTATATCGAGTTAGATTACTTTTTTATTATCAATTGGTTTTATGGTAATTTTCTTTATAAGGGTACTAAGAGTATGTTAACTCACGTGTCACCACGTCATTTGATATATTTGCTCACATATTAGGTTTAAATGATCTCACACATGAGGAGACATATTGAGAATGTGAATCCTAGCTTAGAGAATTAAGAGACTTTCCGTATACTTGTAAAGACTTAAATGATTTATTATATTGTCTATTGATTTTATGACGACGCCTCAATTTCTTTCATTGTATTTTGAATAAATGGCTATAAACGACTTGTGATTTCGTTATTTATTTGTAAAATAATCTTTTGAGGAATTACACCAAAAATGAATGATTACCAAACAATGTTGTAGAATGGAAAAGAAAATGGAGAAGGCATATATATAAGAGCATATACAATGTTTGATGATGAAATTTGATTATAGTTGATTTTGGATTGAAGGATTAGGATTTTCTTTTGGGAACTTTAACGAAAAGCTCCCGGTACTGTTCACTTTAACGAAAAATCACATTTTTACACTAAAAAGTCAATCCTGGTACTATTCACTTTACCCTTTATTTTGTCCTTATCATTAAAACTCAAAGTTTTCAAACCCTTTTCATTAGTTTTCCTTTTTCTTTTCCGTTTTCTTTTTTTTTTTTTTTTTTTTTTTTTTTTGGTCAATCTATTGAATGGGCTTTCTGGCTGCCCCAAAGCAATTATGTTTTATGATTTAATAATGTGCAAAGCATCAGTCAATAGAATAATTCAAGTGCTGTTTGGTCAAATTTACTTTTTGAGTAACGACGGGTTTATAAAGGCTACGCAAAGAGGCAAGGACAAAGGCAAATCCAGTGATAGGCGCCCCACCGAGCATCTGAGAGTATCGTGTCGCCATACTTTACTGGCTATGGTTTCCAAAAGCTCTTTGCTAATTATTGTCATGGAACTGTTGTGCTGTCCAATCTTGTGATTTATTTGTCTGACCCTCTCAATCAGTTTCCACCATGCATCATCTGAAGTTTAACTATTTTTCTTGAAAACAGATTGTCAGCCCACCTTTTATTGTGCATTTTTTTTATCTCTTATTATTTATGTAGTCATAGTTAAATAACGTCAATATTTTATATTAATTATTTTTTTATAAAGATAATAAGAGAAAAAAAATAGAAATATAAAATGTTGACGTGGCTTAACTGTGACCACACAAATAGGAGAGGATGAGAAAGACATGGTAAAAGGAGGGCAGATAATCTGTCTCTATTTTTCTTATGAAAAAGGATCTTGCCGCATCCTTTTTTTGAAGATTCTAGGATTTTGTAATTGGGACCATTTATCGTATTTCATACGGTTATAAATTATTTTAAAATTAAATATAAATAATACTTAACGAAAATTAACTACACGACGTACGATGAACAGTGACAATCACATAATCCTACAATAAAGGTTCCAACGCTTTTCTTACCAAGTGGTAAAGTAAATTTTTGACTCTTTTGATCATTTGCATATCATGCTTGGTGAAACAGAGGTAACTGATTGAACAAGCATCGTTCTCTCTATGGAAGGTGATGTCAAAAAATATTTAACCTTTTATTTTTAAGAAAACTAATGAAAAAAAATTGAAAACTTTATGTTTTAACAATAATGACAAAATAAAGGGTAAAATGAATAATACAGTATTTATTTTTTAGTGTAAAAATGTGATTTTTCATTAAAGTGAACAATACCGGAAGCTTTTCGTTAAAATTTCCTTTATTTTTTCCAAAGTTTGAGAACAATTTTAAAGGTAAAATATATATAACTTCCATGTAGCGGTGTGTTGTATTGTTCATCCTCTTTCTATCGACCTATCGTCTCACATGACCTATTTACACTATTCTTCTTTATATTTTTCTCTCGTAACGTGATATCACAATTTCTTCTCTTGTAATTTTATTTATTTTGTGATATAGTTTATTACATTACTCTTTTTTAGAAAGAGGTTGAGAGACTGGGGCAGTGACACTGGTAATATTTTAGTTTCTCTTTCTCATCTTAAACGCTTGGTAATATGTAATTTTCTCTCTTGAGCAAGAGTGAATAGGCTTGGTGGAAAATGATTAAGGTTGACTTAATAATTAAACAAAAAAATATACATATATAATTATAAAACACTTGAGCTAATTAAGGCTCAAGGAAATTAGACAGAGAAAGTGATTCTAGGATACTCTTCTTTATTATAAACCCCCGTTTGATTAAGACTTTCGAACCAACATCCTATTAGTTTATTACGAGTGCATGCATGTGTTCAACGTACGTACAATTCCATAACCCTAATTGATCACGTCGTCTTTACAGTGGTTGTTGTACTCGACGACCAAGAACTCAACCACTTCCAACATTTCGTTGTCTTGAAAGTCTACAAACTCGGACTTTTCTTTGTTTTGCTCTTACCCACCGGCTACACGTACACGGTTAAAAACACACAAACCTTGTCTCTTTCTGGGTTAAATTATAAAAACAAACTTTTATATAAGACGTCACAATTGCGTGCATGAAGAGAAGGGACAAACATGTTCCGTTCATTGGGGCAGGAAAAGTAAACTGCTGCGGTCGCTTTAAGTAATAAGTTCAGCTTTATATATATGGAGTCCAAGGTCTCATTTATGTTTTTCTTTACCTTATAGGTAAGGTAGAAATTACTCCGTTTGTGGGAAGATTAATGTTGCTCACCGACTTCAAAATGGCAAGACCTTTTTCTTCTAATCAGCCACAAAATGACATAACACGATAGATCTAGAATGAAAGCGCACTTGAGGACTCAAACCCACCTGTAGTGAAAACTCAAACTCATCTAAAACGAGAATACATTACACAGACAACTTAATTGAATTTATGGAATCATTATAAGACCAACAACATGTTGGTCCTTCTAAGGATCGTAACCATCAGACCCTAATCTGTGTATGGAGAATTCATCGCTTGAGTGGCAGAACATAGTTATACCATCGCTTGAGCGGCAGAGAATTACATTAAAGGTTGATGACACTAACCTGCATTTGACGCCATCAAGATCACTGCAGCAATACAACCTTCTTCTCTCTTTTGTGATCGAAAATATTACCAAACTCTCAATGGGACGAGTTTATATCTAAATATGAAATGGTAAACACATTTTTCACACCTAAAGAAGGGACCATATCGCTATATCCATATATATACTTGTAGTAGTTCCTTCCTCCCATCAAGAAAGGAGTTACCATCAGCTACAACTTCAATGTAACTGCTCAATTCAAATTAGTTTGAATCTCATTAGGTTTCCCTCCAAGACTTTAAATCCAGAAACTGCATTAGTACATCAGTGAGGCTATATTCAATATATATAACTCACTTAGCTTATAATATTACATTTGTCAAATGTTTGATGAAACTCACATTAAGTTTCTTACATTCTCCCACATGAGTGAGATCAAACATTAAACCATTATTGTAGTACCATTATCAAGTATGATCTTAGAGTTATACTTTGTAAATCCTTTGCTTTGTACTTACTTGTTTAGTGTAGCAGATGAACCTTGAAAACTTGATATCAGTGTTTATATTAGTTCGCCAAGATCACTCTCATACTGCAGTAAAATGTAAGCATAATCATTAAGGAAACATCACTACTGAGAGAATCATAATGTGCACTTTGTTCTCTCCCACATTTCTTTGGTCCTAAGATACACTGATTAATGCATCTTCTTTAACATATTAATTTTGCAAGAATTAACATTCAAACAGTGAGTAACTTCATATATATATATATATATATATATATATATATATATATATATATATATATTGTACTTTCATAATGAACAAACAACAGTTCAGTACATTCACACTATTTCTTGAAATAGTAAGGATTGCAAACATAATAGCCTTACTCCCACATTCAAAACTCATCCATTGAATCCTGCATACCCATGCTAGTTACATGCTTGTTAAAACTTGTAACATGTATAGCTTTGGTCAGTGGATCAGCCACCATATCACGGGTGCTGATATGTTCAATTTCAATAATGCCATCTTTCACTTAATCTTGAACTTTCAAATACTTTATGTCCATTAGTCTCGATGCTTCAGACCTTTTGTTGTTCTTGGAAAAGAACACTATTGAAGTATTATCACATAAGATCTTAATTGGTCTCTTTATGCTCCTCACTACCTTCATATGATGAATTAAGTTCTTCAGCCAATTGCTTGTCTCATTGCCTTAAAACATCCAATATACTCAGATTCCATGGTTGACACAACCCTTGTTTGTTGTTTTTTGCTTCTCCATGAAATTGCACCCCAGCTAACATAAATATATAATCACTAGTTGACATTTTATCATCAACACATCCTCTAAGATCAGCATCCATATAACATGTCAATTCAAGATTATCAACATAGTGGTAAGTCAACAAATAAGTTTGTGTTCTTTTCAAATATCTGAGCACTTTCTTCGCAGCATTCCAATGTGGCAACCCTTGATTCGATTGAAATCTTCCCAAAACACTTAGTGCAAAAGCTAAATCAGGTCTGCTACACACTTGAGCATACATGACACTGCCTACCAAAGAAGCATAAGGCTTGTCCTTCATCTGTTGAATCTCGAACTCAGTTATTGGACATTGCTTGATAAAAACACTTAGTGCAAAAGCTAAATCTGGTCTGCTACACACTTGAGCATACATGACACTGCCTACCAAAGAAGCATAAGGCTTGTCCTTCATCTGTTGAATCTCGAACTCAGTTATTGGACATTGCTTGATAAAAAGCTCGTCTTTTTTCCCGATTGGTACTTCTCCACCACTGCAATGCTCTATGTTAAATCTTTTCAAGACCCTGCTAATATAATTTTTATGAGCCAGCCCTAGTAATCTTTGTTGTTGATTTCTGAGTATCTCAATCCCAACACATAATAAGTCTCTCTCAAATCCTTCATATCAAAGTGACTTTTTAACATGGTCTTAGTTTCTGTGAGTAATTGAAAAATGTTGCTTGCTAACAAGATGTCATCCACATAAAGAACCATGAAAATGAAATTTGATTTTACCATTCTCATGTATATGCAATTGACTATCTTGTTCTCAATGAAACCAAAACCTGTCACAACATTATCAAACTTATTATACCATTGTCTCGAAGCTTGTTTAAGGCCATAAATGGACTTGTTAAGTTTGCACACCCAATTCTCCTTCCCCCTTTCAACGAATCTAAGTGGTTGTTTCATGTAAATGTGTTCATCCAATCCTTCATTCAAGAAGGTTGTTTTAACATCCATTTGATGGAGTTCCAAATTAAAGTGTGATGTTAGTGCCATTATTACACGAAATGAATCCTTGGTTGAAACTGGAGAAAATGTCTCTGTATAATCCACCCATTCCCTTTCAGTAAACCTCTTTGCCACTAATTTGGCTTTATACCTGTCCACTTTGCCCTCAGAATCTCTTTTAGTCTTAAAAATCCACTTGCATCCAATAGCTTTTGCATTTGGTGTCGACCAAATTCCATACGTGGTTACTTGCCATGGAAGCCAACTCATCATCCATTGCAGATTTCCATTGTGAAGCATGAGGACTCGACATAGCTTTTTGGTAAGTTATTAGATCATCCACATCTCCAAGTTGATCACCACTTTTAGAGACTGGTGGTAGGGCTAGTATTGGAGAGAGTTGAGGAATCTCAGTATTAGTTAGGAGAGAAGCTTTAGTTGGCGCAGTGAAATGAAAATTATCAGTGAATGGCATTGTCATAGGTAAAGACAAAGTGTTCGTGGAACTTGGGACTAGGGAATAACATGGTTCTTCTTCACTAACTTCTTCAAAGACAAAGGAAGTGGCTGCACCAACTCCATTGTGATGAATATCTTCAACGAATTTTGCATTATGACTTTCCATAATTCTTGTATGAGCATGAGGACAGTAGAACCGAAAACCCTTTGATTTTTCTACATAACCAACAAAGTAGCAAGAAGTGGTCTTCAAATCCAATTTTCTTTCATTTGGATTGTACAATTTGGCTTCACATTTACACCCTCTACGTGTGAAAGTGATTGAAACTAGGTTTTCTTCCTATCCAAGCTTTAAATGGTGTGATTGGGACAACTTTAGTTGGCACCCGATTAAGGATATAGTTAGTTGTCTTGATTGCTTCACCTTATAGGAATTCAGGTAGTTTGGCAAATGAATACATGCTCCTTACCATGTCTTCAAGTGTCATATTTCATCTATCAGCCACTCCATTCTGTGATGGTGTACCTAGGGTTGTGTATTGAGCCACGATACCTTCATGTTGCAGGTATAAAGCAAATGGTCCCTTAATTTGTCCTTGTTCTATGTATCTCCCAAAGAACCACTACTACAAAAGAGGCTATTACTGGCAATGTAAAAACCGAAAAGAAATCCTAATTACTATCGCATTTTTGGTAGAAATCCGACATCAAATCATGCAATGTCGAATAGGGAAACCGACACCTTTGCTAGCGTCATGAAAGGGTATTGATGTCTGTTAGTCCCCTTAATCCACCACCAAGTAGCGTCGGTTAAAAGTGACATCGAAGATCACGTCAGTTACAAGCGACATTAAGTACTGACAAAGACTAACGGATGGAACAAAATAGTGTCGGTCCTAACCGACACCACCTAACAATTTGAAAAATATAATAACTAATATAATGTCACCCATAAGCGAAACCACAAACTATTAATAATAAATAATTTAAAAAAGAAAAAGAAAATCTATCTAAGTTAATAATAATAATTACCAGAAGTTAAAAAATATATATAAACGGAATATGTTTAGATCTAAGAAATGTGGATCGGGAAATCACCTCGGTGGCGAGGTATTCGAGGACCGTGGCAAGCTAAATGGGAGCGCCAGTACCGGTACGTTGGGCGTAGCGTCCCTTTTCAAGGAAATAAGTGATACGACCAATGGGGAATTGGAGGCCGACTTTAACTGACTTGAACACCGACTTCTTCATCTCTCCACCTTTTCTTCCGTCGGCGCCCTTGGTGGCTTTCGTGGCTTCCATTCTCTTTGAGTTTTTAGGGAAATGAAAACAATTCGTTTAGAAGGGAAAATGAATTGTTATTCCCTCAAAATTCAAAAAGTCACTTCTGTTTTCCTACATTTTCCAATCTAAGCACATAGATCTCTAAATCACACTAATTTTCTCACTGATTTCGCATCCAAAACACATCGAAATGAACAAAATCCACATTCATTTTTTGAACCACAGTGTGGGTTCTAATATTACATGTAAGGTCGAAACCAAGCTAGAAAACAGAAACTGAAATGAGAGGGAGTAGTATGGAGGCCTACCAAGTTGAGAACTTAAGAACTATTTGGGGTACACGGTGAACAATAGTGGAACCCATTATGAAAAAACTAAGCTTGGCTTGGTTTCCTTAGTAGATCTAGAAGCTCTGTGCGTGGAAACGGAGAAGTGTGTTAGTGGGATAGAAGGATATGTGCAATGGAGAGATAGAGGAAGGGATAAACTTGGCTGGTTTTGATTTGTAAGCTAAAGGGAGATGTTTGCAGTGTTTTGATTTGTGGATTTTTATAAGAGAAGAAGATGGAGGGATGGGAAATGGAGAAGTCGAGGAAAAAGAGAGAGGGATGAAAGAAGGTTGAGTGTGTGGGTATAGAAAGAGACGTGAGGGAGACATAAAAGAGAGGCGGTGAAGAAGAACCAGTTAGGAAAAAAAAACAACAACAACAACAAAAGAAATGAAGTGAGAGAAATGAGGTATGTGTGTCAAAGAGAAAGAAAGAAACCCATGTAATAGAAGTGTAACGTGAAGTAATGGGAGGAAAATGATAGTGTATTAAAAAGGGAAATGTCTGATAGATGTTGACAAAAGTGGGTTTTAAAACCATTCCAATCCCAATGCAATAATTAGTGTCAGCTAAAATCGACACCGGGTTTTACAATATTTAAATATAATTATTAATGTCGGGTAGAAGCAACACAATTTTTTTTTAACCGACACTAAATTTATGCCGGTTGAAAGAGACACGGTTTTCTTTTTATACGACACCGCCATTTGAAATGATTAAAAGCTATATTGGTTATTGTGAACAAGGAAATTTTCCTAAAAGCAACAAGAACACGTGTACAAAATAATATTTGTATTTGATGATTTTGGGTTACAATCTCTATTTGTTCCTCTGATTCAATCTCTGTAAGACTTTGATTTGTGGACTTGATCTACGGGTCGTCGAGGCTTTGATCCTGGATGAACAAGGGGAAGTTTCTTCAAGGGTCATTGGGCTTGATCTTGAAGTTTGGCGGATGAACGTTTCTTCAAGGGCCTTTTGGGCTTGATCTTGAAGTTGGATGAACGGACCTTCAGGGGCCGTTGGGGCTTGATCCTGAAGTTGGATGAACCTTGAATGACGAACAAATCTTCAAGGGGCTTTTGGGCTTGTTCTTGAATATGGATGAACGACGAACGAAGAACAATGAACGATGGATGAACTTCAAGGGGCTTTTGGGCTTAATTCTTGAAGAACGGATGTGTGGATCCAAGGGCCGTCGGGGCTTGATCTTGAAGAACGGATGAACGGATCTTCAAGGGCCTTTGGGGCTTGATCTTCAAGGTGGATGAACGACTGAACGATGAATGGATCTTCAAGGGCTTTTGGGCTTGATCTTGAAGAATAGTTGTGTTGATCCAAGGGCCGTCGGGGCTTGATCTTGGATGAAGAATCGGCACGCAACCAAAGTGCTTGTTGATTCTTCAAAGGTTTTGGCAAAGTTTCTTCAAGAGCCGTTGGGCTTGATCTCGAAGGTGGATGAGCGTTTCTTCAAGGGGCCGTTGGGGCTTGATCTCGAAGAACGATGAACGAAAAACGAAAAACGAACTTCAAGATAATTCTCTTCCAATTTGGGAGTAGAGAAATGTATTTGTGAATTTGTGAATGAAATGAATGGAATGGCTTCCTATTTATAGAATTTCAAAACTTGATTTTTGGATTTAAATAATCAAATGAAATAAGTCGTTTCTGCCAGGTGTTGACACGTGTCCTGTTTGATGGCTTTTCTGATTCTTTTCGATTTTTCGCCGAGTCATACGCTACATGTAAAATTTATGTGACATGTGAGCATTGAAATTTCAATTATTGGTCAACATTTATTTTACCAAAATTTCAATGTCTATAGTTATAAACGACATTAACAGTCTACGTCAGTTATAAGCAACATAGATATTTTATGTCAATTACACCTAATAGTAATTTCGACACCATGTAAAGAGTGTCGAAAATGTTTTATCCGCCACTATATTATATAAAACTGACACCAACCAGCGACACAATAAGCCACTTTTGTAGTAGTGAACTCACCTCCATGATCTGACCTTACTATTTTAATTTGCTTATTCAACTATTTTTCAACCTCAAGTTTAAAGATTTTAAAACAATTTAGAGTTTGGGACTTGTCCAAGATAAAAAAAAAAAACAAATATGTATATCTTGAAAAATCATCAATCAAAAGAAGAAAGTAAAAGTTCCCGAAAGAGACCACACACATTTGTGTGAATGATCTCCAAAAGATCATTACTTCTTTTGGCCTTACTTTGGTTGGTTAAATTAGTGGTTTTGCCCGTGAAGTAATCTATGCAATTCTTAATATCAAATATGTCAACATTTGGCAATGCATTGTCCTTTATTAGTCTCAGCATCCTAGCTTTGGAGATATGCCCTAACTTTCGAAGCCAAAGCATTGAGGAAGAGTCATTTACGAGCATTCTCTGTGGAGTTGTGTTAACACATTGAGACAATCATAATTATAAGTGCATTCAATTTGACAAAGATCACCATTTGGAAAAGCATAGCCAATAGCACTGTCAAACTGGTTTTTAACATAATATTTGAGTAGCATCTCCTATATAAGAGAAGCCATGTTTAACAAAATGAGTCACTTAAAACAAATTCCTTCTAATCGAAGGTATATACAATACATTATGTAAAGTTAAAACATATCCAGTTAACAACTTTAAGTTGACAATACCCACAGCTTTAACCATGACTTTATTCTCATTTCCAACATAAACATTATAGGACTCTTTACTTGTCTCCTTCTGGCTTCAAAATCCCTGCAAAAAGTTGGTTATATGGATGAAACATCCAGTGTCAAACCACCAAGAGTTTTGAGGTATAAAAATCATATTTGATTCAACTGTCACATAAACATCAAAAAATGTTTTACCTTTCTTGAGTAACCATACTTTAAAAGCAGGATAGTTCTTTTTCAAGTGTTCAGTTGATTGACAATGAAAATACTTTTTAAACTATTTTACCTTTCTTAAACTGCTTCTTGAAACCAAATGCGGATGGTGCTATGCTTCGAGGGTTAAATGGTTTGGTCCCTTTATAATTATCATTTTTGACAAGCATGATTTGCTCTCCCTTATCCTTGGTAGTGTTTGCAAGGTTGACCAATTCTATTTTCTCAATCTTGGACCTCTTTAGTCTGTCTTCATCTTGGCAACAGATAGCAATCAACTCATTAACACTCCAAGTTTCTTTTTTAGTGTTATAGTTCACCTTGATTTGATCATACTCACTAGGCAATGAGTACAAGGCCATGTGCATTAGAAATTGGTCAGTGATGCCAATCTCTATTGTCATGCGCATGATGTATTTAATAGTCATAGCAGTGGAATATTGTAAGCATGTATAATCATGTAACAGTTTAAATGGTGTGGCTCTGATACCACATGTTGGCCCTTCTAAAGATCGTAACCATCAAACCCTAATCTGTGTATGGAGAATTTATCGCTTGAGCGGTAGAACACAGTTATACCATCGCTTGAGTGGTAGAGAATTACATTAAAGGTTGATGACACTAACCTGCATTTGACGCCATCAAGATCACTGCATCAATACAACCTTCTTCTCTCTTGTGTGATCGAAAATATTACCAAACTCTCAAGGGGACAAGTTTATATCTAAACTTGAAATGGTAAACACGTTTTTCACACTGAGAGAATGGACCATATTGCTATATCTATATATATACTTGTAATAGTTCCTTCCTTCCATCAAGAAATGAGTTACCATCAGTTACAACTTCAATATAACTGTCCGATTCAAATTAGTTTGAATCTCATTAGGTTTCCCTCCAAGACTTTAAATCTGGAAACTGCATTAGTACATCAGTGAGGCTATATTCAATATATAACTCACTTAGCTTATAATATTACATTTGTTAAATGTTTGATGAAACTCACATTAAGTTTCTTACACAACAAAGTAATCCTAGATCAAGAACACCTTGCTACCATGCAGCGCCACGTACCAAAACTAAGCATGAACGACCATAACCATACAACTTTACCTAGAATAGGTAGGCCTGCCCAAAATCACCTAAACATGAGACAACATATGTCAAATATGAAGAGAAACATCAACACATCAAGTCAAAAAATCGAATGATGTCTTATTGAGCCACAAGAAGATGAAAGTAAAAACCATAGAAAAATAAGTAATAGCACTTGAATTTGACCCCAACACATGCAAAGCATGGTGCAAACCACAATAGAGAATAGACAGAGAAGGTAAGGAAGTGGAGGGATTGCCACCGACTTCATAGCCAAAGATAGGGGTTGGCGGCTAAAGAATGACTCTTTGAGTTTCTCTTGCTTAGTTATTCACTAATTATAATAACAATTACTTGAAATATAGTTGAGATTTTTTAAGAGATAGAGCAATATTTGAGTTTATTCACTAATTATGATAACAATCGTAAGCACAATTGTGCCATCAGATATAGGACTTTACGGAGTACATGGACTCACTTATTTTTTACCTTATAGGTAGAAATTAATTACTTTATGGCATGAGTATGTTTCCCCAACAACAAAGATGACAAGAACTTTGTAAGAACAAGTCACGTGCTTCTGAGAAGACATTGTGTCGGGGAGATTTGCATCTCAAACCGACCTACTATTGTGCAAAGTTGAAGTTTGCGATTAGAATTTAATTAAGGATGATTTAGGGAATATTTTTTGTCTACTACGCTTAAGTGATATTGCTCATCATCATATTTATTATCGTTAGATAAGTTTAAATTTCGAGATCTCTGTAGAGGATAGATACAAGTTTCAAAATTTAAATTTATCTGACAATAATAAATAAAGTGATGAGCAAAAATGCATTAGATGAAGGCTAGCTCTAATACCAATAGAACTCAATTCATACCATCTAAAACACTCTTTATTGACTTGAGCACCAAAAGCTTTCTATGGACGCTCCTATAATTATGATTATCTCCCTTTGTCTTGCAGAGTTTTGTGGCATTATGATTGCTTAACGCTCTTAACAACCTTTGATATTAATAAGTAACTTTTATTTGTAATCTTTATCCAAAGCGATCCTTATTTTTTAGTAAAAAAGTGAACTAATTGTGGGGCCTAATATTTTTCAAATTTAAATGATCCGAATCATTTATTTGTTAAGTCTTGGCTTGTCACTGGACTTCGCTAAGTGGCACTACAATCAACTCAAAACTCGTCATGTGGCAAGCCTTAAATATAATATTTTATCTTTCTTTTATATTTAAAATTTTTATAATTATTTTTATAATTAATTAATATATTATATATATTAATGTTATGTTTCCTTTTTTATTTCTTCCCAAATCCCCCCTCCCCAATGTTTTGCCGTAGGTCTCTAGGCTTCAGAATTCCCTATCCTTTCTTTCTTTTCCAGTTTCGTTTCTTTCTTTCTTTAAAAAAAAAAAAGTTCTCCACCCACTCAATGTTTTGCCGTGTCTTAGGTTTTAGTACTCCATCCCCTTTCTTTCTTTCCCAGTTTTGCCGTGTCTTAGGTTTCAGTACATCTCTACCAAATATAATTAAGAACTATAGATAATACTATTTGATCAAAACATAAGTTGTTAAAAAACTTGATATCCAAGGTGAATCTAAAAGTTATTTTGACTAATTGTCAAGCAGCCAAACTACATAAATAAAAAGAAGAAGAAAAATCCCACATCGTCTCTTCAATTCATCCATCTTCAATCCATGAGCTCTATGTTTCCAACATATGCGCATTTTTCTAAGAATTCTTGAAGTTGAAGAGCTAAAGTTGTGTTATCCAAGATGTCTACTGCCATTGACCTAAATCAATTAACAAAATGTTAGAATGATAACACAAATTGTGACTTATAACCCCAAATATAAGTTTCAATACAAACCTGATTATAAAAGCCATGAAATGATGGATACGAGGTTGTCATATTTGATGGAGCATTGATAGTCCCTTGATTATGTTGCTCTGCAAGTGTACATATATTCATTACATAATAATATAGTATATTCACAATAAAAAGTATAAAGTACCATATTGAATGAGTATTACCAGAAACTATAGTATTAGGTGGTGACATTTGCGAGGTATATTTAACTTTTGCCACTTTCTTCGGTTTTTCCAAAGCACTCTTCAATCTCTTGTTGGTTACCCCTTTAGCTCTCACCGTTGGAGGAAAGGGTGCAGAATTTTTTTTTTATTTTTTAAAGAAAGAAAGAAACGAAATTGGGAAATAAAGAAAGGGGAGGGAGTTCTGAAGCCTAAGACCTAACGGCAAAACATGGGGGGGGGGGATTTGGGAAGAAACATAAAGGGAAACATAACATTAATATATTAATTAGTTAAAAAAATAATTTTAAAAATTTTAAATATAAAAGAAAGATAAAAGATTATATTTAAGACTTGCCACGTGGCGAGTTTTGAGTGGATTGTAGTGCCACTCAACGAAGTCCAGTGGCAAGCCAAGCCCCATACAAGGTTTTCTCCTATTGATAGATTATTCTTGCAAAAAATTAATTCAATCCAAAACTATTTACTCATTTGATTGTCATGATGAAATTTTAGTGTTTTTAGAACATAGTGTTCGTCATTTTTTTTAACTCAATTAGACGCCTCAAACATTTCTAATTTGACTAATATTTTGCAAGCATAATCTATAAAGTGCAACTTGAAAAATAGATAGTTTAGGTCATTGAAATTCGATGTGAAATTGACCCACAACTAGTCTTCATTTTTACCCAAAAATGAGGATCCCTTTGAATAAAAATTCTGCTTTTATTTATACACAGGCCCTTTATGCAAAGGGATTCCCTTTTCTTTTTTTCAAAAAATAGAGATTAGGTGTGGGGCTCACTCCACATTGAACTTTAACTATCCGAACTATTTATTTTGTAAGTCTTGATTCATAGATCATCCTTACAAAAATTCAATTCAATCCGAAACCATTTGCCTATTTAATTGTCAAGATAAAAATTTCATTGTTTCTTATATAACAAAGTATTCATTAATTTCTTTGAACCCAATTAGATGTCTTAAACATTTTCGATTTGGCTAATATTTTATAAGAATGATTTATGAGGTGCAATTTGAAAAATAGACAATTCGAATTGTTAAAATTCGATGTAGTGTGAATCCTACAACTAATCCCCATTTTTATAAAAAAAATAAAAATAAAAATATCTTCCCTTAAAGATTTCCTATTTATACATATGTATAGAGTATTAATGTGAAAGAGTCCATTCAACAAGAGTGACTACTAATGAGATTTCGTTTGAGAAGAATATTTGTAACTACCTGTCTTGATCAATGATACATTTCATTTTATTTAAGTGATACAACTTTTGTCTTCAAAAGGGTTTGAGAAGGATAAATAGTTATGTGTGCTCGAGTGATGACAATTATTGTTACGTATTGAGCTTTGTAAGAATAATTTTCTCTTCACTTGATTGCATGCAATTTTTTTTTTCTTCCGAAAGACGCTTAATTGTACGAAGTTGTAGCATTTATTGTCTGTATCATCAGTGTATTATTATGATTGTGGTTGGATCCAGATTGTCCTTCGGAAAAGGTACTTGTTTGGTAGCTTTCTAAACATGCATGACCAGATCTCCACCTTCGACAGTTTTTCTACTGTAGTATAAGTTGCTTGCATTTTAATTTTTAACGTAAAGAGAAAGATCAATGTTTTGGAGCTTTTCATTTTAAATTCTTAAGAAAATTAATGAAAATGATTTGAAAATTTTGAGTTTTAACAATAAGGACAAAATAAAGAGTAAAATAAACAATATTAGGATTAAATTTTTAGTGTAAAAATATAATTTTTCGTTAAAATAAACAATACTGTGAGCTTTTCGTTAAAGTTCTCTTTAGTCTTTTGTATGCACAAAGAGATATGGATCTTAAAGTTTAAGGAGCAAAAGGAGCTTTTCTTCATACAATAGAGATATGTAAGAAAATGGGACCATATATATAACCCTAATCTGAAAGCAGGCACTTTAGACTTTTGAATCTGGGATTAATTAATTAAATATGATACGGATCACCTACTCTAATTTGTTGATTTATTTTTTAGGAAAACTAATGAAAAGGGCTTGAAAACTTTGTGTTTTAATGATAAGGACAAAATAAAGGGTAAAGTGAATAGTACCAGTATTGACTTTTTAGTGTAAAAATGTGGTTTTTCGTTAAAGTGAACAGTACTGGGAGCTTTTCGTTAAAGTTCCCTTATTTTTTTCCATAAAAAGCCAAAGTGGTCAGTAAATGAAGCTGTACTCGCACTTAACAATTTTAGAAAGAAGAAAACAGGTAATAAAAAATTAAAATAAATCTCAATTTACTACTTTTAAAGTTTCGTAATTTTTAACATTTAATACATGAAGTTTTTTTGTCTCAAAGTCATACCTAAAGTGTTAATTTTGAGACAGTCTCGTACATCTATTAATCTAGCTGTTAAGTTTCTGATTAATTAGTGACGTGGCGCCTATGTGGACAATGACTGAACGCCATGTCATTAACGGTATCCATGTGAAAATTAAAAAAAAAAAAAAAAAAAAGATTTAAATCTCTATCCCCCCCCTCACCCACCCTACCTTCCCCTTCCCTGATACCCACCCACCACCATTGAAGCAGCCCTTTTCGGGCCCTAATTTTCCACTTAAAAAATTCCCATCGATTCCTTCTCATGTTCCAATTCGAATCCAATCAACCATGGTGAAGCGACGGAGCTGGGCAACATCCACCCTGTCAATTCCTCCTTCTTTCTTTGCAAAATTAAAACTCCTGAAGATCAAAATCTCTCCTCCACGCAACAACACACTTGCAGGTCTACTCTAACCCGACTGCTTCGATTGTGCAGCCTTCATGGTTGAGTTTGGAAGCTTGTGGGGAGAAATTGGAAAATGGGTAGTTTGAGGGAGTTGGGTTTGGAGGAGAAGAAGAGGGATAGAGATGGTGGCTGAGTTGTCGACGACGAATAAGATTCTGTCGACGGTGAAGAAGATTCTGGAACTCGTCGAGGGCTTTGAGACTGGCATCGGTGTTGAGATCTAAGAAGGTGATGGCCATGGCGATTTGCGAGAGAGAGAGAGAGAGAGAGAGAGAGAGAGAGAGTTAAGAGAGGCGGCCAAAGAGTGAGAGTAGTAGGGCAAGAGAGAGATTAGGGCTGAGATGAAGAATGGGGTTGCAGAGGAGAGAAGGGAGGGAGGATGGATGAGGGTTGCAGAGGAAAGAAGGGAGAGAAGGGTTGGGGGAGGTAGAAGACGGGTGGTATTTTTTTTTTTTTTAATTTTTAATTTCCACATGGACTCCTTAATAACACGTGACGTGGTGCCCAGTCATTGTCCACATAAGCGTCACGTCATCAGTTAACAGGAGACTTGACAACAAGACTAACTAATTTATAAGACTGTTCCAAAATTAACATTTAAGTATGACTGTGAGACGAAAAAAACATCATGTACTAAATGTTGAAAACCACGAAATTTACCCAAAAAAATTAATAATGCTTGGCTCCTCCATGATGAGGAGGAACTTTCTTCAAAATATTTTTTAGCTAGTTCTTATAATTAATTAGAATCGTTTATGTTATAAATTACTTTCTAAAGATAATCTCACTAAAAATTAATTAGAACGAATATGATTTAAGTAATTAACTGTAACAAATAGATAGAGGGTTTATAACATTTTTACCAATTCCTATCATCTATTTGTATATACATTTCGAAAATTCAAATGATCTCATATTTTATCTATATTTTACATAGATGAGTTTTACATCTGATTTATATTATGAATTGTTCTGATCATAAGCATAAAGTTCTATGAAACAACTACGAATACTTTAAGAAGGAATTTCACCTCAAATGAGGAGCCAAGTTAATTCTAAAAAAGATTAGATGGAGATGGCTGAGATTACTTAATGCATCTGTGTGGTAAAGAAAGATTAATTAGCTTTTGGATTAATACCCGATTGAAGTAGCTGCCTTAGTGCAGTAGAGGACTAAAACGCAGACCCAAGTATAGCTTGGTGCCAATATAGTTACAAATTCCATGCCAAGTTTACAGCCTTGGTTTGGCATTTCTAAAGTAGTCCCAAAAAGAGATGTGGTGGTCCGGCTGAGCCTGTTCATCATTAAAATGTGGACAACTTGGAGCTACCAGGTATAATAGCAAAGACTTCTTTTGCATTATTGTCATCAATTGTTGGTTTAAAGTTTGTGCCTCGAATAGCTGAATTATCTGAAACGAATTTATTGTTATTGTGGTGTTTTAAACTAATAATATAATATTATGTGTAAATTTCTCTTCACGTGACTTTGAATATTGAACTCATAATGCCTCTCGACGGAAAACCCTTCTATTGCAATTCACTCTCTACATAGAGCCTCGACGCTTGAGTATCACTAGAAAAATTATTATATATAACTGGAAATAAAATTTTATCACGTGATGAAAGTTATAGCTATAAGACGAGATATTCTCCGAGTTAAACAACCGAATCTCTCCCCCACAATAACCTGTATTATTGTAAGTTGTAACTATGTTAATAAATGTGGATGGTTTACTACCCTTTATAATGTTGAATTGTGTGAAAGTAAAGCCTTTTCACAATGGTACCCTCCATCCGTATATACTTGGCTACCAGTCAAAATTGTAGCAGAACTTCTCAAAACCAATAATTAATGATGTTTGTGAAGGGATGTCAGTAGATGTTTGTTCATGGTGAATTCAGTACCTATATTTCAGAGTCCGACTCAATACTTTGAGGTTTTATATTAGTAAGTATGAGAATAGTTATTTACAGTGAATTTCGTACATTATATTTTATAGTCCAACTTTATACGTCAAGCTTTCATATTAGTATGTATGAATCGTTACTTACAAAGAATTTCTTATATTATATCTCAGAGTTCAACTCAACGTGTCGATCGTTACTCAAAATGAATTGTGTGCTTTATATTTTACATCTGTCGTGGTTTCACGTTAGTATGTATGAGAAATTGAGAATCGTTACTCACAATAAATTTCGTACATTATATTTCAGAGTATGACACAATACATGGAGTTTTCATCTTAGTACGTATGAGATCATCGTTACTAAAAATAAATTTCATAGTTTATTAGAATTTAGCTTAAAAAGTCAAGTTTTTATGTTAGTACATATGAGAGTCGTTACCCAAAATCCCTACCTTATATCTTGCAGTCCAGCTCAATGCAAGATAGAATGTAGAGTGAGATGTGCAAAAGTTTATATGCCATATTGACACCTGTCATTTGGGAGATTTCAGTTCACCATTGAGCCAGCATGGGGTCATTAGTTGTACTTGATCCTAATAACTTTAAAAACCCCACGTATATTTGTTTATATTATATCTAACAACTATAAATAGCTAAGGCAAACTAAATTACAACTTTGTCCTCCTATTTTCCTCTATCATATTTGTCTTCCTTTTCTCTATTCTTATATAAAATACTTTAGTTGAACAAATCAAATTGGAACAAAACCTTGGCAGCCTTTAACATTACTTCATAGTATTCTACATTCACCTCGCCAAGTTTCTACAAATAATAGTAGTTGTTGACATATGTTTGGCATAAACTTTCGACATATGTTGACAGTAATTAATATGTGCCTACTAAGTGCTAAACGAAATAGTTCAATAAAACTTTTTTTATTAATATTATGTTCTTATTATTTGAAAATCATGGCTACGCTACTGTTTAGGTCACTAACCTATTTTACTCCAGCGTTATAATAATCCAAAAACCTATTTAAAATAAGAACAAATGGTTTTGTAAAGCGGATAACTAATGAAAAATATTTAAAAACTTTGAGTTTTAACAATAAGAACAAAATAAAGAATAAAGTGAATTGTATCAGAATTGACTATTTAGTATAAAAATGTAATTTTTCGTTAAAATAAATAGAATCGAAAATTTTTCGTTAAAAATCTTTTGTAAAGTCATTCTAAAAGTAGAAAACTTCTGCAACTCCCAAAACTCCACCTACATGTCATATGGTAAAAGACAATTCACTTCACCTCCATAATTTTTGTTTCTAGGATTTTTTTTTAATTTTTTTTTTTTTTGATTTCTTAAATGTTGAGCATGGCAGAGAGATGAGGCAATATCCAAACGGTGAAGGCATTTAATCAATTTCCATAAAAGCACTTAAATTTTAAATATCTGCAGCTGCAGAAGCAGAAGCAGATCATCAGCTGTTGCGAAAAACACAGAGCATATTGGTACCAATTTGTGAGCTGTTCATCCCAACACCTACTTTTATCCCATAATATTTAACAATTCCTCCCTCTCACATGGCCTCACTTTTCCCATAAATTTCACTCCTCTCTCTCTCTAGACTTCTATCTGGTCTGGCTGTGTTTTTCTAGAGAGAGAAATGTGGGATTCCAGTGCAGAAACATCATGAGCTCCCAAAGCCTCCATTTTTTGACATGCTTTCTTCTTCTTCTTCTTCTTTCGGTCCAATCTTTTGGGCTCGACACAGATGGACGTCTGTTACTTTCTTTCAAGTTCTCTATCCTCCGTGACCCTAAGTCCGTTCTTGCCACCTGGAATTCGTACGACGAGACGCCATGTTCATGGAGAGGCGTCGTTTGCGCGCCGCAGCCGACGAACTCGTCGGAAAACTACCCACGAGTGGTAAGTTTGAATCTTCCCAACTCTCAGCTTCTGGGTTCGATCCCTGCCAACCTTGGCATGATCGAACACCTTCAAAGTCTCGATCTTTCCAACAATTCCCTCAACGGGTCGCTCCCACAGTCGCTCTTCAACGCCACGGAGCTTCGGGTTCTTGATTTGTCGTACAATTTGATCTCCGGGGAGCTGCCGGACATGGTGTCTCAGCTGACCAATCTCCAGAGTCTCAACCTCTCCGACAATGCCTTGGCGGGAAAATTGCCCACCAATCTGTCTTCTCTGCACTCTCTAACGATCATTTCTTTGAAGGATAATTACTTCTCAGGCAGTCTTCCGAGCGGATTCGAATCCGTTCAGGTTTTGGATCTGTCTTCGAATCTGATCAACGGCTCTCTGCCGTCTGATTTTGGTGGCCACAGTCTGAGTTACTTCAACGTCTCCCACAACGGAATTTCAGGGAAAATCCCGCCTGAATTTTCCGAGAAAATTCCAGGTAACGCCAAAACCGACCTATCATTCAACAATCTTACCGGCGAAGTCCCGGAAACTCAGGTGTTCTTGAACCAAGAAACTGGGTCTTTTACTGGCAATCCTGATCTGTGTGGCCCACCGACCAAGAACCCATGTCCGATTCCTTCTTCTCCTTCCTCTTCACCCAATGCTTCGTTTCCGAATTCTCCTCCGGCATTTGCTGCAATTCCCAGGAACCCAGAAGCCAGTTCGCCGAGATCGAAAAATGGGCATTCGCAACAAAGCCAGACCGGGCTCAGACCAGCCGCCATTGTCGGAATAGTCGCCGGCGACATAGCCGGAATCGGAATCCTCGCTCTGGTTTTCCTGTACATATACAGATTGAAAAAGAAGAAGAAGAAGAGCACCAAGGCCGAGATCACAGCAACGCTCAAGAAAGAAGCAAATACAAATTCAACGCCGGTAGTCAACGACTGGTCGTCTTCCTCATCGGAATCGAAAGGGTTCACCAGATGGTCATGCCTGAGAAAGAGAGGCGAAGAAGAAGATAGCTCCGACACGACAGCCTCCGACTCCGAAGAACATCAGACAGAGCAGAATCCTCAAAAGGGTAACGAAAACAAACGGCAGCAAGAGCAGGAACAGAGCAAAGGCGGGACCTTGGTGACCGTCGACGGCGCAAAGGAGCTAGAACTCGAGACGCTGCTCAAAGCCTCAGCGTACATTCTGGGCGCCACCGGTTCGAGCATAATGTACAAGGCGGTGCTCGAAGACGGAAGCTCGTTGGCGGTTCGGAGGATCGGGGAGCAGAGTGTGGACCGGTTCAAGGATTTCGAGAACCAAATCAAGCTTGTGGCCAAATTGGTCCACCCGAACCTGGTTCGAATTCGTGGGTTCTATTGGGGTGTCGACGAGAAGCTCATCATCTATGATTTCGTTCCAAATGGCAGCCTCGCAAACGCACGTTACAGTGAGTTCTCTCTGTTTTCCTCTGTTTTTCCTCTGGGTTTTGTGCATGCGCATGTTAGTGGAATAGTATCGGGTTTCGCTAACGTGCACTGAAAACCGACCGTAACGACGGTCACACTAAAAAATTTCATCTCCGACGGTGAAGAAGGTATAACTGAGCATTTGTTTTTTTAGAGATTATATTCACACACTTCAAATTACTTCTCTCACACCTTTTTAATTTTTCAATATTTTCTACACACCACTAACACTTGATAAAAAAATATTAAAAAATTAAAAATGTGTGAGAAATGTGTGGGAGAAGTAATTTGGGGTGTGAATATAATCTCTCTTTTTTAGAGATAAATTCAAGTCAACCGTCTGTAGTGGTATTTCTCCATTTGCTAACATCACTTTCCGCACAAGTCTTCCGATAGTGATGCTTCCACACAATAATTTAGCTCACATAATAATAACAGCCAATGATTTTTGCTTCTATGGTACAGTTAAATGTTATTTTTCGTATCAACATTATAAAATATTGTTTTGTAAACTTGATGTGTCAGCGAATCACGTAGAGTCTTACTTTTGAAGGAGTCTCCTTTGCATTTCTCATTGTCTAATAAATGACTCTGTGAATGAGAATTTTTTCCAAATTTGGTACTATATGTCATGATTGAAATTTGATACTAATTATGCCCTACAAATTTCAGGGAAAGTTGGTTCTTCGCCTTGTCATCTACCGTGGGAAGCGAGGCTCAAGATAGCCAAAGGGGTTGCCCGTGGGCTGGCGTACCTCCACGAGAAGAAGCACGTCCATGGGAACCTCAAGCCGACCAACATTCTCTTGGACACTGATATGGAGGCCCGGATTGGTGACTTTGGACTTGAGAGACTTTTGTTAGGCGACACGAGTTACAAAATCGGAAGCTCGATAAGAAATTTCGGAAGCAAGAGATCAACGGCTTCGCGTGACAGCTTTCAGGATTTTGGACTTGGGCCTAGTCCAGGCCCAAGTCCGAGTCCTAGCTCCATGGGTACATCACCTTATCATTGCCCCGAATCGCTTCGGAGCCTGAAGCCGAACCCAAAGTGGGATGTGTACTCATTTGGGGTGATACTGCTTGAGCTACTAACCGGGAAAGTTGTGATTGTGGATGAGGCGGTGCAGGGTCTTGGGCTTGGAGTGGATGATAGCGGCAGGGCCTTCCGGATGGCAGATATGGCAATCAGAGGTGAGTTGGAGGGCAAAGAGGAGGCCTTGTTGTCCTGCTTCAAGTTAGGGTACAATTGTGCGTCACCTGTCCCACAAAAGAGACCACCAATGAAAGAAGCCCTACAAGTCCTTGAGAAATTCCCATCTTCTGCTTCATCATCATATTATAATGCCCTCTAATGACATGTTTTGTACCCTTAATTTGTAGAGCGAGAGAGATGTATGTATGATTTATTTTATTCTCAAGTCTTTGTAGTTGGTTCATCCATCCATTTTTTTTCAGTATGAATCCATCTGTTTTTGGGGATTATTAGTCCTTGTAGTAGGTTTAAGTGTTGACCAACTAATAATTAATCTTTGTCAGCTCCGATTGTTACAAATTACTATTTCGGACTAAGTTAATTTTTGGGACTAAGCTGGACAGACTTGACTTAAACTGAGTAAGAATAAAACGTTTCGTGCAATGCCGGAGTAGCCACAGACTAAATACACAAAAACGTTTTTACCATTTTTTTAATTCACACTTTTACTTTCAAAACTAAAAATCGAAATAAACCCTTACATCACCTCCGTTTCTCTCTCTTTCAAAAATGACCGCTTTCTTCTGGGCAATTTTGTTAACCTAGATGAAAATTTGACAATTTGTTAGATGATCATCGTCCTCAATTTTATATGTGCAGTGATTCTTCATCTCCTCCCGTCGACCCATTTACCCAACATAAATTGGACAGATTTGTGAAGCTCTCTTAAGGCAGAGCTTCAACAAGAACTTTGAATTTTCAATCGGAGTTTCTTGACAATGTCAAATGATGAAAAGGGTTGAGGCGTGACTAATCTCGACGGAAATTTTTTGTGGGAATTTCTTGACGGTTTTGACATGAACATTTAGATTGGAATTTTTGTTGCACATTGTCCGTCAACGGTGGAGCGTGAATTGACGGCGTTGAACTGAAGATACGATGAAGTTGCAGAAGAGGGAGGAGGAAAGAGTCCATAATCAAGTTAACCCCCCACTTGTACCCAGGATTGTGTAAGACCAGTTAATGAGGTATGAAGGCCATGCGAGTCCAGCTAAGCTCATTTATTTTTAGTCCTGGCATCGTCAAACATGAGACAAAAGTAGTATCTAAGTCAGTCTTAGTTAAGAGAGAGGATCCTCTGCACCCAAAATTCTCTGTGGCCTCTCTGTGTCTTTGATATTTTTAAGCATGTCAACAGTCACATCCAATCAAATCAAGCTTCAAGTCCCGAGTCCCAAGACATGCTCAAAAAAATCAAAGACACAGAAAAGCCACAGAGAGTTTTGGGTACAGAAAATCCTCTCTCCTTAGTTAAAGGAGGTAAAACAAATGTAGCTGAATCATGCACATTAAAGTTATTAAAGTTCTTGGGTCATTAGTTAGGTATGTTGTTTTTGTCAAATAATTAGGTACGTTGTTGAAATAGCATTAAATATTCCCAGAATCGTACACGACTTTATTTTTGGACCTCAAAATAATAGGAGGTAGGAGAACATAATAGTGTCCTTATATGCAAATTGACTAAAGATTTTTATAATTTATATGCCAATTTGCCAATGGTGCAGATGCTGGTCGTTTTATGTCAAAGATTTGAGCTATGATGGTGAATTTAATGTTGATAAATACTTTTGTGTCATCGATTATCTTACAAACACAATCAATTGTTACCTAGTATTACAAAAATGCAAGAGATTTTGTGAGACCGTGATTTTGTAAAGCTGAAGTAAGATGGATTAGAATACATACACTTTAGAAGTTCGGTCACGAATTTAATAGCTTTGATTCATAAACAAACCAATAATGCCACCATCATCTTGTTTTCCAAAAAGGTAGGCAAAGTTTGCCAACTTTGCTGAGATTGACCATCCTTGTTTCGCAAGGTATAGAAACCTGATCCAATTGGGGGATCAAATAAGGGATTGATGTGAGCACCAAGTAATCACACTCCAAAGACAATGCAATATATACTCCTAGATATCTTCTTGGATTATCCTAGTTTAATATGATCATATCCTAAAATGACCCTCTTTTGACTAATATTAATACACCTTTCTAGGATTCATTTCTGGTTGCACAATTATCACATACTTTATTCTCCTACCTATGAGTCTCATAAATTGCTTACTAACTTGACTGTCGGAGAGCCGTTGGCTAGTACTCCACTTGTGCCTAGGTTAGGTAATCAAGTTTGTACATCTCCTCCATAGACAGTGGTCTGCAAATTTGATTCCACCAGATCTCATGCGTATCACACAAGACAAAGAATCTAAAGTTAGAAAACTCTAGCACCGTTGTCTACAACCTATTGCACCTCGCCTTTACACTCTTTACAATTTGATAGACAAATTTATTCTGTGCCTTACATCCCCATTCGTACCTATGCATACCAGCCTCGTATCCCCGGCATCCATACCATCCCCCAATATATGCATGTATCTCGCGTATCAGACTCGTATGCAAGAGAAGTGATTTTTGCACTCCCCTTTCTAACCTCTTGCAAATTGCAATGCATCTCTCATTTTTTACCTCTTCCAAATGCACTTTCAAGAACCAGCCTGAATATTGGGCTTAATGTTTGGGCTTCCATAAAACGGTTTAAAAGCCCAGGTGTCCAAATGTCCAGACAAATAGTTCGGTCCGAAGGCACTTTTGAATTTAAATTGAGAAGATCCCGCTCCCCAAAACGCCTCCAATTTTTAAATTCCTCTCTCTCTCTCTCTCTCTCTCTCTCTCTCTCTCTCGACGCAGAGACGCAGAGACCTTACCAGAATCTCCAATGGCGACGAATATTGGTATGATGGACGGCGCTTACTTCGTAGGCAGGACAGAGATTTTGGCCTGGATCAACTCCACTCTCCATCTCAATCTCAGCAAAGTCGAAGAGGTATTTTCTCCAAAACCCTAACCCTAACTCTTTACCTTTCGAATTACTCTTTTGCTCATCGATTTTCTCCGATTTGTGCTTTGCAGGCGTGTTCCGGTGCCGTTCACTGCCAGCTCATGGATGCCGTTCATAACGGTATTGTGCCGATGCACAAGGTCAATTTTGATGCCAAGAGTGAGTACGAGATGATTCAGAACTACAAGGTCCTTCAGGACGTTTTCAACAAACTCAAAATCACCAAGGTTCAATTTTCTTCGCTTTCTTTCTTGTATTTATTGAATCTAATTGGAGTCGATTTGAACTTCATTTTTTTTCTAGAATTTCTGCTGTGTTTACCATTTTTGTTTTCTCTGTGTGTGTGTTTTGGGTTTTTTTTTAGTACGTTGAGGTGAGCAAGCTCGTGAAAGGAAGGCCGCTTGATAATTTGGAGTTTATGCAGTGGATGAAACGATACTGTGATTCTGTCAATGGAGGCAGTATGAGCAAGTAAGCTCAAGCCCTAATTGCGTTTGTTTTCTTGAAATTCCCTATCATTTAATATCGATTTAGGGGTTTCATGGATATCACTCTTATAATGTGTCTGGGTTTTGCATTTTGTTGTAATTTGAACTCTTGAGTGCTTGTAAATCCGTTAAGGCGTGCTGAATATGTTTATATCAATTTGGGCTTCATCCATCCTTGAATTTAAAACTCGAATTCTTGTGAATTTTCATTTTGATTCAATTTGTTGCCTTTGTAGGAAATTAGGAATCAAAATTTAAATCCGACATTTTATAGTTATGCTCTTTCATTTGCAATCTGTTTGGTAGCACCTTTCTGTTAAGTTAGTACAGTAGATAGTTATTGGCTCCATCATGCTCTGCAAATTTGTAACATATGCTTGAATAGGATGCTAACAGAGCAGAAGCAATGAAATATTTAATTCAAGACAGTTTGCCTTTGTCAATACAAGCATGGTTCCTTTGTTGATGAAAATAATATGAAAATTTCTTCATTATTTGGAGGGTTCTTTGGCCTTTCGGCTATTTCAAAGAAATTAGGGGGAAATTATGTGTATATATGTTATACCTTTTATTTTAACTGTTAGTTACAATGCTCCGGAAAGAAGAGAAGCTTGCAAAGGAGGGAAAGAAGCTTGCAAGGTTGGGAAGGAAGGAAATAAGAGAGGTGCCCAATTGCAGTCATCAGCTAAGGGTGCAGCAGCTACCCAAAGATCTCAGTCCTCCCACACTGCTCGAAGAAATGATGTAGCACCTTCTCTGAACTCCACAAGTCAATCAGGGAAGACGTCGAGGCCTTCTTCTAGTGGAGGCCCTACTCCCCCTGCATATGATGAACAGGTACTTTCAGTAAGTAGAGGAGGGAGAATTCAGTCAACAAATTTTAGATTGTCTAATGCTAATTCGAATGCAGATCACGGAGTTGAAGCTATCAGTGGATAGTCTTGAGAAGGAGAGGGATTTCTACTTTGCGAAGCTTAGGGATATTGAGATACTTTGCCAGAGTCCTGAGATTGAACACCTAACTGTACTGTACTTGCACTCTTCAGTTTTGGTTTTCTTTGGTGTCAGAATTACTTGAAACTTTTCTATATGACCAGTACAAATAGGCAAAGTGCGAACTGATGGTTTTTATTCCTCATACAGGTTGTTGCAGCGGTACAGAAGATTCTATATGCTACCGATGACAATGCATCGGTGGTGGCAGAAGCTCAAGCCATGCTGTCTGGCCCCCCAAAGGAAGCGGAGCCCTTGAGTCCAATCGCTGAAGCTTCAGACGAGAAGGCGAGTTCAGAGACACAAAAGAGGAAAACATATCTGAATCTCGACGTTGACGCTGCTGCCATGAGGACATTATCTCCAAAACAAAGGACCTCCGACGCTTCTGATGTCCATTGTAGTGGGTCACCCCTTATGACTTACTGATCTCCTCAGTTCCATCTCTACAAAAAAACAGTCATCCATTGAACTTCTAAGTCTTACCTTTATATTTTAGGTTCCTTTTGGTATATTTGTCAAAAATGTAGTTCAACAAGCAATTGGTATGGGACATGGGATTTCATGCCTTGTTTGATGTATTTGTGTTTTTGTTCATTAAAATTAAAAAAAAAAATCAAATATATTTGGGATATGCGCATGCACAAACACCACCTAGACTATTATTTGCAGATTTTCCATCCCACCTCTACTTGTGGTGTGGATGTACCATCTATGTGAAGCTTCGTTAGTCATCGTTTCAAAACTCATTTTTGCACACTCGAACGCTTTTGCATATGTATTTCACCACTTCAAGAATCAAGATCCCCGGATGACTTGACTTGAGAAAATCGTCCAATAGGCCTTCGTCTTCGTCACCTGAATTCTTACCCGAAGTCGTCTAATGTGTTGCAGATGACACGATTGAACTAGATTATTACTAAAAAATGTGGTGCATGCGTTCTAGAACATGAGTCTGGTTGATAAATTAAGAAGCTTTTTGAAGCCAATGTTGCAGGATTTTCTAATAAAAGACAAGGAAAAAGGTCCTAAAATCTAAATGGTTAACTTGTGGATGTTTGGCATTGACCGTTGGAGCTCCTCTTCCTTCGGCTCAGAAATCGTCCTCTCAAACACTGTGTAACGATAAATACCTCCATTTCTCCCGAAAGAAGCTGATTAAGTTAATTATTTACCTTCACCTACAAAAATGAATGCACAAGCCATCAAGGTATCATTCCCAAATTTTATTTCTTTTACATTTTTCTTGTAGTTTCTTCGTTTTCTGAATCGAATTTCATGCAGGAAATCAAAGAGATAAATGCACAGCATGCCAAGGAGGCAAAGGTGAACACAGTAGACATCCGGTCATCCGCGGGGCAAGGCCAAGAACAAAGGAATGTGCGGGTGGTTCACCAGCCACATCCCTCCGCCAAGACAAATACCAGCGGCGGAGTCCTGACTACTGCCGCCGCTGCGGTGGCGAACACCCTTCAGTCCGCCAAGGATGCCATCTCTAAAAATGATTAGTGCATTACATTTCGGATATCAAAACGTACATGATCCCAGATTTTGTCATGAATTATCTATGAGTATTACTAAAAATTGTAAAAATAGCCTGTGTTTTTTTTTCTTTTTCTAATTGGCAATTTTGATTTGTCATTTGTACAAATGAAATGCAAAATGTTATGATATGCATGTTGAGATTGTTCTGGATTAGATTTCATGGTTTCCCACAATACTTAATCAGTTTCAGGCAATGCTAACAAATTTGTCACTCTCCTTGGAAGCTTTCACATTGCATCAAGAACACGTTTTCAATAATTTGTTGTTAGGAGTTGTGAATCAAATACACTCGGATCCCACTACGCTTAAAACACGAGCACTTCGGGGTAAAATATCTTGTCATATGGCAGATACTGTCCGGTCAAAATCTGTCTTATGGACGATATTTGATCAACCCTAAATTCTACTAATCCATGCATGTAACACCAACTTGTTATTTTCTTACGACGTTCCCTATGATTGACGATATTCGATCAACAAATCCTATGTACATTCTTTTTGCCGCCAACTTGTAACGTGAATGTGTGTGTTGGAGCGAAATTTCCTACGAGAAGAAGTACCTCCATAGATTTGTTGGTTGCAATCTTCACGTTTGCCGAATCTCTTGTAAGAGGCGTCCTATCCTTCTCCGTAGCTTGGGCAGGGTACCTGCAAAAGATACTCCGATGCTTAAGTCAGTTGATTGATTTTCTGTTCTCTGATTTCTCTCAGGGTCTCATTGCGTACCTTGTGTTTTGGCTCCTCCCCATATTTATAAGATTGCATGCTTAAGGAACAAGTACCACGACCTCTCTTCCTTTCCCACTTCCTTAGTGGTCCTCCGTAATGACTGTATGCTTCGAGAACAAGTACCACGTCATATCTTCCTTTCCCACTTCCTCAATAGTCCTCCGTCATGGAGGCAGTTATCTAGACACATGCGTCTGTATATTCCTCGTGGGCTTTCCTTACAGTTTAGCTTGCACAACACTATCCCTGGGTGATTTGTATTGGCCGATGAGTCGAAATCAGATTTTATCCTCCCACAATGCCCCTTTTTTCCCTTTTTACGTATGTAAAATAAGGGAAAACTAAGTTTTTCGATCACATGAGGCCTTGAAATTATACTTTTTAAGCCAAGCTAAAACTGTAAGTATTTCTTGCTAAGACCAAATTTGTGGAAGTTGCTTTTTTTTTAAGGGTAAATTTACTGAAGGTAGATTTACCAAAGCCCTTGTTTTGTTCGCCAAACTTGCGAAAGCCAAACAGACTCCTCTGCTTACTTTACGAAAGCCTAAACCCTACACCTTCCATGAAAGTCGACTGACACTTGTATGATTTACGAACGAGAGCTGACACGTGATTTACAAACAAGGACTGACACGAAAGTGGTGTATGATTTACGAACGAAGACTGACACAAAAGTGTGATTTACGAACGAGGATTGCAGTCAGCAAATCTAGAGAAGTATTTCTTCTCGTAGGAAATTTCGCTCCAACAGAATGTATAAATATCACAGCCATCCCCATCCCGGCACAGTTGCGGCATGAAATTATTCCCAAACGATTTAAAGCAATCGTTCTTTTAATTATATTATTCTCCTCCAATCTTCATCAGAATCCAGTTCTCTTGCTCCTTTATTCCTTTGCTGCCACTATCATATATACAAAAAAAACAAATATAACGTAACAGAATCCTTATTTATTATAATTTATATAACACACGAAGTCTATTTCTTTAACTTCCCTGTGCTTCTGATCAGCCCTTGAACTATCATATCATTTCTCGGCCGCCTGATTTTCCGCTCCGGTAACTCGATCCTTCAGTTTACTCTTCCTGTTTTCCTTTAGGGTTTTCGTTTTCTTGGTCTCATGTTATTTTAACTACCTCTTTGGTTAAAGAAGTTGGAAGCAATGGGTATGGCAATCTCAAGGCTGGTGAAGATCCTCTTTGCAAGGAAAGAGATGAGAATACTAATGGTGGGTCTCGACGCTGCCGGAAAAACCACCATCCTCTACAAGCTCAAACTTGGAGAGGTTGTCACTACCATACCCACAATTGGTATATACTAGTGATTATTGATTACCCCAACTTTTGCTTGTTATTTTTTCTTCAACTTACTATATGTAAGTACATATACCTATTCGAATTCGGATGAAGAAAATTGGTTTCGATTGATTTTTCTGTGACCAGGGTTTAATGTGGAAACTGTTGAATACAAAAATGTAAGCTTCACTGTTTGGGATGTCGGAGGACAAGACAAGGTACTAGCTTTTTCTTTTTTTCTTTTTTTTCTTTTTTCTTTGTAATTTAGACTAATTTTTCTGGTGTAGTGCTATGTCGGTTTCACTTACAATCTGGTAGAGAGTGCACATGTATCAGTTTTGCGTATCTAATAATATGTCGTAGTACTAATCTTTGTGATTGCAACAGATTAATTTGAATCCTTTTTTGAGAGAAATTTTGTTATTGCATTGAAGCTAGAAATTAAACGAAGGGTTAAGCTAATGAGAATTTGTTCTCGATTAAATATATGTTATATGTAGATTCGACCGCTATGGAGACACTATTTTCAGAACACTCAAGGTCTTATCTTTGTATTGGATAGCAATGACAGAGACAGAGTTTTGGAAGCAAGAGATGAGCTCCATCGAATGCTCAGTGAGGTCAGTTTCCTTGTTCCTTCTATAAATTGCCAACAAAACAACTTAGTTTTTGTACTATACAAATATCAATTAATCCTTTTTTATTTTGTTGTTGCAGGATGAACTCCGTGACGCGACACTGCTTGTATTTGCCAACAAGCAAGACCTTCCGAATGCCATGAACGTTTCTGAGATCACTGATAAGCTCGGCCTGCATTCACTCCGCCAACGCAGATGGTAACAACCAAAACATGCTACATACATATACTATAGGAGCTAAATGATAAGGAATGTTGTCTTAAATAGTCCGACATGTTATGTATGTTGTCAAACTTGAGGATTCAAACGTGACTTGGCCTTACTGACGGGGTCTTGATTTATGATCTGCCATGACTTGACTTGGCCTTACCATGGGTTTTAACATATCTGTACAGGTACATTCAGGCTGCTTGTGCCACCTCCGGCCAAGGACTCTACGAGGGCCTCGATTGGCTATCCAGCAACATCTCAAACAAGGCATGATACATAAGCCCGTGTCCTTTAATTTCTTGTTTCTTACTTACCAGATGTTGGATTGTATTTTAACTGGATACAGTACTTCATTACTTATATATTTTTACTGGATTATGTCTTTGCATATATGCAGACATAACCCATTCAGTCTAGCAAGCTTTGGCTTTCTAATTATGTTTAGAATGACCAAAAGGAGCTAGACTTCATGGTGTAATAATATTGCTAAACATGTTGGTTTAAAATGTATGTAGTTGCCGGTTTGTTTATAATAGGAAGCTATTATTGACACTCGAAAAAAAATCAACACGCACTTGTCCCTTCTAAATATAATGGTATTAGAGATCACTGTGGCAGTTCACACGAGAGGAAAAGCCCGCGTCTTCAGCAATGTTGTATGTCACTTCATTTGGTAAGTCAAGAATACTTGAACCAAAAAGGAGAGCAAAGGGTGTAAACTCATATGCCTTATATCTCTACATACTTCCATTTATGCAATCTTTCCCGAGTATTATTTCTGACTCGATCATTGACCAGTGTCTTTTATCTTTTTGGTATAACTTGACCCTGCCTTTCCAAGCAGAGCACAAACAAAATCAAGCCTAAGACAAAGCGCCAACCAGTAACATGAATTTCTGTTGAACTCCTATAACTTTGTCTCTTGGGCATACCAAAAGGAAAAGGAAACATCATTCACAGATTAAGATAGTTTGATAAATATTATTTATTTAAGAAAAAAACACAAAGTTACAAAAGGAACAGGTTGAAGATGAAAGGCTCTTTGAAATTTCCTAGTGAATTAACACTGAGGACTTCCCATTTCAGCAGCTTGATAGGAACAACTGATAGACTTTTGACAATAACTCCAAAAAGATACAGAAACAAAACTTTCTAGCTGTTCTCAACAGATCTTCACTTCTGTTCTCTCACATGTCTTGTGTACTATTTCCTCTATACATATGTTCATATTTCCTCTACATATGTGCAAGGTTCAGAGTTTAACGTTTATGGTCAGTTATGTCTTCGACACTGTGGTTTAGGATTAAGCGGGATTACCTTCCTCTGCAAAGGTGTTTGTCCAAACACAATGTATAGAGGAAGGTAAGGTTGCAGGAAATGAGCTACTCTACGATTTATGTTCATCAGAAGCTCATCAATAAAATGGATGACAGATGGCAAACAGGAGCCATTTTCTTGCTGGTGAGTAAATTTGGTGGATGCACATCATTTATGCATGATAATTGCAAACCAGTGAAGACTTTTCCTTTTATTTTTGGTCCATGGGAGAGGACCCGACAAGAGGACTCCTAGTCCTAGTCCTAATGAGTTGGATGCAGGAGTAGTTTTTTTGTCTCTGCCCTCTGCAGTGTTCCCAACTTAATCCACTTTATCTAATATGCTAAACGCCTTTCAACATTCTTATTAGTTGAGTTGGATGCAGGAGTAGTTTTTTTGTCTCTGCCCTCTGCAGTGTTCCCAACTTAATCCACTTTATCTAATATGCTAAACGCCTTTCAACATTCTTATTAGTTATTGCTACAATTATGCATTGGAAGATGAGAAGGTTGCTAGCATTTTCTAATATTTCTTTCTTTTGTATCAAGGATAAAACCCTCCCTCCGACCCCACACCCGCACCCACGGACAAAACGACACAAGGCATACCAAGGTCACACGAACCTCTACCACAACTCGGGTGACGGTCAAAACGGGACTCGCACAATCAATTGAGAATTGACCGACTAATGTCTAGATTTACAATTCATCCTATTGTCGTCTTACCAACCAATTTCCACCAGATCGCTAAGCGCCAGGTTTTAGGTGGTAATCAAACTTTGGTTCTTGGTAGTGCAGCACTTCCAAGGTGTCAACTCAACTAATCACTTGGTCTCATCCGTGACTAGGATTAGGTTTGATTGAATTGGATAACTCACTGGATTCATTATATGTTGAAATAAAAACTGGATTGTAACTTCAAAATCTTGTACAAGTTGAAGGCAAAAGATGGCTAGTCACTACTAAGGGGGAAGGATAAGTTTTCGTCATGGCTAATTCACCTGCTACCTTCAACTTAACTACTTTTTTCAAGAACTATACCTAGTTGTTCAAGTATGAGATAAACAACCCGGTACCAGTCTCCCTCTCCCTAACAATTAACATTTTAACTCATTAACGCTATCATTTGTCCCAGAAAACAAAACAAAAAACAAAAAACCGTGGTTATGTTACATGGTTGAAATCAAGTAAGACCAACTTACCTTTTCATTATTTGTGTGTTAGTAAACACATGACATATTAGGAATAGCCGAATAAGAACGGTAGTCACCTCACCTACATTCATGCACGTAAACAGGACTATAGCGAGTCATTCAATCCAATCCTAATCACCAAACAAAACTAGTACATCTGACCTTAACATTAATTTTGTCATTTAAAACCCAAACAACCAACATGACTGTGCCTGTCCATCAGCTTTGAACTGATCAGCCCCCATTGGCATAAAAAACATAATAATGTTTGGTGAGACAGTCAGATACATCATATGCAATTTTCGTTTTTACAGCGTGGTGCTTGACATCTGGCTTGGAAGAATAACATGGGAAACAAAACAACATAAGTGGTTGTTTCTTGTTGGTCATACGTTTCAAGTTAAAATTTCTGACCTTTGACTCTTCAAATTTCACAGTATGAACGACTATGGCACGCCTAATGTTAAGGACAGAAGGAAAAAGGGGATGGCGATAAAAAGATGCAAACAAGTTCTGCTTGCTTTGCTCTAATTTTTTGAAGAATCTTATTCTGTCATGAATCATCATCTTCTTCTCTGCATGGCACTTATGATACGAAAGGGATGTAGCTAAAACTTTAACCAACCTAAAGAAAAAAGGCAGGGGAGGACCACATACAACAAGAACAAAGACATCTCCTCACAAATTCCCATATCCTGCAAAAATTCAATTTCAATCCTTTCCTTACAGAAAATTATGGATGATAATTCACCAACAACACAATGCGTCGTTACTAAACATAAGACGCTTGTTACTATTAACATTGACATATTCTACTTGCTGATTGCATTTGCAATCGACAGATGGAGTCTGACTTGCAAATGTAACTAGGCATTCAGATGCATAAATGTACAAACAAGGTGCTTAAACTTGCAGACTACGGACTTCTACAAACATATGACGACGACGTTACTAAAATGCTCATTGCCTGCTTGCAAAAGTTACATTGCTCATTCTCTTAGCTATTGACTATTTGCAGATTTGAAATAAGGTGCTGGATCAAAATCAAAACAAAGAAGGGAGTAGGTGTTGACAGGGGACTTAAAAAGACCAACAGACAAACAAATCAATGCTGCTAAATAACCTTAAGATAAGTTGTTTAGACTTCAGAGTCTAATCTGTTAGAAAACAACTGGAAGCCTATCAACAACTATGCATTGTTTGAACATGTACTAAGATCAAGCTACACCAATTAGACTAGCTACTCAGCCACAACAATCATTTGTATAAGTGAAAAGAATAGATAAACGTGTTACTCGGGTTGTTCTAGTTTGGGACCATGTATATCATTTCAATTAGCATAATACAAATATGAGTCTACTTTATGAGTACTGTACTGGTTTTGGACATGTGCACAGGCACAATCACAAAGTTAAACGCCTCTAAGGCAGGACAAATTGTTGGCAAGAAAATATTTGGTCGTTTGGAACCTTGCAAACGTCTAATGATGAGTTTGATCATGTTGTAAGAGCAACCCAATCAAATTACCTAATCATAGCGCTTTGAACATTTGAACTTCGGAAGTGGACATTCCATTCTCTCTCTAATGTAGATCAACATACCAACTAACAAGCACACTGCTCATTTCTCACCTCTCTATAATTAGAAAACTCCAAAGTCATTGTTTTGTTCAATCATGCTGAACAATCAAAGACTTTCAGTGACCAACATTTACTTCTTTTTGTTTGCTACAACGTACTAGCGTTGCCCGTCTCCATATCTGGCGTTTTTATTGTTCCATTTCCCTTTTGCTTAGAGGAACTGAACTTACACTTCTATATCTACCCTCATCCCACCCACTGCGGCACTCATGGACACCTCAGGTTTAGTTTCAAGCTAAGTCAAGGTAGATAAAGGGCATAAAGAGGATGTCTAGGACTTATTTTTCTTGACAACCACTACATATAACAAAATGAATAAGTGATAATATATACTTGTGTCAATTGTGGGTGTATGCATGATATAAGTACTTAAACACTATCATATAGCAGATCAAGCATGATCAATTTCTTCGACTCATCTGTAAACCACCACTCCAAAACCACATGTCAAGAAAGAGGTGAGAGAGGTGGCGTTTTAATCTCACAGCGTTTCATTTTCACAAGTTTGGCCACAAAAGGAATGATGATAATATTAGAGAATGTACTCAAAGTAGATACTGCCAATAATATAATATGCAAAAGAGGGATTTTATGTTTAATAGTAGACAAAAGACAATTAGAGACTAACGAGAGCTGCTCAGCACGTCCACAGACGCACAATTGAAAGACGGCAACCTCATCTGCTGGTCCTCCAGTCTGCTCCTTTTAAATCGAGTATCTGGTGAGGATGAGACGGGTGATGCTAAAGCCCACGAATCATTTGATGTATCACAGCTGAATGACACATCAATAACTCCATTTGGGCTGCTGGGTACCAATAAATGCTTGCGTTTGTGGCCTTGGCTTTCGACGCTGCCTGCTAGTTCCTGGATGAGCTTGTAGCACTCATTTACCCTCTCCTGTAAAGGACATAGTAATATTCTACTATTTAGGACATCAAGCTTGAATTGAAGTACATTTACAGAAGCAGGAGATGAAATTACATGAGAAGTGAGAAATCGATGTATTAAGTACAAACCTTACTGACTTTAAGTACATTCATAAGCTGACTTTGGTATTCCACAGGATTAAATGCCTCAATCTCATCAATTACATACAGCATTGTTGCAGTGGCAAATACAGAAGGCAAATAACACGTAAATCTCAAATCTGCAATAAAAACACCGTATCAAATGTAAGATTCAGTACCAACTGGTGTCATTATGAATACATTTATGCCTTCTTGATACAGGTTTGATACAAATAAACTCATCGATTATAAAACGAAATGAAGGCTTATTTAGATTGCTCACCCGCTATGACTGATAGAAGTAGGCGCTCACACCTCCACAAAAACTCCCAATGCAGGTGGCTCTTCAAACCAAACCTCCTGATAATGTGATCAAAGTAGGAATTTGGGGTCACTGGATTCATCCGCCACCCGAGAGTCGATAGCACCAAAAGCTCCATTCTTTGAATGGTCTTCGCTTCGAAAACATACTTTGTTTCCTCCACCTAAACACAATCACGAGAAATCCAATAAACACAACAGTTCAGCAATTTCACAAACACTCAAATTACACAGGGAAATTTACACGTACTTGCAAATCTAAGAGAAGGGGCACATGGGTCTCCTCCACTTTGGCGGCCAACGAGACGCAGGCGACGGCAGCGAGCTGACTCATCCACGGCTTGTCCCTCTGAAACGGCCGGCTGGCAATGAACCTATCAAAGTAGTTCACAGCCAGAATGGCGGTCAAAGAGGAGAAACCATAGTGTGCCTTTACACTCAGAATCCACTCAACCACCTCCTTCCGAGCCGCCATCAAAGACCCATCTGAGATTTCTCCACTGAAACGCACATGGGTTTGTTCCTCTTTGGAGATTAGAGAAGAAAGTTCATCATTTTCCCAGAACATATCACTTTCCAGGAAAATCAAGGGGAAAGAAGATTGCTTTTTTGAAAACCCATCACAGTTCTCGCTCTCCTCCTCACTACCATTGTCTCCCAAATCTTCCTCAAATCCTTCTTCGCAGAATAATAAAGGATCGAACGCCATTGGAGGGTTTTGGAGCTCTTGGGGTTCTTCTTGCAGAGCCATCTTCTTCGGAGAAGAAGAGAACAAAAGCTTTGGTCATTACACAAAAAGAACAAGGGAGAGGGAAAGCGTTGAGCTCATGCCCACATCCATCTCTGAGTCTGTTCCTTTCTCTCTCTTTACTTTTTTAGGAGAGAGAGCGCCAAATGCAGGAAGCAGGCGAAGGGGTCAGAACCCTTCACGCCTGTCCCTTTTATTTATTTATTTACTTTTTTGTTGCCTTCGCGTTCAGCCATTACATTATATTAGAGGAAATCAGAATTTATTTAAAAACAAATAAATGCGATCTAAAAGTTCGTTTCGATATGCTTTTAAAATAACTGAAAGCTTTTTTTAGTGAAAATGTTTTTAGAATCAATTATTAGTAAAGATGCAAGTAAATTCTGAAAAAGTACTTAAGGAAACACATAACTAGTGTTTTTTGTATAAAGCACTTTTGAAACTCAAAAATATTTTCTCGAAAAACGGTTTTAGTCATTTTAAAAATACATACAAACAAGCACTAAAATTGTGAATATTTCTACTTCAGTGCTTTTAATGGCTGATTTGACAAGTATTTTAAATAACTAAAAACAATTTTAGAAAATATGTTTATAAAATCAATTTTTAGTAAAAATGTGAATTGATTATATAAGTTTGTGCTTCGTAAAAGGCATTTCAAATACTTTTGAAATAAAAAAAAATTCTCTAAAAAAGTTATTTGGTTACTGATTTAAGTTAAAAAAAAGCGAATGAATTTCCTTAGAATCACGTGAAGCACAGTTTAGATCTTGGGAGTTTCAACACCGTCAGATAGGAGCTTTTGATGGTTGAGATGGAAACGTGACTGTCACGCGGTCAAAAACTAAGGAAGGTCTTTGTTGTAGTCGGAAAAGCGTTGACTGCGTATGAGTGGAACGCCGTTATGAAATTACCGGGGGATGTAATACAGACCGACACGTGTACCAATAGCAAGTAAAAGATGGTCAACCCGGTAACAGAAATAGTGGAATGTTGGAATTACCGACAGTCGTTTTTTGGATTCATCAGAGATGCTCAACTGACAACTCCTCTTTTTTCTTCTTTTGGTCTTTCGGTTTCTTGCTCCCGAATTCAAACAAGAATTTTATTATGGGTATTTACCTTTTACAGCTTACTTTACTTTACTACTGGATTATAAGCAGCTTTTGGGTCATTTACGCTAATGTCAGTGAAAAATATATTACCACTTCTTTTTCACGCGGAAGAAAAATTGAAATCCCAAGTACATGTTCTGGATGAATCAGTGTTGTTTTTTGGGACGATGCCGGTAGCCAAGCTGGAGGTTTCGTCCGGAAAATCTTGCACGAGATTCTAGCTGCTCGTGAGGGCCTTCGATTGTTCAAGCTATTGGCAGTCTTAATTGTGAAACTTCTGCTGATGGATCGTTAATTGAGGATATTAAGCCCAGTTTACGGGATTTTGAATCGGCTAGAATTCACCACGTTCGTCGAACCACTAATTATGCGGCACATAGAATGACCAACTTGGCTTTATTTTTCAATTTTTATAGCTTTTGGTTCCTCCAAAATTGTATCCTTTCTTAAACTTATGAATAAAATCAGTTATCGTTTCCTCTTATAAAAAAAAAAATTAACCCAAGTACAAAATCACTTCATCAAAACTTATAAAATTCATCCAAATGACTCGGCTTATATTTAACGAGGACTCTATTGTTTAGGGCTTAAGAATGAGACAGTCGAACTCGAACTACTATTATGTGGCGTTAATTTATTATCATGTTACTGCAGTAAATAAGAACTTAAGTATCACATATTTATAAATCCACTTCATGTAAATATTTCGAGTCATGATAAACAGAAAGTTAAATCCTACCATAAAATTTCCAATAAAAAAAGCAAAGGGAAATTTCCTAGTGTATGGAAAGTTGATAATTTTTCTTCTTTAGGCATGTTGTGGAGATTGATCAAGAATTTAGGAAGGGGATCTTGTCCATGTGCATCAAAAGTGAAGCTTCCTAGTTCATACCGAGACATTGTTAAGTGAGGCCCAACAACACTTTTGGTCCGTTTGAAAGAACGCTACAAAGCTTTCATTTCATTTTCTCATTTTTTGGAAATTAGCTTTCATTTCAAAACTGGATAATTTCGTGCATTTACAAGAGTGGAGGGGAGAGAGACCATAGGATACAATTTGATTAATGATTCTTTACATCAAAAATGTTAATTGTGTTGCTACTTTTAGTTGTACTGTCAATATGTTAATCGACACTCAAATATAACCAAAACAACCTCATTAAAGTTGTTATCAAACGATAAAAACCATATTTTATAAGCAGACAAACTCATACGAGTCGATTGACCACATAAGTTCATAACATCTAATGCAATAAGATACATCACTTGCTAAAATGGTCAACTAATCTCAGGGTTTTGATTAAGTTGTAAAAATAAGGAGGAGGAATTCATCGTACAAAGGGGACATCTCATGGCCCATGACAAATAATAACAATAGAAGACGAAACTTGCTAATGGAAATCAACTGGGAAGGCGAGACAGCGACAGAGTGACACAATTTCCTTAACATTTGTTGCGATATTGTCTGTCCGAAACGCCATGCCCGGCGCCACATTTGATGTCCGCCCATTCTGCGCCGTAGAAAATATAGATTTACTATTTACTTTGGCGTTTATTTATAAACTATTGCAAACAATACACTCGATTTACCTCACCTGCTCCCTGCATGCTTTCTGCTGCTGCTGCTGCGACCTGTTTCATTACAATTACAATGACCGAATCTGATTGTTACTGTCTTTTTACTGCTTTCTCGCTTGGCATTTATATAGACAAACAAGCAATAGGATTCTCTTCCATCTTATTATTATCCCCTTCTCTCCTTTCTTTTCAGCAAAAAATAGATCTCCTTTTACTAGAAGGGGTGTTTTTTACTTCTCTCACACCTTTTTGGATTTCAGCCGTCGGATCGAATGAATTGAAGAAGATCTAACAGACAAAAAGTAATAGGGGTGTGTGAGAAGTAAAAAGGGGTGTGTGGATAGCACACCCCTTACTAGAATAGTTGATTTTTCAACAGACATATATGGATGACTAAACAGCCTCCACATTTAATAATTTCTTGAAGAGATGGTCTTTACATGATGTTAAGAGAATTTGACAATACCGGTGCATTTATATGCTAATATAATGTCATATTAGGGTACGTAGAAGGAGGACTTTCCTCCTTTTTGAGAGAGGTTTTGCTTTTGCTAGATACGTAGACGGAATTAAATTTGAATTGCAATATGTATTACAATTAATTTCCTTTTGTTTATTAGAAGAAAAAGACTCTTGACAAAGATTACACGATGATGATATTCTCTTATGCATGCTTTTTCCATCGTTTCCAAAATCTTTTAATAAGTTGTATGCATGCAGCTTGCAGCATGCACTGACCAGATCTCTTTTTGCTCAAAGCAGCTAGACTGGTCCTCTTTAAAGTTTTTCAACTTGATAATTTTAGCGAAGTAGAGTTCTCTTCCCTCCTATTTTCATCCACTTCTCTCCCTTCTTCTCGCACATTTTTTTGTCATGTTGTCTTTATAAAAAAAAAATCAATATAAATGTTGACGTGGCTTAACCGTAACTATTCAGGTAGGAAGGTAATAGAGAGAGAGATTAGGAGGAGCGAGAATTCTCCTCCAATATTAACTACTTGTGTATATATGGCAGCTTGGCTAGGGCAAAGGTCTTTGTGTTTGCACGATAAAGGTATACTGTTGTTGCTGTCAACCAAAGTTAAAATAAAAATAATCTGTTACTTGCGCAAAGAGATAAAGTTAAAGAGAGAAGAGAGTAATTAAACAAATTGGTTTTTGTTTTTCTGTCTGCATGAGTACTCGCTATCATACAGGATAGCTCTAACATTTTCTTATGACAAAGAGTGACTATTACAGTCTAAACTAAAACACTATCGACATCAATTTGGTCCATTTTCTGTTGGTATTTAGTACGTGATACCGACATAATACGGATTATACATTAAGTAATGTGGTTTAACACTTGCATGATGCTTGAATCAATATATGTTTGTATGTATGTTTTTATTTTATATAAGCGATATTAAAACAGACGGGAGTTGAATATAAGATTTTGTAAACGCTCTTATCCGAGCTACAAATCTCTTGCCATACTCGACCGTAATTAGATTTACAACAGTAAGTAGAATCTGGCGTGCATGCTAAAGCTTTTCCTTTTTAAATAGGGGTCACACACCCCTGTTAATTTCTGTCCGTTAGATCTTCTTCAATTCATCCGATCTGAATGCCGAAATCCGAAAAGGTGTGAGAGAAGTAAAAAGGGGTGTGTGGATATCACACCCCTTTAAATAATATCCTTTTCCCCTTCATGCTGAAGTTACAAATATGTTTTTGGGCCGAAGATCCCAAAGCACCGAAGGGAATTAAAGCCCATAAACAATATTCAGGCAAGTTCTGGGAGTTTGTTGTTTAGTATTGAAGATATTCTACGTACCATAGATTAATGATACCCTTTTTCATGTAACGTCGTATAATATGAGCCGTCCGTTTACAAATTTTTGGCCTTTGGGTCAAAAGGTACCCAAAACAAAGATGGTGGCCCCAAAAAATAAATTTATAGGTGTTTTGAACTTTAGTTAGGAATTTCAAACCTTTATTCGTTTTCCATTGACCAATCATTTGAAGTTAGTTCTAGGAGATTTATTCACCAAACAGAGAGTAAAAAAAATTATTGACAATTTTCAATTAGATCAACAACTCCAAACTTGTAGGACAAAAAATCCTAATTAGGTATCTCATTCGGGGTAGTGTTCGACTAGGTATATGACGATAAAATATAAAATAAAGAGCTATACATGTATAAATTATAAATAAATAAGCAAAAAATACTACTATAACTCAAAATAATTACTTAATTACTATTAAATCCTACCACATTTTCCAACCGGCCAGTCAAATTTTGGTCTCAAGGTCGACCGTATATGTCCAAGAGGGGCTTAAAAATAATTTTAAAAAAAACATGTTAAGTGATAAATTTTCTAATTTTCTTGTGTATACATATAAATTCAATAAAACCACACAACAAACATAATTTAAGATGATAAATTTGCACCTATTGCTAAATTTTTAGGTCATTGTTGAACAATAAGTTGAAAATTTTCGGCACCAATGATGGCGAAAGACGACAATTTTGGGCACTTACGCATGTGGCTTTGATAGGAGCATATTTATGTGACTTTATTAGTTTGTTTCTTTGCATTTACTTAGTTAGTTTCATCTTATTAGAATGTTTTAAGCTATTTTCGTGTGTTTGTAGGTCCTAATAACAAAGTTGGCAAAGAAGTGCATTTTGGTGCAATTTGGAGCAGTTTTGGGGTGGAATGGATTGCATGCGTGTGGAGCATAAAGGATGGACGTTTTGGTGCTTGAAAGGGCTTCAAACATATGCTAAAATCTGGACACAATGAAGAAGATACCTTGCAAAGACTAAGCATGTGTGTTGCTAGCTGTTTTAATCATGAAAACACAAGTGCTAGCTAATTCATCACTAGGGAGCCCACGACATGGACCAAAGAATGCATGTTGCAAGCTGTTTCATCATGATTTCTGCAAAGTAACAAGTGTGCTAGCTATTTCATCATGAAAAGGAGCCTATTTCTGAAAAGGAGCATGTGTGCTAGTTGTTTCATCATGAAGAGGATCCTATTTTTGAAAAGGAGCATGTGTGCTAGCTATTTTGAATGATTTAATCTTTGCTTTGTGTTGTTTATTAAAACCACTTGTGTGATTCTTTACTTTTTAGCACCTATAAATAAGCCTTCTTGTAAGGCTTGGAAAAACACCATTTTTTTTCCATACAACACACTTAGAAGGAGAGGATAGTGCTTGGACGTGCTTGCTGTTCAACTTGGATCGTTGGAGCGTTTAGGTGTTTTCTTTCTTTTATTTTCAATGTATAAATCTATTTACCTTTGTTTTACGTTTATGAGGAACTAAACCCCCCTTTTGCTAGGGGGGATTCAAAGTCATGATTACACTTGCATTATGAATTAATTACTTTTGGTTGTGATTTCATAATTTGTGATTTCAATTCGCTTAACTGTTTGATTGATAACTTATTTGTGTATGTTGATTAAGAGTGCACGCTTAGTTTTCATGCATAAGTTTGATGCTAGAATATAAGGGAATTTCACCTAATCGTTGTGAACTTATATTCATGAGTAGTGAAAGTTGCTATCCACAATCGTGTTAAGTAAATTCTTGGCAAGAGTATCATGCTTTTCATAGTTACGAATGCCTCGTCAATACTTATAGTTTTCATGAATATTAATGATCTTTGATTGTATCTCTATTGTGCTTTTCACGTAGGGAACTTTTGAAGAATGTTTTGAATTGTTATATGTGCTTTCCCATTCAATTCATTAACTTAAGGAGAACTTGAAGGTTAAAAAAGTGCTATCACGGTTAACCCGGGATATTGAGTTTCACAATTTATCGAAAGAACAACTAAAAATTGGTTTATGTGCAAGTGTGTCATGTGTGGAGAAGAACCCTCTAGCTAATCCATCATCCATCTAATTCATCCAAATTCGTGCTATAATCTGCCCTAGTTTTCAATTTGCTTGTTTTTAAGTTATTCTCATTAAAACCCAATCCCCCTTTTACAACTTATGTCTTTTGATTTGAATCTGCAATATTTGGTTTCTTTTGACTTCTTTGAGTTAATTTAGTTTAGAATTGGTTTATTTTCATAGTTTGAATCTTTTAAATTCAATTTTCGTCCAAGAACAACCTTAGAATTTGTTTTGAGTTTATTTGCTAGTTTTGGGCTGTTTTGAGTCACACTAGCATATTTTGAGTTGTTTGAGACTAGTTAAGTGTTTTGAGTTTAGATTTGTGTTTTTGAAGTTTTATTTAGTGTTTTGAGTCAGTTTTACATAGATTAGCAATCCCTCATAATTCGCAGTTTAGAACGATCCCTACTTGCATATATACTACAATTGACAACAAGAGGGTTTAATTTGTGTGTTGTTTACAACGCATCAGGCTTTTGGGTTATGTGTATGTGTTTGGGAAATGCAAGTGTATATGCGCTTAGTTTAGCTGGAAAAAAAATACCGAATTACCCGAATTCGACCAAAAATTCCAAAAAGTTCAGTAATCCATACCGAAAAAAATCCTATAGATTCGGTACGGGAATTGGAACTTGGTTGGTAGATGTTCGGTAATCCTGAACCGATTTATATATATATTATACATTTATTTATCATATATTATATATATTAGAATAACTTTAACCGTTAGATTTGGTTGAGATTAAATCTCAACCATTGGGTAAAAGACCTCACTCTCTCTAATCTTTCAAATGTGTCAGCACTCTCTCTCTCACTCAGATGACCTACACTCTTTCTCTAACCTCTCAAATATCTCTGCACTCTCTCCTCTCCTTCTCAGCTATGTCAACAAACTCAACACTCTCTTTAATCTCTCGAATCGTCTCTACACTCTACTATCCTCCTCATCCCTCTGTGAGTAGACTCAACACGTCCGACACCACACCTCCTCCATATTCCAGATCCAGGCTTCCATGGTTCCACCTCGAACGACCTCTATACCGAAGCTTCTCTGATATGAATGTGTCAAGATTCATGAAATTATTGTACCTTGATTTTGATTTGGATTCTAAAATTGAGAAGGTTTTGAACTTTCAATTTGGAGATTTAGAATTAATGAAAATCCCCATATTTCAATTACTGCTTGATATCTTTGTATTTGGCTTTCTGCTTTTGAATTTTGATTGAGGGCTTCTTCGATCTTTGCATTGTTGACTCTCTGAATTTTTACGATTTGTCTGCAAAGTTGGGATTTGGGATCTGCATTGATTCGATCTTCTAAATTAGGACTGCAATCATTCTCGATCTCGAACCGAAAAATCGAAACAATTTCGGGAATCCCAAAATTTGGGAACACCGAAATTTTAGTTCTGTTTCGGATTTTAGAATCACATCCCGAAAGGAGTTAGTTTGGGATTCGGGCTTTGGGTTTCTGTTCGAGATCCCGACCCGAACCAGCCCTATTTAGTACTATTCTGAGTTTCACAACAAGAATCAACAGAATAGTTAACCTGGGTTAATATGGCTTGCTTATTCTTTTAGAAGTTTGCATTCTATTTAAGGGTCCGACTTCAATACTGCATATTTTTAGTATTTTTCTATTTGTAAGCTTCTCAAATGAGCATGTATACGGAAAGAGAGCAATTAGCATTGTTCTATTAATAATTCTTTATAGGTTGAAAGCTTGAAATACAACTTTTAATTGTTAAGTTAAACAAAATTAAATATTAAAGACAAATCAATCAAATGTTGACAACACATCGATCAAACATTGACGATATTTGTTTGTACTTTCCGGTTTCCATCAAAAAGAAGTTTGCCTAACAAATAGACTCACAACTAATTATAATTTTATAATAATCAGGGGAGACTTGAGAAGTCTCTTATATAGTTTGATTCTTTTAAATATTTTCCGCTAACATTATTAACTGTTTAGAGCTCATGTCAGTTTAAAATATTTCACAAGGAAAAAAGGTTTGTCATTTAGAGTTAAAAATAACCAAATATTGGAATATATGTATTTGTACCAAGCTAGCAATTCAAACACCTCCAAAATAACAATTCAAAGCTCCAAACTCATGAATATTTGTTTGATGAACAAGGAAACACCGACAATATATAAACATTATTAGAAAATGGTTTCATGAAATCAAAACCAAAAACTAACAAGGCTTGAAATGAAAGTCAGATCGATGGTTGTATCGTAGCAAATCAGAAAGACATAACCTAAGACCAAGAACTATAGTCTATACAAGACTTGGTGTGACGACCCATCCCTGGATTTCTCGAAATATTCTACCCGATTATGTAATTTGACGATTTTACCCTTTTTCGGAAAAAATGTATTTTGACGTGGATGTATTTGTTTGGCCTTAAATTATTTTCTCGCTATTAAAATTTTATTATACCCGTCATCACAAGTACACGTTAAATTTTACAGTGTTAAAAATACTGTTTCGGATAGATTACGTTAGATTTCGCGCATGCAAATTCTATCCTTCTTTTCCTTCAAAATGGGAACCGTGACTTGTGATCCACTCACCAATCAAGTTCACTCCTTAAACCCCTCCCCCAATCAGAAATTGTCCCATCATTTTCTGTCAGCCAATTAGAGAGTCTTCACTCTTTCTTTCATCTCATTCTCTCTATCTCGTATCACTCTTTTCTCTCTGCAACTCGAAGACCACCCTCATTTCTTCACAGATCGAACCTGAAACTTACATATTTGGATTCCCCTCGACACCACGAACACAACCATACCTACCGATTCTCGAATGGACGAATTTTGACTCGTTAACTCGGAAGGTCCGACTCAGTGCTCGTGAGTTCGACGTGATCTCGACCGAGTTACAGATTTTTAGGGAGTCTAAAGGCCTCCACTCAACTCCCCGAGGCCCCTAGTGAAGGTTTAGGGAAGAGTTGACATAAAACTAACCAGTTTCGAGGAGTTAACTTTTTGGCCATGAGTTTCAAGGCGTTTACAGGCCACTTCCCTCCACTTTTTAGACTTTAGAAAGGTATAATCTTGTTCTTCTCCTCAAGACCTTCATTTCCATATAAAATTGGTCGAAAATGGTTAAGAATCGTGAAAGTTATGCGATTTTGAAAAAATTTCCAATTTCTGGCCAGCTAGTTCAAAAGGTGGTAGACGTCGGCGACCGACAAGGTTCACCAGAGAAGATGATGGAATATTCAGATGGTGTCATGTAACACTATTAATTTTGTTAGTTAGTGTTAACAGAATATTCTGTCAAACTGACGGAATATTCTTAACAGACGTCAAGGTTATGGCCGCACATGGTGGCGCGTCTGCCGACGCGTTCGGGCTCTGTTTTGATTTCTAAAAACTTGTGTAGGTTCGTGACGTCGTGTAGAACATTTTTGTATATTTAAACCCTAGGTTTGAGCAAACTGTGGGGGTTTTATTTAAGTTTTCCTAATATGTGTGTAGACATTGAAATTTCGGTAAATAAAATGTTGACCGATGGTCAAAGTTTCAACGCTCATGTATTACATAAATTTTACACGTAGCGTGCGATTTGACAGAAATTGAAATGAATCAGAAAAGCCATCAAATAGGACACGTGTCAACACCCGGCAGAGACGACTTATTTCATCTGGGATATTATATTCAAAATTAGGCCTCGGAAAATGCAGTATATACACCGGTGAGGGAGTTGCAGGTATACCAATGCTGGTCACGTGGCTCAGGTGGTTTGAATATGCACTGGTTGACTAGTGAACTTAAGATACCATAGTTGTGCACATAATACTCCTCATCGTAAAATGGCGCGTTGAAGTCAAGGGGTCGTTTGGCCGAAGATGGCTTGTTATTAGGTACCTAGGGGCCAAGCCAGTCGAAAACCTTCTGGCGTTGGCCTGCACCGAGTAACTTTTGGGATGTCGCTGCAGCGATGGGCACTTGTTGCAGTATTTGAGCCTAAAGTGGTTTTTCTTTTGGCTCGGTTGAGATGACATTGGCTTTGTACCGACTACATAAAATCATCAGACCGTCAGTTTTCTCTATGTTGAAGTTCGATATTCACTTGATAATAACTGGTTTTGAAAAGTCTTTAGATGGCTCATTTGAAAATAAATCAATCTTCAATCGTGGCAAAGAGTTCTGCTTAGGGACAAATTGCATTGGAACGAACTCGACCTTCCATTTTCCTTTATCCCTAGGTAGATGAGCATCCACTATGCTTATTGTCACCGTAGGCAAAAGGTCGGAGTCAACGATCATTTGTTTTTCGAGAAATTTGAGTTTTCCATTATAGATCCAGCTTTGGATGGCGTCATGAAATACGACACAGTTATTTGTCGTATGCTTGTTTGAGTTATGGTACTTGCAATATATTTTTCCTTTCAAATCCTCAACCTTAGGAATATTATGCCTTTGCCGAAGGTTGACAATTTTTGCAAGTAACAGCTGGTCGAAGATGGCATCGGCCTTGGTGATATCAAAAGTATAAATTTTTGACGTTTTGACAGCGGCTTCTTCGGAGGTCGAACGGGTTTGGCATCCTTGGAGTTAGCATGAACCAATGTTTTGCATATGTATGGTTTATCGATTACTATCTTGGTCCCGTCTACACTAACATATTGGGACTTTTCACCTTCGGCCGATGCATAACTGACCATAAGGTTTTTGTAGATTGTCCCTCGGGATAGGGACTTCAAGATCTTCTCTTCTCGAAGCAAATAATCATATTGCTTGACATGTTGAGCCAGTTAGTACATATCTCGAAAACTTGCCCCCAAGAATTTCTTTTTATACTTCACATCTAGGCCTTTTAAGGCAAACCTAACGAACTCGACTTCAAGGAGAGGTACTCGGCACCAGTTTTTGGCCGATTTAAACCTCGTGAGGTATTCTATTGGCGACTCTTCAGAGTCTTGAGCCATCCTGGCTAAAGAAGACACTGACATGTCCATCCTTGGTTGAATAGAATTGCTCATGAAATTTCTCGACTAGTTCATCCCAGCTCTGGATGGATTTGGATGAGAGGTTGATATACCATGCAAATCCTAGGCCAGTTAATGAGAAATTGAACAATCGTAACTTATGAATATCACTATTAACGTCCCCACATTAAGCAATGAATTGAGCCACGTGTTCTAATGACGACAATGACAACTCTTCAGCGAACAGGCTGAAATCCAGGATCTTGAACCCTTTGGGGTACTCAAATTTTTCTACAAAAGCAAGATATGGATGAATGAACTTTGGAATTTTCAGCCATTTTTTCAAGGCCGAATCAATCATTCTCTGAATTTCGACCATATTAACAGATGTTGTTTCTACTTACAGGTCGAATTCGTTTGATCTGCTGGTTGACCCATCACTTTTTTTCTAAGTCAATCATTTTGAGCCAAGTAGATCCTGTCTTAGGTTGTACCTTTGCAAGTTGGTTAGTCTTGAAAAGAGGTTACCTGGAACGATCAACGGGTCCACCTTCATGGGCTTTATTAACTAGTACTTCGAGCAACATGTTGTGTACAACGTTATTATCACGCATTTCTTCAAGTATGCTTTTTAAGTCTTGGCTGAACATTTACTCAAATTACGGAGATTGCTTTTTGAGTCGTCGTCGAAGAAACGACCTGGTTGGTGGGTCAGAGGCCTCACCACCGTCCTCATCACAATCCTCCACTGTTCCTTTAACAAAAATGCATTTTGTGGTTTTGGTAGGGATTTCTACACCACAAGGTTGACCACCGAGATTAACTTCATTTTCTCGGCGTGTTGCATTTGTAGCTTCTGGTGTCACGACAGCAAGAGGATTATGTGCCTGTAACAAGCCATATTGTCCTGGGTTATGGACTGGAAGATTCGTCGTCAAATTTTCCATGACTGTTTTCTTTTTTACTGTGTCTCAATGGTCAAGAACTTCGTAGCTTTAGCACTAGGTCATATTGGGCGTGCCAGCATGTTGGCCCTAAAAACTACCAAGCCTACGTGGCACGCATGCCGAGTAACTAAGCTAACTACGTCGTTCGGTTATGTGTAGGGTGTGCCAACTCGACGACCGAGCTCGACCGAGAAGTAAAATGTATTGATATTGCATTGAGCGCATTGCTGACTTCTTGATCCTGCGACTGCGGCCAAGGAAGGAACATGTCTCAGCCTTTGGGTTCTAGAGCCTAAAGACAAGACTGCTAGTTCTGTGAAGTTCACAAATCGTTGGTGCCGGGTTCGGTCACGGTAATTATATTCGTGAGAGTATAAGTACGTCAAACTGGCACCAAACTATATGGACGCAAGTACTCGAAAGAGATGTATGTTGTGATGGTGAATGTGGTTTGGCCGTCGGAATGCCGAACTCTAAAAGACACTTATGAATATCCAATCATAAAACAACTCAGCATTCAATGTGCAGAGCTTAGTAACATGTAACACATCACTTCGCCGAAAAGGCTGATGAGATTACCTTTACCAATAAAGACACAAAAACCCTTGTCGACCGAGACTTGGATAAATAACCAGTTGGTCGCAAAGTAGTGTTGTTTATCCAAAATGAAGGTGTTCCTTGATCGGCTGATTCTACAACTCCAGTGCTGTTTATCCAAACTTGAGATGTCGTCGATTGCCTTCATAGTGTTGTTTATCCAAACTGAAGATGTGTTGGTAAGAAAATTGGGGAAGAGGATAAAATCTAGAAGGTTGTTGAGAAGCTTTGGGCAGGGTAATTTGTGTGTTGAATTGGAGGGGGCTTTGAATGATGCACTCCCTCCTCTATAGCAAAACCCCTCATGGCCAAACTAGAATCATACTCGGATTAGGACTCCTCATCCTAATCTGATTAGGTATCGACCGATCCTAACTTCAATAAGACTTTGAACCAAGCTCTTTAACAAACTAGATTCATCTCCTAAATCTCAGCATCCCCAGCCTTAGCCTTAAGATTCCTTGTTGCACTAAGTTTCGACTACCTCACCCTTATCTAAACCAATCCTCATCGCAGTAGGATTCGGCCAACCCTTACCGGATAGCCCACGACAAGATTCTAAATAAATGCTACTGGGCCAAGAATAACTCTAAGCTCAGCCCAAAATAATATTTTGGGCCCAAATAGCATCATTTGCCACATAAAATGGTACACTAATATCAATTCAAAAATGTGATCTCTCTAATATTACTCTTTATTTTGATTCGCTTAAAAATCAAAAAAATTAAATACCAAATATGATTTTATACAAAAATAGAAATATTGTGATTCATGAGTCATGAGTGTGGTGGGGTCTCAAAATAATTTCCAAATATAGAATGAGTCATGGCATGGCTTTTAAATAAGCGAGTTTTAACGAAACACTTTCGGTACTGTTCACTTTTAACGAAAAATCACATTTTTACCTTTCCTGGTACTATTCACTTACACCTTTATTTGTCATTTTTCATTAAAACTAACACTATATTTGGACGAGGGAAATAAACTTAGAATTTGGATAAAAGTCAAAAATTTTAAATTGACAAACACCAATTCCCTTATTTGGATTCATAAACATATGAATTTAGAATTTCCGCGTAGAAAAAAAACTTGGAATTTAAGACCTCAAATTCCCAAGTTTAAATTCCATGTAAATAGGTGTCATTTCCCAATTTTTATGATTGAGAACTTAAAAATAACAAATTCCATATTCAATTCTATTGTTCTTTTAGGTTAACCAAACAAGAAAATTCATAAATTCTAGAAAATAAAATCTCATCAATTCAATTTTTGTCATTTTAAAATTCCTTAGTAATCTTAAATTTCTTCATCCAAACATAGTGTAAAGTTATTTTGGACTTTTTGTTAGTTTTCTATTAAATAAAGGGATAAGGAAAAAGAAAGAAAATTGGTGGAGATGGCACTTGAGAGTTGATTCTCTTTCCTGGTTTTTTCCTTTCTCCATTTCCATTCATTTAATTATTCCCTTTTCAGAAACAAAAAAGCAAAAGAAAAATGTTCATCCACCCAAAACAATACTCATTCACGCATGACTCACCAACTAGATATTTCGTTATAGTAGTCATTTAGTAATACGGTTTAGTGATATTTTTCTTTACTCAGTAGAGAGTTTTAGGTTCGAATCTCGTGAACAGCGAATTTGATATCAATTTAAATAGCTGACCTATTGTGTGGTTTAGTTTCGTCCCTCATCCCTTTAGTGTAAATAATACAGTTGTATTCATAAGTCATAGTACAATGAGCAACCATAACAAATTGGTATCGAACTTACAATCCAAGTAAGTCGAACTTAAAACTTCTAACTTACAATTGAATATTAATACCAGTACCATACTATTTAATTCTTTTCTTATAGTTAGAAATTAGAATTATAGGCAAATGTCTCATTGTGTAAATCCCAAATAGAAATTAGGTATGAATTCTATTAGATGTAGAATATATTTTTTATTAGTGCTTGTATTACTTAGGGAGCAAATTTATTTTGCCTTAAATATTCATCACGAAATCCTTAAAGAAAAAAAAAAGTATTGATCACGAAATTTCTTAAACCTTTTTTTTTTTTCGGTGTCGCACCTCTCTCTCTCTTCCTCTCAGTAAAATAGGACTACAGCAAGTTGTGACAAGAAATCTAAATTAAAGCTTGGGTTAATTGTAGACCAAGTCCTAGTCAAAGGGTACATAAAACCAAAAGTAGCATGCAAATTCAGACGGCAAATCAGAAGACGAAGACCCAAAAGAAGGAAAAGTAATAATAAAGCACGATGTGGGGTATCAATAAACACAATCACTGAATCGCATAATCCTAATAATAATCCACATGCTGAATAATTCCACGCACAATTAGGCTAAAGTTGTGTACTTGAAAATAAATGGTCAATTGCAAAATTCGCCCTTTAAATATTTGGGTTTTCTTCATTTTGGTGCTTTCAAAATCATCTTAATTGAGTTTTTCCATTTGGTTTATTGTAAATTGTATATCTACAAGAAACATGACATAATCAATAAAAAGGCGTGATCGTGTTAAGAAAATTGACAAAAATTGACAAGACTAAACAATATGATTTAAATTATTTATCTACATGTGTCACAATCTAAGTAATGATTTCAATACCGTTGTTTGCAAAAATACTTTGAAGTCCTAATCTCGATTAGTTCCACATTTATTGTAATTGTTCCTGCTCGATATAGGATGTTTCTTTAACGGCATAGATCAAATAATGGCTTGTTTCGTCCAAAAAATCAATCAAACTGAATTTCACCCGTCATTAACTCTGTCAACTTTTATAACGAAGCCAACCTACGGGGTAGACCCTTGTCAAACACACTTGGGAAGGGAAGACAATGAAGGGCCAAGTTGCAATAATCCATAATGTTCAGGCGATAAACCTAAATTTGACCCTAAAAAATTAAAAGTAAAAACAATAAAATAGGGTCGGCCGCGGCCCGTGGAGACTGCGAGGACGCCACGGAGCATCCCATTTGACGGGTCACATAAAACACGCTCAACGCCGTCGCCCACTCTCTACGCGCCTATTTCTCAGAGTGTTATTTTATACGTTCACAAGAAGAACTCACACAAACACACCCACACCCACACACGCACATTTTTAGATAACTTTGAGAAAACCAACCACCATCTCTCTCTCTCTTTCACTCCTTCTGGCGGCGCGTTCAGGTCACTCGCAGCTGCGCTATGGGACAGTCCTATTCGTTTCCTGAGTCTCCGGCGGAGCACAGTCCAAGAGAAATATCAACGAGCCGCCGTTTCAGCTTCAAACCGGTGGCGATTGTTTCATCCTTGAACGACGAAGACTCCGAGTTTCACGGGGAAGTCACCCAGGGCCGTGACCACACCTCCGATCTTCCCGACGAGTTGTTGGCGAGTATTTTTCACTTCCTCGGTGCCGGAGACCGGAAACGGAGCTCGCTCGTCTGCCACCGGTGGCTGAGAGTCGACGGCCAGAGCCGGCACCGCCTCTCTCTCAACGCCCAGGCCGGGCTCCTCCCTTTTCTGCCTGCTCTCTTCGCCCGCTTCGACTCGGTTACGAAGCTCGCTCTTCGATGCGATCGCAAATCGATCAGCCTGGACGACGACGCTTTGGTCCTTATCTCGATTCGCTGCAGAAACCTCACGCGCCTCAAGCTCCGCGGCTGCCGGGAAATCACCGACCTCGGAATGACCGCATTCGCGCAGAACTGTAAGGGCCTGAAGAAGCTCTCCTGCGGCTCCTGCATGTTCGGCGCCAAAGCCATGAACGCCGTCTTCGAGCACTGCCCGGCGCTCGAGGAGCTCTCCGTGAAGCGGCTCCGCGGTGTCCACGACGGCTCGGAGCCGATCGGTGACAAAATTGCGTCGTCGTCGCTGAAATCGATAACCTTGAGGGAGATACTGAACGGACAGTGCTTCGGGCCGCTTATCGTGGGCTCCAAGAATCTCAAGACCCTGAAGCTAATCCGCTGTTTGGGGGATTGGGATACGGTTCTGGAAAAGCTCGAAAATGGAAACCGGAGTTTGATTGAAGTTCACCTGGAGAGGTTGCAGGTGACCGATTTGGGGCTTTCGGCAATTTCGAAATGCTCGAATTTGGAGGTTTTGCACATTGTTAAGGCTCCTGAGTGTTCAAATTTCGGGCTTATCTGTGTTGCCGAAAACTGCAAGATGCTGAGGAAGCTTCACATTGATGGATGGAGGACGAACAGGATTGGGGACGAAGGTTTGATTGCCATAGCCGAAGAGTGCCCAAACATACAGGAGCTTGTTCTGATTGGTGTGAATCCTACCTCTTTGAGTCTAACTGCAATTGCCTCCAATTGCCAAAAATTGGAGAGGTTGGCGCTCTGCGGTAGCGGATCAATTGGAGATGCAGAGTTCGCTTGCATTGCTGCGAAATGTGTGGCGTTGAAGAAACTGTGTATTAAGGGGTGCTCAATTTCCAATGTCGGGCTCGAAATGCTTGCTTGGGGTTGTCCCAGCTTGGCCAAGATTAAGGTCAAGAAGTGCAGAGGAGTGAGTGGCGAGGTGGCGGAGTGGTTGAGGGAACGAAGAGGATCATTGACTGTGAATTGGGATGCTGGTGAAATTGGATCAATGGATGCTAGTGGCTATGCAGGTGGAGCTGTACAAAGCGGTGAGGAGTTTCCCGTTGATCACGTAGCGGTTGCCATTGCTCCAGCAAGTAGCAATACTCCAATGGCATTGTTTAGAACAAAGTTTGGGTTTTTCTCAGGTAGGAGTTTTGTTCCATGCACATTCAGAAGGTGGTCAGTTAGTGAGAGTAGTTCCAGTGCAAACTTGTAGGTGAAGTTTTTGTGGGCTGCAAAAGTTGCCGTCGGGGCCTCAGCTAACGTTGGTACGTTGTTCACAGTGTATTCATCAAATGAACATTCTTCTGTATTCATGGCCTGTTTCGGGCCTTTTCGTGATGTCGTATTGAATTTTTTTGGTAATTTGTTCGTTACATAACTTGTTTACTCTTTCCATGATATCAACATTTATGCGAGAACTCGAAACTACATTCGTTTTGATTAAGTTTAGGATGCCTGTTTGGTTTAATCTGAGCTCAATCTAGTTATGTCTTGCCTACAATCCAAGTAATAGTGCTCAATCTAATGTGGCGATGTTTCGTGCAATTGCTTTCACGATATGCCGACGGTGTTCAGTTTTGATGCCCCAAGTGTTCACTAATCGGTCTCTCTGACCATTCGAAGAGAAGTCGAAACTGCTTGTGTTTGTATTTACTCATCTGTGTGGAAACGTTGGTGAATGTACTTGAATTGATGCTGCATTTAACTTTTGTAATTTGACTGATATTGTTTAACCCAGAAGCGCTTCCGGTCATTTAAAAGCGATTTCATATACTCTTAGTTTTGAATTTCTTGAAACATTTTAACTAAGCACATGGTTAATGATTTTGAATTGGCAGCAGTGGTATTGCTTTGCCCACTTGAATATTGTTCCCATACGTTACATTACATGTATCATACGTTGCCATCGGATTGACATGTTCCTCTGAATAGTAGTACTAATAGGTAATCGGTGACGGTAAAAAAAAATAAAATTATAGGTAGTCGGTGACGCGTATATATTAATCAAATCAGCTGATTGTGCAGCACCAATTGCGCTTATGTTCCATGTGAACTATGTTAATACGGCGGTAAACATTCGTTTGCACCCACACCACAATATGATTTTGAAGGTCACGCTTACAGATATTTGATTATGAATTTTAAAAGAAAATTTACTCTTTTCTGATTCCCGTATGTTAAGGAATCTCCTACATCAAAGGAGATCAGCTCATCAACCACACAATCAGCTCCTCCTTATGAAAGTCAACCATGATATATGCCATGCAGCTGTCTTTCCTATTCTATTTTATTAGGATTGATTTAGTCATTTAAGTATGATTGTATTTACCATATTAGAATTGTATTCAAAGTGTATATATTACACACCTGTATCTTCATGCAAATCAATGAAATATACCAATCTTACATGGTATCAAGAGCCCAAAAACTCTAACGAGCATTTTTTTTTCTGATTCCTTTCTTTCCTGTCTTCATCTATGGCCACTGATCTTCTCTCAGAACTCAATTCCACCACTCCCACCTTGATTACGATCAATGCTACAGCCCAACTACCTGTCAAACTCACATCCACCAACTACCCATCTTGGCGTGCTCAGTTCAACGCCCTCCTTTATGGCTACGATCTCATGGGTTATGTGGATGGTTCTAATCCCTGCCCCTCAACCACTCAAACCGTGCTTCGCACCTTTTGGATTCGACAAGATCAACTCCTCCTTCATGCGATCCTTGCTTCCGTCTCTCCGCAGGTCATCTCCCTTATTGCCTCCGCCAAGACATCCAAGGAGGCCTGGGACAAGCTCCTCCATCTTTTTGCTAGCAAAGCCCGTGCTCGTGTTCTTGGTCTTAAAGAACGCCTTACTCTCCTGCGACGGGAGACCAAGCCTGTTTCCCAGTATCTGCAAGAAGTCCGTGTTATTGCAGATGAGCTCGCCATCATTGATGTTCCTCTCTCTGATGACGATCTCCTCCTTTACATTCTCAATGGCGTTGGTTCTGACTTCAAAGAAATTGCTGCGGTCGTTCGTTCCCGCGACACCCCCATCTCTTTTGAAAACCTCCATGACAAACTGGTTGAACATGAAGCCGCTCTCAAGCGTGATGATACCGTTGTTGCTGCCTCAGTAATCACTGCTAATGTCACTCAGACTTCTCGCTCCCACAACTCCAACCGTGGATCCCGCTCTTACAACTCCACCTCCAACCGTGGATCCTTTACCTCTCGAAATACTTCTCATGGCTCCTTCGGACAACCTCACTCATTCTCCACTGCCAACAATTCTCGTAATTCCTACCGGCCTGCCAATCAATCTGTCCCCGACAATGGTCACCGCTCCAACAACATGACCAACACAGGTTATCGTGGTTTCTGTCAATGGTGTGGCACTCAAGGTCATAGTGCCAAACGCTGTCCTCAACTTCAACCAGGTTCTCACAGTCCGCCGGTCGCCAATCCTACCACCAATGGCCGGTCCACCTCTACCCCAACGTGGTTACTTGATTCCGGTGCCTCCCACCATGTTACTTCCAATGTCAACACCCTCTCTGGTGTCTCTACATATGACGGTCCTGATGAAATAATTATTGGTAATGGCTCAGGTTTGGGTATCACTCATGTCGGTTCAACCACTTTACCCTCCTCTTCCTCTCAATCTTTCAATTTATCTAACGTTCTCTGTGTTCCTTCCATGCAAAAAGATATTATTTCTATCTCTAAATTTAATAAACAAAATAATACATCTATTGAACTTTTTCCTGATTTCTTTCATGTCAAGGATCTGAGCACGGGGGCGGTTCTTCTTCGCGGCCCGAATAAAGATGATGTGTACGAGTGGTCTCCCAGTTCTTTCTGTCAACCGCAAGCTATGGTGGGTGTGGTCGTCTCTCCCAACCTCTGGCATCGTCGTCTTGGTCACCCAAATCATCAAACTCTCACACAAGTTCTTCGTCTGTCTTCAATTAATGTGTCCTCCAAGTTGATCGAGTCTGTTTGTCATTCATGTCTCTGTAATAAAAGCCATAGGCTTCCGTTCGGTACTTCGTCTCTCACCAGTCATGGTCCATTAGATCTCCTTTATAGTGATGTTTGGGGCCCTGCCCCGTACTCTTCTATTGATGGTTTTTCCTACTATGTTATCTTTGTTGACCATTATACAAAATATGTTTGGTTCTACCCTCTCAAAAAGAAGTCTGATGTGTTTTCCACATTTGTCACCTTCAAAGCACTTGTTGAAAATTACTTCAAAAGAAAAATCACTAGGTTATACACTGATGGTGGAGGCGAATTTATCAAACTCCAACACTTTCTCTCATCCAATGGCATCACCCATCTTCTTACACCACCTCATACTCCTCAACACAATGGCGTCGCCGAACGACGACATCGTCATATTGTTGAAACTGGTCTCACCCTTCTTCATCAAGCTTCCTTACCTCTCACCTATTGGTCTTATGCCTTTAAAACAGCTGTCTATCTTATCAACCGCATGCCTACTCCAATTCTAAACCATCTTTCCCCATTCGCTAAGCTTTTTGATGAACAACCAAATTACTCCCGTCTTCGTACATTTGGCTGCTTGTGTTTTCCATGGTTACGTCCTTACAATTCCAATAAATTACTTCCTCGTTCTCGTCCATGTCTCTTCCTTGGTTACTCCTCTACTCAAAGTGCATTTCAGTGTCTTGATCTTTCCTCTCACAAACTTTTTATCTCTCGGCATGTTCAATTTGATGAGTCAACTTTTCCTCTTGCCAACCTCCCTTCGTCGATTCCCCATGTCACTGTTGATACCTCTCACACTTGGGTCTCCTCTCTTCCTCCGGTTACTTATGTTCCTGTCCACTTAACCCCCAGTCCTGTTGAGTCGGATGTTTCTTCTTCGGTGCCACCACACGTCACATCATCATTATCATCGGAAGCTGCTCCCGTCTCGGCCCCGTCACCGTCCGCTGCCTCGGCCCCTCTTGCTGTTGTTCCCAATCCTCTCTTACCATCCCCCAACCACCATGCATTGGCCCCTACCTCTACTGCCCCACCGCATTCACCAACCCAACCTGATCTGGTCCGTCCACCTCCTCCCATTCGTACATACTCCAGAAGGACTGCTGTCACCCTTCCATCGTCTGCCCCACAGCCTCCCCAACCTTCCGCCCCTCCTGTCTCCCCGATCATCACCCGTGCCAAAGCTGGTATCCACAAACCAAATCCTCGGTATGCTATGACTGCTACTAAACATCCCATTTTTTCCTCTGTTGAACCGACATGTGTTTCCCAGGCTGTCAAGGATCCCCTTTGGCGGCAAGCGATGTCCACTGAGTTCAATGCGTTAATTCGCAATGGTACCTGGGAGCTTGTTCCTCCCCTTCCATCTCAAAATCTTATTGGTTGTAAGTGGGTATTTCGCATCAAACGGCATCCTGATGGCACTGTGGACAGGTACAAGGCACGCTTAGTTGCCAAGGGTTTTCATCAACGCCCTGGTATTGATTTTTCAGATACTTTCAGTCCGGTGGTCAAACCTACCACCATACGCATTGTTCTGCATATTGCCGTAACTCATGGATGGCCACTCCGTCAGTTGGACGTTAACAATGCTTTTCTTCATGGCACGATTAGTGAAAATGTCTTCATGGTTCAACCGCCTGGTTTTGTTGACTCTACTCATCCCTCTCATGTATGTAAATTGAGAAAAGCCCTCTATGGCCTCAAACAGGCTCCCCGGGCATGGTACAAGGAGTTACACTCCTTTCTGCTCTCCCATGGCTTTGTCAATGCCATCTCTGATGCCTCACTCTTTCTCTTCAAAAATGGGACTGCTGTAATTTATTTTTTGGTTTATGTTGATGATCTTCTTATTACAGGGAATGATTCTTCACTTGTCGCAAAGTTCATTCAGCTCTTGGCATCTCGGTTCTCAGTCAAGGACCTGGGTTCATTGCATTACTTTCTTGGTGTTGAGGTCCTTCCCACCGCAACTGGCCTCTTTCTCTCTCAGCACAAGTATATTCATGATCTTCTCGTCAATGCCAAGATGGATGGTGCCAAGGCTGTCAGTACGCCTCTCTCCACCACTTACTCCCTCATGCTCCATGATGGCTCCCCCCCGACGGATGCCACTACCTACCGTCGTCTCGTTGGTGGCCTTCAATACCTAAGTCTTACACGTCCTGACATCTCTTTCGCTGTCAATAAGCTCTCTCAGTTTATGCACTATCCTTCGGAAACTCACTGGCAGGCACTCAAGCATCTTCTTCGCTACTTGAAGGGCACCATTTCCTTTGGCCTTCACCTTTGTCGTCGCCCCACTCATCGTCTATATGCCTTTTCCGATGCCGACTGGGCTGGTGATCGTGATGATCGTAAGTCTACGACTGGCTACGTTGTCTATCTCGGTGGAAATCTCATCTCTTGGAGCTCTCGTAAGCAGCGATCTGTCTCTCGCTCTTCCACCGAAGCCGAATATAGGGCTATTGCTGCCACCACTGCTGAACTCACATGGATTCAGTCTTTACTGCGAGAACTTGGCATTCCTCTCCCCACAACCCCAGTTGTTTCTTGTGATAACATTGGAGCCATGTTCTACTGTGCTAATCCTGTTCTTCATTCCCGTATGAAACACATCGATATTGATTTTCAGTTTGTCCGGGATCGTGTCACTCGTGGTCTTCTTCACGTCTCTCATGTCTCCACTACTGATCAGCTTGCTGACGCACTCACTAAACCCTTGCCACGTCCTCGTTTTCATCTCCTTCGTTCCAAGATCGGTGTCTCCGATGGTGCCACCGTCTTGCGGGGGCGTGTTAAGGAATCTCCTACATCAAAGGAGATCAGCTCATCAACCACACAATCAGCTCCTCCTTATGAAAGTCAACCATGATATATGCCATGCAGCTGTCTTTCCTATTCTATTTGATTAGGATTGATTTAGTCATTTAAGTATGATTGTATTTACCATATTAGAATTGTATTCAAAGTGTATATATTACACACCTGTATCTTCATGCAAATCAATGAAATATACCAATCTTACACCGTAGACGTATGCAAAAGTTATGTAGTGAAATGATTCACTTTCTTATATTTTAGTAAATATATAGAACTCAAGAATTAATATGATTCGAAATCATCTTTCTCGTAAGCAAACATACTCTTAAGAGTATTTTAGAAATCAAACTAGTTTTTATTCCGTTACTAAACGCAACGCTTTGTTGGGATTTAACTTAATTTTCTTTATGATTCCTAACTGTTAGTGAACACTTTAATCGGTAGGTCTTTCCATTTCATGCTCACTTTGATTACTTCTTGTTTTGATTTCATGTATGTAAACGTACCCTAAAGTGATTCATACTAACATTAGTTTTAAGGAAATTTACAAAAATAAACCTCATTCGTAAGAATTAGTCTTGTAAACTTTTGCCGCCACTGCCACCACCACCACCTCAATCATAGGCGCCACAACTTCCTCCACAATTGCTATCGCCAACGCCACCGCCATCATTGCCACCACCATCATTACCACCACTATTGCCACAACTGACACCACTGCCACCACAACCCCCACCGCAGCTGCTATTGTTGCCCCTACGATCATTGTTACCTTTGCATATCAACCACCACCCCACTATTGACACCACCTTCATACCCCCGACCATTGTCGCTACCATCACCACCACTTCCCAAGGAATGCTACTGAGAAGATCCTTCTACTTCCTCTTTAGTCGACTCGGGTGGTCTACTGGAAGTCGCATAATTATCGGTTTTTATGATTTATTTGATTTACAACTGAATTTGGAGGCTTCAAGATCTTCCCCGCCACCGTTGTCGTCGCCATGTCCATTTTTGTCATTATATACAATTTTATCATTTTTATATTGACATTTACCAAATGTTTTTTCACCGCTTTTTGTACTTGTAACACTTTAAAAATACAGTTTATTCATCTACTTCATTTACAGCTAGTTGTTTTTAAAACACAGCTGATACAGTTTTTTTTAAACACAACAAAACCTAGTTGGCCCTTAGAGTGGCTTGCCTCTTGGCTCATAGCATTCTAATGTAATTTTGTATTCCTTTATGGCCATTGTCAACCATAAAATAATAATTTAAAAAATATGCTTGTCAATTGATTTGCCCCATAACACTACCATTTAGTCTCATTTTACATTTTAAAATTGGTTTTGTCTCACTTTGCCATCTTGAAATTGCCATTTTCATCTCATTTAGTCTACATTCAGCCTATTTCATCTATTTCGTCAAATAGACGTTAAATTGAAGGGTAATATAAACATTTTATTTTTGACACAACTCTTTGCCTTAAGCCTGCCCGCCAGAACAATCCTAATTCTATTTTTCACAACTCTAAGTTTAAACCACGTTCATCTCTCTTGCGAATTGCTATGGAGTTGTAGCTGCAACCGTTAGCAAAAGAAAAAACTGGTTGTGTTTCAAATTGTAATCCAAGCCACTCATTGAGTCCAATGGCTACAACTACATTTCTGTGCAAATCTGCAAAAAAACTAATCCATGCGGAGTTTGAATTAGAGTTATATAAAATGGAGTTGGGATTGTTTTAGTAGGCAAGTTGGGACAAATAGCTATGTAAAAAAAATGCTCATACTATTACTTTGTACTACAGTCTAATGGTATTCTTCTTCACTTATAAGTGAAAGATCTTAAGTTCGATCTTTGGCAATGACAAAGTTGAACCACATTATTATGGTAAGCCCGTTATAAGACTTAGCTCACTCTCTCACTTTCTTGTAAATGAGGAAAACAAAGTTCGATCTTTAACGTTTATTTGACAGAATTGAGGAAAACAAAGTGAACTGAGACTAATAATACGAAAAATTGTTGTGGCCTATATTTTCTAGAGAGGTGCGGCAAAGAAAAGAAGAGAGATTGGAGAATAGTCTTGAGGAATTGTGTTGTTATGTTATTCTATTCCCCAGTCCTTGTGCCTTTATTTATAGTAATTAGGAGGAGAGAAACTTGTTCTCCAAGTAATACAAAGTCTATTAGGAAAGATCTTCTAAATCCCAAAGGATTCCTACTTTATCTCTACTTAGGATTTACACAATCACATATTGATAAGAACATATGTCACAACACTCCCCCTTGAGTGTGCAAATACTCAAGTAGATGGCGCATCAGATCTTCAGGCAAATGTAGAAGCAGTTAGTCTCGTCTTGTTGGCACAAGTAGCGAATGCGAATCTCAAAACAAACGGAAGAATGCATAGGTAGTAAAACTCACAAAACCTCGCTATGGCAAAACCCAAGGTGGGAGAAAAACCCATAGACTAAGGAGAAAAGTGAGAAGTTGCACTAAGTCAAAACTATACGTCTTCTGGACGCAAGTAGAAGAGCTCACAAGGGTATGATCAGCCCAGGATGGGTGCCTCGTTAAAACCTAGTTAGGTAGAAAAAACCCAGTGGGAAAAAATGCTCCTAATCGTAGGGAAAAGAGTACATTAAGATCAAGTGAGTATATTTCTGGATACTCCCCCTGAGTTTGACAAAACTTCCAAATGAAACTACAAGCATTACAAATGAGAAAGTTACGCATACCAATTCATCAGACAAGCTTCTAGAAGGGTAGACTTCGGCAGTGACTCTGTGTAGATGTCGGCAAGGTTGTCTGGGATTGGACTGCTTGACTTCAATCTTCTGATGCTCATGCTGATGTAGACACAATATGCTTGGTGTTGACTTGTTGGATGTATCATGATCTGGTTGATACATACATCGTTATCTTCATGAATCGTTGTTGGGACTCAACGATGGATGAAAATCGCAGGGATTTTGAATATGCTCAACAAGAGTTTTCGACTACATCTCTCACGTGATGAGACATAATGAGTCTTGGAACGATTCAAAGGTTTCGTAACAAAAGGTCTATCTGGTTGACCTCCAAGACATTGCGGTGTTCCTTAATGGTAAAGACATAACCATGCGGGAATGTACCTTGTGCGGTCAGATAAACGGTCTAATTCAGCGAATCCCACAAGGTAGGCATCATTCCGAAGATCAAGGGGGTGTGATCTATTCTGAGATGCATAGGGATAGATAAGCCCAAATCCGTAGTAATGGAAAAACGTCTTTAACACCAAGTTTGGTGGTAGCGTGTTAGGCGCAGTGCTGCTTTATGCCAAAAGATTATCAGCACATAAGATGTTTGACCTAGTGCATTTGAGCTAAGTACAACAAACGCCAATGGTACTTAGATATGGCTGCCTCACGTTCCAATATGGAATCTTATGCTCCATACCCTCCGTAAAGGTCTCATTTGCATCTAACATACAGACGATCAGGGTATACTTAGACACAACACCTTCTGGGTCTAGTTCGAGTGGTGGACCAGAATACCATCAAAACTAGCTCGAAACTTTAGGTCGAGGAAATGTCAAGTTCTCCCCAGATCATTCATCTTATAGTCTGACATGCGAGTTAATTTTCTCAACTCTAGCAATTTTGGATTTTGTACACGCAGGGGCATATATCCCTAACTGATCAAATATTCACTAAGACGGGTATACCACATCCGCCCGGATAGTTCTGCATCCGTAAAGTGAAGACCTCATCAGAAACGAGAGGGTGTTCTTGTGGTCTAGAACTATTTGAATCAGTACATGTAAGTCCTTTGGAAACTCCATGTAGGTTCATATCACGATCCCAGAGATACTACAACCACGTTTGTAATGCTGCAATCAATCACATGGCGTATGAGAGAAACCTTGTGCCAAGGCGTCATATTGCACTATTTCATTCATCTCATTCGTTATAGATTGATTCTTTTAGTTGACCAATCAGTTCTACGTCGACATTAATCAACAGAACGCGGTTCGTTATCGTCATTTATGTCGGTACCATATAAATGAAACATCATCTATGATAATCTCATTCCAATTCCATATCTCATCCAAACTAGTATACAGGACCAAGAACTTTAGGTCTCGGGAGTAATCCGGATTTATTCTCATGAGATGAAAAAGTTTGAGACAGCGATCGAGGGGCGGATTCGTTCGTGCCACGTTCCTCCACTTTTGGGGAGGTGAATCCTCGAACCGAGTGATCTACCATGCTTCTGGCATAAGATAGATTGATTGGCTAGCCGTCAATGTACGAGGGTCGGCCACAATTGTGGCGTTCCTACTGTTAGGACAAAGGTCTGAAGTACATTTGGTACACATCTTTGCAGGCACATTTGCAGCTAGTACATGTGATCTCATCACTTTTACTAGATCAGAGGAAGTGTCTGGTTAAACTCTGATGATCTAGATTGGGATCAATATGAGACATAGTGGGGACGTCCACGATAATTCGCGTCATTCTTTACGAACGGTGACGTTCATATCTCCCCCTAACGACGGGAAGACTGTCTCATAAAAGTGACAATCCGCAAAATGAGCGGTAAAGAGATCGCCTGGCAAAGGTTATTAGTAACGAATATTAGAAGGAGAATCATAACCGACATAGATGTCCATCCTTCCCTGAGGACCCCTTTGTTCTTGTGTACGTAAGGGCGGCACAAATGGCACATAGACCGCACAACTAAAGACGCACAGATGCGATATGTCAGGTTCGTATCTGGTAACCAACTGACACGCGCTTTATAAGGTTGGGTCGTGACGGGCCTCAGGCGGACCAACATGGTTGCTTGCAATATTGCATGGCCCCAAGCAGAGGTTGGGAACTTTGGTACGTATGACCAGTCGACCACGCTATCATTTGAAGGCGTTTAATGAATGCTTCTGCTAGGTCGTTCTGGGTATGAACATGGGACTGGATGTTCAACTTCAAAAACCCAACCGACATGCAATATCCATCGAGATTTAAAGTGTTCAATTAAAATTTCGATGTAAATTCTCCAACTTATCTAATCAAATAAATTTGATCGGATAACCAGGGTGGTGAGCCCTGAGCTTGTTAATCTGAGCTACCAGTGTGGAGAATGCAGCTTGTGAACAACAGTCACACGTGTGACCAACGTGTAGAAGCATCAACCAATATTATAAAGTATATAAATGGTCCGTAAGGTGGTTGAATCAGTCCACAAATGTCCCTTTTTGAATCCTTTGTAAAAAGATGGAGGGTGCTAAGGTATAATACGTTTTCAGGTATGATTTCTTTACTTCTGGTAAAAAGATGCCCTAAACGGCGCATCACAAATCATCCTAGATATCCCAAACGTACATCCATAGCGAAAATTCCTTAGGAATCGCGGGCTTCTGGCTAGCCACATAGTGGCTTGAATGGGTGTAATCCACTCGTTAAGCGTTCCATCTTCTCTAGAATATGCATTTAACTATATTCGTAGGAAGTGCAAAATGGTGATATGCGAAGGAATTTTACTCCATTTTTCTACATTGGTTTCAATATGGTAATAATACTCTCGAATATCCTTAAAGCTCAAAAAGGCGTTCTTCCGGAATGAAGTGAGTATAAAGCTTCCCTTTATGGTAAAATTAATACCATTGGACAATATAGGGCAGTGCCATGCCCCACAATCAGGTTGGTTAAGCCTGAAAATGTTGTCAGGGGATGATTAGGTATGAAGTTAGCATAGAACCAGACAACTAACTTCCCCACAAAACATACCTAAGCATGAGTTAATTGTAGTCACATGTGGTAATTTTCGTTAATTAACTCTTTTATTCAGAATAATAGTGACATCCAAACACCAATCTTAAATCCGAGAACAAAATAAATTATTCATAAAATAAACTAAAAAGACAAGGGGGTTAGGCCAATAGGCCTTCCATGTTAAATTTCGCTCTTCCAAATGTGTTAGGTGGAGCAAAATTAGTCTCATTGATTGACTACGGGAATGGTACTTTTCAACAACATTGGTAGAAGCATTGAAAAATGCATAACCAATGATCTATTCCGTCAAAGCAGAGTTAGATTCTGTAGGGTTGAGGTTCGGGAATACTATCCCTTATTCTTGAAGTTTTAGGTGCCAGGGATCATGCTTCGGGTGTGATACTACCTTTTGGCAGGCCTGATTCTACCATATGTTTGGAAAATACATTCGGAAATTGGATTGTGAGAGAGGGACCGACCTAAATTTGGGTTCGGTAGGCCTCTGCCGAAGCAGAGCATTAGTGTTCGGTGCATCCCTGCAGAAGCAAGGTATCACCATTTTCTCACAGGTGTGGTAGTAATCAAATCCGAGAATTTGGTAAACTTCTGTTTTCTATACTACTACTTCAGGAGCAAATTAGATATAGAATGAAGAGAAAAATTTTCTTCCAGTCAAAATTCAATCGGATATAAACTTCAGAATTGTACCTATTCATGGACGTAAAGGTTTCAATCATGTTTTGCTTCGGGCAAAAAAAAGTTATCTTTGCGTGATTGGAACTGTCCATAGCGAGTCAAAGAGCCATGAAGTCCTCATTAGTGAGGTACTTCCACTTGATATGCTTCAGGCATAAGTCTTCGAATGAAGAACTGGCTACAATGATTTCTCAATTAGTCATAGTCAAGCGGGGTGTCACGTCTTGTATCCACATAAAGTAGTTTCTTATTCGAAACTTCCAAATTAGTGAAATCGAACTTGTTACGGTTCGACAATACGCTGAATTCGACAATACGCTGAATGGAGGAAACAAGAATGTGATTGGTGTTTTAGGAAATAAAATTTCCATAAACATCAAAGTTAGAACATTTAGGTTCTAAGATATGGTTTGGTTTAAACAGATTTAAGCATAGAGAACTTCGGGTCTCAACATGAATGTTGCGTGTTAAGAAACTTCAGGTTTCTATGGCACTTTTCCAAAACTTTGGGTTCAGAAGTATGAACTTTAAGTTCATAATACTTGCAGGCAAACACAAATATATATATATATATATATATATATATATATATATATATATATATATATATATGCAAGCAAATATGCAACAAGTATGTGCAAAAATATAACTTTAGGTTTACAATTATAATTGAATTAAGTTATTTGGACTTCGGGCCAAATTAAAATGTGGGTAAAAAATATAAAAACCCAAATGATTTAAAAAATTAAGTCACGGGCTACATTAATGCAAACCCCAAAAAACAAACAACAAAAAATTGCTTTTTTTCTTTTTCTTTCTCGATCTGGGCTGCTGAGCCCAGAAAAATTTGTTTTTTTTTCTTCTTGGCGGGCCGCAAGGCAGGGTTATGGGTCACGATAGGTGAACCCAAACCAAAAAAAATTGAAAGTAGGCTGAGAGCCCAAAGGCTTGGGTAAGTCCAGACCCATCCCAGCGGGGGCTGGGTTCTCCTGCGGCACCAGACACGGGAACACCGTAGCCCAGATGGGCTGGTGTCGTGTGGGCTGAGCGAGGGCTGCAAGCCCAGCATGTTTCATCAATGCAGGCTGCAGGCCTGGTGGTCTTGTGGCCTGGCAGCATGCCAAGGCATAGGTTCGGCAAAACCCTAATTTTTTTCTCTGGCCACACGGGCCGATCAACTGGAGCCCATTAGGGCTCGGATTGGAAAAAAAATGCCACACAAAAAAAACCCTTGGGGTGCGGCTTGCATGCCGCAGTGCAAAACAAATCCAATTTGTTTTTTTATTAAACTAAATTAAATGGCATGCATATATAATTCAATGAAACACATATGTAAATTCATGTATGTGCAAAATAATATTTTCAATGCATGTACATATGTAAGATTCAATTCATAACCAATATCAAATTCACATAATTTAAACAATTATGGTTATGAGGCATACACAATTTATGTAGAATCTAAAATACGTTAAACATAAAGTTGGGTCATGCATCATGGTGAATGTTCATGCTATCAGGGCTTGCAAAATATCGAGTTAAAAACCGTTGTTTGGAAAGAACCTGATTGCGTGATGATATGGATGAACTGGTTTGATGCAGAAAATTTCGGCTTTCATCTTCAAGCTTGTATCGGCGTTTAACATAAGAAAAAAATAAATTGAATCAATAAAAAGTATATGAATTCAATAAAATTAAAATTTAATCAATTAAAAATAATTGAAACGTAATACTCCCCTGATTGAAGACGGATAAATTCTCTTTAAATTCTTCTAAGCACAGCGTGAAGAGTGTGCTGATAAAGTGTTGTGGCCTATATTTTCTATAGAGGTGCGGCAAAGAGAAGAAGAGAGATTGGAGAATAGTCTTGAGGAATTGTGTTGTTATGTTATTCTATTCCCCAGTCCTTGTGCCTTTATTTATAGTAATTAGGAGGAGAGAAACTTGATTTCCAAGTAATACAAAGTCTATTAGGAAAGATCTTCTAAATCCCAAAGGATTCCTACTTTATCTCTACTTAGGATTTACACAATCACATATTGATAAGAACATATGTCACAACAAAAATAACAATTTTAAAGAGCAAGACAATACTAGTCTTCAAAGGTCAAATGAGATTAGATAGCCTAATTGGGTCAAATAAATTAATAAAAAGTCACTTAATATTACGATTTAGTGATATTCATTTTCACTTGTAATAAAAAAATATTCGATTTGATTATTGTCAAAAACGAATTTGAAATACGTTATTACTATTCTTATTGTGAGGTTTAGCCATTCCACCGCAAACACCTGAAATATCAAAAACACCCTCGAGGTGGGGGATCCTTCTTTGGAACATAGGCTAAACCCTATATATAGGAAAAACCAAAAACCCTCTCAGTACCCTTTGTTTTTTTCACCAGCCGCCCGCCACACGAACTTCGCGCCGTTGCTCTCCGCCTTGAATTTGTTCGTCACCGGAAAATGCCTCCAATGGATGATTTATTCGCCACCGCAGAGAAAAAGGTTCCTTCTCTCTATATATATCACAGATTCATACTTTTTGTCTCTCAGCTGAGCTTTCACCCTGCAATTTTTTACTCAATTCGAATAATTCGCCTGTTCTACTTTCTGGGCTGCTGGGCTGCCGATAAAACTGATTAAAAGCAAATTAAGCTAACAAATTTTTAGTTTAAGCAGTATTGGGTCTTAACTTTTTTTGGTTTAATTGTGGGAAAAGTTGGATGCTTTTGTTTCGTGTGAATTTTGTTGATTTTTCTGAAATTTGTGGTCGATAGGTTCTTGTGGAAATTGTGAAATTGGCCCAAAAGAGAGGAATGAAAGGTGATAAAGGAGACTGGAAGCAGTTTTTAAGTAGTTATGATAAGAAGTTTGGGGCTAGCTTGAGTGATCCCGGGAGGCGGTCTAACGACGTATTGACTGCATTTTTAAAGACTTTGAACAATGAGGATGATTTGAAGGTAATCAGCTGTGTCCAGTTTGTATGTTAATTTGATAGATCAGTTAACTTCCAGTTTGTATGTTAATTTGATAGAACAGTTGTTTAACTCCAATGATTATTGTTTTCCCTTTCATGTTTTCAGGTTTTGGCTAAAGTTGTCCAATGCCATACAAATCGCCAAGCCGTTGAGCAATTGTTAAAGAATTTTCCGGAAAATGAATCCCCGGAGCAGGTATGTTTTTTTGTTGCAGTTCGGTTATTGGTTTGGATGTGCCTGTAATTTTAAAGGGGCAGGCTTTCCTAGTTGTTAATTGCCTTTTTATTTTCAATATGCACAATTTGTTAGTATTAATTTTGTTATGATGGTGGCCATGCAGAAGCTTGTACGTGCAACTCTGGCACACCCACAATATCCATTGGATTACTCGTTCGCATCAAATGATCAGGTTATCTGGCAGTATCTCTGCTTGCATTTTTGTTTTGAAGTTGCATTAATTTGTGAATGTCTTAACATCCATATGACTCGTTGTGGTGAAATTGCTTCTTGCTTTCTGCATTGCTTTAGATTTCTTTATTACATACACAGGATATGCATTTTCCTACTTGCCTATGATCCATTTTAAGGTTAAGGTATTTTACGGTGTTGTTTGTCCACATTTATCTTTTCTGGTTGGAAAAAGGATAACTTGCGATATTTTGTTTAGCAAACTGTTTTGTCGCTGTACACTGAATGGCAAATAGCAATGGAATTTTATTTCCATTTATATGTAGCTATCATACTTTTCATGGCCCTGATTTTGTAAAACTGATTACAAAAACTTTTGGACAGTAGAAACCATACCTTTTCAAATGGCTGTAAGTTTTACCTGGTCATGTGATTTGTCTCCTTGTTAACTTGTATAAATGGCGAAGCAGGATTGGGTAGCTACAAAGCTAGGTAAAACGTCTAAGGTGATGACCTCAAGTGCAATGCTTGCTGTTGATTGTGAGATGGTTCTATGTGAAGATGGCTCTGAAGCTTTAGTAAAGGTGTGCGTTGTGGATGCAGATTTAGAGGTATAGCTGCTCTACAACTTAGAGTAGTTAACTGATTAGTGCCTGAACCTTCTATAACCGTATGAATTTGGACTTTGGCTTTTCAGGTCAAACTGAATGAATTTGTTAACCCTTGCAAAGAAGTTGCTGACTACAGATCTGAGATTACAGGAGTTTCAGCAGCGGATTTGGATGGAGTTACATGCACATTGAAGGATATACAGGTATTAAGGTTATTTATATGCTTCAAGGGGATTTTTTTTTTCAATCTGATTTCAAGGGGTTATGCATGACTCTTTTTTACCTGAACTACTTGGTTTATATTGTAGAAACGCTTGAAGAAGTTGTTGTCAGATGGTACTATTTTAGTGGGGCATAGCTTATGCAATGACCTGCAAGGTAAGTTCTGTTGTTCTACAAGTAGATGTTTGGGCCTTTTTGATGTCTCAAACAACTCATTGTATCTTCTTGTTTTCCTTTTCAGTTTCTGCAATTTAAGTATGACTTTGTATTTCTTTTTTATTTTTGTTGTATTGTTCATTGTTCTTAATATTGCTCATTTTTGCTCACAGCATTGAAGTTGGAACATGCCAGGGTAATTGATACTGCATATATCTTCCAGTACTCTGACGGCCCTATCCATAGAAAACCTTCCTTAAATATTTTGTGTAAGGTAAGTTATAAGAAGCTGGTTTATCACTGTTATATATCAGTTGAATTTTCACATACCCCTCGCTCTGGAATCTGGTAATTAGTCTATTGCTTGATTCTGCAATTCAGTGTCAGTTTTTCTTTGTCCATTTTAGGAATGACTTGGAATTTTTTGACCTTTAAGTTCTTGATTGTTGCAATGTGGGCAATTATTTAATAACTTAGGCAATTTAGGATGGTGGTCTGCGTACTGTTATTTGTTTTGTGGCATTGCATAAATCACAAGAATGAAAGCAAAGAAATCATGGGTTGGGATTTTTTGAGATGGTTGACTTATATTTCCATATTATCTTTTCCAGGCTGTATTGGGTTCTGAAGTCCGGAAGCAAGGTTCTGCACACAATTGTCTAGATGATGCTTGTGCTGCAATGAAACTTGTTCTTGCTAAGATAAAGGGCGAAGTTGGCTTTATTGCCCCCCCAGCTCAGGAAGATGTGAGTTTTTAGTTTTTCATCATTTTTTAAACTTCAAGACAGGATTCCAGGTACATCATCATTGTCTTAATAACTCTTTCAATTGTAGGTACGGGAAGTTAATATGGCAAGGCTACTTCTCCACAGGATACCAATAACAGTGCCTAGTGAAGAACTGCACAATGTCATTCCCGGGAACTATACGATACAAGTCAAGGTTCAATATATATCCCTTAATTTTTTTTTAATAGAATACATGTTCTGTGTGCTTTAGAGGTATAATGTTATGGTTTTACTTCTGAAAGACCTTCACACATCATATCATAGATACTGAGGTTGGGCTTTCATTATGGGTAAGATAGTCTCGGTCTCATATTTTTCTTTCTCCCCCCTTCCCATTTTCTTCCCTGCTAGTTACTGTGAAGTTAATATAGTTAAAACATTTCCAGCAACCATCTGTGAAAGCGCAAGGAGATAAATATTCTGCCTTTGCTATCTTTACGAGTCCCCAAGAAGCCCATCAGGCATATGAAAAAGTCCAAGGCAGCCAGGAGAAGGTACATATGACAGATATATCTTTATACCATTGACAATGTTGAACACATATACAATATCTTAGTTTGCACATGCCGTTCTTTTCACATGAGTATATTTTTAGACCCCATTGATTTTCATTTGTGTGCTTTCATGTGATGAGTTTAATTTTCATTACAAGGGTTTTTGTAGTCTACAATGCACTCGGGTTTTTTTGGTTATAAAGAAACTTAATGTATTTAATCTATATTATTATAGGACTCATGTGGACGGCCCCAGAAACTTATTGCATTTAAGCTCAGCACGGGTGCAACTGCTGATTTATTCGTTCGTAAAATGTCAAACGTTGATTCCTCTGCCCAAGTCTCATCTAAGAGAGCTTTAGAAGTTGAAGAGAACTCAGGTGTACATAAGAAGCAAAAGACGGGTAAAAAATTAGAAGATGAGACAGCGGCAGAGCTAAATCAGTGCTGCGATCACCTTAAAGAGATAGAAAGGTTAAAGGAAGAACAACAGAAGGCCTCAGAGAAGTGTTGTGATCAATTAAAAGAGATCGAAGGACTGAAGCAGCAACTCCAAAATAAAGAGTTTGAAATTTCTACGCTGAATAAGATTGTTTCCAAACTCCAAGTGGGCAAGAAAAAGGGAAGTAGACTTTAGTATGGCCTCGAGAATTATCTCAGCCGTGGAAGGCACGTCAATGCTCACCGCGTTGGAATAGCTTATAGCTCTTTGAATGTGATGGACGGGTAACACCAGGCCTCGCGAAGGAAAGGTTGAAGGCCTCATTCTCGGAAATTATGGCTTCCCCGTGGCTCCCGTCAAGAAGTAGATCGGTGTTGCTGCTGATCAATTTTGACTGGTGGGGTTTTTTTTCCCAATGATACAGATTTTCAATTGCAACGTAATATTTATATGCAACTTTTATTGGTAATACAATATTCGATTCTTTTTTATCGTTAAACGATTGAGAAAAATGACGGGATAACGCCTTTTCAATTACCATTTGAATCTCTGATGCCTCCGTTGAAAACAATGAGGTCAATCAACCAACATCTAATTCCTATGTTCGTCCCGGAGCTCTGCGTTATCTATTGTTTGGAATAGTGAATGCACTGGTGTTTCTTGCACAATTTCAAGCAAAACTCAACTGCTTCATTCGCTATCAAAATCGTCATCCCCAAAAGAGAAAACTGAAGCATCCGCGGCCATTGCCCTAATATCATCTCCCCCAGATGAGCTCAACTTGCGGGAGTGGCCCGGGTGAGATTTTTCAGCCCCGTCGTTAGTTGGTTTTCTAGAATTACTCCGCGGGCTATCCACACTTCTGGTGTTAGATGGATGATTAGATGCAGCAAGTCCAGCCCTAGAAATTGCTTCCGCTTGCCTGCTCTTTGTATCCCCAGTCTCATCTCCATCACTATCCGAAAATACATCGTCACCATCTTCAAGCTGAGAGATTTTACTTTGGTTGGGAGTTCCAGCAACACCAAGACTTGAAGCATTGGCATCACTTGCGCTACCCTCAGGTTTACGACCGGAAGAATCTGCGTTAGCTTTTGTAGGTAAAGTAGTACCATCATGGTCTATCATCACAACTTCAACCTGGAATCCGGGACAAGGTAATTTTCTCTGCAAATAACAACCAACGGTGTTTCACAAGCAAGCACCGCATAGAAACAGAAATGTAGGGTAGAGAAACGGAGAGATGATCTAACATTTGATGTATATCATATTCATAAGTAATTAGAGTCGAACCATTTACCTTCTCATAACCATCGAGGTCATCTGCAGTTAGGATTTTTCTGTTTTCCGTCATTGTATTTAACCAGCTGAAAAAGGGGTAGGAATATAAAGGAATTCAATCATCCAATCTGGCAGTCTAGTCTCTTGCTACGAGCATTGGACGGCCTGGATTCATGCGACTACAATAAAAGCAATAATTCAAACCAATCCAGGCCATCCAATGCTCATCGCATTTAATGCTTCGTAGCATGGAATAATTTTCCTATTTCTTGTACCGCAATTGCTGAAAGTAAAATTTTGGGTGGGAAAATAGCAATATTACGGAGCAGGTTCCGTGAAACAAATGCATGACAGATTCAACATTCGTCATTAAATTAGTGAAGGAAAGTTGCATCATACAATAAACAAGAGTAATATAGGGGAACCGATGTACATACCAATAGAAATCTCCATGGCTATCTTGGAATTGGATTTTGAAATCCCCCACTAACTCAGACAGACCAGGTTCCCCTGGTAGAGCGAAAACCACAAACCCTTTCTTCCGTGCATTGATCCAGAAATCTTCTGGCTAAAAGAATGAGTTGATGCGCTTAAATTAGAAATTCAATGGATTTCTACATATGTATATAATAAATATAAAAGCATATCGATTAGTATGAAGCTGTTTTACTTTGACAAGTGCTTACCATTAGATCTTTCGTTTTTGGATGCTTCCTTGATGAGAACAAAATTCCTGTGCATTGGGATAAACATCTTGATAAGTGACATAAAACAGCTTCTAAACGTGGAAAGAGTGAAGGCATTTTTAGGAATGGACATGTATGCACGGCTCTAAAAACACGCACATGCAAGAACATTGACACAATGAATCATATCGATTAGTATGAAACTGTATTATCATCACAACTTCAAGTATTGTCCTAGTACTCAACGGCAACTCTGTGAAGAGTTATCTGTAACCCAGTACTAGATTCCCTTATCACAAGTGCTCTTTTCTACCCAAACAAACTCAAGGTTTGACAAGTAACTAGTTCAAGAAGTGAACAGCATTAGAAAAAATCACTATTTATAAACAAAAATGCCTCTTTGGAATCAAAGAACAGTACAGCAACTTATATTCTGTTATTAAATATCTATAATAAAAAGTGTGATGGTTCAAAACATCACAGAATATTGCAAGGATGATAGTGTCAAAGCTTTACCTTTATGATCCGAGATTGTAATAGAGGGCCTAATCCAATAAGGGCAATTGTGAAGCCGAAATCCCCTGAGCATGCACCTATAATATCGCAACTTTAGTACCTTATAAAATGGAGTCTTACAGACACAACATGTACACAAACACACACACAGAGGCAGGCAATCTATTTTCAGAACTTTAGATATGGACGATTTAAATGCATCTCACCCACTATGCACCTTAATCACCTATATCTTAATAGCTCAAATCTTCAACTTAATTCCTCAAACTAGGTCCTCATTACAACACCAATGTACCACTTAGATACATACATACAAGTGAAGGGTCAGACTGATACATTTTGGAGAAGTGTATCAGACGTGTACCTTCGAGCTGGAGGAGTTTCTCCATTGAAGTGTTTTAAGATATGATCAAAGTATTTGACGTATCTCTGGGAAAATCATAGAAAAAATTGTTAATCACAATGATGTAGATAGATAAGGAACATCAAGCTTAAACGGGAAATCCAAAAATTTAACTGACTCACAATCTGACTTGGGAGAACCAGAGCTTTTCCATCTATACACCTTTTATGGTTATAGTAATTCATGGCCTCCTCAGCCGTAGGGAAGAACTGGAGATACATGGGAAAACAAACAAGAAAAAGTTATAATCATAAGTGCAAGAAATATAAAGCCAAAAGAAGCACCAATTCCACCATACAACCCCAGGTCCTCAGGTGCTGATTATTGATCTTACCTTAAGAAATAAGAGAAGGCTACAAATCATTACTCCTGTCCTTGCCATACCAGCTTTACAATGAACCACCACAACATTTTCGATGCCCTCCTTTAACCATGAATGAGCACTTCGACAGAAAGATTCTATGAGTTCGATTGGAGGGCAATTATGATCATCAAATGGGAAACTTGCAGCCTTAAAACATTCAGAGAAGCCAAATATAGAAGAAGCTGTTATTCAACATGACTGAAAAACAGAATTACAGCAAAGAAAAATTAAGAACTTTCTTCTTTCTCAATATATTAACACATATAAGATAGCCCTCATTAAGTCATCACATCATTCACACAAATATCTTATGATTTCATCAACGGCCATTTTGTTATTTAATCAAGATATTAAAGTGAAGAACTTTAATAGCTCCATCAATGATACAGAATTCTTTTATTATTATTATTATTATTATTTTTTTTTTTTTTTTTTTTTTTTTGCATATAAAAAAGTGCCAAGCACTTCACCTAGCAGCAATATCATGCCTTATTTTTCAATATACTTACAAGGTTTCACATTTTTGTAAACATCAAGAACAAAAACCTGGGACAGCCTCACAATTTGGTGCACTGACTAGGTAATTGACAGTTGGGCAGGGTCTTGATTTAAGGTAATACATATGCCAGAAATTTTCTTAAATGTTGCAATTTTCCTACGAATTTTATCACATTTCTTATAAGACAGAATATCAAATTCCTACAATTTCTTTAAGCTTTCAACACAAAGAAAATGAAGACGAAAAACACACCTTCCCCTCAAATCGCGATGCATCATACAACCTCTCTGAACAAAGATTGTACACTTTATATTTTCCCTGCAAAACAAATGTCAAATTGACAGAAACTTTTTAACTAGTCATTGGCCGAAAATACAAAGCTTTAATTATAAAAGAGGAACAGAACTGGAACTGGAGATAAGCTAGAAAAATGGAAAACCATGTTCTTAAGCCCAACATATATTTCCTGAATTGTAAACAGATTTTCATGTTCCATAAGTCAAAAATTTATGCCTTCAGATTTGAAAACCATTTCTCACCTTGTGAGTAGTTTCAAGAAAGCTGATGACTTCTTCCATATGATTTCGATAAAAACCCTGCATCACATGTTTTGGTTGGTTCATTAAAAATGATACAACCAAACTTAGTCTACTGAATTTCAAACATAAACCACATAAGATTATTACCTCAACATATCCAAATAGGCCGGAACTTATATCTCCAGCTGGGAAACCCATCGCAATTATATTCTCAGTAATGTATGTCAGATCCAAATCAAAACCTCCCTCCTGCAAATTTAGTGCAGAATAAGTGTCATGGGAAACATTCTTTGTAGAAGAATCACCATTTTATTTTAGGTGAAGACAAAGGTAGTAGTAAGTCACAGGAAGAAAAATGCAAGCAATTGCAATCAAATGAACTGAATGTAACTAACTGCAATAATTAAGAGTTTGACAAAATAAAAGGGGAAATCATACACATATGCACATACACCATAATAATTCGTGAATGTTTACGTGAAGACATGATTAGTAGAGTTTCTCACACAATTGTTTAAAAGGTCAGCATGGCCAAGTAATACAAGGAAATAAGAAATGGACTTTCAATGCCATTGAAGTTTGTATTCACCTAGTATCTTATTATCACAAAAACAGGCCTGGTGTATATACTCTGGGTATCAGTGGCTTCATTTCATATATCTCATGATTAGTCGAATAGTAAGATGGGTTGACTATGAAGGAAAAGTTCGTCATCACCGAGTCACCGCATGACTAAACACTCATTCCAATCTATAACCATTATGTAATATTGTTGAAATTCTTGTCTGTAGAGAATAGAGCTAAGCTAGCAATCTACATCCATTACCCCCATTCACATTCTATCGGAATTTGAAATGCAAATAAAGTAGTTGAATTTGTGACAGACTCGGCATTATCAATCAAGAAACAAAACCGAGGCACACTCTAATTCTGGTAAGGTACCTGGTATCTTCGCTTGTTTTGAGAGACCAAATGGCGCGCCTTGACCTGCACAGCCTTCACTGCGCTCTGAGACGTGTTAACGAAACCCTTTGTAAACGATAGAAAAACCCCAGATACCGCTTTTGCATATTGAGTGCTATTATTATCTTGACCAGAGGCAGCAGAAGCAGTAGCATTTTCAACCCCAGAATCTGTAGCAGGAGGTTGAGTTGACGGGTCAGTAGCTTTCGACTCCATTCAGGGAAATCAATGGAGATCCTAACACTACCCAGGTAGAACTCAATGGAGATCCTACAACAGCACATCAACAGGAACAAATAACCAAGTGAAGTGATTGCATTACAACATAAAGAAATGAATCAAAACTTGGGCAAAAGGATTTCGTGCTTCGAATACAAGCTGAATCGCAAAAACCCAATTGAAAACGAAGATTAGCGGTTAGAATAATACATTTCAACATACAAAAACCAACAATGCAGTCAATCAGAAACATGGGTTTTAGCCTAAAGGTTGTAGCATTCAAGTTCTTGATGAACAACAATGCATCGTAAGATTCATACCTCACAAATAAACGTAGGTAGATGTGCCAAGATTCATCTTTACAATGGCAAATGTGAAAATTTCATGTGCTATCACCAATCGAATAGACAAATTCAAAACATTTGGTGCCAAATTGTGTACATATGCGTATAGAGTGGGCAATGTGGCTTACCGGGAGTCTAGGGTTGAATCGGAGGTTTTGGGTTTGTATGGAGGCGGAGATCCTTTCAGGCTTTTGAAATTTTATTGAAATCTTGAATTGAAAACTGCCCAAGATATGAAATGTTGACATTTACCATTTACCGTTTACCAGGCAGGAAGATTCAATTACTGTTCGTTGTTCGTTAATCGTTAGTTCATTATATACTTTTGCATGCTTCCAAGAGTTCAATACCTTTTTGGAAGCTTTAAGGAAGGCATTCCATTTTCCCTTTTAAAAAAAGAACAAAAAAAAGGAGATTAACTGTGAGGTCTACACCACATCTGACTTTAACAATTCAACCGTTTATTTTTTAAATTGAACTACATAAATTATCCTTACAGAACTTAAGGGGCTTTATCTTTTTTAGGCAAAAGTGTTTTCTCAATTTACACGCCTAATGCTTCAAGAACATACTTCTCACGCACTTATATTCAAGATTCGTTTACGTTGTAATTGTGATGGTTATTCGCTTATGGCGAGCATAATGGTCTAGCCTACTAGTTTTTTCCGAACGCTTGTGTCGGTAATAGCGTTGTCATTCCGAGAATTGCAATGAGACTTTTCTGGTGTAGTTGTGATGACATTGGGACCTTAGAGGACGTTGTTTTGCCGATGATCGAGGATTGCTTGGGTTAAAAAAAGTTGTCATGCTTGATTTGCTTTAATCACGAGATCATAGAAATTATATGCATTAGGTACAAATACAATGCGTTTCCAAACAATCTACAAACTTGTATGTTTAGCATGCTGGCTTGTAAAAATGGATGAAACCAGAATATGATATGAAATTTTGTGTCACAAAACAAAACACTCTCACTCTGCAACCCAAAACTCAGAGAGGAAAGGCATTTGCATGTTGAACTTAGTTCGGCGGCCTGTAATAGCCATAGACTCCATAGAAGGTCTGTGCGAAAGTGAGAAACAACAACACGACAGCGGCGATGAAGGAGAGGATGGCCCAGGGATTGCTGAAGTAGTTGTGTTTTAAGCTGGCACGCCAAGCGTTCCACCTGTGGTCGTAGTAGCGGTTCACATCTGCCGACAATGGGGAGAGATAACTGTCATTGATATCGAAAACCACCTCTTGACAGAGGCGGTTAAAGAGGTCAGCGACCTCAGCGTCGCTGCCAAGCCAGTGCTCAATTATTCCACAATAATGGAGGTACCCTACATCCTGTGGAGAGTTGATCAAGTTGTCCATGAAGATCACGTAGGATGTTATGTCATTGCTGCAATCCAGATGACACTGCTCAAACGCAATCAGATTGAGGAAGAGAGACTTGGTACCGTCATGGATCAAGAGCCTGGGAATTTTAAGAATCCCATTCTCGAATTTGACGTCCCAAAACCTATCCGTCTTCCTTTTCTTGAACTTGATCCCAGCCTCCCTGAGCTCCGTAACGCAATGAATCAACTGCTGCCTCCGTTTATCTGCAACCCGATTCGAGTGTGACCATCTCTTAATCCAAACTCTCGGCACAGTCTGAAGCCCCGTGCGCAATAGACTTCGCCTGAACACATCAAGACAATGAAGGCCACCTTGTTCAGACAGCGGATCAAAGGTGGTTGCGTATGCAAGCGATGACTCGAGTTTGTTCCTATCGCTCTTTGTCAATGGCTCGTCAGTTGGCATCAATGGATCGAAAAACCGAAGTGCTAGCTTAGCTACAAGTCCTTTCTGCTCAGGATCTCCCAACTGCAGCCCTAATAACCGATCAAGAATGAAAAGCGGAAGCTGATTCTCAAGCATGATCATGTCCCTCTGAATCGAATGCATTGTGCCACGCATTGCAAATATGGGATCATTTCGAGGGTAACCTAGTTGCTTAAATCCCTCAGCAGCACCGCGAAACAGCTCGAGCACAAAGCAACCGTCAAGCACCATCATTTCGACGAACTCATTGCTGCTGAACCCCATTGCAGCTGGCCCTTCATAGCAAGCTCGAGCCCTTTCTTCAACTTCTTTTATAGAATTAAGATACAGCTCTATGGACTGGTTTGTCCGCTTCAGCATCCGATGAAGCGACCGCCATTTATGGCTGTCCATTTGGCGAAGACGCCTCTTGCCGTGATGGTAAGGCCCCAAGGACACAATCTGAGGCACAATGGCTTTATCATCACCTTCTCTCAAGTAATGTGGGACTTTGTAAATGCAGTGCTTTGCCCATGAACTCGCCGCGTCGTCCTGGCCGGCCTGATCAAGTTTGTCTTTGATGTTGATCATCCACTCGGATTCCGGCGACTCGGGTCCCTCTTCAAATTTCTGATCACAACCATTTTGGATCGCAATCTGGAGTGGCTCAGACGGTTGCTGCTGCTGCTGATGAACATGTTGTGGCAGTTCAATTGATCTGTTTGTGGAAGTAGAAGTCTTTGCAATTCCGGATTCCACTGTTTCTCGGAGTTTGACTGTGATGAGGTACCAGCTCAGGAGCTCCTTGTTGAACACAGCAACCATTTCTCAGAAATGCTGTCCTGAGCTTGGTTTTTGGCTTGAATCCTAAGCAATAAAAAGAGAGATTGCAAAGCAAGTAATCACTTAGTGCGGATACATATCTGAACGTTGGATTTGATATAGCAACGTAAACTGAGGGACAGAGGACCGTTGGATTTCGCTTGCAAAGGGTCAACTATCAAGGGTTTAAAGATGATGGGGTTGTTGCTAACAACATGATACAAAGTGGATTAGATGGTTGTTCTAAAATTTAATAATTTAATAGATGTAGATCAATAATCAATGTTGTTCCATCATCATATTGTCACACAGGTGTTTAAAAATTCCCACTACATCTGTCCAACTCAAAGGACTTGGAGAATACCAACTTGGGAGTCAACTCAATATAGTATTGATTTAGAAAAAGTGATTACTGCACGCTTTTTTCCTTTTTTCTGCATTGATATGTCAATTTTTTCCTTTAATTTATTCAGTTTAAAAGTTTTTAAAAAAAATTGCGCTAGGTAGAAAATTTGTATTCGAAAATCACCTTAGCAATATGATGATCTATGAATTGTAAGCATTATAACTATGCCAACTTACTTGTCACATTTTATGTTATAACTAAAATATAAATGACACATCAAAATAAATGAGTGAAAATAGAACACACTAGTGAACTTAATAACATTTTGACATTTTTAACGTTAAAACTTCAAAAAACTGAAGATTGATATGAACAAAATAGTTTTGCACATAATACAACACGAATACAAAATGAGTCGCCAAAATCACTCGTAATATCTTTTTTAGAAGTACAATTAAACTTGTAATTAGTTATTCACTTATAATTTTCTCAAAGAGTATCAGATATACATAGGAATTTTAATTGAAGCAAACAAGGTCCTACAACCTTTTATTATTGCACGTGGTAGCAAGGTGGGAAGAACCAACACTTAAACAAAACCAGGCCTACCTTCTCTGTTCAATCATCATCAATTTATCATGGTTCTCAATTTCCACGTTGTTGGCAAATGCAGCAAGCAAATTATTTTTGTTTTTATAAAAAAAATTGATTTTATTTAGCAAACGATATTATCTACACTAAATGGATAGTGAAATTAGCCTCATAATAAGATGTAATAATATAGTTCAAATTCATATTTTGCCAGAATTCAACATAAGATCTCTCACTTACAGGTGAAGAGAAATATAAATATAGGAATATAACTGTAGGCCTTAATTTCTAAACTAAATATTTGATTCAATGTTCTGTCTAACAAGGCCCAAAAGTCATAGACCTATATGAAGGTGAAGTAATTAAGGAACCTCAAAATTGACCTAATAACACAAATTTTCTCGTTAATCATATGCCACATTTTGATTAATCAATTGATTCTCTCAAGTTACTTTTGTAAATAATACATGGTCCTAGATATTGGCAAGGTTCTAAAAAACGCTAGGCGCTAGTCGGGCGGCGGGTTAGATCCTAGCGCCTAGGCGGCTTAGGCTGATTTAGGTAAATTTCTTGTATAACTTGTAAATAAGTGCATATTAACACTTACAAAAAATTATACTTATATGAAATTCATGGATAAGATAATAAAAGAATGATAAAATGCAAAAAGAGTATCCAACAAGTCTAAAATTCAAAAACACATTAAGCATCTATGCCATATAAGGAGGAAAATAAAGAAATTTAGTAATGTAAGATACTTATCTTTAGCATACCGGAATTTAAGTTGATACACAACACACCTATTCTATAAAATTAACAAAATTTCAAGATATAAACAATTAAACATAGGCGCATGTAGTACTAGTACCAATTGTGAATGAAGTAAACAATTTTCACAAATTACACAACACACCTTAGGGTGATAGAGCAGTAAGAGAAGACATAAAGTTAAGACTTAAAACAAATTTCACAAAAAAAAAAAAAAAAAAAAAACCGCCCAGCCCACCTAAGCCCCGCCTAGAGACAACCTGATTTTTCTAGCCATTTTGCCCAAAATCGCCAAGGTCTCCGGTCGCCGCCTAGGTCGTTTTTTAGAACATTGAATTTTGGTGATGGATTTAGATTTTTTAAGTTGATTACCATTTTTTGCTTTTAGTTTTGAATTTTAGAATAGTTATTTTTGCAATCATGTTATTCGTCGTCTGTTTTAATTTATGGTTAAAAAAAATTCACAATGAATATTATAGATTTACAAATAACCAATAAAACAAAAATAGGCAAACAGCAGTAACCCAAGTAATGTACACATAAAAGTAACTTTTGATTGAAATAGGAATGGGATTGCATAAATTATGAGTTTTGCTAGGTGCAATTTCAACATAATTTAAATCTATTTACAAACAATGATTTTATCCCAAATCTATAATACCAACAATACCCCTCCTCATGCTTTTTTGTAAACTTAGATACCAAAAGGAAACACATTGGGCATTTGGTACCACAATTGACCAAAAGGCCCCATCATTTCAACTTCAAGCACTTGTGACCATCTTGATGTCTTGCTCGGCAGAGAAAGAGCTTGATGGGTATGTTTGGTCCTTCTTTGTTGGATAAGAAGCCTCTATTGCAATGCCACACTTGCCTGTGTATGTGCTTGCAACATTTCTCTCTATCTTAAAATACCCACTCTCCCCCCAGTTGGTGCCCCACGAGTTCCTCACCAACCAATAGTCTGTGCCGTTTTCAGTGCCATACCCAACAGCAACGACACCATGGTCCAATGCTGATCCGCACTCACCAGTGAAAACACCCGACTGGTAGAGTTGGAGGGCCATGCCGCCGGCTTCAATGGCCACGCTAACGGGTTGGTGTGCAACGGCTTTCTTCAAAGCGTTCTCGTCGTAGGACGGAACATCTTCGTACCCGCCAATGCTAACAACCGTATTTTTCTCCTGCAAAATTATAGTGCAACAAAGCAAGACGTTAGAAAAAATGAAATGTTATCCTACACGAGTATAAATAGGGGATTGGCATTGAAAATTTTGGACTGACCAGAGCAACGTTGCATTTTTGGTCATGTGCTTTGTAAGGGTAGTCGGATTCAGTGTCAATGCCGCCGTTTTGGATGATGAACTCGAAGGCGTAGTCCATGAGGCCGCCATCGCATCCGGCGTTGTAGGACCTGTCACAGTCGACGAGCTCTTGCTCCGAGAGAGACACCAATTCCCCGGTCACTATTTGGTTTATGCCCTCCACTGCTGCCACTGTTGAGAAAGCCCAGCAACTCCCTGCGACCAAGAAATACAAAGGTTTTTGTGAGCACGAATTAGATCAAACTTTTGCAGCCAAGTTTGGGTTTGGGTGAGCTTGGAGAAACATTTTAGTGCTTAATAAACATAACTACATTTTAGTGCTTAATAGTATTATTAGATAAATAATAAATATTATAACACAAATAAATTAATAACACCATGTAACAGTGAGCAAACTTAACTCGGCCATATAAAGTTAAATGTTACGTTATTAAGGAGAGAGTGTTTGAAGAATAAAGTCACCCAAATCAATACTACGAGAAGGATTTCATGTTATCTAATTTTAATGATATAATATTATATATAAAGTTATTGTACATGATATTATTTAGTAGTACAAAATGTCAGATATTACCACCATAAGAGTCGTTTTCCAATAATACAACTTGTTTTGGGAGGTCGAATTAAATATAATTTTAAGAAGTAATCATAAAATATTATGAAAGACATTAAGAAAACATTTTTCAATTTTTATTTATTTATAAAGAAAAGTGATATTCCAATTTTATATTGACGTGAGGGGTAAGGAATCCCAACTTCCAACTGAAAGTCCAAACTACTAGCAAGGGGCTTCCCACCATTCAAAGACTTGACCTTTTCCCACCGACCAAAACACTTTTTTTTCTTCTTTCTTTATGGAAAAAAATTTAAAATATATCACGAGGCCTTTTCTCCTGCCCACGGGTCTCTTCTTCTGAGAAGAGAGAAGATAAAGGCTACTCAAATTATTGAGAAAAAAAAATAGTAGAGATTTTGGTTATGGATTTGCTTATAGAGTTACGTTAAGAATCAATCAGAACATGGCACTGGAATAATTAGACTCATCTTTGTAAACGTGACACAATTAATCAAATTTATCAAATAGTTAATCATGAATAACTAGTGAGTGAGGTTAGTTCTAAATACGAAGAATCTGACTTTAATATGATAAATCTGTTTAATTGAATTGTATGGAGGCTTAAGTGACGTGTTTAATTTGGGTCACCACCGAGAATCAATTTGAACACGACATGAATTTTGAGTCACGACGCAATTTTCAAGAATCAAGTTGAACACGACGTGGTTAATCAAGATTCAATTTGAAGGTGACACGATTAATCAATCAACGAAAAAACAAAAAACAAAAAGTGGTAGTACAAGAAAAATATAACTACTCACCGCAACTTCCTTGATTTTTGATGGGATTGACGGCACCCTTGACTCTCCAATCCACAGATTCCGGCAACGTCTCGCCGGCGCGAAAAGCGTACCTCAGGCTCGGGTTCTTGGCCTTCATGACCCTGCGCTTAGGGTCACTCCTGGTGCCCAAAAACTTGGCACGGTACTCCTGGTTGGTCAGGTCAGCGAAAGCATTCAGACCGACCTTGTACGGACGGTCCACTGCGTTATGCTCGTCGATGAACTTCAAGTTGTCCTTGAAGATCTCGAACCTCCTCTCCTCCTCCCCGATGCCGTTGTATGTTTTTTGGTGCTTCACGAGCCACTCTTGGTAGATGGCTTGGACGTCGGCCTCGCTCCGAGAGCCGACAATCGGGGAGGCCTGTGAGAGGGTGAGGGAGAGGAAGAGGATGGTGAATATGGTGAGAGACATGGTTGATGCCATGGTTTCTGGGAGAGAGGGTGGTGTTTGTGTTTTCTCCAAGGAGAGAGGTGTGCAAAAAGGGTGGAGACGCTTTGGGTTTATAAAGAAAAAACAAGGGAGTTTTATATTGAAGAATATTGGTGTCCCATAAGTTTCTTGTCCGATTTGTATTTGTAGATACAGATATTTACGGTGTTAGACTTTGAATCTAGATTATAATTCTTTTAATGTGAAACATGTTAATTTTGATTATAAAAAAAAATATGTGAAACATGTTAATAATATTACGCCCTAAAGTCTAATTTCACCTACTTATGAAAGTTTAATTTCACCCATTTGGATTAGTTACGAAAGGATAAATAAATACATGGTCACTCTCCGTTGAATTTGATATTAAGAGTTTAAATTTGACATTAAGAGTAAAGAATAAATGTATGTGTATTTGAAAGCTATAGCCTATAATTGTTAGATTTATCTTTACTTTGTTAATACTACTAAGGTTCGATGCTAGGCTTTGGTATTGTAACTGTGCTGTATTTGCATGTGGCTAGTAGCTTAGTTCCAACTCTTAATATAAAATCAAATATTGAATGACACATAACGATATATAGTCAATCATATAAATTTAAGCAGAAAAATACTAAATACAAGTTATTTCTAACATTTTTACAAAAATTAACCTAATAAGAGAATCTCCAAAGGAGATGTCAAAATTCTAGGTGGAATGTCACTGTACATATTTGACATCAAAAATCTCTCCAACCAAAGTGTTATTTGCTGATTGGATTTGAAAAATTTGTGATTTGGAGTTGTCAAATTTCTTTTTAATTCATTTTAGCAGTGGATCCCTTATTTCACTAACATTTCAACCAATAAAAAATTTGTTTCAACATTTATTTAATAATAACAACCATTTAAAACTTTATTTAAATAATAAAATAACATTTGACAATTCAGTTCAAAAAAATACAAAATTTTATATAAGGTTTCAAATTTAGTTTTAAGATGGTCAAAGAAATTCAAATTCACAATCAATAACCTCTTTTTGTTCGCACAACTCAAGTAATTTATGTTTCTATTGACAACAAAAAGATCCTTGGTGTCATTAATCCAAAAATCATTATAAATTAAGGGCAAGGATCATTTAGGGGGAGGAGGATTCTCTTGCCTTCTAATCTCTCTCCCTTTTCCTCTCTTTCTATTTAAATAGTTATGGACGTCAACAGTTTATATTAATTTTTTTACAGAGACAATAAAATAAAAAATAATATATGAGAGTAGGAGAGGAAACGAAATACTAATAGGATGGCAGAGAATCCTATTCCTATAGGGTTGGGAAAAGGAAAGAAAATGTGAATATGACGGGAGAGAATCCTATTTACATGGGGTTGGGATTGAAACGTGTTCATACTTCAAACATACCATGTGGGTGGTGAGCAGGAGTCCAGAAAGGAGGGCTAAATCGTATCCTTCTGGGAGTTGGGTAAATAAATTAATTACTAGATAGTTTCCAACTGTGTATGGAGTATGGACGACAGACGAAGCACGCAAGCTGCAACCAATAATTGTTGGATTGGAACTTGGAATTTGCCAACTTGAAGGAACTGCCATCTTCTCTCCTCTCCCTGCAGGTTGCGGCAAATGAGTATTTGCCACGTTTCGTGTGTTTACTGGCTAAGTTGGAGGTAAAGTGTTCAGTTTCGTCCTCTCTTCGATCTACCAGTCAAAGCAGTAGTCCAACTGTATGCAAGACGAGAGGGTTAAAGTAGCTTGGTAGATGAAGAAGATACAAAACCAAACAAAAAGATTCATGTGCTCATTGATGACATCTACTATTTGAATATTGAATCTGTGGATGATTTTTTCTTTCCTTTTTTTATTTTTATTTTTATTTTTAGTAACAACTTGAGGCGCATGAGACTGCAAATCAAGTTGGATTCATTGCCCAATTCATTATTATGTCTCCAACTTTATCCGGATTATTCATTTTTGTTGCCATACTTTATATAAAAAAAATTCAATCGCAAAAATCACTAAGTCGCTCAATGATTTTGATTGCTTGATCATGAGAACTTTATTGGTTGAATATTTAGTTGTTTTTTCGTTTATTTTGTGCATGTCATTATATTGCAGTATAGTAGAATTTTCAAAAAAAAAATGAGCAAAGAAAATTAAAATTGAAAACGTAGCTAGTTTTTAGAGATTTGAATCATACAAATTTGAAAATCTTCTTCATACTCGATCACTCATTTCAAAATAAATAAATAAAATATTTGCCTTCATGGATAAGAGAAGTTGAAGAAGAAGATAACAGCATGTTCCTCCCCCATCATATAAAGATGAAAGCATGTGCAAAAGAATTGGGGTTGCTTTTCCACAAGCCACACGCTTTGTTTATCCATCCATCCATCCATCCATCCAATATATCACACGGGTGTGTTATCCACATATTTATTTTTTAATTTTTAACCGTCGAACTGAATGAGCTGAAGAAAATCAACGGACAAAAATTAATTAAGACGTGTGTAAAAAGTAAGAATAAATGTGTTGATAGCATCACCCTATATCATCCATCTATTGATAAAAAATGAGATATGGCATGGGTGATGGGTCAACTTACACTATCTTTCACTTGGAATGTTAGGTCACGCTTATATTATACGAATACGATATCCAACTAAGAGTCGATGTGTGATGAACTCAGACCTCACAGGCACCCATACCCAATCTCCCTTCCTCACTCTCTTTCCACCCTAATTCTTAAATATACAGCAGAGGCCATATATTTGGCCCATATCGCATGTTATGGAGTTTTTGAAAACCCTAGCTAGCTAGCTATATAAGAAAGCATATAAACTTCCAAAACCAAATCCTACATACATTTAACTCACCCATACTCTAAACGGAGCGTGATGGGGAGTGTTAAATTGTGAAGTGGACTTGTATTCTATCTAATCAAACAAGAAAGAACATTCTCGTGTTCAACTCCCATATAAGTATATAATATACAACATTTATCTAAAGGGATCTTCACCTTATCTTTTTAGTTCGCGTCTATTAATTTTTCTTTAATTGATTCAATTCAAAAGTCATAAATAAATAAAGGCGTGCACATATTAACGAAGTGTGCAACGATCATTTCTTCGGTTCCAAATTGCGTTGGCCTGAAATCTCACTATTTTTTTTTCCATTAAATTTATAATGGCCAGTTAGGGCAATTGCTCAGTATGGGTTCATCTAGAATTAAAAAGGGAGTGTTGTGAAATGAATGGGGAAATTTTATTACATTTGGTATCGTTTCATTTCTACGCAATTCAACTGAACACAACTCTATAATTCCTATTTAGAAAAATATGTATAACATTTTGGAGCATATCAAATACAACTTCCTGCAAGGCAGCAGTTGCAGCAAGACTCGATTGGTCGACGACGACGTATATTTTTCATGAGGCCAGAAAATTAAGCACCCAACAATAAAACAGGAAAAAAATTGTGAAACAAACGTAAGAATCAAACTCGAATGTACATATCAACTAGCCCCCCCTATTACAGGTGCCTTACTGTACGTACCCGCTGACAGCATACGCTTCTCGGCCTCTTCAACTACATTTTCCTGATGCATCTTCATACAAATTTTCTCCACGCTGAAGACCGAAGTCTCCAGTTCAAACAGCAGTATATATTTTGAGCGTCGATAGCAAATGTTTCAGTTTTGTTCAGTATGCCTTGCAGAAGCCTGCATGTCAATCGTTTTTGTCTCGTGCTTTCTCTTGTTCCGAGAACTTCTCTTTGTTCTGGGTGCACGAATTTTTATCGGACGCTTCACTGTGTGCTCTTCGACTCCAGTTTCTGTTTTTTCATTAGCTGGGAGTTCAGGAGGAGCATCAGGCCACGGTGTACGTTTTGATGGTACAGTGATTTCCAAAGGAGGATCGATAGTCCATCTGTACAAGACAAATTCAAGGTTTCAAACTAATGATCAAATGGAGACCAGAGAAATCATGCTGGCATGACAAAGGGCTGACTACATGGACAACCAAATATAACTATACATTAAACTCTGATGGTTCATGTCTCACCCAAGAAGAATAATACGACGGCTCATGGATCAAATATATTACGCATTTCTTGTGAGGTAAAATTTCACTATTGACTATCAGATCACAAAGAAAGGATAAATAATGCTGAAATGTTCCACGGGAGCATAAAAACACAAAAACAAAATATTAGGTGCGGTTGTATAAGTTCATAAGGCAGGTCAAGTTTTGAATCAGAATTGCTCTCATGAGGGGATAATGGAATCAAGTCTTCGCACACAAGTAACGGGAGACTCAGATTACTTCTTCTGGGTGAACCCAGAGTACCCTTTAGCTAGCCCAAGGAGAAAAAAGGAGAGGAGACTTTTAACGATGCAATAAACTAAAGGGAAATTAGAAATTGCAAAACCTGCTTTATTGAGAAAAGGAAAGATGGAACTAATATGCTTGAGACTACAAACCAAACCATACTCTAGCAACATCATAAAATACAAAGACGTCACGATAACATCAAATAGAATGCGACTTCACAAAGGCATGGACACCAAATCAAAAATCCGTTTATACTATACAAATGTGGGACAACAATTATGTCTCGAACACTGAAAAGATATTTTTCAACTTTTAGGATGTGAAGACAGCAATTACATACAGCACATACACTACACTTCACATATCAAACATAACTTGGGTTGTGAAACACCAACCACCATCAGCTATGCACATGAACCAGAAATTTCTGAAATCTCAGTCACCCCTTCAAAATGCTACAGCACTTGGCTGAATCAGGATGAATTAATAAATGGGAAGGAAGGAATATTCTATTCCCAGTAAAATGCTCATTAATTGTCTAGAATTAGAATGATAATAAGACTGATTACCAAGATGCCTTACTACAAAATAATCTTTCACACCTACTGACCGATAAACATTTCAAATGCCAAAATATTTTTCTAGTTTCTACTAATAATAAGACTATCGCAATACCTAGAAGAATAAAACCATAATTATGTCATATATTTTTATTATCTACACTAATTAGTTCAAAATGTCAGAAAATTTAATAAATAGAAAATATTTTCTCCAAAACAATTTACATTTTCAAAATCATTCGGCAATTTTTTTTTACTGGACAATGATAAAACATGCTAAGGGGTAGTTGTGGTATTACAACAAAAAGACATGTTTACTCCTAGTGATATTAAATAAAGTCCCATGTCTACTCCTTACCGAAAAGAAACACAAATGGTATTGCCAATTTTATATACAGAGCCTACGTGGTCCTACTATCTCTGGCATAGGTATAAGGCTGGAACAGGAAGTAATGAGAAAGAGACTCAAGTAGGTAAATATGTTGTTACACAAAGAGGTGTTAGATAGGGACCGTATAAATCAAGTCCACGAAATTCGACCGCCTTTTTTTTGTCAATAGAAATTCTATCATGTGGTTATTGAAATGTCAGCATCTTATTTCAACTTAGGTCACTTCCAGTCCAATACTAGCATCTCTTTTCAAATACTGCTTTAAATTCTCATATCCTAAAATGTGGCGGCCTTCACATTTACAAGCACATATAGCCACTTAGCCAATATTTGGAAGCAGGTAGTAGGAAAAGAGCTAAACGGTAAAGTCTCCCATTAATACATTGGACAAAGAAAAATTGCAACATTTGTGGACATTTTAGGTGGAAACAGGCACAGGATATTGGGATATAGAGACTCCACATCACCATGGCACCCAGAGTCCTGAGATATGCTACACAGATCACGTTGAATCTAGGCATAGGATTTTAGTGTTGGACATAAGAAATCTCCTAAATTGGCTGGCAAATGTCCACCTATGCCCACACAAAAATTCTAAAAGTATCAAGTAGTTTGCCAGCATTGTATATGATAACATATACAAGCATATAGGGAAGCACCCCCACACCTAGCTTGCAGATCACCAACAGGTCAAAATGAACAACCAAACTGCGTTGAATCAATAGGAAAAATGGAAATTACAATGAACAAAATATAAAAGACTAACCTGGGAGGAAATTTACTATCGAAACGAGCTTCAACACGGAGCCACCAGAGCAACACTTGGCGCCCACAATTTCCAAGTGGTTCAACCATAGACAAGTCCTTCAACAAGAATAGAGGGGTCACTATCTCCTCATCAGCCCCACCAATACTATCTAGGTCATTAACCCACTCTGGTTTATCTTCAGCTTCACTCCAAAGCAACCGCGAATTCAACACAAACCCAGCCCACTCCAGCTTCCTGGGTAGTACAGGTGCTTGATCATCAATGTAATTTGCGCTCTTTCCCACATACGGCAAGGTATTAAAGGTGTGCCAACCAATCAACTTATTGGATGAGTTACAAGCAGGACCTTGAATTGGCATTGACTGGTTCTCCCCTTCCTCCTTTTTATCAACTGAGGACTCCGATGATTCATCTGTATTCTCTGAATGAGCAAGTATTCCCACCGAAACAGCACCAAACCATTTCACATTCTGCAACTCGTCGAAAAGCTCCATGCTGTGCATATTACTATCGTCTGCAAACATAACAATCCCGTCCAGGTTCTGCTCTCTCACAATTCTGCTCCATCGCACACAAAGTCAAAATCATAAACCAAACGGGACCGCATTTCATAAACTAAAGACATCTTCAATTGCCTTAATTCTCACGAACAATACTAACTACATAGTTATCAATCTCATTACAATATCCACAAACATTTGGTTAACTTCAATTTTTCATCTTCCATGAAATTTAACCACAATTTTCGGAGAATAACTAATTAACAGAAGTAAATAAACGAAAATAAAACTGTAAAAATTGAGAATTCACCTCAAAGCACGAAGTCGCATCCGAGCCTCCAGCAGGTGGCGGCCATCCCAAGTATTAGGCATCCGCTGATCAAACCCGTCGTGGATAATCCGGAGCCCGGACTTGGAAACAATCGACGCCGTCTCATTGGTAACCCCGCCGGCCTCAACGACGATCCAGACGACGTTGTATGGGACCAGCATTAGCGAGTGCATAACGCCAGTCAAATGTAGCGCCTGGAAAGTCCGAGCATAAGTGGGCGTGACGGCGATGACCGTTTTGGGGTTGGTGACTCCGAACTGCCTCCTCTGCTCCCTCTGAACCGTCTCAATTATGCGGTGCGCCTTCATGGTCTCGGTCGGGTTCGGGTGCGGCCACGGCCGGATTCGGATCCCGTGCCGCCCGACCACGACCCGACTGCTGGAGCTCGCGGTGGTGGCGTTCCTGTTGAGATTAAACTCGAGATTTGCGATCGGGTTCGCGGGGAGCTCTAGGTTTCTGACAGTGAGATCAGTAACTGTCCGAAACGGCGCCGGATATAGATTCGAAGAGGAGGTGGAGAAGAGGAAGAAGAAGACGAGGCGAGAGAAGCGGAAGCCGAGGACGAGGCTGATGAGGCAGCAGAGGCCATGGAGTACGAGCCAGAACACCGTTGCCGGCGACTTGCCGTCTGATGTGGAGTCCAGCGGCGCCGATCCCCTGAAGCTGTTGCTCCGTCGGGTGAGGTAGCTCTGGTGCAAAGCCGAGAGCTTCATACTCTCTCTCTCTCTCTCTCTTTTTCTCTCTCTCTCAAATCGTAGAGAGGGAAAACCGAGCTAAGAATTGGAGAGGTGGGCTTGTTTGTTGTGTGGTCTCTGGAGCACTATATCCCTTGAGTTCCTTTGACGTTAGTTGAGCTCTCTGTAGAGAGAGAAAGAGAGAGAGGGAGAGGTTGGGGATGGTGGCGATGATTAAGACGTAATTAAGCTGTGATTTGTTAATTTTAATCACCGATTCCTTCGAAATTACGAATGAAATTTCAAAGTTGTTAGATTTGCTTTGCCTTTCAGCTTCTTTCAGAGTATTTTCCTTGTCCACTTTCAGACAGAGAGAGAGAGAGAGAGGGAGAGGGAAGGGGGGAGCGAGAGGGAGAGCTCGGCCCATAAACTGCGGGCCCAGATGGGCTTCGTGTGATGTCGGACAGGGGAGGCTTTGGTTTTAATGCACGCAACGATTTTCCGTTTTAATATTCCAAATTAAATAAATTACTAGTTAATTAATAGTCAAATTTATAGTTGATGGAATGAGACCTAAATGAGGAGAGAGCGATGTTGACGGACCAACCTGATTAATTTTTTGGATTTTTTTTTTGTTAGGGGGGGGGGGGGGCGGTTGGGGGGGGCTGCAATTTCAACAAATTATATTGCTTGCTTGTTTAGGAAGTTAATTAATGGAAATTTCCCCCTAAACCCAAACTAAATCTTGATCATTCACCCGTTTTGGAAAACACTTTGTGGGAAATTTGATTTTTTATTGTCAGAAAATGTTTCTGGACGATGAGATAGAAACGTACGGCCCAGAGGGCCTAGTAAACGACCAGAATAAGAAGGAGGCTCAGTAAATGACATCTAAGAACGAATTATTTCATTCAATGACACATTTTCTACATCGATTAGATTTGAACACAATACGTCATATTGAACGATAAACATTTTTAGAGCTTGTTTGGATATGTTTTTATAATGATTAAAAACGTTTTTTATGAAAATATTTTTAGAACTAATTCTTATTAAAAATGTTAGTAAATTCTGAAAACATTTTCTCTAAAAGCTATTTCTGTCATTTTAAAAGCACATTAAAACGATCCATTAATCCTATGAATCATTTGCAGTTATTCATCATTTTAGCACCGCCGCAACAGGTCGAGGACACATCAACGGTCCAAATGATGTTGGTGGGTGGTTAAAATTAAAGTTGATTAAGTTTGTTTTGCTTCAGACGGAGGCAATCATTCTCTCCCATCCTTAACACAATTAAGGGAATGTTTGGCAACAAAGAAAAAGCAATTAAGGGAATGACACAAAGTGCACTGTGCCATGTTGCTCGGCTAAAAAGCCTGACGCCATTTTACTACAAAAGCACTTCAACCAAAAGCTTCACTTCCAAATTAAGCTTACAGAAGCATCTTGCACCACTTTTTGCAGAACCTGGACACTAGTAAACTCACGCAGCATAAAGCAATGAAAAGGTTACTAGCGTAATCCTTTATAAAACAAAGTTACTGGAGTCCACCGGTTTGATAGAAATCACAAAGTATAATTTGATTAATTGATTGAAAGATGAAAATATGATTACAAAGCCATGGAAACTCAAAAGACAGAGAATTAAAATTAAAATAACTAATATATAATAAAGTCTTTGAAATCCCAAAAGACTCCATTTATTAGTAGACTGTTATTTTGATAACTTTCTGTAAAAGATGGCTCAAGCCACTTTTGTGGAAAAATAACACTTTTTTTATGATTGCGTCCCTTTGTCTTCCGATGGTCTATCTCCCCCTCGATCCATTCTGCCATTTGTTCCACATCAATCCCCTCCACTTCAGAAGAACTAGAAATATGACCGTAGCAAATAATCTATTAACACGTAAATTACCAATTCTCCAATCACTTTTCTTTATTGCTCGCCGCTTCCTTCTTTTAGTTTTATTGCACGTGAAATAATTGGATTTTTGTCTTACATCATAAACAATACTTGGTAAAGCAAGGTTTTAAAGAAGGGAGTTTTAACGAAAAGACCGCAATACTATTCACTTTAGCGAAAAATTACATTTTTATACTAAAAAGTCAAATATGATATTATTCACTTTACCCTTTCAAAATTTTCAAACATTTTTAATTAGTTTTCTTTTAAAGAATGTCTGTCAAAATATTTCATGGCTCATTTCATAATTGGCTGCATGAACAAATAATCAATTTTTATAGAGTAGTTTATAACAAGCGGGATTTTAATCATAACTATAAAGTTATGAGAGTCAATCCGACGTTCACGGAGTATTTTGAGAAGTACTTCGTTTAAAATCTTGAGGACCCAAGTACTATTCAACAGTCAACACGAAAATGTTGGGTATCACATCAATCATTCATGACCTTAATTTCTAAATTTTATTTTGGTAACGAATTAATTAGTAAATATTGACCGGGATGCGTGTCATACATATGGTATAATCATGTAAAAACACCAACTAACTTCACAACATGTATTTTGTTTAAGATCAAACATCATTGTTAAACCTTACAATGAAACATTCTTTTTTTAATTATCACATGTTGCTTAAGTTTATAGGAACAAAGAGTCGGTGAGGACAGCAAAAAAGATATAATTTGATTTCCATGAAAGTTTTATACGTGAATTCAACTCAGATGTTCTCTTAGTCGTAATCAAGAAATACTCAATCACTTACCCTTAGATTTGATATCAAGAGTGGAAAGTAATCGAAAACAATTTTATTGTTTAAATTTCAACGCCTAACCTCAAATTCAAGAGTGTCTAGCAACAAATTGTTAGTCATCAGGTAATCAAAAGAATGTAATTGTAGATCCAATAGTTTTTTAAAATTTTTTTTTTTTTGTTTTGATTCATAGTTTGAGAATTTTAATTTATGTTATAAAAGAAAACATATGTTTGAGCGGACTAAGATCCTTCTCTCATAATCTGTTGGGATCCCTCAATCCTCACCGTTCACATCGGATCGTGAGGTTAGAGTCTTTAAAATAAAATAAAATATTTATTTTTCACAAAAACTGTTCATCACCGTTTTGCAAGACCCCCTATTTTCATCGTTTTGTTAACAACGACTGAGATTTTAGGGTTGATGGACCTACAATTGAGGGTGCGGCGATGCTGGGGCTGATTTTGAGAAGGTAAGGTGAATGACCTACAATTGGGGGTTGTAGGTTGAGTGGGTTGTGGTGGTATTAGAGCAACTCGACCCCTAAAAAAAGAAGGCAGCGACCCTCCCACTTCATATACACTCCCATCCCCTTCTATTTTGTGAAGTCACAGTTAAGTCATGTCAACATTTTATGTTGATTTTTTTTATAGAGATAATAAGACAAAAAGTAATGGTAATATAAAATATTGAAGTGGCTTAATCATGACTAGGCCTGGGCACGGTTCGGTACCGGAGTGGTACCAAAACCGAACCTGTAGTAAAATTTCGGTACGGTTCGGTTCGGTTTTCGGTTCGGTAAGGAATAAGACCTATTTTTCAATTTTTTTTTAAAAAAAACCCCAAATTAGTTCTTTGTCCAAAACTGATTTGGTACGATTCGGTACTGAACATAGAACCGAAACCGAACCGATTAAGAACCAAACCGAACCGATTTTGTACCGATACCGAATGAACCGAAAAAAAGAACCGAACCGACCGGGTTCGGTACGGGTTCGGTTCGGTTCTCGGTATTTTTTGCCCAGGCCTAATCATGACCTCACAAATAGGAGGGGATGAGAGTGTATAGGAAGTGGGAGGGCAGAAAATCTGTGTCCCTAAAAAAAAATACACCAGCATCCAATCTATTTAATCGACTTAGTGAACAGTGATAGAGACTAATGAACAGTAATTAGCCAAATCACAAATGCATCTCCATCCCTAACAAAAAATAGCCTAGTCAATTTTATTAAAATATTATTATTTTTATTATAAAATAATAAATAAAAAAATTTATTTTTAATTTCTGACTTTATAAAAAATTATTAATTTTTTATATTTTTTAATTAAGTTTTTTGGCGAAAAAATCTAGACCATTGATTTGAAAATTTGAACGGTCCTCATTCTGCCAAGTCAGTAGCCATTAATTTTAAATTTCAATTTTTTTTACCGTTGGAAATCCAACGGCCCATAATGAGCCACGTGGCCTCCCCATCAAATCCCTAAGTGCGCCTGCGCTAGCGAGCCACCCCTAAGTTTTCTTGTCAGGACGCGCGGCCAGGCGTGCGTAAAAAAAACAAAAAAACTTGCCTATGACGTCACGCTGGCGTCAGCGGGCCGTTTCATTGCTCAGTCCATTTTGGGTTGGGCTAGATGCCGTCTTATCCACTAGGCTAGAGAGGATTGGCTAGGTGCCGAGCCGAAAATGGTGCTGGGTGCCAACCTAAAAAGTCTCCGGTGGACTCGCTCTTAAAGTTGATTTTGGGGTGGGGTTGAATTAAGCCTGGAATTTGGGTAGCTGGTAATTCGAGGTTGGGAACTTCGAAGTGAGAGAGAAAGAGAAGAGTTGAAGGGGAAGAGGTGGGAATTATTTTGGCTGTTGGATTCTTATTAACAGATGAGATCCATCGGCTCGAAAGATCCCCTCAAAACTGATTTGAAGAGGATATGAATTGTGTTTGAGCATGCCCTAGACCTTGGCCCATATCTCACATTAAGCCTAACATAATGAGTAACCTAGCCGAAGGTAGAATAATTGGGCTTGGTGTTTGAGCCTTGAACTGGCATCACATTTGATGATACCAAGTTGCATCCAAACTGCCCGAAAGGGTCCAATTACTGGGCCAGATAAAAGACCCAAAAGAATGGAAAGACACCCGAATGCTGCCCAGTAAAAGCACGAGAGAAGAATCGCACATTGATCAACAACTGTTAATGTCATCTTAATCACAATATCAATGTGGAGTTTGAATACAAATAAAACACCACAATCTCACATGGACCAAAAGATGTTTTATGTTAAGCATATTATTAACTTTTGTGCCTTTTACTTAATTGAATAAGGATTGGACTGGTGGTGGGCTGGGACTAGAGGTGGCATTTTTGACCCGACCCGTTAATATTAGTATTTGGGTGGATGCTTAACGGGTCGGGTCGGGTCACTAATGGGTGAACCCGTTAAATAACGGGTCACTTTGGGTCAACCCGTTAGCACCCGTTAATTGAGGATGTTTTAGTAATTTTAATAAAGTCTTAACAATAAAAAATAAACTCTATGCAAAAAAAAATAAAAATTTGTTAACGGGTCTTAACGGGTCAGGTTCGGGTGACCCGTTAGCTTATCGGATCGGGTTCAACCCGACCCAAACCCGATAAACCCGACCCGTTTACAGGTCTTGCTAGGACTTGTGTCTATATCATATATGTTTAGATTATATAATCAAAGGAACTGGTAGTAGTTAACTGTTCCCAAAGGTTATCTGCTTTGTAAAAAAGTGTCAATAAATATATACACACCAGACAAGGCTGTAGTAAAAATTAATTTATTTTTCACGACAAAATCTTTTACTTACGTAAAGAGAGAAGCACATAAAAGTTCGCCAAAGATAAAAAATTTGGTGTTGGATCCTTGGCAGGGCCGGTCCAGAGATTTTTGAGGCCCGGGGCGATGCTAAAAAAAGTGCCCTAACTTCGTATAAGTTTGTTTTTTTTTTTTTCACACGTAAGATGTTGATAAAATTATACTTAGAAAATCACTTCAAACTCAATAATTTAGAAGCACCGAAAGACTTTGTATCGAGAGAAGGAAACCACAAAACCCCGAGCTTACAAGTAGATAGATGATGAGTTTTATTTTCCATCTGAACTTTGAAAGTGTTTTTGTATAAATCGTGAGACGTTTTTTCTTATTTACTAACCTTGTCAATATGGGACTAAAAAAATAATGATGTTTTCGAGTCTTTAATTGATATGTATTAGTAATGAATGAGTGCTAAATTAAACCTTTTGATGACACGTCATATAATTTGTAAATTTGATCAAAAAATTTGGTTTACGTATTACTCGTTATTAAAGATTAGACTTGAATTAAAATGAATATTTAAAAATAACAACTCACATAGCTACTAGCTAGTAACTAAAAATAAATTAACAACCAAACAAAAATTTGTAAAAATTGAAAACAATAAACATGCACATAGCATTAACAACAAAAACTATTGCTTCTAATTAAACTTCTTGATCATTTAACCAAATTTTATAATTTTATACTCTTATGAAAAGAAATTTGTAAAAATTGAAAAGTAAATAAGCACATGTGGTGTTTTGAACCCAAGACCTCTTCATTATTTTCACATGAGTAAACCACCACTTCTAGTTAAATTTATATGTAATTGAACCAAATTTTATAAATTTATACTCTTATAAAAACATATATAAATATATCACTCTAATAATTTTGGTGCCTCCATTTTTTTTGGGCCCCGGACGGTCGCCCTGTTTGCACTGGGCCTGGGCCGGCCCTGATCCTTGGTTCATAGATGGTTGAATCAAGATAGATAGACGTCCATTGAACTTCCAGTACAGAAAAATGGCAAAATTCTATCTTTAGATCATTGTCAATACGCAAACTTCAATCTACACAGCAAGTCAGTTTTGTTTGATTCATTTCATTTTCTTGATCCAGTGATTTTGTTGTTATAACATATTATTGTATCTACACAACAAGTATGAACTTTGTGCTGGTATGAAAAAGTCATTTTGACATTAAAATGTGTATATTAAAATTATGCCATTAATTAGTTTATTCATATTAAAAGTATGTGAATCACGATCACAGTCTCTGTCAATATAAAATTTGAACAACAAATTAGTCTACTAAAAAACCATTACTCATAGTCGAGCCCTCGCAACGTGCCCACTCTTCTCTTAATTAATGAAGAATAAAACATAATCTAAGGAAATGGAGTGGGTGGATAAATCCATGAGTCGAATTCAAATGCATACATCGAAGGTTTGTCCAGATGCATTTGAAATTGGGTTGGGACGATGGAATATATCCAGAAACATGCATGTGAGTTGTGACTGGCTTACGTCGTCACATAGTGGTTAAGTATGAAATTCTTCTTACCTACCTGATCACCGATCAACTCTCTATTATTTTTTTTTTTGAGAAAAACACGTGCATGTATCTTCCTCGTTCTTCAATGGAAACGGGGAAAGAAACAAAAACATACTGTCGATTAGAAATTTTCAAGGAAATTTCTTCAATGATACATAATGTTGAATAATACGTAAAATGAATGATTGATTGTGTACGAGTGTCGTATGCAGCTGCAAAGACAATAAGTGAGAAGGGTTTTTTGAATGGGTGGAGAGACAATATAGCAAGTTTTGTTTGTGTGGGCGAGCCGGATAACTTGAATCATGGGTCCGGGTTGATATAAAAATTCATCCCCCCTAGCAAGAAGTGTTTAATATATTGTTGGTGTTAACTTGTGAGTATAACACTCGTCACATATCATGATCATGTAATAATTTGTATAATGTACATAAGCACAATTTATCAAGTGACACAATGATCATATTCTTAGAAGACCCCCAACTACTATGCTTGATATTGTCTCCTTGAATTACTTAATTTTATCAAAAAGAATCATTAACAACTAGATCCTCTTTGTTAAATCTGATTAAGAAACTCACAACACAAGTTTGTCCATCTGAAAGCTTCTGAAACTAGCTAATATAGAATCCATAGACTAATGTTTAGTGATACTTTTATTCCCACCACATATTGAATAGCATGCAAAGCAATTGAACATTAGTTGATATCACTATTGTTCCATCTATAACGTGTTTGATCCAATTTAGTCATGCATCATTGTATTATTAAAAAAATAAAGATTTGAACTCAAATGCAGATGTGGAGATGCAAAAAGCAATTGCCAGGGGAATACACTGTTCATTAAGGACAGTTACTGTTCACTGAGTGGATTGAATAGTGTATTGCTTGGGGGAGGACTCCTACATTGGAGTTGCTCTAACATGTTTTCTACTCCTATTGGTCGCCCCGTAAATTACTGACTTTTGGGTGTGAAGTCAAAATTTAGGCACCCAATTCAACTCCATCACGTTTCGTTGCGCAAATAGTCAATTTTCTCCAGCTTTCCGGCTATTGACTTTTGTCCCGACGCAATCAATTCATGAACATTGTGGACAATCAGTCCCAATCCCACGCGTGCCCATTGCACGTGTCCAAATACAAATTAACAAATTTGATTTTGTTTTTACTTGTTTTGTTTTGGTCCCCCATAGTCGTTAATGAATTAAAATGGCCTTTAGTTACGGTGGAATCATCCTGCGATTATGCTAATTAAATTGCTAATAATATTGCTAGGTCTTTGCTAATTGATTGATTACAAAAATTTCAATGTCGAGGGACAAAAAACAACTAAATATAGGCAGCCACTAGCCTACAACTAGAAGCAACATTTTATTTGTCAATCAACTAGAAGCAACATATTTCCTCACCACTTGCTGATATTGTTCTCAAAATTTTAAGGTGACTGCGTCCGATATTAATAAATATAAGTATAACCCTACGATAATACAGAATTCGTTCAATACTACTAAAATTATGTAAAACTCATTATACTTTAAAGCTGAAAGACATTTGAAAATAATATATTAATACGTGAAGTGTGTACAAAGCTTGTTCATCTTATAATCTATTGTTATCTCACTCAACATTACCATGTAAAAACATTCTCGCACATTATTAAGCGCTGCCTAAAATTGCTTGCTGAAATGGGTGCACCACCTTTTTAAAGTTTTGTCAACGAAGCTTATCGATCGCATAGGTTGCCATCACGTCGGCAGCCTCCCCTAAACCATTTGTATCCATTACTTTTGTGTGTAATCATGATTTTTGCACATGAACCTACCTTCTAATATCATGCATAAAATTACATATGCATTAACAACCTACCTTCTAATATCATGCATAAAATTACATATGCATTAACATCTTTTCCTTTAGAATTTGTTTATACAAAACTCTAATGTGTTAATTCATTAATTTGCATGGACCATTTCTTTTGTGATGGTTTTGGAGTGTTGCAGTACGTAGCCTGCAAGCCTGTACAAATGGCAGCGGCAGGTACACAATGCACATGTAAGTCATGAACCTAGGTTTTTTTTTTCCTTTGAAAAAAAGAAAATCACACCAAACTCTTGGGCAACCATTACAAATGGGAGCCAAAAGTAAAAGGCGGCGTGCACAAATAGGGACAGAACCCAGCCACACAAATCAGAAGAAAGCTGAGTTGATGACCAATCTTGGCAATAGAGTCGGCAACAAAGTTGGCCTCAAGAAAAATTTGGCAAAAAGGAATACAATCAAAAGCATGCAAATGATCGAAGAAAATCTTCAAAAAGGAACGAAGTCTCTAAGGGGTCAAGCATTTGCGAAGAATGCAGTCAATCAAAAGCTTAGAATCTCCTTCAACATTAAGCTTCTTGTATCTAACACGTTTAGCCTGAACCAAACCAAAATGAAGAGTGAAGGCTTCAACAAGAATCACCGAGGAATTACCGACCTCTTTTGCATGAGCCAATTTAGGAGTGCCAGAAAATCTCTACCTATAAAATCAGCAGCTGCAGAACCATCAAAGTTGAGTGTTAATTGTGGGCAATTTTAGGTCCACATAATAGTGCAGGTCAGGAGAAAAGTTCAAGGGAGGTTGAGAAGCCCAAGGCCGAAGGTGCTTAGAAGAGGATACTTGTGAACGCTATAGTCAACCACCTACGAGCTGAGCTCGACTAGAGAATGTAAAGAACTTTCCGACCGCTAGGAGCACGGGGGCAGGTTGACAGTTTTATGGCAAAAATCTATGGGAACAGGTCTACCTAGATGTCAATCAAGCCATGTGGCAGCCCCCAGTTAGTGGTAGATACCTAGAAGGGGACGTAAATATGGTCGGAACAGCGCACTAGAAGAGGCAGGGTTGACTAACTCACTCGGCCCGTATCACTCTGACAGAACGTGTTATTTCGACTAAACACATGTCACTTCATGCCCGAATGTTTGGTTGATAGGTGGAAAGGTGTCGGCAAGTTAGTCTACATAGATGGCACATTAAATGTCAAGTTGGGAGGACCCAAGGTTGATGAGTTCATTGGGAGCCCATATAAAGGGGTGGGAACCTTTTGTTAGGGTCGGACAACTGAAAGGATAAAGAGTTCATGCAGTGGCCGAGCGTTTTTTTTAGTCTTGAAATCAATATAATCCAAGCAACGTTGTGGATGTAGCCAATTTTTTAGGGGTGAGCTGCTTAAACCTTTCAATCCATTTCATTTCAGTTTATTTCCCAAGTCCACCAAGGGTTTAGTATTTTAATTTGCTAACTTGCAAATTTTGAGCATTAACATTGAGCGTCAAGAAACCATCAGAATGAAAGGTTCATTTTATTTCACTTCTACGAACAACTGGCGCAAAGGGAGAATGAGTAAGTCTAAAAAAAAAATCCTTAAAACCCTTAGAAACAATTCTAGAAACTTTGATAGGGTGAGGGACTTTATTCTAGAATTACCAATGGTTTCTATAAGTCCAAATTTGCCAACAAAGAATTAGAATTTTTTTCTAAAAATGAATAACGAGAAGAGGTGGTAGGTTCCAAATGGGGCTGAGGAATATTAGAAAGTTTCCAAACTCATTGTGATGATGCAGTTGATCCCTAGTCTTTAATCTATTTCTGATGAAGATTCAAGAGAAAACTTTAACTGTAGGAGGAATATTTATGGACCATACCTTATTGAGAATAACTGCTTTCAAATGACTAGCAGACTTCATTGAGATCACTTTGCTTATCTTCTCTCTCCAATACTTTATTAGCTGCATAATTATTTGAGAAAACACTTTGCTTATCTTTCTCTCAAATACTGACTTAATCGTCCGAGAACCTACGCTGGAACCACCTCCGAAGCTTGGTTTCAAGATCTTTTGCTTATCTTTGTTCTTACAAACCACTCCGACTACTGAAATCATACACAAAAAAGACAATCTGCACAAAATTCGTTCCAACAGACCCCTTTCGGTAACCACCCCGAGTCGACAAAACCTTGCAATTGGATTGTCGTTGTATGGTCCGGATCGCCCTACTCATTTTGGATAGACGTCAAAATGGGAATAATTCGGACTGAGGTGAGTACCCGAACACCATATAAATCATTGTTCTAGAGAGGTAGAAATATGGTCTCACAGTAAGCACATACATTATCGATTCCATGTATCAAACAAGTATCCAGTCATACGAAGCATAACACAAGGGATTCCCTTATTTACTAGTTTTACGAAATAATTATCATAGAGTCTCTGACTAATCTTCTCATACTAGCAACCACGCATTATTGACAATTCATTCTCTATGGAGGCATAGTTAACAAACTACTCACCTCAATCCAAAGCTATCATAAATCTGAAAGCATGCTAACCAAAGAACTCAAATGTTCACCAACACCTATCATAAAACATAAATAATTACTTAGCTTATTGTTAGTAAGACATTGGAGAAATTTCATAGCTGTTGGATCTCTGCCAATCACAAAAGTTAAGTGGCGGTCAATTATAAAACTATGTTAAAGTGGTTTAATCTCGTTTAACAAACATTAGAAACAAATTCACAACATCAAATTTAGCTTTGAACCACGAAACTAGATCATTGGTCGATCGGGCCAAGACTTTGTTGGAATCCGGCCAACTCCAAAATATACCAAAATATAAATCACAACAAAACCAAGGGGATGAAATGTTATACCTTCGCCAAAGTCTAGATGTAGGCAGATGACGACAAATTCGCCGAAAAAGCTCTAGGTGGCTAGAACGTTAGGTGTGACAGCCCGTCCCGAGAAATATTATCATAAATGTGAAGTTACCAAATTACCCCTAAGCGTTGAGGTACAATTGTAAAGAAAGCTAATGTATTGGTCCAATGGCATAATTTCCTACATTTTTGGGGACCTATGAGAACTAATAATTTATGTAGTATGATTGGTGGCTTTTAAACCACACAATCCATCACCTCTATCTCACCACTTCCGTGTCCCTCTCTCTGTCTCTCTGTCTCTTACCCTCTCAGACTATCTCTCTCTCTTCGAACTCTCACACTCTCTCTTCCCCTCACGTACGAACACACCCAAAGACCCTCAAATCTTCACAGACCGAGGACGTGAAGACCACCATTGTGTTCCTCTAGTCCCTACGAACATACTGGTACCCATTTCAGGTATGAACTCATTCGTTTTCATGTTGAAAACTCGAGCTCCGAGTTGAGCACTGTTCATGAACTTTTAAATGGTTGGTTTTTAGGACAATCCAAGATCATAGTGAGCTCTAGGAGGTTCCCACAAAGCTCGGGGACATTCGTTTGAAAGTTTTGGACGTCGGGAAACCCTAGTTCGAAGCTTGGCCGGTTTTCTCAAAACTTCCCGGAGAGATTTCGTTGGTTTTGAACGCCAAAAGAGGTATAAACATGTTTCTTCTCTTCATATGCTTCATTTTGGTGTGTAGATTGTGGAAAATGGTGCAAAAATGACAAAGATAGGACGATTTCAAAATTTTCTAGAAACCGGCGAACAGTTGCCGGAGAAGACGAGAGCATATTCCATGAATTTTGACAGAATATGCTGACGCAGTCAGTTAGTTTGGACGATTTTCGTTAGAAGTTAACGGAATATTCCTGACGCCGTTTGCCATTCCGTTACACGTGCCAGGCATGTGCCGCGCGTGGCGGAGCGTGCGGGGTCCAAAAAATTTTCTAAAAATTTGTACGGGTTCGTGATGTCGTGTAGGTCACGTTGGTATATTCAAATAACAAAATTGAGCTATGTATGAGAAGTTATTTCCGTAGTTCCGTATATGTGCTTAAATAACGTTATTTCAGTAAATTCTCATATAGGTGAGACGTATCCCGAGGACGATCGTAGCTAGGCTAGGCGTGGGGGCCATGACACGGCTACTTACCAGTGATTGGGCAGTTGTTTTTCCGTATATACCTATATATTACTACTTTTCCCAAAAAATGAACTTAAATGATTATACGTTTTGAAATGCCATGCAAAGTATTTATTTATTTTAAATGATGCATTAGTGATTGCATATATATATGATGGTGCTGCAGACGCACAGGTAAGTGTCAGGTAAGGTCATTTAATGGTTATAATGAGAATGAGAACGAATGATGTGATGTGATGTGATGTTATTAGAGCTCATACACCTGCACCTTGATATTAGTGCTTCGGCCCAGAGTTAGGGCATAGTCTTTCACGTGTCATTCACCTTCCGCACCGCATGCTCGCCTTGGATCCAAGTTAGGTGCACACTCCTGTCGTATAGACCACTATAAGTGGGTTCGACTCGTAGGCGACCTGCGAATCCTTTGCACAGTCTTCATGTGATTGTAGCACTAGAGCATAATTATTCTATATTCAGTGATGATGTGTAGACCACTAGAGGTGGTATTGATTTGTGTGCAGGATTGATATACATGATATGATGAGTTGATTATGAGCTATTATACAGCTGAGGGCTGAGTTGATTATTGAGATTGATTATAAAATATATATACGGCTGAGGGCCGAGATGAATATCTGACATTTAATCACATCCACAGAGTTATGATTTAGATTCCAGTTGTAATACTTTGGCATGTCATACATTCATATTTCCAACATGATTTTGAGATTTACTTATATACGAGTATATACTTTGATTATGGGAAACTATACAGGTTTTACGGAGATGGGTTATACTTTTGAGAAAAGAATGATTTTGAAAAGACTTGTTTTGTTGACCCACTCAACTTTGTTTTTCGCCTCTCCAGATTCTAGGTAGCTAGAGTATCGTTGGTGGCTAACGAGGATCATTCGGCAGTTCTGACAGACTTCTCTTTATGTAGGGCACCCTTTGGGGTTATTCAAATATATTATTTCATGCTTGACTGCATTGACTTAGTATGCTTTGAATTTGTATAAGCACTATAACTTCGCACTCTAGCACGCTATCTTAATTAGGTTGCTAGTGGCCTGGCTTTAATTCGTTCGTATTCTTCTTATGAATCTTGCTTCAGCACTGTGCACATGGTTATGTCACGCTCACGTGACGGCCAGCACGCCCCACTTTCGGGTCGGGGTGTGTCATTAGGGCTTCACCGAGCTGCTGACGGTCAAACTGAAGTTAGGGATTTTCTCCTGACGGTGAGGGCAAACCCGGCCCTAGTCTAGGGCAGCCAGGGCGACCTCACAGGGCCTCAAAAATTTGAGGGCACCAAAAAATTTAATTTCTATTATTATAATGTTATGTCCAGTAAGTGTATAAAAATATAAAACTGGATATTTGTCATAAGTTGTCATTTGCAGCAGTGTTTCGCTGCTTTTTTGCAATGGAAAGGAACACGGGTTCGAAACACAAAATTGCCTATTTTTTATGCATTTATTTCATCATTGGTTTAAATAAGTAGCTATATTTATATGTGTGCCTTTGACGAAAGTGGTTTTTACAAATTCATTTTCAATTAATTACCACCCTTTGGCATATAATAATAGTAGCCACCCAAGTTTAGATCAAAATGAGGGCCTTTTTTTTTGGAACTTTAACGAAAAGCTCCCGGTACTGTTTACTTTAATGAAAAACCATATTTTTACACTAAAAAGTCAATATTGGTACTATTCACTTTACCCTTTATTTTGTCATTATCGTTAAAACTCAAAGATTTCAAGCTCTTTTCATTAATTTTCCTTTTTCTTTAGCAATGAGGTTCTGTTTCAATATAGTGTTAGGGTTTAGGGTTACATTTATTTCTTATCCAAGAAAAATGAGTTATATTTTTAATAATATATGTATGTTATTTCGTTTTTCAATAATTTTTTTGGTTCATTCATTGTTTATAACATTATATATATAAATTGGAGAGAAAAAAAATATGACAATTCTTATGAGGCCCCAAGGGACAGTAAATTAGAAAATTATCCTGATAACTATAAATTTTATACAAAAATACCTTTCATACTTTAATTGATTTTTGCTTGTGAAATATTTGTGTACCCTTATCTAATTACAAACTAAAGTGTAATGTTATGGCTTATATGTGAAATCTATTTTTTCTTCATTTCTAAGTGAAGGGTCTTCGGTTTGAGTCTTTTAAATAACAAGTTAGATACCAAATTATGGCCAACCCATCTTGTTGCTTAGCATAATCCCTCACATCCTGCTATCGTTTTATCAAAGAAAAGTTACATTGACATGCACAAATATGAACACTAAAACAATTGATTTTTTTTTTCTAACGTGGAGTTATACTAGGGAACTTTTTTTTGGTATTGCCCCGGGCCTCAAAAATCTTAGGATCGACCCTGAGTGAGGACTTCCCAATGGTGTTGGTGATGGTCAATGGTAATGGCAAGATCGTCGACTGTTGTCCAAAATTAATGAAAATTTTTATTGGCTAACTACGCAAATTTAAACTTTAACTAACTAACCAAAAAAAAAAAAAAATCAAAAATAACAAAATAAAGATAAATTCATGAAAATTGAATAGTGAAATCCCCACGGATTTCAAAGGAACAATTTACACTAAAAAAATCTACCCAACCATGGCGTGTGGACTTCTTTGAAAGCACAAAAACAACAAAAACTTCCCTTCAATAAAAATTAACTACCATATGGTTTACACTAATTGGGAAGATTTAAGCTGCGCTACTATACCAATTTAGATGATATAAGTACACCGTTGTTTAGTGGCATTGGTGCCAATGAAACAAGAACATTTAGACAAAAAATTATACATTCTTTATTTTATTAGCACAAAAAGTTACTATGACCGTGTATTTGTGTCATAAAAAATATTCTAAACTACACCCGAGTTAGCAAGTTAATAATTCATATCAAACTATTTATACACGAGGATCGAACTTAAAATTTGTATTTCTAAATAAAAAGAATTACTACTAAATTGTAGCAATTGGGACAAAACTTAACCCGTTCAGGAATAAAAATACAGCTGAACCCCCTTGGCCCCATTCACCCAACACCAAGACAGGAAGCCGCTGTCTGATTACACACAATCGAAAGAAAAACAAATGTGGACGATTTCAATGAAAGTTACCACGAGACAAAGTCAACTGTATCATGCTGCCACGCACCTACTCTGTCTCTTTCCCCTCTCTCTTAAATTATTTCTGTTTCCAATTTACTTGGTCCGCACTCACACTCTCACACATCTATCGATCGTCCACGTCAATCTCCAATCCAACGGCTCCGGCACCACCTTTGACCAAATTGAAACTTGATAAGACTAAAGAGGACCCAAATCAAAAGCAAGGTCAAGATTCATCCGACACCAAGCATCAAAATTCTATTAGTCTAATCAATTTAAACATCAAAGCAGAAGAAAAAGCAACATAATTCACTAGCCAGCTTTTTGTTTAGCAATTTTAGTGTTAAATTCAACTTATATAAATTTTTTATAGAAAAATTCATTTTAATTTTTAGTAAAGATGATTTTTAAATTAAAACTATGAGTTAGATCAAAATCCAATTTTAATCAATTGATACATTAATAATCTCATTTATTAATTATTTATCTTTTTCTTTCTAATTGTTAATGTATTAATTTTATTTCATTATAATTTTTATTTTCATTTTATTCATCGTAATATATTTTGTTATGAACATTTAGATAAACTAATTTTTGTTATACAATATATTTCGATGTACTTTATTTTCTTCATTTAGGTATATTAAATTCATTATAATACATTTTGGTGCATGCATTTAGATACACACATTTTGGTATATACATTTCGATACAAACATTTAGGTACATTAATTCAATATAATACATTTCGGTACTAACATTTCAGTGCATACATTTCGGTACACACATTTAGATACATTAATTTAATATTAATACATTTCGGTGCATATATTTAGGTATATACATTTCAGTACTAACATTTAAATATATTAGTTTAATATAATATATTTCGGTACTAACATTTAGGTACATTAATTGAGTCTTTCAAGTTTGAAGAATGTTAAATAAAATTAATAAATTAAAAAACTCTTTTTGGTAAAAAATAAATTAAAATTTGTGTATTAATAAATTTAAATATTTAATGGGAGACATTAAATAAAATAAACATTAATTATTTTGAATTAAGGGCACATTAGAGACTAAAATCATTATTTAATCTAACACCAGATTTTTTTTTAAAATTTTAATTTTCTTGAATGATTAAAGTTCAAAAACTCCAAAAATTTATTAATAAATTAAATAAAAGAAATTGAGATTGTAAAGTAAAATTAATTAATAATATAAAAATAATTTAATTTATTTATAAGCTTATGCAATTTTTTTTCTATTATTGAGGAATTTATTTTCAAATAAGAATTCATGATACATTTTAAGGAAAACTAATGAAAAGGGCTTGAAAACTTTGTGTTTTAATGATAAGGACAAAATAAAGGGTAAAGTGAATAGTACCAGTATTGACATTTTAGTGTAAAAATGTGGTTTTTCGTTAAAGTGAACAGTACCGGGAGTTTTTCGTTAAAGTTCCCTACATTTTATTCATATTCGTGCGACAATAGCAAAGATGATGTTTTTTCTTCTTCAAACAAACGATATTATTTACATTAAAAAAATAAAAAAATAAGTTAAACTTCACAATAAGTATAATAATATGATTTAAATTCATTTTTAACAATAATCAAACTTATAAAATTACACTACAAAAGAATATGACTAGATTGTTAGCAAACCTCTCATTTGCAATTTTGTGTGGTGTGGTTGGATCTTATTCACACCTAAGTCTTGACGGCAAGTGGTAGTGGGCCACCAGATAATTAGATGCCGCAGTTTTGACCATAGACGCATTTCAACAAACACCTCATACGCTCATCGGCATCCCAAACCCCTCTTTATCAACACCCCTTCCCCTCTCGGCCTCACGCTTTTCCTCCTTTTCTCTCTCTCTCTCTGCTTTCTCTGTTGTCCTCGCTTTTCCTTTTCCTTGTTATGCTCGAGAGGGTCAGATATGGCCGTTGATTTCATGGGTTACAGAAATACCATCACCAGCAGCTTCTCCGCCAAGTTGGAAGAGAACGCCGTGCAGGAAGCGGCTTCCGGCCTCGAGAGCGTCGAGAAGCTTATTCGCTTGCTGTCCCAGGCACAGCAGAACCAGCACCAAGAGAAATATCTATCGACGGCTATGGACATGGACTGCAGAGCCGTCGCGGACGTCGCTGTTTCCAAGTTCAAGAAGGTCATTTCTCTTCTTGGTCGGACCCGGACCGGCCACGCCCGGTTCCGTCGAGCCCCTTTGACTTTGAGTTCCGGATCGTCTTCTCAAACCCAAAACCAGAGCCAAGAGATCCTCGTCAAGCATGTTCCGTTACCGTTAGAGTCCACTAAGGTTTACCATGCGACGCCGATCCAGCAGATCCCGCCACCTCACCACCACCACCACCACCACAGTACGGTGCTTGAGAGCACTAAGGACTCATCTACCACTATAAATTTCTCGTATCCAGCTACGACGTCGTTTATGTCGTCCTTGACCGGAGACTCCGATAGCAAGCAGCCAATGTCGTCATCGTCTTTTCAAATTACCAATTTGTCCCAGGTTTCCTCAGCCGGAAAGCCGCCGCTTTCCTCCGCCTCGTTGAAGCGGAAGTGCAGCTCCGAGAACTTGGGGTCTGGGAAGTGCGGTGCTGGGTCCTCCGGCCGCTGCCATTGCAAGAAGAGGTGGGTCTATTTCAAACTCTAATCTCACTTAATCATCGTCTAGCTTCTGATTAACTTAATTAATCTCTCTCTCAATCTGTTGACTAAATTGAAATTCTGGGTTGTGGGTTTTGTTACAGAAAGCTGAGACAGAAGAGGGTCGTGAGAGTTCCGGCTATAAGCTTGAAGTTGGCCGATATCCCACCTGACGATTACTCCTGGAGAAAGTACGGACAAAAACCCATCAAAGGATCTCCACATCCAAGGTATAATTTCGATTCAAAGCTTCGATCTTTCGAGCTAAATCGCTTCAGGTGGACGTTTTCTGGCCCCAAAACTCTGAATTATTGGGGATTTATGTTCTGATTTGTGTGAATTTTCAGGGGATACTACAAATGCAGCAGTGTGAGAGGATGCCCGGCTCGAAAACACGTCGAGAGAGCTCTGGACGATGCGGCAATGCTCGTGGTTACCTACGAAGGCGAGCACAATCACTCTCTCTCAGTTGCAGAAACCTCCAATCTTATTCTAGAATCTTCTTAGATCATCAAAATTGAAGCTTTTGTGTTTCAGTTTCTTTTTTTTTTTTTTTATGGAGGGAAATTAATGGTAGCAGGCAGTACTGGTAGTGGTAGTAGTTTTTACAGTTCCGACTCGGTTTGACTCGGTTGGACTCAGTTCCATCTCGAAGGAGATGATGAGTTAGAGTCAAATTAGTTCATTGTCCTGTACAATATGGGGATTTCCTTTTTCTCTTCAAACACTGAATTAAATCTTTATTTAAAAAAAATGAAGATATTGGATTTGGTACTACCAGTGATTTATTGTTCTTTTAACAATATAGTAATTAAAATTATTTTAATTTATAGGGACGGAAAATATGTAGTTATATTTAAGTGATCCAGTGTGATTGCTAAGAGGTTGATAATTTAGTACGCGGATTGATTGCTTTTACTTTGGTTCTTGTATTGGATAGATGCCTACTTTTTCCTCCATCACCCAAAGTTTGAGTTTCTTGTGCTTTTTCGTTTGAATAAGATCGTGGAAAGGAGAAAATTCAAAGAAATGAAGGGGACTGGGTAAAAAAAATGCAAAAAAGTGGACCGACATGTCGTATTTGTGACGGTTGACCAAAGGCAACTTGTGGGGTCGTGAGTTGGCTAGTTGGGTACGGCTAATTAAGTGAAGATGGTGGGTATTGGTTGGGGTGGGATTATTTAGAGAGAGAGAGAGAGAGAGAGAGAGATTTGTGTTTGGTTCGTGAGAAAATGGTTGGATGAATTTGGAGGGAATTGAAAAGAAAATAGTTGCGCCTACAAAAAGGGGCTGTGACCGTAAAGTCTTTCAAAAAGACAAAGATGGTGTTGTTGGAGTTGAAGCTTTTGATGTAGGAGGAAAATTAAAGCTCAAGTCAAAGTTTGTAGGTGAGCTATTATTATTATTATTATTATTTATTGTTTTGCAATGCCTTTGCCTCAAAGTAGTAAATAGTAGTAGGAAAATTAATGTTCAAGTCAAAATTTGTGGGTGCGCAATTCATACTTTTGACCATTTATGGGGGCCCAATTAGTGTCGATTTGGATTTGCACTAATTTGTTCTTTCTTTGCATTTGGGGTTTGCCTCAAAAATCAAACCTTGCTATTTAAGTATGTATATGGTCCCCAAGGGAACAGATCCCTCCGGATCTCTCTCACTAAATTTTAGGAATTTAAAAATTCGAATCTTTAAAATTTGATTTAACTGTTACAATTATTATAACTTTTAGAAAGGTTCTCTGTTTGTAATCATTTGATCAAATTTCAAGAGTCAAAATCTTTAGATCCCTAGGATTTGATGGGAGAGATCTGAAGATGATTTCTTCCCGGTCCCCAAGGTCAAATACACAAGCTCCCGTGAAATGCCAAGTAGACTCTCTTAAAAGGAAGTCATATTTTTTAGCGAGTCTTCATAACATTTCTGATGCCATAGACATAAAATACAAATTTGTTGACGATATTCTATCAAAATATTGTCACGTGAGGTAATAATTCCTTCTAATTGCTCTACGCAAAAATGTTATAATATAATAGTAGTTGATGACCAAACTACGAGGTCTTGATTTTTCTGATGACCTTGTGTAGAGCAAGATTGCAAGAGGAAACAACAATAAGAGTTTAATGACAAGCCTTTTAAGTAGTTTAACTTGCCTAATCTTTATCACTCGCTAGTTTTGTTTGGCTTCCACTTTCTTCCTTGCTTATGTACTACAATGGGTAGTTTCTTCAATAATCAAATATCGATTTTCTTTAGAAAAATAAAATAAAACACGTTATGTACGCATAAATGAATTGTAAATGTAAATGTAGCAAAATGTTCCTATACAATTTTGTTTCTATTTAGACAATGTTTCAGAGAAAGACAATGACTTTTTGCTCCACTTATAAATAAGGTCTTAGATAGTTTTTCTTTTTTAACACGTCGTGTTTCAAGTTTAAACTTTTTATTTTTTTAATGTGGTTTAGAAGCTCGAAAAAAAAGAGAAATTCTAAGGAGATTATTTTAAAGTGGAACTATCAGTGAACTCTTTGTCACCTCACAATTTAACGTCAATTCTCGTGCTAACACTATAAATATTTGTGCAAAAAACATGAGTTGTCAGAGAGTCTATGGAGATGTAAGAAGATTCTCTCAAAAGTGGAACTCTCCATGAACTTCCTGCCACCTTATGTTTGACAGAATATTTTATAATACTAATACGGAAATTAACGTTAAAATATGAGAGCACAAGAAAAGTCTAACTTTTGATAGGAGCCTTCTTAGTATTTTTCAAATAAAAATACGAAAAAAAAGTCTTGCACCCGACATGGGGCATTTATCCGCTTGAGGAATCAAAGATTAAGGAAAGTAATGCGGAACTTGTACACGAATCGAATACTTCATAGTAATTTTATTTTTAAACAAACGATATTATTTACACTAAGGATGTGGAGGTGAACTTAGCCTCATAATGGACTAGTAATAATGTGGTTCAAACTTACTTTTGACGATAATCGAACTTAAAACTTATCACTTATAAGTGAAAAAAAGATACTACTATATCGTAGTACTAAATGACTATCCTGCAAAATAATTAGGTTATTGCCTGTTTGTGGAAGTCAAGCCTCTTACTTTTCCAATCATTACTTATTTAATCTCTCAAGAGTTTTTATTAGTCCATCTTAATCTTTTCCTTAATCCCGATGGCTCATTAAGTCAAGTTTTTGTATTACAAAAGAGAAATGCTAAGAAAACTATCTCAAAAGTATGACTTTTTATAGATTTTTTATCACCTTTTATTTTTGGTATAATTCTCATACTAATATTATAAAGGGTTGTGATTTTCACACACCCTTAACTACTTTTCCCACACCCCTCTCTATTTTTTAATATTTAATTGGTATCTTACTATTTAATCTTCAATATATACCCTTCCTACTTTTTGATTTTTGAAAGAGTCAAGGTATACATGAAAGGGTATATATGGAAGATTAAATAGTACAATACCAATTAAGTATTAAAAAATAAGAAGGGGTGTGGGAAAAATAGTTAAGGGTGTGTGAAAATCACAACCCTATTATAAAACGTTGTGTCAAAACATGAGATGATGAAGAGTCTACGAAGAATTCTATTTTAAGAGAATCTCCACAATATTTCTTTTACGAAAATAATTCATTTCCTTAATCCCAGCATTCGTATTTCCACAATTGGATTTAGCGTAAAGTAAAATAAGACCCCGGAGAAGTAAGTACTCTTAGGCCATCTCCAACCGAAGGGTCCAGAGGGTCAGATGGCCGAAAGTAGCCCAAAAACGGTCTCCAACTGAGGGCTAGGCCAGAGGGCTCTGGAATCTGGGAGGGCCCCACGGAATCAGAGAGGGCTGGAGGGCTAGAGGGCTGGCTGGCTGGCTATTTTTTTTTAAATCTGTCGGAATTCCTGTCGTTTATAACCGACAGGAATAAGGTACATTAATTAATAGAAATATATTACTGTCGGTTATAACTGACAATAATATATTTCTATTAATTAATGAAATGTATTACTGTTAGTTATAACCGACAGTAATATATTTCTATTAATTAATGTACCTTATTCCTGTCGTTTATAACCGACAGGAATTCTTAAGAAATAATTCAAATGCAACGGCTAGTACTGCATTTGATTTTTTTTTTTTACAGTTTTATTATTATTTTTTATTTACATATATAACTTCTATTTTTTCCTATAACTTTTATTTTACAAAATTTGTTTCATATTTTTTTAAAATTCCATTTTTTCCTATAACTTCTATTTCACAAAATTTATTTCATTTTATTTTAAATTCTTTTTTTTCCTATAACTTCTATTTCACAAAATTTGTTTCATTTTATTTTAAATTCTATTTTTTTTCCTATAACTTCTATTTCACAAAATTTGTTTCATATTTTTTTTAAATTATATTTTTTTCCTATAACTTCCTAAACCATTATACAACATTAAATTAAATTAAGTAACATGAAACAACATTACTTAGCCGTTGGATTTGAATTTAAGTTGTAATTTTTAAATAATAAATTATGTATGGCCCTATGGCCCTTTGGCCCTCGGTTGGAGACGGTTTTTTGTGACAGGGCTAAAACGAGCCCTCTGGCCCTCGGTTGGAGACGGAGGCAAATATGTCCCTGTACTGTTCATTAAAATATTAATATCTTGGAGAATCTTGGAAGGCCAGATGGCTAAAACGAGCCCTCTGGCCAGCCATCGGTTGGAGATGGCCTTAATGTTCACATTTTGACTAGCTTAGTATGTGAACCCCCACACCCTACTCCATCTTATAAAAAGAATTAAAACGACCCACTCTTTTAAGACTTTAATGTTAGATATATTATTAAATACAGGGAAATTACAGTACCTTCAAATTTCTTAAAAGGGGTGTGTTATTCACACACTCATTTTTACTTCTCACACACCCTTATTACTTTTTGTCCATTAGATCTTCTTCAGTTCATCCGATCCGACGGCTGAAATCTAACAAGGTGTGAGAGAAGTAAAAAGGGGTGTGGAGATATCACACCCCTTCTTAAAATTGTGAACTACGCCAAGGGGCAGGAGGTGGCCAGCAAGAGATTAGTGTCGAGTCATCTACGAAATAGTTGGCGGAAGTTTGAGGCGGCAGATGGGAGGAATTTGATCAAAATCGCGATCTGCAGCTTGAGTGGCAAATACCAATGTTCCAAGACTTCAATACTTTTCGTAGAAGCTATCAGATAACCATGAATCCTACGTCATAAAAAAAGTAATTAAAGAAATAAACATATACCGGTTAAAGGAAGAAAAAAAAAATTATCTCCAACCCTGGCCTATAATATATTTTTCCCCTTCTATTCCCGCCCCCCCAAAAAAAAAATCCAACCCAATTCAAGTGGAAAATTTGACCTAAAACCTAAAACAAAGCCAAAGATAGCCCAGAAAATGATATAGGCACCCCAGCGAGACCCCACCTACAGGGCATATCCTCTAGGATTTATTGAATCTAAAAGCTGAGATCGAATATAATCAAATCTAACGGTAAAAAAAGAAGATATAACGACCCAAATTTATTGTTTTTTCAATATTTATCAGAGTCTAAATATTTTTAGGTTAAAATGGTCATAAAATTAAATTAGTATAGTGCACATAAATTTTTTTAATTTACTTAAAAGAAATAATTAATCTAAATTTATTATTTAATAATTTCGGGCTAAAAAATTTAGATTATAAGAGTTGAAACAGAAAAGTTGTTTTTAGATTAAAACTTAAATTTTATGGGCTAAAAATTTTAAATTTCAATACTTAAACAAATAACTAGAATAACAGAAAAACCTTTGCACTGAAACAAAAAACTGAAGTCTGACAAAATTCAAAAACGGAAAGTCTATTTGACTATAAATAAAATAAAATAAACCCTAATAATAATAATAAATAAGCAACATTTTGGAGGCCCAATTTGGTTACTTCAACGGGCATTTTATGTATAACTTGAAGCCGTTTCCAACTTCACGAGTACTGGAGCGTTTGTTTACCATCACTAAATTTTACTGGAGTGGATTGGCATCACTAGAATTACTACTTTACTAGTATGTATTTAGTGCAAGTAAGAACTAACTTTAATGAGACTAAGTCGGATTTGTGTGCACTAGGTGGACGTAGCGAGAACTTCTGAAAGGAAAGGGATTCATATAGGATCTCTTCCACAAAATCCCTCAATTCAGACCCTTGAAATTTGATCAAACGGCTAAAGTTATTATAACTTTTAAAAGAGGGCCTTGTTTGTAGCCGTTAGATCAAATTTTAAAGGCCCGAATTGTGAATTTGGTGGATTTGATGTAAGGGATCTGGAGAGGATCTCTTTCCCTCCCGAAAAGTATGAGATTGCTTATCCTGTCTCCAAACCTGTGTCATTACACACTTGCATAGCGTCATTTGCGATAACAACTCCTAACCATGCGCAAATCTGACACCACCCACCCACCCACCGACCGCCTAAATCACAAAATTCAAACCCCAAAATATTAAACGAAAAAGCAAAACACCCTCTCTCATATATAAACTTACATTTCCCTGCGATTTGCGAGAGAACAACAAAACAATAACAGCAACAATCCCAATAGAAAAGTTCTCCTTTTCCTAGAAAATTTCGAGATTTTCTGAGAAAATTAGAGGAGGCGTTAGAAACAAAGAGAGAGAGCCATGATTAAGAGTAGGCGACGAAGAGGATGAAGCCTCTGCACAATTTCAACTTGCAGTGGGATGTTAAGTAGGGAACTAGAAGCACATGCAATGCCAATGAGAGCTCTGACATCAGCGAGAGTAAGGGTCGGGGGTTAACCAGTGATTGTCAGCTCAGTAAAGGGCGGAGAACTCGACAACAGTGATGAAAGACACAATTTTGACAAAGGAGACAATGGAAAGGAAAATAATGTTAAATGTAGAAATATAGAGAATAATCTGAATAATGACTTTAAGGTACGACTTGAATCGTTTCCTTAAAGTGTTATTTGCCCCCACTTGAATGGGTTTACTAAAGGGTTCTTGGCAAAGCACTTCCAGGATACAACAAAGTATGGAATATTCGATTAGCAAAACCGAATTATATTCCCTTAGAAATAACTACAAAGAAATTGTATGAATGTAATAGAGATAAAAGAGAGTAAGGAATGTAGAAACAAATTTCTGAAAATTGTGTGTGAAATATTATGCCACAATAGGTATTTATAGGTATTAAGGCATCCGTTCATCGAGTCCTTTCATTTTAGTTGAAGATATACAACCCTTTTTAATAGTGTTGACCCAAAAGACATGTCTTCTATTTAGAATTTTCAGAAAATAAATATTAACTAATTACATCTTGTAATTCTACTCATACAATTTGAGTAAGCATCATGTCTTTTAACCAAGAGTTGCAGTTCAACTAAAAGATACAAGGTTGAATTAAATTCAACCTTTCGGTACTATTCTTTTTGCACATGCACAATGCAGCACCAAGTCACACACACACACACACACACACACACACACACACACACACAATATATATAGTATGTTATATATTATTGAAACTAATTGCTGCAATGCTTCACTCGAAGAGAAGCAACGGTTGGGCAAATACCCAATTTTTCAGCCAACGAATATATTAATATATTCTTGAAATATTCAACAATCCTTCCCTATTTTAAGAATATATAATAAATTGTATTACAATAATTCTCTCTTTATAATTAATCACAAGCATATCAATATAATCATGCATACAATAAAGGTGTCTTTCGAATTAAACATTTAATTAGTGCAAGTATTCAAAGTTATAATGAATGCGATGGTGACCTAAGTTTAAACCAACTATTCTTATGTTAAAACCGGAATCACTACACACATGATTATGTCTTATTTCCTTAAAGAAATTTCTGAACTAATTAAGCACTATTATGGTCTTGTGTTTCATCTTGGTTTCATGAACATTTACAAGAGAAAACCCAACTCTTGATAGAGGCTACACTACTTCTTATGTTCATATAGGTGAGGTTCCTTCCCATGTCCCTGCTAATATAGACATAACTACAAATAACCTCATTAAGAGAGAAAACTCATCCTCTTATACGTAGCAGTCTTGCACTAATCATCCTATAATGAGCTATATATTAATTTTTCAGTGCTTTCACAACCACTTATCAATAACTTGTTATCACCCATTAAACTTTTAAACTAGTGATGTTCTAGACAAAGTCGGGTTACCATTATCGGTGGCTAATTTTTAGTAAAGGGTTTTAGCCCCATTCCACTAGATGTACTAACTACCAAAGCTCTTGAAAGTACTTTCGTTAGCGGATCCGCCAAGTTATTACTTGATTTAACATAAAAAAAAAATAAAAAACTGAAACCTTCCCTCATCCTCTTCTCTTCTGCCTGCAACCCCCAAACCCATATCTCCCATCTTCATCTTCTTCCTTGCAACCCAGAAAGAAAGGAAAGAAGAAAAAAAAAGCCCCATTCGATTCATCTTTCCCCCTCATTTTCCCATCTATTCTCCCCCATCTTCATCTTCTTCCTCCAACCCCCAACCTGCAACACAGAAAAGAAAACAAAAACAGAAAAAAAAATGCAGATCCCGTCTCGCCATCACCGGGTTCGTGGAATGGGGGGTGTGTAGAAAAGAGTAGGGGGTGTGTAGAGAAGGAAATAGGGTGGGTGCGGAGGGAGGGAAGTTCGCGGGTTGGGGGGGGGTGCGCAGGTGGGGAGGGTGGGGGTGTTCTGGGTTTCTGGTTTTGGGGTGGGGTGGGGTGGGGTTGGGGGGGGGGGTTATCATTTATGGGTTTTCTTCTTCTGTTATTATTATTATTATTTTATATTTTGGGTTTCAGGTAGGGTAGGGGTGGGCAAACAGGGCATGGACCCGCGGGTAGGGGCAGGTTCAAGCGGTTCAGGGCAGGTCCAATTTTTTTAAATCTGAAACGGGGCGGGGCTGTTCCACGTTATTTGCAAGGCGGGGCGAGTCCTAATTGCTGAGGAAACGAGTCCCCGACCCGGACCGTTTCCACCATTGAAAAATATGAGATTTAACCTAGTTCGTTGATCAAATCTCTGCATTAAAACATATATCAGAGTCTGTCTCTCCGACTCTCTTAGACCTCGCACAGTCGCACTCACTCCCCGAATCTCCTTTCATCTCTCGTTTCAGGCCTCGATAAGGCGCCATCTCCGTCGATCCCCCCACTTTCTCGTTCTCCCTCCCACCTCTACTGGACTTGACTCATTGAGACTGTGTCGACATCAATCGGGGAAGAACACCACAACCACACCATCGCGAGTTCTAGCCACCACCACACCATCATCCTGCAAATCCCTGGGTAATTTATGAATTAGGGTTTCTGATTTAGGAATTTAGGGTTTTTGCATAAGCTTTTCAATTGATTTAGGAATTATGTGGGTTTCTGATTTGGGAATTTAGGTTTTTTGGGGTTGTGATTGCATAAGTTTTTCGATTCATTATATGGACTGCTGTGATTTGATTACTTGCTGAAACTTTTCGATTGGTTTTGAATTTTATGGATCTGCTTATTAGATTGTAGATTTTAAGTTGTTGGTATTTAAATTTGTTACAATTTTTTGAAGATATTTATTTTTGAACTAAAATTGGTAATTGAAGCTGCAATCTTGATGTTTGTAATTCAAAGATGCGTTTGTAGATTGAATTTGTGTATGATGTTCTTCAGAGATGAATTTACATTCAAAGCTTTATATAAGATGTATCTTCAACCATCCTTGGAAGAGAAAAAGCTATTGTGGTTAATCTAGAGCAGATTCGATGTATTATTACGGCCGATGAGGTTCTGCTTTTGAATTCCCTTGATAACTATGTATTGGAGTATGTGGTGGAGCTTCAGAGAAGATTGACAACAAATGGAGTAGGTAATGTTTGGCAGTCTGATGGTTCTGACTTGAGTCGGCAGTGAGGAAATAGAAATTTTGAGTCGGCACTTAATAGGTTTTGAAGACTTTTAAGTAATACAAAAAAGTGGAGTGCATACCCTAATAACCATATATGTCACATTTTGTTTAGCTCAAGTACCACAGATGCTTGAACTGGCATTGAGACATGGTGCAAAATTGGCTATAGAACTTCATTCATTTACTGGTACATTTAATTTTGCCTTTCTTTTACGATTATATTTATGTTTGGTTAATGAAATCTAGTGTTGTCCGTTGAATGCAAAAATGTCATTTGTTTTAGTGGGAGACTAGGCTATGTCGAATCATACTTCTTCTAGCCTTTTATTTTACAATGATAGGATCAAGGGTCTGTGTACCCTCTTGTCAAGGTGCTATTGTACCAAATATTGTTATTATTAAAGGAAAATGTTTTGTTTTCATTTTCCCCCTCTTTTCTTAGTCTCTATACGATGCCAAACAATAGTATGGTTGTACTGTTTCACTAGTTGAAGAGATGAAGTTGCTGAGGATTTAGAAATTCAGTGAATTTGTACAGTCCATTACATTTATATAGTTTTGAGTTCAGTGCCTTATTGGTGACTGATAATGATACTTGCCGAGTTCCCACATCCGGTTTATTAAAATGTGTGTGTGTGTATAAGAATATATAAGAATTGATGAGCAGCACATCCTCAATTTTAAAAAACAGCTCATGTGTGCAGAAGCTTGTGAAACAGATTTTGTAATTTTCTAAAACATGTCTCTCTGTTGCTGTGCAGTATATAAATTACAAAAAAAAAAAAAAGAGTTGGACCCGTGGACCCGTCCCAAATCGGCCCGTTTCAAACGAGCCGTGTTAGGTCCGGTTCCTAAACTCAAAATCCCTCTACCCTACCTGTCCCGCCCCGTCCCACCCCGTTACTGTTTAGAACGGGTAAGGTCCGGTTCCTCCAAAATTGGGCCTGGCCCGGCCCGTGCCCACCCCTAAGGTAGGGGGTCGAGGGAAGAAGATGAAGATGGGGAGGAAGAGATGGGAAGAGGGGGTGGGAAAGATGAACTGAAGGGGGTTTTTTTTTTTCCTTCTTTCTTTTCTTTCTAGGTTACAAGGAAGAAGATGAAGATGAGGGATATGAGTTTGGGGGTTGCGGGGAGAAGAGAGGAGGATGAGGGAAGGTTTCAGTTTTTTTTTATTTTTATAAATGATAAGCTCATATTTATATATATTTTACATCAAATTCTGACACGCCCGCCCCTCAATTATATTTAATTCTAGAAATTTACCCCCCAAAACCCTTTTCTATTATGCCAATTTAATCCCTAAAGTTTTACAACTCTCAAATTAGTCCCTAAACCCCTCTTTTTATTTTAAAATTGTTTTGTCTTAAATGGTGAGCCCAATGGGCCCACCTGGTTTTTGGTCCCCCGAGCCCCCTCCCTCTCTTCTCTGTCCCTCTCTTCTCTGTTCTCTCTCGCTCTCTCGGACTCCCTCTGCACCCTCACGCCCTCACTCTCCCTCATCTCCCTCGCTCGACCTCGCCATCGAACGCACGCACACCATCACGCATCCTCGCCCTCTCTCTCTCTCCCTCGCTCTCTCGCGACGCTGCAACGACCGAGGAGAAACCCAGAAAATCCCCGGCGTTTCCCTTGAATTTCCCGACGAGGTAAGCTCGGGTGTCCCTCTATTCTCGTTTTAGATGATGTATAGATGAATTTTAACGAGTTTTATCTCGATAATTCGAAGGATTAGGACGAAATCAACCCCGGGGTGCGCACACCCATTCTCCGGCGAACCAGTGAACTTCATGGAACTTTCCGACCGTCTCCGGTCGTCTCTCGGCGAATCCAAGGGTATAAACCTCTTCCCCTTCCTCTGCTCTTCTTGTTGATGTATAGATTGAACCCTAGATCTAAGTGTGACGGTCGGCCGGAGCTGAGAAGCTCCGGTGTTCTTCTCCGGCGAACTCAGGCCTTTGGGCCAGAACCCAGACCCAACCCTCTCGGGCCTCAGGCCCGTAACCAAGCCCAAACCCATTCCTTTTTATTATTTATTTTATGTTTAATTGTTAATTAGAAATTAGGGCCTTGGGCCATTTTAATTGGGCATTAGGCCCAATTCCCTCAAACCCAGTATCCTGACCCATTGGGTTTTTATTTTAGTTTATTAAATCATTAAGGCCTCGGGCCTTAGAAAATTTGGGGCCTCTGGCCCGTTTAGTTCAAACCCAAAACCCTTTTAGGGTTGGCCTTCGGGCCGTGAGAAGAAAAGGGCCTTTGGGCCCGTGTGCTTCAACCCCAAAACCCAAGACCCTTTTTGGGTCAGTTTACCCAAGCCCAAACCCCTGTGACCCAAACCCAAACCCATGGTCCGGATCCAACCCAATCTGGGTTGACCCGTTGACCTAGACCCGTTGACCCGACCCGGGTGACCGACCCGTTGACCCGTGGGTTGACCCGTTGACCTGGTCAACGGTCAGCGTTGACCTTGACTTTGACCGGTCAACGGTCAAAGGTTGACTTTTCGGTTGACTTTTTCGGGTTCCGTTCGGGACCCCTCCTAGGCTAATTTGGACGTCATGGACCCGTTTTTGAAGTCCGTTTTCCCAAATAAAATGGTTAGGACAGAGTTTGACTGAGTTGTACCCTTTATGTGCTTAGGGGCAACTTTTGGGATTGTTCTAGATTCGCTAGCAGTGCAGCGCTGGACGGCTAAGTACTGTGAGTGGACCCCTTCTAAAATACTTATTTTATTTAAAGAAATTACATGACTGCTGAGCTTGAGTATAGAATATTGTGATATGATGTTTGAGTATTGAATACCGTGTTATGGTGTTGAGATTAAATAAATATATGTGGCATTGATCTGATATTACCTAGTGGTCCACTTTCGCTACGGGATGTAGGGATAGGGTTCCGGTCCATCCCGGGCGACGGTTATGGTGCTGGCATAGGGCCTGGAGTGTGTTACCTCTGACTTTTGAGTACAGGGACGGGGAGCTGGCATTGGGCCTGAAGTGTGGTTTCCTCTGACTGTATGCTCAGGGACGGGGAGCTGGCATGGGGCCTGAAGCGTTATATTGGACATTCACTAGCGTTTATTCTGAACTGATTACTATTCTATACTTAGAGCTATTACTTATGTATTACCTCACGTGTTGGACTGAATCGAGATATTGTACGATAAGATATGATTATGGTTATGAGTTGTGATTGTGATACTGTACTGTATGGTAGGTTTAGGAAAACTTACCTATATATCATGTTTTGTTTTCTAACTTGGGGGTTAGTATCTTGATAACTATTTTCATATATCTATATCAAATTGGTCCACTCACCTTTGTTTTGCGCCCCCTTCAGGGCTTAGATTCGAGGCATACAATCCCGGCTTCAGGGCACTTCCGCACTGGCATCTTCGAGTCCTCTCGGTGTATGAACTACTCTTTTTGTGTATTCAATTTTATATTCTTTCTTGTAGTAATTCAAATTAGATGTATGTTCTGAACACGTTCCTGAAACACTTATTAAATGTGCAATTTAAATTCTTAATTCTCGTTTTTATACCTTCTAAATGGCTTTCGTCACCCCTCGGGTGTCGGCCAGCACGTGACCACCCCGATGTCTACAGGACATCGGGGTAGGGGCGTGTCAGATTGGTATCAGAGCGTGGTTTGTTCAGAGCATACTTAGGATCTTCTGTCACCATAGTAGTGTGTCAGTTATGACGTCATTTGGATGTCGTAATTTCTGAAATTGGCGCCATTTGGCACAGTGGTACAAATCTTCCTCTGTTTGAATTATCATCTTCTGGTGGAAATATCAGAATTTGTGTCGGGATTGTGCCTCCTTGATGACGTGTTTGGTGGGTGGACGGATTTCAGCATATGACGATACTTTGCGGCGTGCCTTCCAAAGGAATGGCAAGTGGAGTCGGTATTGGTTGAAAGCGACGTGCCTTAGAAATCTCAGCTTGTGGAAATCTGGTCTAGACCAATTGTAGATCTGTAATGGCAATGCCACTCTGCAACATGCGTTCCCTAGGAATTGCGGGCAGAGTCGGCTCTACATTGAAAATCTTGGGAAACGGACATCGTGGCGATATGAGTTGGTTCAGACCAACTAGGAATTTGGAAACGGTAATATCACTCTGCGACATGTGTTTTCCTGGATTGGCGAACAGTCATGCCTTAGTGATGATTACTTGAAACTTTCAAAGTGCGTGTTAGGGAAATCGGGTAAGTACTAGTTGAGGTGATGACTAGTAAGTGGTAGTTGGTATGAGCAAATCAATGTTTCCAAACTCATTACCGCGGAAGGAAACTAGTGTGAATCTTTTGAACAGGTCATCAGTGATTGTTCTATCGATAACCTTCTTGCTTACTCTGAAGAAGAAGTCAAATTCATTAACCTTTGACCGTCAGCTTTACACCAAATTCTTCAGGCGTTGACTTCGTTGGCATTAAATGCTTTTCTTGGAAAACTTCTTAGCAGCAGTCAATAATCTCACCAATTCCTAAACGGAGTTGTGATTCTTACTGGTGCTGTAGTTGAACTTGGATGATGGAAATCCAGACTTGTTGGATAGACAGACTCCTTGAATTTCACCTGGGTTTAGTACTTGGTAGTAAACCCTAGCTCTTTATCCACGTACTTTTCGGTAGAGGTGAACCTAGCCTCCCGCTTGTAGCCTAACCGATCAGTGCTCTTGTCCCTTACTTGTTCAGCCTTGTAATGTTCAGTGTAATGATTTGAGACTTCAGCATATTCATCTTTGTATGAAGATCGAGCTTTGCTTTGAACTCCTCTGGACTCATTGAGCTTTGGTTTGCTCAAGAGCATCACTTTAGGGTAGCCAATCGTGTCACTGCATGCATACACAGACTGCTTCGTACCTTTCTTCTTTATCATTCTGTTAATTCAGAGGTATTATGTTTAATTTTTGAACCTTGTGATAGTTCTCCCAAGGTTTGGCGAATTTCGAAACGTCTTTGGCCTCGTTAAACCTCATACACAGTTCTTAACTAATCTTGAGCTTAGACTCATGTTTCTTTTGGTCTAAGAAGCTAGTCAGTTTTGGTACGACACTGACAGTGAAAAGAAAATTTTGACAACGAAATGTTGTCTCATCTGATCATAGTTCTTACACTTTCCAAATTCTGCGGTGGTGTATTAATTAAATGGTTGACTGCACGCTGATGCAATAGGATTAAGTCATGTGTGTGCCTCTTAACGATTGGAACGGCACGATGTGAATTCTCTTATCCTGGAGCTAGAAATGGTAACGACCTACCTGGTTGAAAATGTGGCGATGTTCTCTCTACAGTGAGAAATGTTGCACCCTAGTTACCTAAATGCATAAATGTCTGCGGTTGCACTATCGTGTACTACCCCGATTTTTGCAAGCGTAATTGCGGAACTCCTCAGTAGGAAGACTCACACCCAAATCTCATTTTGGGCATCTGACCCTAATCGGACAACTACAGCGAGATCGTTTCGGGATAGAAAAGCTGAAAAGCTAAATATACCGAAATCATATAAGCTTGTCAGGAGATTCAAAACGTCAGATCATTTCACGAGTTGTCGGACGAAGTTGATGACCGATGATGTTATTAGGTGTGTGACATTAGGTCTTGAATTGTTATTAATCCTTAACGATCAAATTAGGCCGTGAACTCGAGCATTAGAGTGGTTATTCAAATCCAGATATCTTGTACTCTAGATTTGATGGACTTGTTTTGACCCTCAAATTCTTGAGTGTTCTTTTAGCCTTCTCGACATGGTTTCTCGCTCAATCAGTGAGAAATTGACGATCGATCGAGTCGGCGGAAGTATGCGCCTAGTTCATATCGTTTTGGTCAGGAACATTAGAAGCATAACCTTTCCAAAAGTTTACCAGACTTACCAGAAAGAGTTCCACGTGGCCGTGAGGTTTCAGCTGCCTTTGGTAAGAGTTGGATGAAAGTTGTAGTATAGATGGTCGGCGGATTGTGTCGCCATCTTACTATAATTTATAGGCATCGCATCATTTCCTTCTCGAATGATGTGTGTTCCAACGTACCCTCCCACTATCTCTCTTCAAGATCTTGTGGATGGTAGGTGCGTTGACATCCGAATATCCTTAGCAAATCTATTTAGTACACTCTGATGTGGCATCCCGGCGTGATCAAGAAGGGAATCTGAAGATCTTTTCGCTTCTCTCGAAAGGCGTGTGCTTTCATGGTGCTTTCAGGTTGATCTAGCAGGTCTTCTTCTTTCCACCAACATTAATCTTGTTTGACTATAAATCTGTAACTAAGCAAAAATGGAGAGGTGGATTGAGCACTGCAACAACTCCCAAGAGATACTGCTTGTTGGGAAAAATGAATTCTCATTTTCTACTTGCTTGGTTCGAGCTTTTGGGTCTATTACTAACATGGTAGCAAGACAAAACAATGCTGAGAAAGTAAAAGAAGAAAAAGAAGAGAATCACTGAATCAGTCAAATGGAAGTGTTTAGCTTGAGAAAAGGATTAAGAATTATAGCAACTATCAGAATATGCTGTTAATGGAAAATGAGACTTCCCTTTTTGCCGTTTACTTAGCCAGAGCTTTTGACTTCGCTGTCAACATGGTGGCCACTTCTCTTGAATCCCAAGCTACTATTTTCAATGGATTCATAGTTGGCAAAACACTGGAGTAGTTGGTCACATTTGGAAGAACTGATGAGGATAGAGCGCTTGGTTCGGGATAAAGTTTTACGACGACGGTTTCTGTTCGGTTCGGTCGAATACGACACTATTTGCGTTACGTTATGAGGGTTGCTACAGGCAACTTTGGGTAGCAGAGTAGTATTGCGGACTAGTAGTTAGAGGAACGAATTAGCAACGTGTGCAATCGTGCACCATCGAAAATTATTGCTTACTTATCAGGACAACGAATGAGTGGTGCGGCCGACTGTTGTATCGATAATTTGTTCGTTGGGTTGTTAAGCAAGTGAGTAGGTAGACTCGTTTATAGTAGCCGTTACGGATTTCGCTATCATTAGGACATGACCTAAAAACACCTCTGTTCTCGAAGTACGTGTCATTACGTACGCTTGGACAAGACCATTTCCGTTTTCAGTTTTGAATTTTCAGTGCAAGTATTTTAACTCTTTTTACGCTAGTTATTTATTTTGATGTTTCAAATGTTTTGGGGGAAAGTATTTTCGTTTTCAATTTTAATTTCAGCATGAGTTTTCGACCTATATGTTAGTACGTATCTATTTTGGCTTTATCGTATTTTGCGTATTTACTTTTGACCCTATGTTAATATATGTTTAAATTCTATATCTTTATAAATTATGTCTTTATTTTCACTGATGGGGAAGAAAGTAAGAGATTGGAGGCATGATAGAGGATTTTGTGAACCGCTCGCGACGGTGTGACTTATTCTCTTTGATGCACCCCCTCTAATTTGATTTCTCATTATATACCTATATTCTTCATCCTATTTTCGAGTATTTTAACTTACTAGTGATTTTAAATTTCGGGGTCGAATTTTTTTGTAAGGAGGGTAGAATTGACACGCCCGCCCCTCAATTATATTTAATTCTAGAAATTTACCCCCCAAAACCCTTTTCTATTATGCCAATTTAATCCCTAGAGTTTTACAACTCTCAAATTAGTCCCTAAACCCCTCTTTTTATTTTAAAATTGTTTTGTCTTAAATGGTGAGCCCAATGGGCCCACCTGGTTTTTGGTCCCCCGAGCCCCCTCCCTCTCTTCTCTGTCCCTCTCTTCTCTGTTCTCTCTCGCTCTCTCGGACTCCCTCTACACCCTCACGCCCTCACTCTCCCTCATCTCCCTCGCTCGACCTCGCCATCGAACGCACGCACACCATCACGCATCCTCGCCCTCTCTCTCTCCCTCGCTCTCTCGCGACGCTGCAACGACCGAGGAGAAACCCAGAAAATCCCCGGCGTTTCCCTTGAATTTCCCGACGAGGTAAGCTCGGGTGTCCCTCTATTCTCGTTTTAGATGATGTATAGATGAATTTTAACGAGTTTTATCTCGATAATTCGAAGGATTAGGACGAAATCAACCCCGGGGTGCGCACACCCATTCTCCGGCGAACCAGTGAACTTCATGGAACTTTCCGACCGTCTCCGGTCGTCTCTCGGCGAATCCAAGGGTATAAACCTCTTCCCCTTCCTCTGCTCTTCTTGTTGATGTATAGATTGAACCCTAGATCTAAGTGTGACGGTCGGCCGGAGCTGAGAAGCTCCGGTGTTCTTCTCCGGCGAACTCAGGCCTTTGGGCCAGAACCCAGACCCAACCCTCTCGGGCCTCAGGCCCGTAACCAAGCCCAAACCCATTCCTTTTTATTATTTATTTTATGTTTAATTGTTAATTAGAAATTAGGGCCTTGGGCCATTTTAATTGGGCATTAGGCCCAATTCCCTCAAACCCAGTATCCTGACCCATTGGGTTTTTATTTTAGTTTATTAAATCATTAAGGCCTCGGGCCTTAGAAAATTTGGGGCCTCTGGCCCGTTTAGTTCAAACCCAAAACCCTTTTAGGGTTGGCCTTCGGGCCGTGAGAAGAAAAGGGCCTTTGGGCCCGTGTGCTTCAACCCCAAAACCCAAGACCCTTTTTGGGTCAGTTTACCCAAGCCCAAACCCCTGTGACCCAAACCCAAACCCATGGTCCGGATCCAACCCAATCTGGGTTGACCCGTTGACCCAGACCCGTTGACCCGACCCGGGTGACTGACCCGTTGACCCGTGGGTTGACCCGTTGACCTGGTCAACGGTCAGCGTTGACCTTGACTTTGACCGGTCAACGGTCAAATGTTGACTTTTCGGTTGACTTTTTCGGGTTCCGTTCGGGACCCCTCCTAGGCTAATTTGGACGTCATGGACCCGTTTTTGAAGTCCGTTTTCCCAAATAAAATGGTTAGGACAGAGTTTGACTGAGTTGTACCCTTTATGTGCTTAGGGGCAACTTTTGGGATTGTTCTAGATTCGCTAGCAGTGCAGCGCTGGACGGCTAAGTACTGTGAGTGGACCCCTTCTAAAATACTTATTTTATTTAAAGAAATTACATGACTGCTGAGCTTGAGTATAGAATATTGTGATATGATGTTTGAGTATTGAATACCGTGTTATGGTGTTGAGATTAAATAAATATATGTGGCATTGATCTGATATTACCTAGTGGTCCACTTTCGCTACGGGATGTAGGGATAGGGTTCCGGTCCATCCCGGGCGACGGTTATGGTGCTGGCATAGGGCCTGGAGTGTGTTACCTCTGACTTTTGAGTACAGGGACGGGGAGCTGGCATTGGGCCTGAAGTGTGGTTTCCTCTGACTGTATGCTCAGGGACGGGGAGCTGGCATGGGGCCTGAAGCGTTATATTGGACATTCACTAGCGTTTATTCTGAACTGATTACTATTCTATACTTAGAGCTATTACTTATGTATTACCTCACGTGTTGGACTGAATCGAGATATTGTACGATAAGATATGATTATGGTTATGAGTTGTGATTGTGATACTGTACTGTATGGTAGGTTTAGGAAAACTTACCTATATATCATGTTTTGTTTTCTAACTTGGGGGTTAGTATCTTGATAACTATTTTCATATATCTATATCAAATTGGTCCACTCACCTTTGTTTTGCGCCCCCTTCAGGGCTTAGATTCGAGGCATACAATCCCGGCTTCAGGGCACTTCCGCACTGGCATCTTCGAGTCCTCTCGGTGTATGAACTACTCTTTTTGTGTATTCAATTTTATATTCTTTCTTGTAGTAATTCAAATTAGATGTATGTTCTGAACACGTTCCTGAAACACTTATTAAATGTGCAATTTAAATTCTTAATTCTCGTTTTTATACCTTCTAAATGGCTTTCGTCACCCCTCGGGTGTCGGCCAGCACGTGACCACCCCGATGTCTACAGGACATCGGGGTAGGGGCGTGTCAAATTCTCTCGTCTTTTCTTAGTTAGTTCCTTATATTTTTGAGCTATTTACTTTGATTTTGTGTTTTATATGATTTGTCAAGCAAATAAAAGAAAAATAGCACAAGTGAGATTTTATGTAACAAATTCGTCAAAACTGCCTGTGCAGATCAGCCCATTTTGGAAGCAATTTGCGAGCAGCCCAAAATGAACTAGAGAATGAGCCTTATATGCTTGGAAAGCTACAGATGTCTATTTTCTGGAGCATTTTGCGGATTGTTAAGATCATATTTCTAGAAGAAGTTATGAGCATTTTAGTAAGGGAAGGTCAAGAGAGCACATGGGTCAAAACTGCCTGTGCAGATCAGCCCATTTTGGAAGCAATTTGCGAGCGGTCCAAAATGAACTAGAGAATGAGCCTTATATGCTTGGAAAGCTACAGATGTCTATTTTCTGGAGCATTTTGCGGATTGTTAAGATCATTTTTCTAGAAGAAGTTATGGGCATTTTAGTAAGAGAAGGTCAAGAGAGCACATGGGGAAGGAATAGGCGGACAGCTGCAAGGATGACCCATGGCATGGATGAATGATTATGTTTTGCAAGTGTGCTAGCTTGTTTAATCATGAAATACAAGTGTGCTAGCTGTTTTGCAAGTGTTCTAGCTGATTCATCATGAGAAGACCAAGAGGAATCCAAGGCATGGACCAAGGAGGATGAATGCAAGTTGTTTCATCATGAAATTTCTGCAATGAAGCATGTGTGCTAGCTGTTTTTGATGATTAATTCTTGCTTTGTATTTGTTTATTAGAATCACTTGAGTGGCTCCTTACCTTTGTGCACCTATAAATAAAGCCTTCTTGCAAGGCTTAGACTCACCAATTCACACAACAATCCCATTTCACACACCCTAAACTATCCTAGCCACAAACACCCCTTCTTTCCTTCACAAAATCTGCCCATAAACCTATCCTAGCCACCCTCCTTAACCATCCTAAACACCACCATACATCTCCCTATCCACTCCTCCATACAACCAAACCTTCAACCCACATCCACTTCTTGTGCCATATCAAAGGAAGGAAAGGAAAGTGCTTGGATGTGCTTGTCACTCAACGAGGATTGTTGGAGCGTTTAGGTGCTTTCTTTCTTTTATGTTCAATGTATAAATCTATTTACCTTTGTTTTATGATTATGAGGAACTAAACCCCCCCTCTTTGCTAGGGGGGGATTCAAAGCCATGATTACATTTGCATTATGAATTAATTACTTTTGGTTGTGATTTAATAATTTGTGATTTCAATTCGCTTAACTATTTGATTGATAACTTATTTATGTATGTTGATTAAGAGTGCAGGCTTAGTTTTCATGCATAAGTTTGATGCTAGAATATAAGGGAATTTCACCTAATTGTTATGAACTTATATTCATGAGTAGTAAAGGTTGCTATCCACAATCGCGTTAAGTGAATTCTTGGCAAGAGTATCATGCTTTTCATAGTTACGAATGCCTCGTCAATACTTATAGTTCTCATGAATCTTAATGATCTTTGATTGTATCTCTATTGTGCTTTTCACGTATGGAACTTTTGAAGAATGTTTTGAATTGTTATATGCGTTATTCCATTCAATTCATTAACTTAAGGAGAACTTGAAGGTTAAAAAAGTGTTATCACGGTTAACCCGGAGTATTGAGTTTCATAAGTTATCGAAAGAACAACTAAAAATTGGTTTATATACAAGTGTATCATGTGTGGAGGAAACCCCTCTAGCTAATCCATCATCCATTCACACAACCATATTTTGTGCTTAATTCTATCTAGTTTCCAATTTGTTTATTTTCAAGTTATTCTCATCAAGATCACATCCCCCTTTTTCAATTTTTGTCTTTCGATTTGAATCTACCTTATTTGATTTCTTTTGAATTCTTTGAGTTAATTTAGTTTAGAGTTGGTTAATTTTCATAGCTTGAATCTTTTAAATTCATTCGTGATTTTGTTTTAGTTTATTTATTAATTTTATTTTAAGTTATTCTAGTTTATTTGGAATCATTTGAATCTAGTTAAATGTTTTGATTTTAGATTTGTGTTCTTAAAGTTTTATTTAGTGTTTTCTAAGTTCATTTTATATAGATTAGCAATCCCTCCTAATCCCCGGTTTAGAACGATCCCTACTTGCATATATACTACAATTGACAACAAGAGGGTTTAATTTGTGTGTTAGTTTATTTTCGCATCAATAAACAATTTTAATATTTAAAAGATTTAGGTTTTTTTTTTAAATTAAAAAATTATTTTTTGCCACATGGCACACATTTGGCAGCCATGTGGCATAAAAGTGGCAGCCACGTCAACACTTAACGGATTAATGGATGGAAAATCTAACGGATGTGTTATTTTGAAATAAAATGGCACGTGAGGTATGAAAGTGAAATGTTTTAAAGATGTTGTATGGGGTTGTAATAGACCTCAAACCTGAGGGGTTACTGTGTAATTTACCCATAATATTAATAACTCCATCAGTTATTAATTGCTTGACATATTCATGTCTCAAGCTAATATGTCTAGACTTTCCATTATATACCTTATTGTATGCTCTAGACAAAGTAGCCTCACTATTACAGTATAAAGAAATGGATGGCATTGGTTGTCGCCACAACTCTATTTCCAATAACAAATTTCTAATCCATTCCACTTCTTTACCTACTGCCTTTAATGCTATAAATTCATATTCCATAGTTGAACGTGCTATACATGTTTGCTTCTTCGAAGCCCAAGAAATTGCTACTCTAGTAATTGTAAAAATCCACCATGATGTAGACTTATTATGATTAACAATTGTTATCCAACTTGCATCTGAATATCCTTCAAGTACTATTGGAAACTCAGAGTAAGTTAAACTCAGGTTAATAGTTCTTTTAAGATAACCAAAAATTCTATTTATTTCTTTCCAATGAGTAGTACTTGGATGACTAGTGTATCTAGAAATTTTGCTTAATGCAAATGCGATATCTAGCCTGGTACAATGCATGGCATACATTAAACTTCCGATTACACTAGCATACTCAAGCTGTGCAACAGACCTACCAGAATTATTAAGCAAAGTCTCACTAGCGTCATAAAGGGTATTTGCTTCTTTTATTTGCAGATGCTTAAATTTAAGAAGCAATTTTTCTATATAATGTGACTGACACAAAACGTAACCCTTATTATGCTTCTTTACTTTAATTCCCAAGATAGTATCCATTTCATTCAAGTCCTTCATTTTGAATTTTGAATTTAGATACTCTTTAATTTCAGAAACACCTTTGTTTGTACAAAAAATTAGCAAGTCGTCGACATATAAACAAATAACAACACCATAATCATTTGTGAATTTAGAATATATACATTTATTAGCATTGTTATGTCTAAATCCATATGATAGAATGACAACATCAAACTTTTCATGCCATTGTTTTGGTGCTTGCTTTAATCCATATAACGACTTGACTAATTTACAAACTTTCTTTTCATTCCAGGGAGAACAAGCACTTCTGGTTGTTCCATATAAACTTCTTCATCTAAATCACCATCTAAAAAAACTGTTTTCACATCCATTTGATGCACATGCAAATTATATAAAGATGCCAATGTAAACAATTTTCTAGTTGATGTGAGCCTAGCTACTAGTGCATATGTATCGAAATAGTCTATTCCCATTTTCTGATTAAAACCCTTGGCAGCCAACCTGGCTTTAAATGTCAGAATATACCTATCTATATTGTATTTTCTTCTAAACACCCACTTACAACCTATTACTTTTGATCCTTGGGGGCAAGTCTACTAAAACCTATGTCTGATTAGATATTAATGATTCAAATTCATCATATATAGCTTCTTTCCAAAAGGTTGCATCTCTTGAAGTCAATGCTTTGATTAGACTTTTAGGATCATCCTCAACATTCAACAATATGGGTATTTTCTTAAGAACCTTATTTTTTCTATTTCCTTCGAATACAAATACAATAGATTGAGACGAAATAAAATCAGAGCCTAAAGTCTTTTCTTTTCTTACCCTTTGGCTTTTTCTTGGTTCATTAACAGTTTTAGATTGTTTTCTTTTCTCACCTTGAGAATGACTAGTAGCTGGATTAGAGAAATGGGTTTGATCATTCTCTTTTCCAGACATTGAGTAGTCGTTATAAATTTATTTTCTATAAATTCAACATCTCTAGACTCAATTATTGCATTTGAGTCTAAATTAAGTAACCTATATGCCTTTGAATTTTCTGCATATCCTACAAATATGCTTTTAATTCCTCTTAGACCCAACTTGGATCTCTTAGGATCGAGTGTCTTATAAAAAGCCACACAACCCCATACTCTCAAATATGACAAATTTGGTTTTCTTCTTTTCCAAATTTCACATGGTGACACATGTGTCTTCATTGATGTAATTCTATTGTGTATATGGCATACAGTAAACAATGCTTCACCCCATAAATATTTTGAAGTATTAGCATTAATCATCATAGAATTAATCATTTCAGTGAGTGTCCTATTTTTTTCTTTCTGCTAAACCATTTTGTTGTGGTATATAGAATGGAATTCTTTGATGTATAACACCATGCTCTTCACAAAAAATATCAAATTCATGTGAAAAATATTCACCACCTCTATCATTACGAATGCATTTAATTTTCCTTTTTTTTTTGTTTTCAACTTCAACTTAATTGACACACCCCGACCCAGGGGTCGAAGCGTGCTGGCCGTCACGTGCGAGTGACGTAGCCAAAAACGTCAGCGGAAGGTAATTATGCATGAAATGCAGCAGTAAGGTCAAGTTGATAATAGACATATGATAAAAAGTGATAGAAGGCGGAAGTGAAATAGTTAAAGGTCACAGAGCCAATCCTAGGTGCAGTCGATTAAAAACAAAACAACACAACTACTAAAGAAATCCTACATCAGTGGTGGTCTGTCAGAACTGCCTCGGTGCCTCGATAGCTGTCCACGTCGTCGCTACCTAGAACCTGGAGGGGCGCAAAACAGAAAATGTGAGTGGGCAAAAACAAATATTTTCCAAAATCATTTTAGAAATCCGTATATAACCCCTCGCTGTAAATCAATATAATTTTCCCAGAAAATAATACGTATATAACTTATATACGAAAAACCTCGTCTCAAAATCAAAATTCATTATCAAAACACAATGATAGGCCATGTCGATATACCAACTCAGAAAATCATCATCATCAGTCAGGTAATGTAAATCAGAAGTATCCCTAATGTAATGTCAGCCGGAGTCACCTTTAGTGACCTGTTCGGCTGAACCTATAGCTCATCCATCATAATCAATCACTATCAATTATTATCCTGCACACGAGTCGGAACCACCTATAGTGGTCTGTACGACAGGCTAGGTGTATAATATTACGCTCAGTGCTACGATCATGTGAAGGCTGTGCGACGAATCGTGGGTCACCTACGAGTCGGAACCACCTATAGTGGTTTGTACGACAGGCTAGGCACCTGCCTTGGATCCAAGGTGAGCGTACGGTGCGTGAGGTGAACGATCGAGTGAAGGCTAGGCCCTACTCTGGCGGAGCACAAACACCCGAGGTGCAGGTGATGAGCTAAACCACTATCTATCATCATTTCAAACACTATTATCATACTTACCTGACTTACCTGGCCGTCCTCGGCGTCGGAGCATAGCAATTGCAAACATAATCCTATTTATAAAATATAATTGGCATACGACATGGCAACGTAATTATAAAACCAATTCCGTTCATAAATCATGTAATTTACGTTTCTGGGAAAAACGCCAATAATATATATATACTGAAAACAAAAGCCCACTCACTGGTATGTCGACGGGTCGTATCCCCCGAGCCTAGAATGAATGCGCTCGTCCTCTGGGTACGTCTCACCTATATGTGAAACAACTGCAAAACCGTCATTAACAGTACATAACCGAACCACGTAAATGACTTTTCATACGAAGGTCAATTTTGGTATTTGAATATACCAACGCGACCTACACGACGTCACGAACACGTAGAAATTTTCAGATAAATTTTTAGACCCCGCACGCGCCGCCACGCGCTGGCCAAGGCACGGACAGACGAGCCGGCCACGCGCGGCACGCGCCTCGCACGTGTGACGGAACCCTAACGGCTTGGGAATATTCCGTTGGAATATTCCGTTATCTTCTAACGGATTCCGTTAGAACTAACTGACGGCGTGAGGAATATTCCGTCACCCCCAACCTCCAGCTCCGGCTACCGTCGCCGGCGCCGGATTGGTTTTTCCGGCGAAACTTCAAACTCCCATATCTCACTCATTTTTTATCCAAAATTCGTGAAATTTATGCCAAAATGCTCCAAATTCAACGTAGAACACATTTGTACCTTTGAATCCTTCGAAAAACCACGAGAAAATCGTTGGAAAATTCTCCAAAATCGGTCCAGCTTCGAAACCCACGATCCCAACGTCCCACGAGTGCAAACGAGGTGCTCCGAGGTTCGTGGGAAGATCCTAAGTCTCGCTGTGATCTTAGTTTCGTCTAAAACGCCCTGAAATCGAAGTACATGAACAGTGCTTCGTTATTAGCCTACGGTTTCGACTTAAACCTAGGGTTTTCTAACCTAAAACCACTATATAAATACTCAGGAAGTCTCAAGGGTTATGAATATGCATACCTTAGCCTCGATCCGAGTCGAAGGAATGGTATATGTGTGTGTCCGTACAATGGAATCGAGAGAGAGAGTGAGATGGTTCGAGATAGAGAGAGAGAGAAGGGAAAACAGAAATAATGCACATGTGTGCATGCTGCGTACGTGTGTGTGTGTTTAAAATATCAGCCCAATCTTTGGGCTTAAATAATTAGGGCACCAAGCCCAAAACCAAACCCAAAACCATAACCGTTCCCGCGTATTCGAGGGCAAAATTGTCATTTCACGTCGAAACTATATTTAAACTCGGGACGGGATGTCACATTAATAGCGCTTAAAACACTGAAAAGCTTCATCTTTATTAGACAATAAATAAACATAAGAGAACTTAGAACAATCATCTATAAATGTGATAAAATATATTTTTCTCCTCTTATTAAAACACCATTAAATTCACATATGTCAGAATGCATTAAGTCTAATAAATTTGTATTTCTTTAGGCAATTGGAAAATGTATCTTAATCATTTTCGCTTGAATACATGTTTTACATTTATCATTATAAATTTATAATATCTTTGCAAGCAATTAAACCAAGTGTGCGCATGTATTTTAAAGATCTAAAATTTATATGAGCTAAACATAAATGCCATAAATGAGGGGAAGATTTAACAACATAAACATAAGAATTCACTTTATTATTAATACTTAGTTTAAACATCCCATCACAAGAATACCCATTCCCAACAAACATTCCATTTTTCGATATTATTAACTTGTCGGACTGTAGAACAATTTTTATACCGTTCTTACATAATAAATTTGCAGACACAAGATTTTTTCTAATTTCTGAAACATGTAGTACATTAAGCAACGTCAATTTCTTCTCAGAAGTAAATTGAAGTTCAACGGTTCCTTTTTCTAGAACTTTGGCGGAATTATGATTCCCTATAAAACCCTCTTGATTGTCCGTTATGCTTCAAATGTCTTGAATTGTGTCTTGTCATTGCACACATGTATAATAGACCTTGAGTCGTGCCACCAATCAAAGGATTTTATTGCCGCTTCCATATTCAATTCGGTAATCATGTCAATATGCACCATTGATACCATTGCAACAATGTTATCAATTCCAGAGTTTTCCACCATATTTGCGATATTGGTCTTACTGACATATTCCTCACTCGCTTTTTTGTGTCTACAATCACGAATGTAATTGCCTTTCTTTCCACAATGGTAGCAAACACCATTCGCTTTCCTTTGATTATTGTTGGAATTGGTCTTCTTAAACTTCCCTTTTGTCAATTTTGACTTTGAAGTTCTTTTTGTATTTGTTTCCTTCGACAATGTGAACTTTAGAGGAATCTTGATTTGCAAAATTCTTATCACGATTTCGAGTTTCCTCTTCAATTTGAATACACTTTTGCAAAAATCCTCCAAACTAATATCTTTCACAATGTGTAGAAGTTTCTTTCTATAGTTATTCCATGTTTGAGGTAATTTTGACATAATAGCCTCAACTATCGTAGGATCCGGAATAACTATTTTAAGTACACGAAACTTTGAGACCAAGACCAATAATTCATGAACTTGGTCTAGGATGGGTTTGTTCTCAAACATAGTGAACTCATAATATTTGTGGCACACCCCAACCGGAGTCGAGGCATGTTGGTCGTCACATGAGGGTGGCGTAGCCAAGTGCGCAACAAAAGTGATAATAATAAGAAAATGTGAATAAATAAAAACCATAACTAACCTTATTTAAACTAGGAATAATATGTAAGTGTGTGAAAGTGATTCAGTATACGATACACACATATTAGAGCATTGGTAATATGAAAGTGCATTCAAATTGACTAAGTACTAATTATACAAATAGAGATGGAGATTCCTACATTATTTATGGAAACGTCAAAACTGCCGGTTAGTCTTTGTGAACCACAGGACAGGACAGTACAGCTACCTAGGACCAACAAAAGGGTGTGTGGGCAAAAACAAAGCATTTGAAAACATATTTATCTTTCTGAAAATAATAACCCATCTTCGTGAAACCCGTATAATTTCCAGAAAGTACTACTATGTATATATTAAAATCAAGGGTAAATTACACCATACCCCCTCAGGTTTGAGGTCTATTACAACTTCATACAACATGTTTAAAACATTTCACTTTTATATATCAAGTACTATTTTATTTCAATTTCATACCTCCGTTACATTTTCCATTAATTGAACTGTTAAGTGCTGACGTGACTGCCAAATATGTGTCACGTGGCAAATTTTTTTTATTTAAAAAAAAACCTGAATTTTTAGAAAAAAAAAAAAAAAAGATGAAAGCCAGCGACCAGAAGAAGAAGGGAAGAATAAGAAAGAAAGAAAAGAAAAAAAAAAGAAGCCTAGCGACCAGAATAAGAAGGATGAGGAAGAAAAAAAATCCCCCCTAGCGAAGAAGAAGAAGAAAAAAAATAGCCCAACGACCAGAAGAAGAAGAAGAAGAAGAAAGAAGAAAAGAAAAAAAAAGTAGCCTAGCGACCAGAAGAAGAAGGGGAAAAGAAGAAGAACGAAGAAAGAAGAAAGAAGAAAAAAAAAAGTAGCCCAGCGACAAGAACAAGAAGGGAAGAGGAAGAAGAAGAAAAAGAAAGAAAAAAAAATTAATTATTTTTTTTGCCACGTGGCACACATTTGGCAGCCACGTCAGCACTTAACTGTTCAATGGATGAAAAATATAACGGAGGTATGAAATTGAAATAAAATAGTACTTGAGGCATGAAAGTGAAATGTTTTAAACAGGTTGTAATAGACCTCAAACTTGAGGGGGTATGGTGTAATTTACCCTAAAATCAATGTTTAAGGGTAATGAAAATAGTAGCATGCCATGTCAGAACATCTCAACACTAATAAATGTAAGCGATGTGGAAAATCAATATAAACTAACATGCCAGTCGGAGTCATCTAACGTGACCTGTACGACTGGACCTATAGCTTATCAACCTATGCTTGCACATGAGTTGGAGTCACCTAATGTGACCTGTACGACAGAGCTGGATGTAAATATGTACGCTCAAGTGCTACAATCACGTGAAGGTTGTGCGATAAATCATGGGTCACATATGAGTCTAGGTCACCTAATGTGACCTGTACATTAGGGCTGGCACCAGATTTGGATTCAAGATGAGTGTGCGGTGCGGGAAGTGAACATCACGTGAAGGACTGTGCCTTTGCCCGGGGCAAGAGCACTAACACCAGGGTGTAGTAATGATGAGCTCTAAATGCATTTATGCATACCAATGCAATGCAACCAATTCAATCACATAATACTCACCTGAATCTTACCTGAGCCTCCGCAACATCAACCAATATAATTTATAAATCATAACAAAGAAATATATATTCAAGACATGGCATGCAAAGTATAATTTACTTTAAAAACATTTCTAGAAACCGTAAGCATATATATATATAAAGCAATTATGCACTCATAGATAAGTAGCAGGATTGTAGCCCCTAGTCTCGCTTGTCTATGCTCGTCCTCGGGGTACGTCTCACCTATATGCGATACGACTATTTTTACTTTAATTAAATAGCACATATATGAAATCTAAGAATAACTTCTCATATATTGCTCAATTATAAGGTTTGAATATAAGAACGGGATCTACTTGACAATATGAACCCACACATATTTTTAGAATTTTTTTTGGACGTCAGATGGGCCGGCCAAGGCATGGCCACATGCGCTGGCCACGCGCAAGCACGTGCGGTCCGTGTGACTCATGCCGTCAGGAATATTATGTCAGTTTGATGGAATATTCCGTTAAATATAACTAATGGTATCTGATGCCGTTATAATATTCCGTCAACTTTGATGGAATATTCTCCTTCTTCTCCTATGAAACTCGCCGATTGCCGCCGCCGTCTGAACTCGCTAGAAACTGGAAAATATCATCAGTTTTCTGGAAAAATTTCAAATCTTAATATCTACTTTGTTTCTTAACCAAAATCCATGAAATTTATATGGATTTAAAGCTCTTGAGGAGTAGAACATGTTCGTATCTATTAAAAGTCCAAAGTCAAATGGAAAACGGTTAGAAAATTCCTTGAAAAATCCGGTCAAATGTGCAACTCCTCGAACTCGCTTATTCCGACATCAACTCCGTCTCGAACCTAGTCTAGGGTTCTTAATAAGTTGAGTAAAAGCTTTCTTGAGTCCTAAAATTTTGTGACTCGCCAACGATCACGTCGTCTCAGTTATCACCGATTCGGAGCTTGTGAGTCAACAATCCAAAACTCACCATTTTGATAAACAAAAGGTATCATGGTGATCGTGAAGTCGAGGTGAGTGTGATTGTGATTTTCAAAAGTTCGATCCGTAGAGATTTGGGTGAGTTTGTGGGTGTAGGGTGTCTCGGGTGCAGAAGGAAGAAGAAAGAAAAAGAAGTTCGGAGAGAGAGGAGAGAGAGAGGGTGTAGGGATGTGTGTTTCTAATTGGCAGAAGAGAGAAAAAGAGGGATAGTTCCTAATTAGCCCAAAACAAGAGACCCAATTATCTGATTAGGCTAAAATAATTGGGTCACATTTTCAAAAAGAAAAACGGTATAATTATACCTGTTTACATACTTAAATAATCGTAACTTTTTCGTTACTACTCCGATTTGGCCCTAACTCACGTCAATGCACTCTTGACGTCGAGTACGATTTAATTATGATAGCGAGGAAAATAATTTAAAACTACACATGCACATCCACGTCACTTAGCCAACAAGGGCATATTCGTCATTTTACACACTCAAGGAGAAAATTATATAATAATCTGGGATGAGTTGTCACAATTTAAACATTAAAATTTTATCGGTACCTCTTTTCTCTATTATATACTTGTGTTCAAGTGCTTCCCAAATTTCCTTTGGAGATTGAATGTGTGCGTACATGTCATATAAGTGATCAGATAATGTGCCCAAGATGTGTCCTCGACATACCAATTCATCTTCTTCAAGCTTCTTTCATCGGCAACTATTTTGTCCAAGTCTTTTTCACTTGGTTCAGGAATAGGCTCCAATTTCGGATCCAACACATATATGACATTTAGAACAGTAAGCATGAAACGCATCTTGTCCTTCCATCCGGGTGAAATTTGATCTATCAAATTTGTCTAGCTTGTAGACATGTTGATTGATAATCTTCAAAGTCATGTTATGAGATTTATTTTCCATGACGAAAATAACACTTTAAGATTGTTAGAGTAAATGTAGAAATATAGAGAATAATTCGAATAATGACTTTGATGTACGACTTGAATTGTTTACTTAAAGTGTTATTTGCCCTCACTCGAATGAGTTTGCTAAAGGGTTCTTGGCAAATCACTTTTAGGATATAACAAAGTATGAAATATTCAATTAGCAAAACCGAATTATATTCCCTTAGAAATAACTAGAAAGAAATTGTATGAATGTAATGGAGAGAGAAATGAGTAAGGAATGTAAAAACAAATTTCTAAAAATTGTGTGTGAAACATTATGCCACAATAGGTATACAACCCTTTTTAACAGTGTTGTCCCAAAAGACATATCTTCTATTTAGAATTTTCAGAAAATAAATATTAACTAATTACATCTTTTAATTCTACTCATATAATTTGAGTAAGTATCATGTCTTTTGACCATGACTTGCAGTTCAACCAAAAGATAGAAGGTTGAATTAAATTCAACCTCTTGGTACTATTCTTTTCACACACACATGCTGCACAATGCAGCACCAAGTCACACACACATATATATACACATATATAACATACATACAATATATATAGTATGTTATATATTATTGAAACTAATTGCTGCAATGCTTCACTCGAAAAGAAGCCACGGTTGGGCAAATATCCAACTTTTCAGCCAACGAATATATGAATATATTCTTGAAATATTCAACAAATAAGAGAAAAGAAAATGAAAGGTAGAGAGAGTGAATTAAAAAAATGACCAAACAACATTTGGATACTAAAAATAATTTTATTTCGACACTGTAACAAACATTTCGTTATTTTTGTATTATTTAGTTCAAGCTAAGTTAATTCAGCTTAATTCTGTCACTAAATATTACGGTCAAGTAGTAATCTGCTTTATTTGTAATCACATTATTGCTAGTCTGTTGCGAGACTAAATCCGCTCTCTCCTTAACGTAGATAATATTATTTGTTATAAAAAAAATCAGCTTAATCCTGAAGCTAGGTATAGTCCGTGCAACAACATGCAGCTATATGCAAAAACCGTCCCACAACCTCCAATCCAAAAGGTGGCGATGGGTTTCTTCTCCTTCTCCATTCCCATTGTCCGCCCATGAGATATAAAATCCCCAATCTGCACCTCCTCCCTCCCAAAACCCTAAAACCCCTCACCACTACATCTCACATGGCCTCTCCTCTCACCGCCGCAGAATCCGAAATCCGAACCCGAACTCTCCCCTTGGACCCGCTTCAAGACCTCGACGACGCCCTCTGCTCCGACCACCACCAACAACAACAAGAGCAACAGACTTTCTCCTATACGCCGCCGTTGCGCTGCTTGACTGGCGAGTCGCACATCGAGCGAGCATGGGCTCAGTGGTCGAAACTGGGGCGGCCCAAACTGATTGTTGCCCCTATGGTGGACAACTCGGAGCTCCCGTTTCGGATGCTCTGCCGCAAGTACGGGGCCGACGCCGCTTACACGCCGATGGTCCACTCTCGCATTTTCACAGAGAGTGAGAAGTACCGAGAGCAAGAATTTATCACTTGCAAGGTAAACTTAATTGAATTTGGTGATTAATGTAGTAATTTGTGACTAATTGGTGGATTAAATTTTGAGAGGATTGCAGGAGGACCGGCCATTATTTGTTCAATTTTGTGCTAATGATCCTGGAGTCCTGTTGGAGGCTGCAAAGAGAGTAGAGACTCATTGTGATTATGTCGACATTAATTTGGGGTAATTGCTCATCCAATGTCAGATAATTATTATTTCGTAATTTATGAATGAAATTATGATTAGGGGTGTTGTGTTTTTAATTTAGTGTTAGTGGGTGATTAACAATGGAGAAATGTTCAAGTGTTGGAGTGAATTCTTGTTTACTTGTTGGCAAAGTATTAAACAAAAAACGTTAAACTAGCATTAGAAACTTACCACGCAAGCAACTAGTCGAATTCTTGAATATCCTTTTGAGTTAATGTGGTATTTAGGGATTAAAAGCCTCAAGTTGTTTGAGTTAGGGTGAATTTTCGTGCAAGTGTCCTCAGCGTATTGCGAGGCGGCGGAATTACGGAGTTTTTCTGATGGATAACCTTCCTCTTATAAAATCCCTAGTAGAGAACTTGGTTCAAAACCTGAATGTGCCTGTGTCGTGCAAAGTCCGCATATTTCCAAATTTGGAGGATACAATCAAGTACGCTAGGACGCTAGAGGATGCCGGTTGCTCACTTTTAGCTGTCCATGGCCGGACCAGAGATGAGAAAGACCAGAAGAAAGTCCGGGCCAACTGGGACGCCATCAGGGCCGTCAAGAATGCTCTCAGAATCCCTGTCCTTGCCAATGGTAGCATCAGGCACATGGATGATGTTCGTGACTGTTTGGAAGCGACTGGTGCTGATGGGGTGCTTTCCGCGGAGTCTCTTCTTGAGAATCCGGCTCTCTTTGCCGGGTTTCGAACTGCTGAATGGGCAGCTGAGAATGAAGAAAGCAGGAAAGATGGGAAGTTGGACCAGGCAGATCTTCTGGTGGAGTATTTGAAGCTCTGTGAACAATACCCTGTGCGTTGGAGGATGATTCGCGCTCACTTGGACAAGATGTTGGGAGAATGGTTCAGAATTCATCCACACATTAGAGAAGACCTCAATGCACAAAATATACTCACTTTTGGATTTCTTTACGATATAGTAGACCGGCTGAGAGAGCTGGGCGCAGGCGTTCCACTTCATCTAAAAGATACTAATGCTGAAACTGTTTCTTCAAATCGGGTGTCTGTATGAATTTTGGGATACTAGCTGAGCGAGGTGCTGTTCCAGATATAGGAAAATCTCAGCCAATGCGGAATCAGGAATCGAACTTTCCGTTAGGTTTTCGTCATCATTTTCTTTGAGAATATTAGGTTAGAATGTTGTAACGTTGGATTATAAGATGCACCTCCATATTATACTGCATTCTTGTGTGATTGCTGATAGAGCATCTCAGTCTACGTCCACTAAAAAAAGGAGAAAACATTGACTGTATTAACATCCCGTTCTGTGACTAATATTTTCAGATTGCTTCGTGTTTCGGTACCCGAATGAAAACTTGTTCATGTTCATTTAGCCGTACTAAACCTGTTTGGGATCCTATTAAAAAAATTTCATCATTTTTAATAATATTTTTTAAGACAATTTTCTTTTAAGACTAAAAAAATTTGGTTAGTATAAAATTTAAAATTATTTTTAAATCTTAAAACTTAAACTAGACAAAGAAATCAAAAAGGAAAACAGAAGTAGGAAAAAATAGAGGATTGGAGGAGAGAGAAAGAAAAGAGAGGATTATAGGAGATAGAGAGGAGGAGAGAGAGAAAAAGAGGATCGAAGGAGATAAGAGAGGAGTTAGAAAGGAGAAAGAAGAGAGAGAATGAAAAAAGCTGAATGGAGGAAAGAGAGGTGAAAGAAGAAAAATGAGAGATTTGTTACAGTCATATTTAGAATAGGAATGTGATTGTGTAAATCCTAGTAGATATGAGAATGTATCTTATATTCCTATTAGGAGTATATTACATATTAAATGTTGTAATCCTAAAGGGAAAAGTTTTTACCTATCCTACCACTATAAATAAATGCACAATAGGGTGAATCAAACACACCTCATAGTCAAATCAATCTCTATTCTCTCTAATTGTGGCCGACCCCCCTCTCTCTCTAAACCCTAGATCGCTCAATCAAATAGGCCTACAACACGTTATCAGCACACTCTTGCCAGAAGCTAAGGAATTGACGCATTGTAGGAGGATGCTTTCATCCACCAAATTCAAAGGCTTATATTCGTTTTCTGCTAATTAGGTACGCTTAAAATAAAAGAAAATATTTGAAACGTCTATGAAGCATGAAAATATTCCCCATGATGCTTGAACCCCTCTATGTTTATGTTTTTCTTACGATATATATTGTAGGGGTGTGCTATCCACACACCTTTTTTTACTTCTCACACGCCCCTTGTTAATTTATGTCCATTGATCTTCTTCAATTCATCCGATTTGATGGCCGAAATAAAAAAATGTGTAAGAGAAGTAAAAATGGGTGTGTGGATATCACACCCCTATATTGTATATGTTCATATATTTGTCAATATATATATATATATATATATATATATATATATATATATATTTGTTTCATGCATCGCACAACTAAATTGTTATGTGGAACATGTAAGTCAATGTATAAAATTAAATTAGAAGCAAATTTGGGTTTCCTAAACCCTAAGGGATTTTGAAAAAAAAAGAAGAAGAAAGGGAAATATGATTTGGTGCAGCATACCACCGCAGCATCACAGTTGGCAAGCTTGCCGGTCTGAAGCCTAGCTGACCCTCGCAGCAACCAGGCCTCGGCCTGGGATTCATCTCCACAGGGCCTGAAGCCCCGAGCCCAATCATGCTGCTTTGGCCCGCCTGCCAGCAAGCTCCTACGCTTGCTGGGCCTTGTGTTACCCCGGCCTACAACCCTTTATCCAATCCAGCCCAGATGGCTGGGATTTCTTCCCTGGCCCGTGCCTTAAGTAACCAGCCCACAAAGCTGGGCTTACCTCTCACGCGCCTAAACCCACAGGCTAGCTTTCGCTGGACCTGCTTGTGCCCCCTCGGCCCAAACATGAAACCCAGCTTCGGCTGGGGTTTTTTCTCCAACTCCCGTAAGTATTTGGGCTGACTCCTTGGACCCGTGGCTTGTAGCCACCCCGCGAGTTGCTTCTAGCAGCCAACCCGAGCTCTTTTGCTCATTGCACCCAACCCCTTTTTGGGCTAGGCTATTGTCCCTCGACCCAATGCTATTATTTTAGCATTCTAAATAATTTAACCCTTATGTTAATATTATTTAGCTTCTACAATCGACCCCGCATGGCCCGATTTATTGAATTAATTAAAAATGACTTGCAGTTCATTAATCTGATAATGAATAAAAAATTATTGACCTGAAGATCATTTTTGGACATTAACGATTCAATAATTTATTTTTATACTTTGAACCGTAACATACTTTCGTAGTAACGAAACTCTCACACTTTAGTTCCTGAAGAACCTCAAATCCAATATATGTAAATTTGTATATTGCATTCTGTGTTTCTTGCAGGAACCTTTCATTATGAACTAATTGTTCATAAATACTAAATTGAACCTGTAGTTTCAAATTTAATGCCTTTGAAACCTGAAGTTTTCATTCAAAACATACCACATAAAACCTGTAGTTTTCATGCATAAATTAAACCAATACATGTCTAAAGAATTTGTATATTCTACGATATATGTCTATGGCTTACCATATGACTACTCACGTTGTTCTCCCTCTGTTTTAGAGACATGTCGAACTTGAACAAGCTCGATTTCTCTGCTTTAGAAGTCTTTGGAAGAAACTATCTGAAGTGGGTTCAAGACGCGAAGCTCTATCTAACTGCAAAAGGCATTAGAGCCATCATCGAGGCACCCGTCATCAGCAAAACTGTTGACGAAGCTCATAAGGCTAATGCAATGATATTCATTCAAAGACACAGCCATGATGCACTACAGACCGAGTACCTTGCTGAGAAGGACCCACGCACCCTCTGGCTTGCTCTGGCAGACCGTTTTGATCACCAGAAAGATATCTACTTGCCTGAAGCAAGACACGACTGGCATCATCTTCGCTTCCAGGACTTTAACTCCGTGAATGAATACAACTCTTAAGTTTGTAGAATCCGTTCATTGTTGAAATTCTGAAAAGTGGAACTAACCGAATCACATTTCCTAAAAAGACCTATTCGACCTTCCATACCACCAATATTGTCCTGCAGCAACAATATAGGGCACAGAAATTCACCATGTTTTTAGATTTGATCTCTGTTTTACTTCTTGCTGAAAAGCAGAAGTAGCTTTTGATGAAGAATTATCAAGCTTGACCCACTGGCTCTAACGCCGCGCCTGAAACGCATGCGACTTATTCTAGCAGTCATAAACGATGAAAGAATCATCGTGGTCATGGTAATGGGCAGCAAGCCCCACCACGGGCCTAAGGTCAACAGAGTGCCGCACTTAAGGGAAGAATTGTGACCTAGCAGCGTCCACCACTTTCCCTTAAGGCCCTAAACTTCAAGAACAAGGGCAAAGCTCCCATTCAGCCCGCTTCTACTGAACTGGACATGTGCTACCATTGTGGATCAAAGGATCATTGGTCACAAGTATGCCGAGCTTCCCTTGAGGCTATTACAAAGTATCATTCACGTTGTGAGTCTAACTTTGCAGTTGTGGATCATCTGGGAGATGTAATTACATCTGTGGAGATATCGAATTTTCAGGAGGCGTCAGCTCTTATGGATGAACAAATTATACATGTTTTTAGGGTGTTTAGCCCTAGTGGATGAACCCATTAAGAGTGACTGGCCCCTACCCCCTATTTTCTAGGTTTATGGTTTAATTTTTGAACAATTTTTCTAAGTATTTGGAATAATTTGTTTAGTTTGGGTTTGTTTTGAATTATGGATTGTTATTTGAATGGATATTATTTTCTTGAATTACTTAATTGAATGAGTGGACTTATAGTTATACATGCAACCAATTATATCAATTTATTTATAAGTATGTCTAGTGGGGAAGTTAGTAGTCTGGCAGATAATGCAACCACGCACACCATTTTGCGTGACCGACACTATTTACTAACTTAATACCCAATAAAGCTCATTTGACAACTATCTCAGGCCTATCTAACTTGATTGAAGGATATCGAAAGACACGTATCATGTTGTCCAATGGTACTATCTTAACCATCAAAGAGGCACTTTATTCTCCACGTTCAGGAAAGACGTTGCTGATTTTTAGAGACATTCGAGATAATCAATATCATATTGAAACCATTGAAGATCATGGTTATGAATTTCTCTGTATCACTTTATACGAATATCGCCAGAAGGGTATTCACAAGAAGTTGGAACGTCTGCCGAGTAGGTTGTACATCACGACCATTTGAGGCATAGAAGTCCACAGTGTGGCCGGCCCTATGCCTGAGTTCCAAGACACTTTGTTGCTTTGGCATGACTGTTTGGGACATCCTGTACGTGACATGATGCATCGTATCCTCAAATCATCACATAGGCATAAGTTACATCCCTATGTTGAACTCCTACCATGCAAAGCGTGTTCTTTAAGGAAGTTGAATACTCAACCCTCATATACAAAGATTATTCACGACCCCCCCTAAATTTCTTCAGAGGATTCAAGGGGACATTTGTGGACCTATCCAACCAACATGTGGACCATTTAAATATTTTATGGTGTTGGTTGATGCATCGACACAAGGGTCACATGTTTTCTTGTTGTCCACACGCAACGATGCGTTTGCTAAACTCCTAGCTCAAATCATTAAGCTAAGGGCTCACCACCCTGATTATCCGATTAAGTCGATACGACTAGATAACGCTGGAGAGTTTACGTCACAGACTTTTGATGATTATTGCATGTCAATAGGGATTGATGTGAAACATCCTATGCCCCATGTTCACACCCAAAACGGCCTAGCAGAAGCTTTCATAAAGTGCCTTCAATTGATAGCTCGGACTTTGGTTATGACAACCAAACTGCCGGTATCTGCCTCGGGCTATGCAGTATTGCACGTAGCTATGTTGGTCCACATGAGGCCCAACGCTACTCAACCACATTCACCGTTACAGTTGGTCACTGCACGCCTGAAGTCTCGCATTTACGGGTGTTTAGGTGTGCCATTTATGTGCCAATAGCGTCGCTGCTACGTACCAAAATGGGTCCTCAGAGAAAAATGGGAATCCATTTCGCTTATGATTTGTCATCAATTGTTCGATACTTAGAACCCTTGACATGAAATCTCTTTATTGCATGTTTTGCAGATTGTCACTTTGATGAGACAGTCTTCCCGTCATTAGGGGGAGATAAGCATGCTAACGTTTCCATAGAACGCAGCGAATTGTCGTGGTATGTTCCCACTATGTCTCATTTAGATCCCCGCACTACCCAGTCTGAAACTAAAGTGCGTCGAATTATAGATCTTCAAAGCATGCCAAATGCTTTCAATGATCTAGCAAAGGTGACAAGATCACATATGCCCGCTGTAAACATACCTGCACGGATAGATTTACCCCGCGTACATCAACAACTTGCCTGGGAAGGCCGGACTGTCCCCGAAAGTAGGGAGGCCGCAACTTCCACGTGGCAAGGTACATTGGCGGCTAGCCAATCATCTGCTCCGACCCTGAAGTGTGGAGACCCTCTGGTTCAAAGGATTCACAACCCTAGAAGAGGAATATGGCACCAACTAGTGACTCTAGTTTGAATCCGACCATCGCTCATTCATCCGTTCTAACTCATGAGGTTATTCTAGATTACGGTGATGCTTCGACGAAACATGCCGGCCTCTTGAGAATCGCGATATTTTAGTCCGCTACGCATTATTGGATGAGGTTTGGAATAAGAATGAGATGATCGTCGACGGCGCATTCTCGTCCTCAATAGCTACTGACGTCATGCTTAGTGATAATATTGAAGTTTCGTCGATGAATGCCGACATAGAACTGATTGGTCAAATTGGAAACAAGTAATCCAGGTCGAGCTCAATTTTCTCGCGAAACGTAAAGTGTTTAGACCTATCGTTTCTACACTACCATGTGTGAAACCCATTGGTTACAAGTGGGTTTTCGTGAGGAAGCGTAATGAGAAGAATGAAATAGTGCAATACAAAGCACGCCTCATTGCACAAGGCTTCTCTTAGCGCCCTGTGATTGATTACGAGGAGACGTATTCCCTCGTAATGGATGTTATAATTTTCTACTACCTAATCAGTTTGGTAGTTTCTGAAAAATTGAATATGCAGCTTATGGACGTGGTAATCGCGTATCTCTATGAGGATCTAGATACAAAAAATATACATGAAAGTTCCAGAATGACTTCCATTGACTGGTTCAAATAGTTCTAGACCACGGAACACTCTCTCAATTAAGTTAAGGAGGTCACTCTACTGTCTGAGTGAATATTTGACAAGTCAGGGTTATGTGAACAACGAACTATACCCATACGTGTTCATAAAGCAGTCAGGTTCCGGATTTACAATCTTTGCCGTTTATGTTGACGACATTAACCTCATCAGGACTCCCGCAGAGCTTGAGGAAATTGCTACACACTTGAAATCGGAATTTGAGATGAAGGATCTTGGAAAAACTTGATATTGTCTCGGCCTGGAGATCGAGTATTGTTCGAATAGAATCCTAGTACATCAATCAAATTACACCCAAAAGGTGTTGCGTCGTTTTAATGAGGATAAAGCGAAGCCTTCAATTACACCAATGGTCGTTCGGACTCTAGATGCTAAACGAGATCCCTTCTGTCCAAAGCAGGATGATAAAGAGATTTTGGAACTCGAAGTTCCTTACTTGAGTGCAATTGGGATTTTATTGTACTTGGCTCAGTGCACTAGACCCAATATCTTCTTCGCTATTAATCTTTTGGTAAGATACAGCAATGCGCCCACACGCAGGCACTAGAATGGTGTTAAATACATTTTTCGCTACCTCAAGGGTAAAACGAATTTGGGCTTGTTCTATACCTGCGAATCTCTGAGTGTTGCCGCCCCCCTATGGTCCTTGGGTTGATTCTCGCCTTGTTGGTTACGCATATGCTGGATATCTATCTGACCCACATAGAGCACGTTCTCAAAACGAGCTATATCTTTACCGTTGGAGACACCGCTATATCTTGGAGGTCTACCAAGCAAACACTAGTTGCTACTTCGTCAAACCATACTGAAATTCTCGCCCTACATGAAGCAACGCGTGAATGCTTTTGGCTTAGAGAAGTTATGGAACATATTCGAAGTACTAGTGATTTTACATCAATCGTTGACCTTCCTACGACAATCTTTGAAGACAATGCAGAATGTATTGAGCAGTTGAAGAATGGATACATCAAGGGAGACAACACCAAGCACATAGCACCGAAGTTCTTTTACTCACACCAGCAGCAGTAGCATCAGAACATTGAAGTCAAGCAAATCTGTTCCTAGGTCAACCTGGCCAATCTCTTCACCAAATCATTGCCCAAGTCTACTTTTCAGAAGCTCGTCCAAGGAATCAGTATGCGTAAATTATTTGAGTTGAATTGCTTGTAGTTTTCTTATTTAGAAGTTATGTCTAATTCAGGGGGAGTATCCAGAAGTATACTCACATGATCTTAATGTACTTTTTCCCTACGATTAGGAGCATTTTTCCCACTAGGTTTTTGCTACCTAACGAGGTTTTGATGAGGCACCCATCCTGGGATGATCATACTCTGTTGAGTTCACTGTTTTCGTCCTGTTTGATGTTTGTTTTAAACATTATGTGTACTTCTCACTTTTCTCCTTAGTCTATCAGTTTTTCCTCATGCCTTGGGTTTTACCATAGCAATGTTTTGTGAGTTTTACTACAAAGGCATACTTTACTTAAATTTGAGACTCGCGATCACCTATTGTGCCGATGACTTCATCAACTATTCTACCTTATCTGCTGAAAATCTGATGCGATGGTGCGTTGAGTATTTAAACACTCAAGGGGGAGTGTTGCAGCTATATTTAGAATAGGAATGTGATTGTGTAAGTCCTAGTAGATATGAGAATGTATCTTATATTCATATTAGGAGTAGATTATCTATTAAATGTTGTAATCCTAAAGGGAAAGGTTTTCAACTATCCTACTACTATAAATAAAGGCACAATGGGATGAATCAAATACGCCTCACAATCAAATCAATCTCTCTTCTCTCTAATTGTGGTTGGCCCCCTCTCTCTCTAAACGCTAAATTGCTCAATCAAATAGGCCTACAACAAGATTTAAAATATATAAAAATAAAAAAAAACCTTTAACAACTCACGTTTAGTGTTTTTAGAGAATGGACTTTTTTTTAGTCAGCCTTAAGTTTAATTTTTTTTAAATAATTCTACCGAACAAAATTTTAAAGCTTAAAACTTAAAAATGTTTATAAGTTTAAAAAGTCGAATTAAGTAGAGTACCAAACACGCCCTAAATTTTTTATTGGAATTCAATCGCTTTTCAATTACAAACCCCCAATCTTGGGGGTTGGTCATTGCCATTCGATGTGAACCAATTCAAAAAGTAGTTTCACCAAATTAACAGGATTCGTTCACTCAATACAATAGATGCTAAGTGCTTTATACACTAATATTTCGACTATTAACCGAAGTTTGTTTGGACCTTGTTAACCAAATGTTCTCCATAAACAGCTCTATCGAATTTCTTAGCTCCACCTGTCTTCTCTACACAAAAATCCAAAGGCTCAACTGCTGTATCAAAATTTGTCTGTTAACACAAGAAGAAGCATGCACAGAGGAGGTTAGCACCAAAATATGAACAATAACAAAGAGAACAGAAGCTGAAATAACGCGTGGAGAACGCAATACAAGAAGAAAGAACGAGCGAATAAATGAACCAGCTAATCTCATACCTCATAGAAATACGCTACACAGACCCGGTATTTTGGAGCGGAGTTGATAACTTGATGCAAAGTGGAATCGTATAAACCATTCGAGTAAATCTGCAAGTATTCCAGGGAGAGAAGGACTTAGTACTTAATCCAGGAGTCCGTACAAATATTAGGAACAATGAATACACAGATTAGTATACCTTTAGCATGTCTCCGATATTGCAGACAAATGTCCCGGGAACAGGAGGAGCTGATATCCACTCACCGGACTGGTTTCTCACCTTCAACAAGTCATTCAACTCAACTTGTATGGAAACTAGAGCAGCAGGATGCTAACAGCATATAGCACTAGGAAGGGAATAATCTTACCTGAAGTGCAGTTATATTGTCATCCTGATTAACCAATGTCAACAAACCTGTAATGCAACAATTTAGAAGACTGGGATTTGTTGATTTTCCTAGGCCACTACTTGCTAAAGGCAAACAAAATTTACCATAATCAGTGTGAGCTCCACTGCAATTGTTTGCCCACCAGACATGATCAGAAGGATGCAATTGGGAGAAAAGAGAGGAAAGGACATCAATAACATATAACTTAGATATAACGGAAAGTGCAAGCATCTTAAGCAGCACTACAGCATTACCATCCGACGTCATTTTTTGGAATGTCTGAGGCGTTTGTAGAGCGTGCAGCTGGGTAACCAATAAGACGCGTCACCCAAAATGCATCTCCAGCTCTATCACCTTCAAATTCATATGGTGATCCACCCAGTGCTAAAGCAATTCCACGCATGATCTTTTTTGAAAGGCCTGAAAGGAACGAGAAACAAAAGCTTGTAACCAGGAGAATATGGAAAGATAAAAGCGTGGAAAAAAAGGGAAAAAGTTTGTTATCCATGGAAAACATACCTGTGCAAAGGCTGATATATTCCTCCATTAGTACCTTAAATTCTGGGGGATTATCTGGCCTGCACAAAGGATCATAAGTCGAAATGAACAACTTCAGTAACAGCATGCAAGAATCAGTTGAGAAGTCTTAAGTCTATAGTAAGCTCGAAAGGGATAAACATGGAGTATCTAGACTGAACACTAACTCCAGAATAAGCCAATAGAAGGATAGACATGTAGTCGCAATTCAATTTCCAAAACGATATCAACTTTGTGTACTGTTGAATGAGTCAAGCGCAGCATTGCGATTACAAAACATAAATGAATTTCGTTCAATGGTGATCATGACAATGGGGTGTTCCACGCCTCCAATCACTACGCAGAACTTTTATCCTTAAATTTGAACAGCAGTCCTTACTAGAGCTAGACTTGTGCAAAAGCTTTGCTACACTAATTCAACTAAGGTGCGCATACTATTTCATATACAATGTTAGATCAGCTCTGTTTTTCATCTTACATTGACAAACTTTTCGTAGTCAAGATAAGGACACAAAATTTACTTGAAATACCAAACTCGAATGCATTATTTATAAGAAAATCTGTAATAGTATACTTAGCAGGGAAGGCCTTAATTTGTGCCTACCATTGGTTAGGTCCTTCCATTGGTTTTCCAAGATCTCCATACATCCCTGGTTTCAATTCTTTATAGCACTATTACAGGTGAAACAAAATGGTAATCAGTAAGGAAAAAAATGAAAAGTATACAAAAGCATATTCGCATTACTTTTACAATGGGTAAAAGCACTTTTAAATAGCTTAATTACTTCTGGCAACATTTGACTGAAAAACTTAAAAGCGTTTATAAAATCAAGACATACATCAATAGCTTCATGCATGTCAGGTACACCTTTGGTAATATTCTCTCCTATTCTCTGATATCCTCTGCACCGAAAATCAAGCCTTCTCTTAATACAAATCACACATACACTAATCATATATCATAAAATTAATCCTCACACACACACACTGTGTATACATACATACATATATATAATTATATATACCTGAATCCACTATCAGCAGACATTTTGATGTTGAGTTTTTCTTCGTATGAAAGCTCAAAAAACTTGCGTGTCAGATTCTTGACTTGTTTCAGCAGAGTCTTGGGAATACCATGTCCTTTCTGCCAAATTACAAAAACCACCAACCCCATAAAACTCAAAATATAGGAAAAGAAATGGTAAATCTTTCATGGGTTTAAATTAAATTCGAGAGAATTTCATTCAAAGTACCACATAGAAAAAGCCAGCTTCTTTACAAGCTCGATCCAATTGTCTGACAACTTGAGCGACATCCGGGTCCTGACCCATTTTTGGATCATCGGATTTGGCCAAAAGAGGAGCAATATCTGCAGTAATATCCAAAATTAAATAAAAAAATCAATGAAAAATTCAATCTTTGGGTTTTTGGGTACTATTTGATTTGGTTTTTAAACTATTTACCGATGATGGGTATTGACTTGAAGTCGGTGGCCATGGCGGTGACGAACGACGGAGGATGGCAGACTCTCACAGCAGCTTCAGTACTTGAACACGAGCTGAGAAAATGTTTTAGAATCTACCATGTATTTAATTTAAGAATCGTTTTTAATTGTTGGATTGATTGGAATCCGATAGTAAGCGGTTTGTCCCGTTTCTCTCTGGGCTTTGCTTGTTTCGGTTTTTGCCATATTTGGCTGGTTTTGCTCGGTCTTGTTTCTTTTCATTTTTTTTTCTTCCAAATAGTAAATAATGCATTTTACAAGTGGGAAATATCAACATTGTAGTCTCATATTATATGTATTATTTTGTGTTTCGAGTATACATTAAAATTTGTTAATATATTATATAATATTTACCAATATTCAATTTCATATGACTTTTCGCACTTTTTATTCAATATAAGAATTGTACTTATAAGACAATCTTACTAAATATAAATTACAAAAAACTACTTTAACTATTGGGTCGAAAAACAGTTTCATACCTCATCTTTAAAAAGTTTCAATGTCATACCCTTACTTACGAATTTGTTTCAATGTCATACCTCCCGTCAGTTGACTGTCAATTCCTCAGTTAAATGCTGACGTGGCGTGTGACGTGACATATTTTTTATTAAAAAATTATTAAAAACTTTAAAAATATATTTAAAATATTTATTATATATATATATATATATTTATTTATTTATTTATTTAAAAAAAAACTGTAGCAGCGCCTGCAACCCGAGGAGAAGAAGAAGAAGAAGAAGAAGAAAGAAAAAAAAAAAAAGGGTTGCAGCAACCCGAGGAGAAGAAGAAGAAGAAGAAAGAGTAAATTACACCATACCCCCTCAGGTTTGAGGTCTATTACAATCTCATTCAACCGTTAAGTGCTGACGTGGCTGCCAAATGTGTGCCACATGGCAAAAAAAATATTTTTTTTAAAAAAAAACCTGAATTTGTACACAAAAATAGTAAATTACACCATACTCCCTCAAGTTTGAGGTATATTACAATTTCATACAGCATCTTTAAAACATTTCACTTTCATACATCTAGTACCATTTTATTTCAAAATAACACATCCGTTAGATTTTCCATCCATTAGTCTGTTAAATGCTGACGTGGCTGCCACATTTGTGCTAACGTGACTGCCACATTTGTACTAATGTGGCTGCCATATGGCAAAAAAAAAAGAAAAAAAGCTGTTGTAACGGAGGTATGAAATTGGGTTGCTGCAACCATCTTTTTTTCTTTTTTGGGTAAATTACACCATACCCCCTCAGGTTTGAGGTCTATTACAACCCCACACAACAACTTTAAAACATTTCACTTTCATACCTCAAGTACTATTTTATTTCAATTTCATACCTCCTATACATTTTTCATCCATTGAACCATTAAGTGCTAACGTGGCAGCCACATTAGCACAAATGTGGCAATCACGTTAGCACAAATGTGGCAGCCACGTTAGCAAAAATGGTACTGGATGTATGAAAGTGAAATGTTTTAAAGATGTTGTACGGAATTGTAATAGACCTCAAACCTGAGGGAGTATGGTGTAATTTACCTTTTTTTGGTGTAAAAATTCAGGTTTTTTTTAAATTAAAAAATTAAAAAAAAAAAATAGCCACGTGGCACACATTTGGTAGCCACGTTAGCACTTAACGGTTCAATAGATGAAAAATATAACAGAGGTATGAAATTGAAATAAAATAGCACTTGAGGTATGAAAGTGAAATGTTTTAAAGCTGTTGTATGGGGTTGTAATAGACCTCAAACCTGAAGGGGTATGGTATAATTTACCCAAAAAAAAAAAAAAAAGAGGGTTGCAGCAACCCGAGGAGAAGAAGAAGAAGAAGAAAATAATTTACACCATACCCCCTCAGGTTTGAGGTCTATTTTATTTCAATTTCATACCTCCGTTACATTTTCCATTCATTGAACCGTTAAGTGCTGACGTGGCTGCCAAATGTGTGCCACGTTTTTTTTTTAAAAACCTGAATTTTTACACAAAAAATGGTAAATTACACCATACTCCCTCAAGTTTGAGGTATATTACAATTCCATACAATATCTTTAAAACATTTCACTTTCATACATCTAGTACCATTTTATTTCAAAATAACACATCCGTTAGATTTTCCATCCATTAGTCTGTTAAATGCTGACGTGGCTGCCACATTTGTGCTAACGTGACTGCCACATTTGTGCTAATGTGGCTGCCACATGGCAAATTTTTTTTTTATTATTATTATTTTTTTTTTTTAAAACCTGAGTCTTCTAATTATTAAAAAAATAATAATAATCATCATCTTCTCCCCTACTTGTAAACCCGAAAAAAAACCCCCATTCAGTTCATCTTCCCCTCCTCCTCCATCTTCATCTTCTTCCCCCGACCCCCTACTTGCAACCTAGAAAAAAAAAACCGAGATCCCGTCTGGTGTGTATTGTGGGTCACCTAGGGAGTGGGTCAGCTGCAGGGGATGGAGAAATAAGGTTGCAGGGAGGGCAGAAAGAATGGTGTGGTGCAGGCGCGGGGGGGGGGGGGGGGGGGAGGGGGTGGAACCAAAACCCCAAACAATAACAATAACCTTTTTTTTAATAATTAAAAGATTCTGGTTTTTAAATAATAATAATTTTTTTGCCACGTGGCAGCCACATTAGCACAAATGTGGCAGTCACGTTAGCACAAATGTGGCAGCCACGTTAGCACAAATGGTACTGGATGTATGCAAGTGAAATGTTTTAAAGATGTTGTACGGAATTGTAATAGACCTCAAACTTGAGAGAGTATGGTGTAATTTACCTTTTTTTTGGTGTAAAAATTCAGGTTTTTTTTTAAATTAAAAAATAAAAATAAAAAAATTTCCGCGTGGCACACATTTGGCAGCCACGTCAGCAGTTAACGGTTCAATGGATGGAAAATCTAACGAAGGTATGAAATGGAAATAAAATAGTACTCGAGGTATAAAAGTGAAATGTTTTAAAGCTGTTGTATGGGGTTGTAATAGATCTCAAACCTGAGGGGGTATGGTGTTATTTACCCAAAAAAAAGAAAAAAAGAGGGTTGCAGCAACCTGAGGAGAAGAAGAAGAAGAAGAAGAAGAAAAGAAAAAAAAAAGGGTAGCGCCTTCAACCCGAGAAGAAAAAGAAGAAGGAAGAAGAAGAAGAAGAAAAAAAAGGGTAGTGCCTGCTACCCAAGGAGAAGAAGGAGGATGAGGAGGAAGAAGAAGAAGAAAAAAAAAAGGGTAGGGTCGAAGAAGAAGAAAAAAAATGAAAAAAATAACTTTTTTTAAATAATATTTAAATAATATTTTTAAAAGTTTTAAATAATATTTTATTAAATTTTTAATAAAAAGTATGCCACTTCACACGCTACGTCAGCATTTAATTGAGGAATTGACAGTCAACTGACGGGAGGTATGACATTGAAACAAATTCATAAGCGAAGGTATGACATTGAATTTTTTTTTAAATGAGGTATGAAACTGTTTTCGATCCAATAGTTGAGGTAGTTTTTTGTAATTTACCCTATATATTCTTCACCACAATACAAACTTCACATTAGTGTTGCGGTGCCTTTCTTTTTCCAGCATGAGAGATCCACATTTTGAAAGGATACACTCTGGTGTGAGTTTCTTTACCACTGATCTCCTTTCTCTTAACAACTAATAATTTAACTTGTCACATCATGACCCGGGCCCGACCTCCTCTGTAGCACAATATTGTCCGCTTTGGGCCTCGACCACGCCCTCATGGTTTTGTTTCTGGGAATTCACGAGCAACTTCCCAATGGGTCACCCATCATGGGAGTGCTCTAGCCCCCTTCTCGCTTAACTTCGAAGTTCATACGGAACCCGAAGCGAGTGAGCTCCCAAAAAGCTCGTGCTAGGTAGGGATGAGAATATACATATAAGGATCACTCCCCCGGGCGATGTGGGATGTCACAATCCACCCCCCTTAGGGGCCCGACGTCATCGTCGACACATCACGACCACCGAAGTTCGGAGTTTCCTTGGTTTGGCGAGTTCGTGATGGCCATCATGCCCCACTTTCGGGTCGGGGTGTGTCATAACTTATTAACACTATTGTTTGTAAAATAAATAAATAAATCACCATATTGTAATATATAATTAATTTATAGGCTTATTTATGGTCGTACCCCATTGCACTCAAGCTCGCTATCACTTAACCCTTCAAAAGTATACTAAATGTCTTACTATACCCCATTTCTATAAATTCAATCAAAGATGTTTATAACATTCTAAGTGTATTCAATAGAATTTTATTTTAAAGGATTTGAAAAAGTTGAAGTGTAACAACCCATCCCAAATTTTACGATTTTATAAATCTTAAAGGAGTGAATTGACGAAAATACCCCTAAAGGTGAGAATGTTGAATTTCATTTACAGTCGTGTAGTGAGATGTATGACCCATTCTTTTAGCGCATCCCTATAATACTCGACAAAACAAACGTGTGGGTGTAAGCAGAACCTAATTCGAAGTTACAATGAAGATTTTATAAAACAGCAATTATCGAGGACTTTTTGGTAAATTCACTATTCTAGATATGTCGTGATTATTTTAATATTTTCAGGATTTTTTTTTCTGCTTTGCTGTCTGGTGGGAACTCACCCACGTGCGATCCCCACTCCACCTATCCCGTGTGCCCTCATTCTCTTGGACCTCTCATTTTTCCCCACTTCACCTCTCTCAAACTCTCAACTCTCATTCTCTCTCCCATCTTCCTGGGCAAGCACTGAGAGGGTGCAACCACCTCGAACTACCACCACTTGCCGTCTCCAGCAAGCCAAACCTTCAAGCCACCACCAAAGCTCGCCACGTCGATGAAGGTTATCAACGTTCCAGCTTAGAACTATAACCAAGGTTACAAACTCGAACCCAAGAACTCGATTTCCATATTTTCCCGCATGAGACCATGATTTTCCCAATGAACCTTTGTTGTTCACGGCCTTAGAAAGCCTCAGAAATACTCTAAATCCTACACTTTTGTCTTCGTTCGATTCTGAGCATACTTATGTGTTTTGGACTGGTTTTATGACAAAAATAACTCGGTGAACCTATTTCCCAGATTCCAGCAAAGTCCGCAAGTTTCAAACCTTTTTTCCGGCCATGGCGAGAGACCACAATGGTATAATCTTACTCCTTACTCCCTAGCTTCAATTTGACTATTTATAAGCTGAAAATGGTTGAGTTTTGACCTTGATTGGAGCCGAAATTTATTCTAGCCTTCTCTTTCGCCCGTGACTAGGACCGGGTCAACCTGACTTGAGAGGAAAAAAAAGCCCAAATCTGAGACCCGGATCCGAATCCGAACCTAGAATCCAGCCTAGTCCATTTCCTAAGAGGGTTTCTGGGAAAATTTTGAAAATGTCAACACAAGGAATATTCTAAGAATTTTCCACATTCATTAAGGAAATGGACCAGGCCGGATCCCGGGTTCAAATCCTGATCCGAGTCGTGGTTTGGATTTTTTTTTCCTCTCAGGTCGGTTAACCCGGTCTTAGTCGCGGGCAGAAGAGAATGCCAAAATAAATACCGGCTTTGATCAAGGTCAAAACTCACCATTTTCAGCGTATAAATAGTTAAATTGAATCTAGGGGAGTAAAGAGTAAGATTATACCATCGTGGTTTCTCGCCGTGGCCGGACTTAACTGAAAAAAAAGGTATGAAACTTGCGGACTTCGCCAGAATCTGGGAAATAGTTTTCCAAAGCTATTTTCTGTCATAAAACTAGTCCAAAACACATAAGCATGCTCATAATTGAACCACGAAGATAAAAAGTATACGAATTAGAGTATTCCCTAGGCTTACCAAGTCCGTGAACGACGAAGGTTCGTCAAGAAAATCATGGTCTCGTTGAGAAAATATGGAAATTGAGTTCGTAACCTTGGTTCTAGTTTTGGGCTGGAATGTTAATAACCTTCATCGACATGGCGAGATTTAGTGGTGGCTTAAAGGTTTAGCTTGCTGGAAACAGCGAGCAGTGGTGGTTTGAGGTGGTTGCACCTTTTCGGTGCTTGCCGAGGAAGAAATGAGAGAGAGTTGAGAGTTTAAAAGAGGTGAGGTGGCAGATAATGAGAGGTCCAAGAGAATAAAGGGACATGGGATAGGTGGAGTAGGATCCTATATGGGCGAGTTCCCACCAGACAAAAGAGAAGAAAAAAAAAATCCCCTGAAAATATTAAAATAATCATGGCATATCTAGAATAGTGAATTTACCAATATATTCTTGGTAATCGCTGTTTCGTAAAATCTTCATCGTAGCTCCGAATTAGGTTCTGCTTGCACCACGCGTTTGTATCGTCAAGTATTACAAGGATGCACTAAAATAATGGGTCATACGTCTCGCTACACGCCGGTCAATGAAAGTCAACATTCTCGCATTTAGGGGCATTTTCATCAATTCACTCTTTTAGAATTTATAAAATCATAAAATCTAGGACGGGTTGTTACATGAAGAATTAGAGAGAATCTGAGAGATTTCGTAGTGTATTTTAAGCATCCACAAATCTCACCTCTCCTATGAGATTTCGAGAGAATTGAATCAAAATTTTACATGGAATATCTACAAATCAATTAAACTCCATAAAAATTCATAGATTTATAAATCCATTAAAAATCTCTCAAATTCCCAATTGAATACATCAAAGTTGGGGTTCCATCATAAAACTAATTGGCAATATGAAGAGTAGCCCAACCTCTTATAAGACATTTATATATACTAAAACCCAAACTCTAGGTTACTGTTTATTAACAGTAAAGTGACGAAAATGTCCTTAGTTGCTGCTGATTTTCCAGCTTTTTTTTTCCTGTTTTGAACATTAAATTTACAATTTTACCCCTGATCTCCATGTGTTGGTCATCGTGAATAAGGGATGGGTCGCACTCTTCTTTCTACTTTTTTCGAGTTTTCTTTCTCAGAAAGCGCTCTAGTTCTCTCTCCATTCCTCTGCTTCTTCCTATTAAACTTCGATTCCTTATGGGTTTGTCTTACAATGACTAAATCGATTAAGGTTTCATTGATTTCGGTCCAAATTCCTTCTAATGTCCAGCATTCACATCTTTCTCTCGCCGATTATCCAAGGCGATTTAATTTTTCTGTCACAAATCTCTGCTTTTATCATGCCGATGGAAAAACCCATCAAGGTTTATTTTTGATTGAGCAACTTCTTGATTGTTCAAATCTATGATTTCCTTTATGAGATCTAGGTTTTTAGGAATTTCTGGGTTTTTTTAGCTTGTGACTTTTGGGGATTTCTGGGTGGTTAAGTGTAAATAATTTAGTTGAGTTCGTAATTTCACAAAATTTGAATTAGATTTCTTTTGAGGTGTTAAACCCTGAAAATTGGTTTTCTTAGTAGCTCGAAATCGGATAAAAATTGACGAGAGCGGCTCTCTTTCAGTTGTTGCGATCACAGTCCAGACATCTCGCATCCTCAAGCTTCCACTCAGGTGTTAGGCTCGTGATTATCCTAATCACAGTTTATTAGTTAGTAAGTTTTTAATGAGTTTTACATAAGCTTTGTTTAGTTGTTGTTATGCCAGCTGGAAGTAGAGATTGAAAAAGAATATATGTAAGCCAATTGTGGGCAAAAAGGGACAAGAAATATATTACAACAATTATCCTTCTCTCTCTAGCCTTTTCTCTCTATATACTTCATTCGCCATTGTTACATACTTGCAGGTTTGAGTTAAGGTCTTGTGATTGGATCTTATCAATTGGTATCATCCTCTCGGTCCTAGATTCCCTCGTGTATGCCCCGTCGTGCTCCCACTACTCGTTTAACCACCATAGACGCTCGCGTCTCCACCGTCGAAGCCACGCTGGAAAATCTACCTGAATTGCTCCAATCTTCCATCGCCACAGCCAACGCTTCCTTGAAAGCTGAGATCTCAGCCGATATGGATGCCAAATTTGCTTTTTCCTTTGAGCAATTACGTCGTGAGCAGTCTTTTCAGTGTGGTGCGGGTTCTTCTACCCATCCATCTCCTATAGTGCCAGATCCCGTTCCTCATTCCGCCGTATTCTCTGGTGATCCCGATCTCCGCTTCTTGGAGACACCTCGATTTCCTCGTCGAGATCCGTTCGATGGCGGTGGATCCTCACCCCATCCTCCATGGCAGCACCGATTAAATTTTCCTCGATTTACTGAAGGGGATGATCCAATTCCTTGGATTTATAAGGCTGAGCAATATTTTGCTTACTACAACGTTCCAGAATCCCAGCAGGTTGTCACTGCTTCCTTTTACTTGGAAAATAAGGCACTGCAATGGTTTAAGTGGCGCAATTGCATTCATACTACTCCTACCTGGCATTCTTTCACTACCGCTCTGTGCCAAGAGTTTGGCCCATCTGAATTTGAGGACTGCACTGAGGCTTTATTCAAATTGAAACAAACAGGTACTCTCAAAGATTATGTCCTGGAATTCCGTCGATTGGCTAATCGCACTGTTGATGTTGGTCCTATGTTATTAAAGAGCTGCTTTATTGGTGGATTAAAACGTGAATTAATTTACGATGTCAAGTTGCTGAAACCCCCTACTGTGCATGATGCCATTTCTGTTGCCTTCCAACTTGATGCCAAGTTATCTAGGATGCGAACTCTAGCCCCTCGAGTCAGCCACATTGTCCACCCTCCACCTTTACCACTGGCCGCCAAGACTAGACCACCCAACCTGCCCATTCGTCGGCTTACACCGGATGAAATACAACAGAAAAAAGACAAGGGAGAATGCTGGTTTTGTTCTAAGAAGTGGGTTCCGGGCCACAAGTGTTTTAAAAAACAACTTCTTATGTTAGATGTTTGTGATGAGGAAGATTTCGGTGAGGTGATTACCATTGATGACCAGGGTGCACTGCAGGCCATGGAACTTAGTTCCTGTGCATTCTATGGGACCACTACTAAACAACCTCTACAGACTATGAAGGTGGATGGGACCATCCACAACCAACCAATTCGCATCTTGCTTGACTCAGGCCGTACCCACAATTTTGTTGATTGCAGATTAGTGAAGAAGCTGGGGTGGCCTCTCCAGGCGATGTCATGATTGCAGACAGAGGCAAAGTACGAAGCCAAGGTTGTTGCAAGAACCCGTCTCTTTCATTGGGTGGCTATCAATGTAATATAGAGCTTTTTGCACTTCCACTGGAGGTTGTGATGTGGTTCTGGTGGTTCAATGGCTCTCTTCTGTGAGCCCTGTCTTATAGGATTTCCAGCTTCTTACCATGGAATTCCACGTGGGAAATGTCTCTTACAAACTACACCACAGTTCACCTCCTTACCCTCTTGTTGATGATATGCTAGTTCAAAACATGGAGAAAGAATTATCTGGTTCAAACCTGGGGATTCTCTTGTATTCTGCAGAAGGGTTTTATTCTACAGACAACACTACCCTAACTACTAGCCAACACGAAGAGTTACAAGCCGTTTTAGATGAATATGAGGCTGTATTTCTTATTCCTACTCACTTGCCTCCTGCGAGAGAACATGATCACAAGATTCCACTTATTGCGGGCGCCCGACCACCAAGCATTCGACCATATCATTATGGTCCTGTGCAGAAAGATGAAATTGAGAAGGCAGTGAAGGAACTTCTTAATTCCGAGTTCATTCGCCTTAGCCACAACCCTTTCTCTTTTCCTGTCTTATTGGTTAAGAAGAAAGGGGGGACTTGGAGACTATGCATGGATTACAGGGAATTAAATAAGATCACAGTCAAGGATAAGTTTCCTATTCCCTTGATTGATGACTTATTAGATGAACTCTGTGGGGCTAAATACTTCTCTAAATTAGACCTCAGGTCCGGCTACCACCAAATTCGAATGCATGAGGCTGATATTGAAAAAACTGCTTTCCGGACTCATGACGGACATTATGAATTTCTAGTCATGCCATTTGGCTTGACTAATGCGCCAGCATCTTTCCAAAGCCTCATGAATGATATTTTCAAGCCATATTTGAGACAGTTCATACTTGTCTTTTTTGATGATATCTTGATTTATAGTAATTCTTGGGAAACACATTTATCTCATCTGAAACAAGCATTTGCAGTTCTTCAACAACATCAACTCTTTGTAAAAAAACAGAAATGTTCCTTTGGGTAGCGCCAAGTTGAGTATTTAGGGCACATGGTATCTAGTGAAAGGGTATCAGCCGACCCTACTAAGATCCAGGCCATTGTGGATTGGCCTACTCCTAAAACTGTGAAGGAACTACGAGGTTTCCTAGGGTTGACAGGATATTACAGAAAATTTGTACCTGGTTATGGTAAGATTTGCCAACCATTGTACAAACTTACTAGCAAGGACGGTTTTAATTGGTCTCCGTGCACTGAACAAGCTTTCCAGGCTTTGAAACAAGCCATGGTTTCTCCTTAATTGTTAGCTTTGCCCGATTTTTCAGTACCATTTGTCATTGAATGTGATGCTTCAGATAATGGCATTGGGGCAGTTCTTCAACAACAAGGGAGACCTATCGCTTTCTCCAGCCAAGCCTTAGGTCCTAGAAATCAGTCTCTGTCCACCTATGAGAGGGAGTTAATTGCAATTGTGTATGCCGTGAAGAAGTGGCAAAACTACTTGCAAGGGCGCCATTTTATTATCAAGACCGACCACAGTAGCTTGAAGTATTTTCTAAGTCAGCGAGCGAACACCCCATTTCAACAAAAGTGGGTGTCAAAACTGCTTGGTTTTGATTATGAAGTGCAATATAGACAGGGCAAGGACAACATTGTAGCTGATGCACTCTCACGAATTTCAGGTTCTACGTTGCTACCTGAGATTTCTGTGGACAACAAAGGAGACATTTGCTCTATTACTTATCCTTACTTTGGTTGGCTAGATGAATTAAGAAGGGATATGGAGCAAGATAGTTGGGTGTTACAGAAAAAGAAAGAAGTCGAGGATAATGCCACTGCGGTGTCATACAATACAAAGCTATCAAAGTACCATCTTGACAATGGTTTCCTCAAGTACAAACATCGAATTGTCATTGGTGCTGAATCTACTTGGCGAAGGAAAGTGTTTGAGGAACACCATTCTACTCCTATTGCTGGCCATGAGGGAGTTTTAAAAACTTACCAAAGGTTGAAGAAGGGATTTTATTGGGTGGGAATGAAAAGAAACATCAAGGAGTGGGTGGCGGAATGTAGAACCTGTCAGCAAAACAAATATGAAACTATTTCACCTCCTAGTTTATTACAACTTCTCCCATTACCACAACAAGTTTGGACAGATATTAGTATGGATTTTATTTGTGGGTTACCAAATTGCAAGGGGAAATCTGTAATATTGGTGGTGGTAGACAGACTCTCCAAGTATGCACATTTCGTAGCATTGGGGCACCCTTACACTGTTGCAATAGTTGCTCAGGAGTTTGTGAATCATGTCTTCAAATTACATGGTATGCCTTTAACTATAGTGAGTGACCGAGACACATTATTTCTCAGTGCTTTCTGGAAAGAGTTTTTCAAACTCCAAGGGTCCAAACTTTGCATGAGTTCAGGCTATCACCCTCAAAGCGATGGCCAAACAGAAGTGGTTAATCAATGTTTGGAGACTTACCTCAGGTGTTTCACTAGTTTCCAACCCAAGAAATGGTTAGCATGGGCAGAATGGAGTTACAATACTTCATTTCACTCTTCTACCAAGTTCACTCCATTTGAGATTGTGTATGGTATACCTCATCCCCATATTGCTACCTATGAACTTGGATCGGCTAAGCTAGATAGTGTGGAACAAGGGTTGTTGGCTAGATACAAGATATTAGCCATGCTCAAGACCAATCTAAGTATTGCTCAGAACCGGATGAAGGTACAAGCTGATAAGCATCAGAGTGAGAGGACTTTTGAAGTAGGGGATCTAGTTTATTTGAAATTAGTTCCTTACCAGCTGCAATCACTGGCTACACATGCTTACCATAAACTACACCCTAAGTTCTATGGTCTTTTTGAAGTATTGGAGAAAATTGGCAATGTGGCTTACAAGATTAAACTACCAGAAACTTCAAAGATTCATCCAGTTTTTCATGTCAGTTGTTTGAAGAAACATATTGGTCCCAATGTGAGTCCAGTACCACTACTACCATTGGTGACTGATAAAGGGTTACAAGCTCAAGAACTAGAAGTAGTGTTGCAGAGGAGAATTTACAAGAAGAACAATGTTGCTGGGGTCCAACTGCTAATTCAATGGAAGGACAAGGGGGCTGATGAAGTTACATGGGAGGATTTCGAAGATTTTGCAGCCAGGTTCCCAGGCTTTAAGCTTTAAAGTACAACCTTGAGGACAAGGTTTTATTCGAAGGAGAGGGTAAATGTTAGGCTCGTGATTATCCTAATCACAGTTTATTAGTTAGTAAGTTTTTAATGAGTTTTACATAAGCTTTGTTTAGTTGTTGTTATGCCAGCTGGAAGTAGAGAATGAAAAAGAATATATGTAAGCCAATTGTGGGCAAAAAGGGACAAGAAATATATTACAACAATTATCCTTCTCTCTCTATATACTCCATTCGCCATTGTTACATACTTGCAGGTTTGAGTTAAGGTCTTGTGATTGGATCTTATCATCAGGTTATTCTCCCTTGCCCTCTCTCTTTCTCTCTTAATCTCTCTACCAATTTGGGGTTTAGGGTTTGAGATCTCTCTGTCTCCCAATTTCATTTTTCATTTCAATTTAATCAAAATAAATGAAGTATGCTAAGAACCCAATGTCCATGCTCTACCCATTTGACCACTTTAAAAGAATGAGAACAAGCTCGATTTCCCCATATTTATTTATTTTTTATTTCAGAGACCATTTTATGAATCTTCTTCTACTAAATTACTAAATTTTATAAAAAGTTAACACACTTTTGGCTTGGCTTCTAGCTTTGGCAAATTCCAAATGGGTTTGTTGGCACCCAATTGAGGTTTTTGCTATTTTTCTAGGATCAAATTCAAAGTGTTTTTCATGTTCCCCGCATGCATGTTTTCTAGAAATTGGATTTCTTTCGGTTTAGGTAGGCAAAAATCAGGTTTTGATAACTTAATTACTATGTTACAGTGTATTACTGCTAGGTTCTAACACAGTTTTGGATATGGTGACTGTCGATGCTGATCTAGGTTTTTAGGGATTTCTTGCTTTGGAGTGTTGGGGATTTCTGGGGTTTTTTTTTTGGGGGGGGGGGGGGGGGGGGGGCGGAATTTGTTTGCTACCCTTGGATTTTTGAATTGTTAAAATTTATAATTCACCAAATCATTTTTAATAAATCAGTGTTATCACGCAGAGCAGTTTACATAGTGAAACTTTATATTAGGTTTTTTTTCAATCGTTCTTATATTATATTTGTTCTGACTTTTGATCAATTTGCATAGGTCGATAAAGCTACCGGTGATAAATGGAAAGCGCTCTTGGAGGCTGTGAGTAATTCTCTGCTTTAAATATTAAGTATTTAGGAGTGTAAATTTTAATTTATGAATGGGTTTTTTTGTTTAAATTTTGTTATTGTGATTTTGGGGGTTTTGTTTGTAGCTTCGGATTCCCAACATGCTATTTAATTTCGTTTTGCTTTTGGCTTTAGGAAGTCGTGGTTCCAACTGTTGAGAGGCCAGCATAAGATAGAATGCACCGGATAGGGCATTACAAACCGATCAAGTGCACATTTTGCTCCTATTTTTGCAAAAGTGTTCTTAAACACACAAAACGAAAAATCTATGTTAAGATCTCTGATAATTTCTTCTCTGTTGTAGAAATATGAGATTGGATTTGGAATTTAATTATTTCAAGTTGTTTTTGCGTTTCATATTTCAAGGTCCGCCCTAAACCAAATTCTGTTTCTGCATTTTTTAGATTTCTAGGGTTGTTTACTCGTGTATGCGAATTGGGATTTTTTGAGGCATATTTGCATCGTTGGCGGCGGTGATTTTCAATTGTGTTAAAAAGAAGAATATTGATTACTCTCCGTACGAAGAAGTCGAATGGAGGTAAGCAATTGAATGCACAGCTCAGATTTTGGATTTATTATAATTGAGTTTAAGTTAAATTTTTGTAGATTTTTTCCATTAAATTTCTGGGTTGTGCTCAATTTTTGGTTAAATTTGTGGGTTTTTTTTTTGGGTGTGATTTTATCTGAAAGCCCTGGTTTCCTTGAAGTATGGTAAGCCTCTTCACTCTCCTCTTTTTTCTCTCTCTAAACTCTTTCTGTAAATTATATTTTGTTTGATTGCCGAGTTTTTGGTTCTTAAAAATCTCTAATTTTTTTATTTGGTTTCTTCTTGATTATTGTTGCCTAAAACTCTATGAAGGGTTTGCTCTTTTGATTGTGGACTAAAACAGTCGAAGAAGGTTGATTTTAATGGCTGAAGAAATTGACGATTGTGCAGGTGGTCAAATATTTCTCCTCTTTTGTTTGTTTGTTTAATTTCTTTCTAATATTCGAATAATTATTGATGTTTAATCCTGATAGCACTATTGTTGCGGCTCTAATTGCTATGTACCACAACATGGGAGATGCTCTTGCACAGTAGTATGATGACTCTACAACTCACAACATTGTATGTTCTTATTTTATTTTTGGGTTAGAGCATGCATATATTATCAGTTGCTAGAAGTCATAGATCAAGCCTTATAATTCTAACGTGTAGTTTAAAGAAAAAAAAAGAGGAAAACTCTATAGCTCTAATCAGATGTCCACTAAAAAAAAGCGCATTACATATCAATACATGTTAAAATTGTGGTGAAATAAAAAGATGAATACAATGTTTCTGATAGAGATGACCCATGACAACAAAATGGTCGAGCAGAGTCAATTCCCCCTAGAACCCACTCGATATAGATTGTCTAGGTCCTGTAATTTTGTGATAATCTTCCATGGTAAGTGACTTTGGATTGTTTTGGTTGATCAGAATTTCAAATTTCCAGTTGAATTCTTTGTTTTGGTTTGCTACACATGATATGAGCTTCAAATTAGATAATTTATGCGTGTTAATACTTATCCTTCACTAGCTCGCTCAATTGCATAATTTGCATTACTTGTCGCTTGAACATGTTCTGTCACTTACATTTTACATCAAGAAATTTCTTTCATTTTATAATGTTTTTTACCCTTTTAAAGCAGAAAATGAATGTAATTATAATTAAAGTTTCATTTTTGTTACTTCCCTAATCCTGTGATTGAGTGCAGGGTATAGCCAAAACTGGAAAAGCGTATGTACACGACTTTCTTGATGTTAACGGCATACTAGTGGATGCTTCTAAGCTTTTTTTGTTGTAAATTTTATATATTTTGCCATGTCTGACTCCATACCATACTATCTTAATATTCTGGAGGTGTTACATTCAATTTTTTATCAACAAAATAGTGTTAGTTTTTATGTCGTTTCGAAAAAAATTTTTGCTATGCTTGCCTTAGATCAAGTTTTGTATGGTACTTTGGTCACTGAACAAAAACTGCCACACAGGTGCAAGATCTTGCTGAGAATGAGAAGCTTTGCGTGTTTTTAATTGAGAAGGCATTGGGTGTCCGTCCAGAATGGAGCGAAGAAATACTAGGAGTCTTCAATCTACATTGGGTCCAGCAGAGGTAATAGGCATACAAAAGATTTTTTTTTTTTTTTTTTTGAAAAGTATTTTATAAGTAATGGATATGGACATTCTTTTAGACATTCAAGCTGCGGGTTTTCAAACTGTACAAAACATGTTTGATTTTACTCGAATCAGAGTCTCCAAGGAGGAGAAAGAGAAGGATCCGAATGGAAAGCAAGGCACAACATCGAATAAGCAATCTTCCTTTTTGACATTTAGTCCAACTGATGGCTTATTAATTTGGTAAATTATTTTAGATTTTGTAATTTGGTAAATGATTAGCACCATAGTCCAACTGATGGCTTATTAAGTTGGTAAATTATTTCAGATTTAGTCTCTGCAAACCTCAGAAAGTCTAATATTAAATTGTGAAAGTTGGACTGTGGCTTATTTGGTTCTAATTCTGTATTTACTCTTCATTAAAAGTAAGTTACCTACTTTTAAGCGTCTTTATTTATGTATCTATTTTTTTTTAAATGAATTTTAAAGATGTTATAGAAATTGGAAAGAGCAGTAGTTTGAGAACATAGTATGGCAAGTTGGCAACTTTGGGAAGGAATACTCGAAAGGAAGACCGACAATGGGTTAGCGGTAACTCCTTTTTTAAATTATATTCTATTCCATAATATTACAGTATTGCGTATGGAATAGCAACATTTATTATGTGTCACCTAGAAAGTTTGTTGCTGTATCATGTCATATGTGTTTTTAAGTTGGAGATTTTGTAGGTAGCCAGTATGAGGAAATGGCCCTCAGTTTCTAATTATTGAGCTAAAGTTCATGCTCAATCACCAAAGTAGAAATGATTGCTTCTTTGTTCAAGCCTGTGTTGAATAAAAACAAATAGGGTTATAATTAGGATAACTTCTCTCACCACTTACATTTACTTTGCCACATTGATATTTTTGTATTCTATTACCTAATTATACAAAATTTACTTCTGTTGTATTTGTTTTATGGAGAGAATAAAGTTGCATAATTTTTTATACAGTTTTCCATCCCGCAACAATGCGTGGGTACAATTTCTAGTGTCTTACTATACCCCATTTCTATAAATTCAGTCAAGTAAACGTTAGAATGACATGTGGTTCATATTTAAGAAATATAAGGGATATTTAAAAAAAAAGTAGGATTTTATGAGAAATGGGTTGCCACCAGATGGTGAAACCATCAGCTCTGCCATGGTGGAGGGAGGAGTCTACGTGGATAGATCTAACAATTTTTTGTATAGCTAACTATACTAGGAGTCGATCTCATGTAGCTTTTAGAAACTTTATGAAGTCCAAGCAATTTTTTCACTAACCATCAAAATTTAAACGTGGTTAGATCTAAAAAGGGTAATGAATTATATCATGTGTGTAAAAATAACACACATAACTTATGTAAGTTATGTCAATCGATCGGGTTGATTTTACTGATTTCTTGCATTGGTGGATCCTTCATAAGACCAATGTGTTAATTTACAAGCGATATTGCACAGTAATATTATATTTGAGCATAATTGTAACACAATAATATATTTGACAAAATATTTTATTAAGGTTGAGGCAATGTGGCTAGGAAGTCAAGATTAATTAGGTAAAGTGGCGCATGAGGTTTATCTTGTCTTAGGAAAACAATGTTTGTATCTACTACCGTTTGCATATGAAAGAAAAGATTCTTAAAATTAGTTAGTGGTCAAGACTTAAATATATGTAAAGGACGATTACACAATAAGATTTCTAATATTGTAGTTCGAAAAGATATTATGTAAAACAATCATATCTAAATATTATAGAGGAGAACAGATACATATAATGGTCCCCCTTGTTATAGAAAACGGCAATGCCCGCACACATAAGAGAAAAACAAGTAATGACAGTTGAATATCAGAGTGTGCGATTAACAAACAAACTATAAACTAATATAATTTTATTGAGTGAACGAAAGATTGTCATGATGGTTACATAATCCAAGAGGCTACATTGTGAATGACTTATTTTTCAAACTAAATTACAAGCTCTATTTATAAAACAATAAACTTAAGAAATCCTAATGCGTAAATGCCAAAAATACCCTACTACAAAATCAAATCAAATCTCTAATTAATTTCCTAAATAAACCTAATAAATTCAAACAATGACTCAATGCATAGGTTGTTTTATGCAAGTATGCGTCAATCTTTTGATGAAAGTTGCCATGTTTATTCAACTGTTATATTCAAATAATACCACATATATTACCGTATATATACAATGTAGATAAGTATGGTAATTCAGAAATCAAGATAGCTATCTATACCATTTTAATATATATTCCTCTCATAGTCTCAGTATCCCGGGTGGGTGACGGAAAGAGGAGGGGTGGGTGACGGAAAAAGGAGGGGTGGGTGGAGCCGTGAAGGGAAGGGATGGGACAATAACGAAGGAATTGGCAAGTGGGCTCCATTTGTGCCAGTTGTGCCAGATCATAAGGTTTAACCGATCGGACTTGAACGGAAATAGGGCATAGTGAAAGAGATTAGTATATACACTTGTTGGGGGTTAAGTGAGAAAAATGAGTTTCATAGAAAAAAAGTGAGAGCGTGTTTGAGTTTTAGGAGGCGTTATCGTAAATAAGCCTAATGTATGTCAATGTATCAAACAATTGAAAACCAAATACCAAAATTATAAATGATAGGTACCAAACAATTACTCTAATATCTTGCACGATAAACGCTTTTGTTTTTGTAATAGGCCTGAGCAGTTGAGATCGGTTTGCCGATAAGGTTGGTACATGGTTGTTTGAATTTGGTTCACTTAACATGTCAAACAATTGAAAATCTCATGTAGTTGGAGCTATCGTTAATCAATTAGTTATTTTGTCATCTCTATGCTTACGGCATACATGGATTGGAATTTTAACGAATTATTTGTTTGTTTGATCCTATTTCTTTCACCATCTGTGTATGGGGGAGACAAACTCCCCATTACCGGGAGGAATAGATGATACCACCAAGGTAGTTTGTTTGAGCATCTCTAATATGCAGACTCTAAATGAGGTATGTACAATCATATAATCCTTATCTATAGGGACAAAAGGTTTTTAATGGGTCAAAATACAAGTCCTCAAAATATCTAAATACATAAGAACTCATTGAATAACTCAAGGAAATCCTCAAATACGAGGATTGTGTATAAGTACTCAAAGAGTGGGCCCTATTGATTTTGAGTGGAAAACGATACTCACGTGTGAATGCTACACAACAGCTTCTCTTTTTGGTTTTTTTTCTTGATTATGAACCCACCCACGTGAATGCTAGTAGCTTCCTTTTTTTTTTATTGAACCGTTGCGAAACCAACGATAATAATAGCTTTTTGGTTTTTTTTTTTTTATCAATGGCCATAATACTCCAAATATTTTAGTCCATACATTTAGAGATTATACTATATATAAGGGCCTTCCACTGCAGACATATTCCTTTAGGGACCCAAATATTCTCTTAAAGTCCCTAAATAAGTCTGTAAAATTGGTGATGAGAATCCCTAAATAGGACTCTCATTGAAGATGGACACTAATACAAAGACTCATTCTAGAGAGAAATGTTAATCAAACACAAATCCAAAAAATTAAGATGTAAATATGAAAATATATAGAAACGTTAATTCACCCTTCCACACTTTCTCCTACACTCTTTTAGCAAAATAATTTCCACACTCTGCTTTGATTGACCCAATTTTTTAACAGAGTTCGAATATTGATTTTGAAGTGTAGAATAACAAATTGAGATTTTTTTTTTGTCAAACGATATATTTTGTTAGATTAGTCACTGACAGGATTCGGACTCCACGCTGTCATGTATGAACTCAATTTCTTTCCACCACTGTGGTAAATGACTGCTTTCACAAATTGAGATGTTGAATAATAGCTTGGACGAAAACAGAATTTCATATTTTCATTTCAGTGTAATAAAAATTACACTTTTGCTTGCATTTCCAAAAAAGAGTATTATTTTTACACCCCACCCAGGAAAAAAAAAAGCAAAAAGAAGTTCTAAAAATTAAAAAACGAAAATCAACATAAATATTCACCCATGCTTAGTGCTTACCTCCTTGTACGCCACATAATTCCAAATAACACTTGCTGAATCTTGCATGATGATGATTATTACTACCGAATTTAAACACCCACCATCACTAATTAAGACGATGATGAAGAAGAAGAAGAAGAAGAAGAAGATTTCTTTGCTGCTGACGAAGATGACGTCGTGCGGTTGCCGCAGAACTGAAAGCTACTCTCGTCCATTCTCTCCAACACGAAATGCCCCATCGTCTCCGTCGCCTCCACCAAATTCTCCCGACACAAAAACTCGTTCCCAGCAACCCTCACCTCCGTCCCGCCAATATCATGCACAAACACGTGCGTCTTCCCGTTCCCGCCCTTCTTGCTCCTCGCCAGCACTCCCGACGTGAATATCGGCATCACTCTCCCAGGCGCGTCCGGCCACCCGCCGCGGGGCCCGTCCACCAGGATCACGTCCCACTCGACTTCGTACACGTGGTTGGGCAGGTCGTTGATCCCCAGCTTGCACTCGGAGAAGAGCAGATTCTGCACCGGCCGGCACTCGTTGCGTATTTGCTCTTTTGCCACGGCGATGAGCTCCATGGTTTCCTTCACCTTTGTCGTGTACTGCACGTCGTAGGCGTCGATTTCGGGGTGCTTCTCCTCCATGTAGGCGGCGTAGTACCGGTTCTCGTCGATGTACACGGTACGGCCGTTGTTGTTTAGGGCTTTCCAGAGTAAGGTTTCGTGGGTAAGCCCGAAAATGAGGAAGTTGCATGGGGTGGAGCATTTTCGGAGCGCATCAGAGATGGGCTTGATGTCGGCGTACGACATTTTGAACGTGTCGTTGGATTTGGATGCGTAGTGGAGGAGGGTGTTGATGACTGTGGTGGGGAGCTGTGGGGTGGCGGTGGTAGTGGCAGTTATTGTGGCGGCGGGGATTGTGGTGGTCGTGGTGGTGCTGGTGGATGAGTACGCGTATAAGCCGCTTGTATAGACGATTGTGAGGAGGAAGGCGAGCGTGAACAATGACATGAAGGCCAGAAGCCATAGGCGGTTGGAGTTTCCTTGCTTTTGGATGTAAGGATGGAGAAGGATCAGCTTTGTGTTGGTATTGTTCTTCATTTTTTGGGAATTTTACTTGGATTTCTTCAGAGATCACAGAGAGAGAGAGAGAGAGAGAGAGAGAGGTTGATTATCAAGTGGAATTTGTGTTGCAACTGATCATCTAAGTCTCTGTCTCTCTAACTCTCCTCTCACTCTCTCTCTAAACCAAGTAATTTCTGAGGAGAATATTGGAGAGGGGATGATTTTTAAAGAATGTGTAGAATAAGCAAGCAGAAAATAGAAGCAATGTTGGATGAAGAAATTGAGGGTGACCTTACAATCACCCTCTTAGCATTCCACAAATAAAATAGAATAAAAATTATTGTTTATTGTTGTGTCAGAGATGTTTAACTGTTGTTTAGTTGGTGGTTTGTTTGCATGTAATATTTTGAATTATTTTGTGTGTTTTCGTAATCTGTGCATGATTTGTGGGAGTGTGAGGAGAAAAACAATGGTGGAGTTGGTGGCTATAGGTTTTGGGTAACGTTAAGGAAACTAAATTTATAGATTAAAATTTAAAAATTTAAAAGACATGTAAATTGATAATTAATTTATTATTTAGTCATTTATAAAAGTAATCATTTTTATTTATAACACATCATTTAATTTGTAAATTTAATCTCTTAATTTAGTCTTCCTAACACTGTATTGACCACATAACTAATTACAAGCATGAAGTCGCTTTTCCTTGTACGATTTAGGTTCCCTTCTCAAGTAACCTCTTTGAATATGCAAACTTTCTCAAATAAGTTGGTGCCTTTGAAGATGACTACTTACCTGATTCAAGAACTGTCTGTTCCATTCTTACTGAATATATTAAACATGTTCTATAATTATTAGAATATGTTAGATTTTATGTTCGTGTTTTCAACTTATGTTCTACCAAATAATATGAGTGAGACTTGGGAACTCATTATGAATATGACAATATTAACCTTTTTTTAGTATTGTTTTCACTTGTTTTGTTTTGCGATACCTATTTTTGAATCAATTAAAAGTCTCATATCCACGTTTCACAAAAGAAATCACAATCTATATAAAATGATTCCACTTCTAAGTAAATCGAGTCCGTTTGCAAAAAAGTTTCACACCTATTGCCTACACGAGTGATTAGGTAAGAACAATATCTATGTTATTAGTGGTGGACTGCAACCCGTCTCTCTAAAACTACAATGCCAATCGCCAAAGGTTATTTACAGATAATACTTCCACCCTTCCTGCAGGAAAAGTCTTTCTTCCTTCCTCACTAATGTTACATCATTTCTATGTACAAACGTCATAATTTAAATTGTTTATTCTCTATATCACTATGTAAAGAGCAACTTTATTAAAAAAAATTATTCGATTACAATTTAGTCATCCTTACGTGTTAAACAAATTGACAATTATGAATAAAAGATAATGAACAATTCCAAACTCATTATGAATAAAACATGTTTTATTATATTATGTGGTATTATATTCTACTCATGTTCTACCAAATATATGAGTGAGACTTGGGAACTCATTATGAATATGCAAATATAATTTTTGTAAAATAAAGTTTTCACTTGCTTTGTTTTGCATTTGATACCAATTGCCAAAGGTTGTTTTTTCTTTAAGTACTGTACTACCTATTGGTGGCAAGACTCTTCTCTATCAATGGATATAATTGGCAATGATTGTTAGACAAACTTATATTGAAATTGTTAGACTGAATTTCTTGGTCATAAGTTTTCTAGTACTATAAATTGATTTCTTGTATTAATCTTAGTACAAAATCAATTAAAGTTGACAAGGGTCGTTCTCTTCGTTAGATCAAGGTCTAGTTTCGAATTCCGTTGCCGGCAATTCTTATTTGTGGGCGATTTATAAAAACCAGAAAAATGGCCTAAGACCCATCTTTAAGACCTCAAAAAAAACTTGTGGTATGCCTTGACCCCGCAACCAATGGGGTAGCCTCCCCTCCTCCTAAACTTTTCGGACCGAAAAAAAATCAATATAAGTTTCCTTCAAGCCTTGAAGTGGGTGCACTATGATATGATACAAAATAGTATGGACATTACAGAGAAAATAACTATAAATCAAAAGTTAACTTTAGGAATACCCTTAATTTGTATGTATCTAAAACCAACTCCAATTCCTATATAGAATACGATTAATGCAGGAACCAACAGGATTATATATTTGCCTATCGCAACAACACACAGAAACTGATCCATTCATCTGCGCTTTGAGAATATTGCAATCTTGCACCCTGTAAGGAATCTTTGCTTAATCTTTTTCCTGGAATTTGATACAAGGACAATGAAATCTTAATAGTAAGGATTAGGTTAGCAAATTGAGGTTTATTTTTAGATTAGGGTATTTTACGTATTACAGTTTAGAAGTAGGATAGGAATTAAAATTTCTTCCCTTTTATTTAGGGTTTATGGTTGCATTAATTTTATTTTTTTGTTACACAACACAAATCTACGAATTCTGAATCTCTACATTTAAATCTCGCGCATTTCACTATATCTCCACCAGTATCGTAATCCCACCATTTAGAACATGATGACCTTTAGTTTTTATAAAAAGTAATAACTTTTCTGGCGTCTAGTAACTCTTTGTTGTCCATAAGTTAACGCGTCCTCTTCTTCTCCCGTTCACATCTTCTTTCGGCTCTCTTGGGTAGTTCCCTGCGTCCCTCTGCATCCAGCTGGTTTTGTAATATTTTCCTCAATAAATGGCATTACAAGTGCTGCGCATCAGTTAGAGCGGCTTGGGCTTCTGAAGTGTAATATTTTCCTCCAACTGGTTTTATAAGCCTAGCTCCATCATTGTTTGCATAGTGAGCTCTTGTTCATGGCTAACTGCGGGTGGAATTAAATATCGTGCAGTCCATGACCTCGTTAAGGTAAAAGAAGAAAAGAAAACAAAAATAAATAAATAAATAAATAAACCTTTGTTGCATTTGAAAAGGGGCAAAGGAAAAAGAGAGCACAACTTTCAAATTATTAGAGAGATGGAGCTCACTTTCAATAACACTAATATTGTCCTCAATTTGTTAATTACTACATGCACAGTCCATCAAGTAAAATTTTACCACAAAAGATCTCGGTGTTAGATAAAGTAGAATTATGATATTTGAACTTTTTTTCTTTCTTTCAACCCCCGATTTTGAATATTCAACAACAACAACCCCTCCATTTTGACAAGGATACATACATCTTTCAAAAAAAAGAAAAAAAGCATGAAAAAGAAGATGCTTTTGTTAGCTAGATTGATCGAGAGATCGAGAGAGAGCCCCACAAGGATTTTAACTTGTAAGTTGGAACTATGAATTACGGAACTATAAATTGTGGTGGCTTTTATTTGCCCCGACACAAAGAGGGTGCTTTTGATTGCTTAATAGGTATTCGATATATGCTCAAATGTGATATAATACAAATTTACATGCTTGAATTGAACTCAAGTGGTCACACTTTGATGGTGTCTTTCCTTTTTTTTAATAATGACTCCATGTGTTAGATTTGAATTGAATTTGAATCAAACCTCGACGTGCATTCAAAGTTGATATCCATATGTAGTTTTCATATCCCCATAGAAATGAAGGTTAAACCAGAAGGACTTACCTACCCCTTAAGATGATAACTTAGCGTTTTGAGCTGACAATCTAATGTCATATATGTTCAATTTTCTCACATATCATTCTTTTATTAATTTTAGACGTAAATCTTAATCATGTATACAAGTATATTTTTTAGACCATCTCAACCCTTGAGTTAAAATTTAAAATTTTTAATAGAAAACTTCATCTTAATCCTTAAAAAAGATGGAGTACTATGACTTTGTGTAAGATTAAAATTCAATTTTAGTCCCTAGTACATTTAATCATCTCTTTTATTAGTTGTATTTTGATGTTTTATTTATCTTTTTATTCCTATTTTAATGTATTAGTTACATTTAAATCTAATTTTCATTTCATTTATCATAATATATTTTAATGTCGACATTTAGGCAACTAATTTTTTTATAATATATAGTCCGACAACAATTTTGTATGTTCTTCATTTAGGTACATTAATACATTTGAATTAGTATATCCATTGATACAAACATATAGGTACACTAATTCATCGATACAAACATATAGATGCATTTCGGTACGTACATTTTGGTACACACATTTGATTTTTTTTTTTAGTACAATGATATATTTTACACTAAGGCGAGGGGGTTCGGCTAAGCCACACAATGGACAACTTAATTTGGTATCGAATTCACCATCCACGAGATTCGAACCTAATACCTCTCATTTGAGTATTGACTTTAAGGTACATTAATTCAATATACTATATTTCGGTACATACATTTCGGTACGTACATTTTGGTATTGACATTTAGGCACATTAATTCAATATAATACATTTCGGTACATAGATTTAGGTTCATTATAATATATTTCAATAAATCATGTAGGTACAAATATTTCGGTACAAAAAAGTCAATTTTATATATTTCAACTCAGTTGACACACCCTGACCCAGGATGTCCACTAGGACTTCAAATCGAGCTGTGCTGGCTGACACTTGGAATGTGATAAAGCCATAAAGTGTGGTGATGTGAAAAATGTGAATAAATTTAAACCTAAAATGCCTAAATACAAGAATGCGCAGTGAGCAAGAATGAACCCATTTCACACACGATGACAGAGCATACGTACAGTACAGTAAATCCAAGAATATGCCACAGCAGAATATCTCAACAACGATATAATTGTGATCATATGCTAAAAAATCTATACTAACATGTTAGTCGGAGTCACCTAATGTGACATGTACGACTACACTTATCGCTTATCAGTCTATGCTAACACACGAGTCAAAGTCACCTAATGTGACCTGTACGACAGGCTAGGTGTAATAATAAATGCTTTAGGGCTACAATCACGTGAAGGCTAACGCTATTCGTTGTCACATATGAGTCGAAACTGCCTAACGCAGTCTGTATGACAGGCTAACACCTACTTTTATCCAAGGCGAACGTACGATGCTGATGTGAACGATCACTTGAAAGTAGCCTGGCCTGCGCTGAGCACTATCACCTGGGGTGTAGTAATGATGAGCACTACATGAACATATGCATGCCAATATGATCCAACCATTTCAATCAACATAACAACCTTACCGTGACTTACCTACGCATCTCGTACTTACTTTAGCATTTCACAACAGTGCAACATTTATGAGCAAGTAAAATGTATATGAATATGCCATGATAATATATAAATCCCAACCACATAGCAACATTTTTAAAACTAATAAACCATGGCATAAAAATGCATAAATCAACTTAAAAGAATTTGTGGAAACTATCAATTATAAACACACACACACACACACACACACACACACACACACACACAATAAAAAAGGAAAAGACCCATTCACCTGACAACCACGCTACTATTCCCTAGCACGAATATCGAGGCTTCTCGAACGATCGGTGCCTAGAACAATTATCAAATCATGTCTCATAATTATCATCAATAGAACATGTAACTTACATAAAACACAACCCCAAAGACGTTTTGGAATGATTTGAAACCCATTAACCAAAAGTCAACCGTTGGTCAAAGGTCGATTGTAGGGTCCACGACCCTACGTAACTCGATCTGGAAGATCTGCACCTCCGATTTCCAATCCATAACTTCCAAAGATACACATTATGCTTCTAGAACATCATACTAGAGTTTCATTACGATCTAACGGTTAGATCTTCGCCAATCGCTAAAATTAAGTGACTATCACGTTTTATTTTATGAACTTACAAATCTAATTCGGAAAGATCCATACGTAAGATTCCTAATTCATAAGTTCCTATGGTCCTCAAATATTACGTACTATAATGTATTAAGGTTTGGTGACGATCTAACGGTTGGATCACCAATTCATATAAGAATTAAGTGGCGGTCTCTATTAAAACTATGTTCAAACGATGAGATTTCATGAATCAGACTTCACATATGAAATCAGAGTAATTAAATTAGTCTAGGAAAGGCAGGTGGGGTCTCGGCTTACGCGCCGCCGCACACGACGGCTAGCCGCTCCGACTCGCCGGAAAATTTAACTATTTCTAAAAATTCTCAAATTTTACAAGAATGAAGATCTCAATGAGCAGAGCAAGTTTTATACGTGTGGCCAAGTTCAATTTGGCCAGAAAAGGCCTCAAATCGCCACAAACCGAAAACCCTAAAATGGGTATTTGTCGATTCGACTTCACCGATGTTCCAACGCCCCTATCACTGGTTGGGTCTTGTTCCTAGGGCTAAAAAGAGTTGATTAGGGGCGGCGGTGGGTGGAGTTTTACACGAATTAAGACCTAAAACCCTTTGAACTTGGGCAGAAATGGTATAGGGGAGGTGGTGGAAGAAGTTGCATGTGATGGATGTATCAATTTCAACTAAAAAATGGTGGAGATTGGCCGGAATTTGGCAGGGTCGAAACTGGGTTGTGTGGGTTGACGGGAAGGGCTGGAGCCCTTCTCTCTCTCATTTCCTCATTGGCTCACTCCCTCTTCTTCTCATTTTCTGATTGGTCCTCTATTTCTTTTAACTAATTGGTCCCTTATTTTCTTACTTAAATCTGATTGGTTTCTTTCCCACAAGATGAGAGTTCAAAATTATTTAACTAAACTTTAAATAACTAATTTCAAACTGTAAACACGAAAATTTCCTGAAAACAACAAGAACACGTGTACAAAATAATATTTGTATTTGATGATTTTGGGTTATAATCTCTATTTGTTCCTCTGATTTGATCTCCGTAAAGCTTTGATTTGTGGACTTGATCCAAGGGTCGTCGAGGCTTTGATATTGGATGAACAGGGGGAAGTTTCTTCAAGGGGCTGTTGGGCTTGATCTTGAAGTTTGGCGGATGAACGTTTCTTCAAGGGGCCTTTTTGGGCTTGATCTTGAAGTTTGGTAAGGTTTCTTCAAGGGCTGTTGGCGGCTTGATCTTGAAGTTGGATGAACGGATATTTAGGGGGCGTTAGGGCTTGATCCTGAAGTTGGATGAACGTTGAATGACGAACGGATCTTCAAGGGCTTTTGGGCTTGTTCTTGAAGATGGATGAACGACGAACGAAGAACGATGAACGATGAACGATGGATGAACTTCAAGGGGCTTTTGGGCTTGATCTTGAAGAACAGTTGTGTTGATCCAAGGGCCGTCGAGGCTTGATCTTGGATGAAGAATCGGCACGTGACCAAAGTGCTTGTTGATTCTTCAAAGGTTTTGGCGAAGTTTCTTCAAGGGTCGTTAAGCTTGATCTCGAAGGTGGATGAGCGTTTCTTCAAGGGGCCATTGGGGCTTGATCTCGAAGAACGATGAACGAAGAACGAAGAACGATGAACGAAGAATGAACTTCAAGAGAATTCTCTTCCAATTTGGGAGTAGAGAAATGTATTTGTGAATTGGTGTATGAAAATGAATGAAATGGCTTCCTATTTATAGAATTTTCCAAGGCCTAATTTTGAATATAATATCCCAGATGAAATAAGTCGTCTCTGCTAGGTGTTGACACGTGTCCTATTTGACGGCTTTTTTGACTCATTTCAATTTCCGTCAAATCACACGCTACGTGTAAAATTTATGTAATACACGAGCGTTGAAACTTTGACCATCGGTCAACATTTTATTTACCAAAATTCAATGTCTACAAATGCCCCCACTTCAAGGAGCGCCGCATACATGTGCTTGTCACGTGTAGAATGTGCGTTTTGAAGTTTCCTCAATGTAGACGTCGATCCAAGGGCCGTCGAGGCTTGATCTTGGATTGGGTTGGGATCTATTCAACTTTGCTAGGACAAATCGGCACGTGCATTTGTTGTGCTTGTTGACTTTCCACAGGCTTCATCTTGAACTGGTTTTGATTCAAGGGTGATGGACACTTGATCTTGAATCATGATTGCAACTTCTCCAAGGGCCGTTGAGGCTTGATCTTGAAGGTTGATTCAGGGGTGTTGGACACTTGATCTTGAATCGGGTCTTAATTTCTCCAAGGGCCGTTGAGGCTTGATCTTGAAGGTTGATTCAAGGGTGTTGGATACTTGATCACGAATCAGATTTGTGATTTCTCCAAGGGCCGTTGCGGCTTGATCTTGAAGGTTGATTCAAAGGTGATGGACACTTGATCTTGAATTGAGCTTTTGATTTCTCCAAGGATTGTTGTGGCTTGATCTTGGAGGTTGATTCAAGGGTGGTGGACACTGAATCTTGAATCGGGCTTGTGATTTCTCCAATGGCCGTTGAGGCTTGATCTTGAAGGTTGTCGGACCACAAACGGCTTCATATGGTGAGCGATCTTCGATTTAGTTGAGGATAAATCAGCGTGTGCAGTTGTACGGCCCATGCTGCATTATTCTCTGCTTTGTTTCTTTTGCATGGCAGGCAGGCATGAGGTAGAGGTGTTGGTCTATTTCTCTGTTCAATCTTTCCAAGTGTTGACCAATCGCTCTATTTCTCCTTATCTCGTAGGCAAGAGTAAGGGTAAAGGAAAAGCATGCCATGAGATATCTTTGCCTTCGACTCTGTTGATATGAGATACTTTTACTTTTGAAGAAGTATCTTTCCACATGTTTATTCTTGAACTGGGCTGAAGGGTTTTCTTCTGCTAAACTTGCTAAAAGTCTGAGCTTACCCATTTATTTGGAGTTGAAGTTGATTCAAGGGTGGTGAACACTTGATCTTGAATCGGACTTGTGATTTCTTCAAGGGCTTTTGGTGGCTTGATCTTGAAGAAAATTCGACCATGAGTGGCTCTACGTGGCAAGTGATATTTGCGAGCTGACTCAAGAATTTGAGGATCAAAACAAGTTCACCGAATCCAGAGTACGTCAGATCTTGATGATATGAAATACTTTTACTTTTGAAGAAGTAGCAGACGGCCCGGCACATGCTTTGTTGTGCTTGTCTCTACAAGCTTCAATGTATCATTTTCCTTACTTTGTCTGTTCCTTTTGCAGAAACGGCATTTTCCCTGGTTTTTTTTCCACGTATGTGGCATCTTCTCTTGTAGTTTTTGCCATGCAGGAGTGGAATGCAAATGCTAGGTAAGCAATCAGGGAAGGTTTCTAGGCAGTCAGTTCTAGATCGGAAGTTTGATCTCAGGTTCTGACTGATTACTCTTTTTCTTCTTGCCCTGCAGGTGAGAACAAGGACAAAGACAAGGACATGGGGAAAGCATGATATGAGATACTCTTGCTTTCGACCCTGATGATATGGGATACTCTTGCTCTGGTGTGGCTTGTTTGCAGAGGAATTCCAGGGGATGAGGAATACTGAGTATTTTGAGAGGCTTTGTTGGAAATGAATTCTCGAAGATAGGGAATAGCTTGGCATTTTTGCAGGTCTGCCTTACCGTAGAGGATGAATGTTGACAGATATAGGACTTTTCCTAATAGCCGATAGTGAGGCTATTCGTTTATCCTTGTCAGCGACAGTGGGTAATTAGAATAGTAAGATTCACGCGTTTTTAGACTCGTCTGTGACTTCTGCAAAGCTAAGATAATACTTGAAGAGTGGTGACAAGCTTTTGAAGAGGTGACGCCTCTTCAATTTCTGGATAAGCAACTCTTCAATTTTTGAACAAGCAGTAGAGCTTTTGAGGTTTGGAGGATAGTGTCGGGCTTCCTTGATTTTGGCCCGTGACTCCCTCAAAGTTGAGATTCCACGTGAAAGGTGTTGATAGATTGATCCAGAAAATTTGGCTTTTGAAAAAGTGGTGCTTCTTCGATTTCTCAACGAGCAACTCTTCGATTTCTGGGTAGGCAGCTCTTCAATTTCTGAGCAGGCGGCCTCGTTGCTTTTATTTTATTTTATAGAGGCATCGATTGCTTCCCAAAGCACGCTTGAGAATTGCTACTTGCAGAAGTTCCCCTCTTGTACCTTTGAGATCTTGATTTGTCTGACCTCTTCTTTTCTTCAAAACCTTCGAAAAATGTCTTGCCCATCTGACCGTCGCCTTGACTTGAATGTCAGGGAAGAGGCTGTGATGTCTTCTCCGGACAACGTATGGCACCTATCCTTTTTATCCCTGAACGGTCCTCTTACAGTTGGGGATTCGGTGATGAAGAATGATATAATAGCCACGGTTGTGGCTAGAAATCTTCTCACCCCCAAAGACAACAGGGTGTTTTCCAAGCGGTCCGATGAGCTGGCTGTCCAAGACTCCTTGGCCTTTAGCGTCCAGTGCGCGGGCTCTGTGTCGAACATGGGCCAACGCCTTCTTGCTCGTACTCGCCAGGTTGAATCCTTAATGGCTGAGGTAGCGAGCCTTAAGCAGGAGATTAGAGGGCTTAAGCATGAAAATCAGGATTTGCACATGTTTGCCAACAGTTATTCGATGAGCATGAAGAAAAAGCTTGACCAGCTACAGGAATCCAATAGTCGTATTCAAAGTGATCATCAGATGTTTATGGCTTTGTTCCAGAGGCATCTTTTGCCTTCGTCATATGGAGCTTCACCATGTGTTGAGGCTTTTGATAAACAAGCTCCGGTGCCTCGTCTTTCTGCAGCTCCGCCGAGTACTGAGGCTTCTCGTGACCGTCCTTGAAGATTCATTCCTAAATTTTATTTATTTATTTTTTTGTCAAGCATAATGTAAATTTATGTACATTTCTAGAGACATAAATAAAATGAGTTTTATTTCACTAAAATGTTTTTTTTAATTTTTTTTTCTTTCAATATATCATAGTGCTTTTGATGTTGTATACATACATATACGTACATTATACACACGCACTCCGCATCATTCTTAAGGAATGATGCACCATTTTTTTATTTTTTATTATAATATATATATATATATATATTATTTATTTATTTCCTTTCTTTCTGTCTACACATGGTGCCCATGCACCTCCATCATATTTTTTCTTTTCCGTCTGTGGAAAACATCAACTCTACACCATCACAGCTCATTTTTCCACGTGGTGCCAGCAAATTTTGCTCCACCATCCCTTTTTTTTATTATATTTTTTTCTGTATAAATTTGGACGATTGACTGAAGAATTTTGCAGGGAAGGACAAAGACGGACGGAGGTGATGGAGTCGGGCTTTGACAGCCATGGTGGAGATGGCGAAGTGCAGCCGTGGTGGAGATGGCGGAGTGCATCCGTGGTGGAGAGGGCATAAGCATCCAATGCAGAGGATGGTGCGGCCAAGGCATCTTTCCAGGTGGAGTTGCAGACGGGAGAAAAACATAGACGAAAAGCTTCGAGAGGATGACGGTGATCTCTTGGCTTTTCCATATGGATGATGTTGGTGGCCCCGGCGCCGGCTTTTGAGGTTTGGTTTAGCTGCACATCGAACCAGGTTATTCGAGTTCTGCTGACTCTGCCCTACTCTATCAAAACAAGAACAGGTTGCTCAGGCGATCATATTGCTTCTTTTCACGAAACTCGTCCTCCTCTGTGACTACTACTCGATGCTGCTCTGCCACCACACGATCCGTCTCCACTGTTTGCTGCTTGCCCATAATACTTGTTTTCTGTAGTGATAGAGGCAGACCTGTGGTTTGACTTGGACCCTCGACCCGGTAATCTTAACTTCTGGGTCAAATATTCTGGAGAAGTAGGCGATGAGTAACTTAAATGACATGCTGGTCCAGAGGCAGGAAGATGAGGACAACGCCTTGGGGGTTGCTGGTACGCTAAGCTTCTCGAGATGACAGTTAAGAACTGAAGGAGGAAGAAGCTATGCAGATGCCAAGCCAGTCGAATCGGGAGGGTGAATCGATGCTGGGCCATTTGAGGAGGTCGAGCACATGGGGTAGCTTTAGGTGGCGCTCTGGGTTTGGTGAGGAAACGGATGGTGAGAACGGCAGAGAGTTGTTGAGGGCGAATAAGGCATCGGGGAGTACGTGGACGAGGGAGTTCGTGACCAGGAGCCGTCCGTGGCTCCGGCGGTGTCGATGGCAGCCTTCGCTGCTGCTGTGGCAACTTATTCTGCTCCTCACCCATGTTTGCCATCATCGTCGCCACACAAGGTGATCTCACGGCCACTGTGTTTACAGTCTTCCAGGTGGAGACTGGGGTGCTTGAGATGCCTCTCTTTTCGACGCCCTCTTGAATTTGTACCTACGGATCAAGGAAGACGAGGACGAAGATGAGCCGCAGCCGCGCTTTCTGATCTTGCATCTGCCTGTCGACGACCAAGTTGTGGCAGTGTTGGTGGTTTTCTTCAAGACATAGGAATTGGAACAGAAGACTGGTCATTGTCGTCAAGCCTCACACGGATAGGCGTGGGTCTGTAGCTGGGCTCTTTGTTCCTTCTAATGAGCTTGGGAGTTGGGCCTTTTTTTTTCTTTTTTCTTTTGTATAAAGAAACTGTATTTTTTTCTCGATTTTTTGTAAATACATAAAGCATATATATTCATTTTTTTGTAAATACATAAACATATGTACTTTTTTTTTAATAACATAAGACATGTAATTTTTTTTCTTTCTCTTTTTTTTTAGTAACATAAGACATATGTAAATTTTTTTATTTTTTTATTTTTTTTTACAGGTGCTCCTCACATTCATGGATTTCCTTGCTGTTTTGACGGAGTGAGCAGGATGTGGATGCAAAGTGTTGAGCTTTGTGACCGGCTAGTCGTTTGACAGCGGTCACTGAAGTTCTTCACCAGCCTTGCTGTTTGTGACAGAGCGAGCAGGAAGTGGGTGTAACTGTGTTGAGCTTCGTGACAAGCTAGTCGTTTGACGGCGGTCACTGAAGTTCTTCACCGACCTTGCTGTTTGTGACAGAGCTTGTTCCAGTGCGTCACTTTTACCGTGCGGGGTTGTGTGGAAGGCTGTACTGGGGTTTCGTTGTGTAGTGCCTTTTGATAACGGTTTTCCCTCGGTGGTGCACTGCTGTGTGGTGCTGTGCAAAAGACTGTATCGGGGCCTCGTTGTGTAGTACCTTTCGGTCACAACTTTCCTCAGAGGTGACGTTGCCGTGTACATCGACCTTGTCGATTGCCGCCGCTGCTTGGAGCTTTTGTGGCTGGTCTCTTTTTTGTCGTTGTGACCTCGTCACTGTCATCCTTTAACACTCACGAGATTTCTCTCGCATGTATTTTGCTCATCTTTGTAACAAACTTTGTAGCCACATCATTCCTTTAAAGAAATGAAGTATTTACATCGATGATATGACTGTACTTGAAGTTTTGAAGTTTCAAGTTGCCTACGTACCCTTCCAATGAAAGGGATCAAGTCAAAACGTAGTTCAAAATACATGCATTTTTTTGGTATTTTCTTTTGGTGCCGTTTGCAGTTTTAACTCGTGCAAGCAAAGAGCATCTTATTGTCGCCTTTTAGACTCGTGCGAATGAAGAGTGTTGGTGTCGCCTTTTATGCTCGTGCGGACCAGGAGCGTTGATGTTGCCTTTTATGCTCGTGCAGACCAGGAGCGTCAGTGTTTCCTTTTATGCTCGTGCAGACTAGGAGCGTTGTGCCATGCAATTTGGGCTCGTGCCAGCGATGAGCCTTTGTTCATGCAGTTTTAGGCTCATGCGAACAAGGAGCTTCCGTTCATGCAGTTTAGGCTCGTGCGAACAAGAAGCAGGCGCGAATTTGTCAAGCCATTTTGGAGAAGCGTTCCTCGCGATCTTCATAACAAGGAGCCTTGATCGAGTAATTGAATAATTTTTCGAAGAAGAAGAGTTTGCGCATGGACGATCTTTGTGTCGAAATTTCCTCATCTTCAACACTTTCCCTTTGCTTTGAAGGTTGACAAAAGTTGCTTTGCCCCTTTTTCGGTTGGCGAACTTGTGGTGGAGACGTAGGCTTCATGCGCCTTTTCTTTGGAGCGACATGAACCCATCCTTCAACTTCACTTGATTCAGAGCATGCCCCCAACGATGGTATAATTTGACTTTACCATATCGTCAAGATCCAGCTTGATGGTCCCTTGCTGGGCCAGCCTCATGATAAGATCTTTCAGCATGAAGCATTTTCCTGTCGGATGATTGAGGAAACGGTGGTACTTGCAGTACCTTGGGTTGTAGGTGCGATTTATTTCTTCCGGCCATCGGCATTCGGGTAAATTGATCACCTTCTTCTCCAATAGGTCATCCAGCATTGCAGCCACGTCAGAGTCTGGAAAAGGATACGTCTTCTGCTCTAGTTCCTTCAAGGTGTTTTTGTACCTGTCTTGGGTGTGAGAAGACTCTCCTCTCTATATCTCCCTCGTTTTGTACTTGGACGAGATTTTGACGGGCGCAAATGAGATTTTGACGGGGGTAGTGTTGGCGGTAAAAGCTTCTTTGGCGGGCTTCTTCCCAGTCTCGTCCACTTTCGGAGCAAACACTTTTTCTTTGAAGTTGGTGATTGGCTCTTTTTTCCTATGGTTGGCGATGCTCAACTCCATGTCATGGGTGCGGGTTGCTAACTCTTCGAAGGTCTGCGATTTTATGTCTTGAAGGATGTAGTGCAATCCCCATTGCATGTTTTGGATGCACATCTCGATCGAATAGCGCTCTAAGAGTCTATCTTTGTAGTCGAGGCTAAGAGTGCGCCATCGGTTGATGTAGTCAACAACTGGCTCGTCCCTCCACTATTTTGTTCTTGTCAGCTCCAGCATGCTGACCGTGCGGCAGATGCTGTAAAAGCGGTTGAGGAATTCCCGCTCCAATTGCTCCCAGCTGTTGATGGATTCAGGCTCGACATCAGTGTACCAATCAAAGGCGTTACCTTCAGCGAGGACACGAACTGCTTGGCAAGGTAGTCCCCTTTAGTGCCCGCGTTGTTGCAAGTTTCAACGAAGTGGGCGACGTGCTATTTCGGGTTTCCCATTCCATCGAACTGCATGAACTTGGGTAGTTGATATCCCATTGGCATCTTCAGGGCATCAATCTTCTTGGAGTAAGGCTTCGAGTACAACTCGGAGGTATTTGAGCTCCCTTGGTACTGTGCCTTGACGGTGTTAGCGGTCATCTCTTGCAACTGCTTGATGGAGAGAGATGTCATGAGTGCCGCTACTTGGTCTGGCTTTGGGTCTTCTTCAACCTTTTTCCATCGGAGGCTCTTCTTCTTCGTCGCCACCTTTCTTGGAATCGGAGCCAGATCCTTCATCATGCCTTGCCCCCAGTTTGCCTAGAAGCATAGCGATCTTCAAGTCCTTCTCTTCAAGGGTTCTCGTCATCGTTGCAATCATTTCCTTCATTTGAACAAGCCGTTCTTCCATGGAGGTAGCGTTGATGACTTGTTCCTTGTTTGAAGACATTTTTCTTGAAGTGTGCTTCGGTTTTCTTGAATGGAGAAAGAGATGAGAAGTAGAGATAGTCCCACCGGGCGTGCCAAATTTGTAGACACGAAAATTTCTTGAAAACAACAAGAACACGTGTACAAAATAATATTTGTATTTGATGATTTTGGGTTACAATCTCTATTTGTTCCTCTGATTCGATCTCGGTAAGACTTTGATTTGTGGACTTGATCCAAGGGTCGTCGAGGCTTTGATCTTGGATGAACAGGGGGAAGTTTCTTCAAGGGGTCGTTGGGCTTGATCTTGAAGTTTGGCGGATGAACGTTTCTTCAATGGGCCTTTTGGGCTTGATTCTTGAAGTTGGATGAACGGATCTTCAGGGGCCATTGGGGCTTGATCCTGAAGTTGGATGAATGTTGAATGAAGAACGGATCTTCAAGGGCTTTTGAGCTTGTTCTTGAAGATGGATGAACTTCAAGGGGCTTTTGGGCTTGATTCTTGAAGAACGGATGTGTGGATCCAAGGGCTGTCGGAACTTGATCTTGGAAGGTGGATGAACGTTGCTTCAAGGGCCGTCAAGGCTTGATCTTGAAGAACGGATGAACGGATCTTCAGGGGGCGTTGGGGCTTGATCCTGAAGTTGGATGAATGTTGAATGACGAACGGATCTTCAAGGGCTTTTGGGCTTGTTCTTAAAGATGGATGAACGACGAACGAAGAACGATGAACGATGAACGATCTTCAAGGGGCTTTTGGGCTTGATCTTGAAGAACAGTTGTGTTGATCCAAGGGCCGTCGGGGCTTGATCTTGGATGAAGAATCGGCACGTGACCAAAGTGCTTGTTGATTCTTCAAAGGTTTTGGCGAAGTTTCTTCAAGGGCCATTGGGCTTGATCTCGAAGGTGGATGAGCGTTTCTTCAAGGGGTCGTTGGGGCTTGATCTCGAAGAACGAAGAACGAAGAACGAAGAACGAAGAATGAACTTCAAGAGAATTCTCTTCCAATTTGGGAGTAGAGAAATGTGTTGGTGAATTGGTGAATGAAAATGAATGAAATGGCTTCCTATTTATAGAATTCCAAAACTTGATTTTTGGATCTAAATAATCAGATGAAATAAATCATTTCTGCCAGGTGTTGACACGTGTCATATTTGACGGCTTTTCTGACTCATTTCAATTTTCGTTGAGTCACACGCTACGTGTAAAATTTATGTAATACATGAGCATTGAAACTTTGACTATCGGTCAACATTTATTTTACCGAAATTTCGATGTCTACACAAACGTCTGTAACTATAGCGTTATAATTTGAACTCGCAAGCTGTTTTCGCCTATGCGTTCATACTAACGAGTACAACACAAATATGTTAAAAGAATAAGTCCTATGTCTCTCTAACCGATGATCAACGTACGTCAAAACCTTTGCATCTAGGGGCATTTTCGTAAAATCACTATTTTAAATTTTATAAAATTGTAAAGGTAGGGACGGGTTGTCACAATAGTCATTTCTGTACACTTATGTATTTATATATTTTTGTATCACAAATTTCTTTTAATATTTTCTCATTCATGTTCATTTATAATTAAAGAACTAAATATGTGCATATTAATAAAATTAAAATTTAATGTGGAGAAATTGAATAAAAATACACATTAAATAACAAAAATTGAATATAAATTTTGATAAAAGTACATTTCAAGGGATTAAATTGAATATCTAATCTAGCACCAGTTTTTTTTTTAATCTTTTGCAATGACTAATGTTCATAAAACAGTTTTTTTTACTCTAACCTTTATGGGTTAAGTTTTTAGCCCGAAATTATTAAAGAATCAATTTAGGCTAATTTTTTTTAGAGTAACCATAAAAAAATAAAAAAAATTATGTAGACTATCTTAATTTAATTTTATGAACATTTTAACCTAAAAATATTTAGATTCCGATAATTATAAAATCACTAAATAACACAATGAAATAATTTTGGCCGTTGGATTTTTTTAATGTCAGATTTGTCAGATTAAATCTCATTCGTTTAATTCAATGAATTTATAAATATAAAATTAAAAAAAAAATTGATTCTGAACCGTTGGATCAACCAACAGTCCAGCGTTCTAGCATGATTGGATCAAAGAAGAGAGTCGTTAGGCTCAATGTTCTGGCTGACAAGCCCACGTGGGTGGGGTCCCAAGGTTGTCGAAGACTTGAAAAGCTTGGTGCGTTGATGCGTGCATCGCATGAAGCCTGAACGTCTACGATTCTATTGGGTGAGTCCACTCGCACAAGTGGGCCAGTTTACCAACCCAGGGTTATAATTTGGGCTAAATTTGCTCCAAAAATGAGTTTTTGGTTAAAACTCGTATTTGGCTTAAGGGTTGGAGCAAGTTAGGGTCGGTTAGAACTTAAAATTTGAGGTTTATTCCAAGAGTGGGAGTAGATCTTAGAAGACGAGTGCTATAGCTCAAACACATTAGAGTTCTAAATCAACCAAGAATTTTTTTTTACACAATTTAATCCTTTAAAAACACCGTTGCGGCCAACCACCCCACTGCAATGTTCCACTTCCTATTCTCTATGGCACCTCATCTTGCTCTTTCTCTCTCTTTATCTCTTGAAACACTTACGATGCAAAATCTGAAGTTAGAAACTTATCAAAACAAGATACAACATATAATGTTTTTTGAAAATCAGCGGCACAATTTCATTGAAAGACCAAAAGGTCGAAGAGAGAAACACATAAAAGAGACCAGTTACACAAAAGAGAGACCCTCCTCAAGCAAAAGATTTGCTAAGAGATCAAGAGTTTCTTCAAACCAAGAATGATAACCATTATAAAGAAGTGATGTGCGAGGAACGGCGGTGCGCAGCTTCATTTGCTTGGCGGCGGATACGGGTGATGACATCTCCAATGATCCAGCTAGCAAAGCATTTGCATCCTCAATAATAGGGTAGCGAATGAAGCATGATGAGAGATTTTTCAGTGTAACCGTCACAGGAGATGGTGCACTATGTGTCCTTATATAAATAGTGAGATATGTGTGTTAAAAGGTTAATAACTTAAAAATTAAAATTTTTCACCACTTACATAAAAATACGTGGTGTACTATTCGTGTTTCCATTACAACTAAAATTTTCTTAAGCATGTGAGGGAGATGCGTATGAGATGTCCAATTCAATTTCATAGAAGTTTTGTAAAGTGTAAATACAATGCTCTGTAGCATTAAATACGTAATATATTTATTTTTATAGCAATTAGATCTCAATGCTCCGTCGTATGAATAATTAGGTTGTAAATTGTATACAAATTGTTTAAAACAAAAATGCACCGGACAATAACATAAACAACAAAAAAAGGCCACAAAAACATTAAAATTTGCGAGGACAGAAATAGTCTGGACTTATTTACGACATTAAGACTCAAAGGTCAAATACTGTTTTCCAGTCCACTCCAGCTATAGTCTATAATAATACGACAAGTTCCGAGCATCGAGCATGGTTCGCACCTTACGTCGCGTGCAGTGCAATCTCCACCATACCAACTTTGGTTCGTTAGATGAAAATGAAAGCTTAGCAATGAATTAGGCAATGATTAAGGTATCTAATCATCTAATTATCTTAGGTTAAATTTTCAAGCTCTCCTTTGAAATATTTATTTACATTTTTTTACATTGCAGTGAATCAAATTAGGAATATATCTTAATTCTAACTCATTATTCTACTCACTCACACTACTTAGACTAGCTTTAAAGAGATCATCTAAGGCCATCTCCAATCTATAGCCCTCTGGTCCTCCAATAAATTAATATTTTAATCAACAGTGCAAGACCATATTTGTTATTATCTCTAAACGAGGGCCATATGAATAGTGTATAACCATATTTGTTGCATCTAATTATCTTAGGTTAAATTTTCAAACTCTCCTTTGAATTATTGATTTTTTTTTTACATTGCAAAGAATCGAACTAGGAATATATATAAATCCAAACTCATTATCATACTCACTCACACTACTTAGACTAGCCTTAAAGGCTAGATCCATTAATCTAATAACAAACAAATAGAAGTTCCAAAGTATGAGTTTGAACTATTGAAACTCATCAATCTTATCCAATTGTAATTTTTTTTCTTTCAAATTTCGTTCAATTTGAATTAAATTTTTGACTAAATAAAACTTTCACGTCAAGTTCAACAACACTTTTGTTTGGGCCCAAAATGACAGTTTGGGCCGTGCGTGAAGTATTTCTTGGCCCAGAAGGAGATGTTGTGGGATAGTCGATTTTTGGGCCGACTGAATTAAGTCGGCCGAGTTTTAGCAGGAAAAGGATTTGTCTAAATAGAGATAAGGGAGGCGAAATCCATCTGTGAAGACGAATAGAGTCCCGGTACGATAAGGAGTCTCGGTGAGAGTCGTAGCGGAAAAAGAAGTGGCCGAGGTAAAGTTCAATTAGGGTAAGGAGTTCCAATCCGAGTAGAGTTATGATTCGATCAGAAGGGGATTCGGCCCCTATAAATACAGACGCAGTGGCAGTATGCAAAGGATATCCAACTCAGCACACAAATCTACCCTGTGCAATTTCTCGCTCTACGCGAAACCTCTCAACATCCTTGAGATTTTTATTTTCTGTTTCGCCTTCACACCTTCAGTTTGGATAAACAGCACTGTGAAGGCAACCGGTAAACATCTTCAGTTTGGATAAACAGCACTTTTGCTGTAGAACCAGCAGTACGTGAAACACCTTCAGTTTGGATAAACAGCACTGCGACAGGGTCGATTGGTTATCTATCCAAGTCTCGGCTAACGAGGGTTTTCGGATCCCCGTCGACAGAGGTCATCTCACCAGCCATCTCAGCGAAGTGAGGTGTTACTGATACTTAGGCTCGGTGCCTCGACGCCGAGTTATTTTATGATCGCATATTCACAAGTGGGTTTCAGAGTTCGGCACTTGGACGGCCGAACCACGTTCATTATCAAGACCTTCATCCGCTTTGAGTATTTGTGCCCCTATACTCTAGTATCGATTCGGCCTGGTTTTACCTTCACCAATACGGTGACTGTTGCCGAATCGGACGACGATGCGCTGTGAACTTTGTAATTGGTAGCCTTGTCTTCAGGCTCGAGGACCCAGAGGCCGAGACGTGTTCCTTTCTCGGCCGCAGTTGCAAGACACAGAAGTCAGCCGTGCGCATCCACACAACATCAAGACATTTTTACTTATCGGTCGAGCTCGGCCAATGAGTTGGCACACCTAATGGGACCCAATGCTAAAACTACGAAGTTCATGCCCGTTGAGACTCGTTCGGTGAAGAAGAAAACAGGAATGGGAAAGTCTACCACCGCACCAGTGACCCACAACATGGGTTCAGAAAATTCATCACAGGCACAGACCAATGATGCCGTGACACTTAACCCACGCCGAGAGAGGGGAATAATTCTCGGCGAGCCCCCTCATAACACAAGGATTCTCACTAAGGTCATAAAGGACAAACTGGTCGAAGGAACAGTGGAGGACTGTGACGAGGATGGGGGTGATGCTACTGACCCACCATCCAGGTTGTTTTTCAAGAGACGATTGGAAGAACAATCTCGAAAATTCGAAAAGACATTTGGCCGAGACTTACAATCAATCCTGGAAGAAGTACGGGGGCAAAGCGCCATACAGACCAAGTTGCTCGAATACTTGGTCCACATTACCCCCAATTTGGGATTCACCGATCGAGCGAGACAGCCCTTGCCTAAACATAACGTAGCGACCACGTCAACGGCCGAGGCATGATCTGCTCGGCCTAAAATAATTGATCTAGAGAAGAAGAGCGGATCAACCAACACAACAAATGACTTTGGGCATGGCACACCTGCCGTGAATGCCACATAAATCCAGCAAATGATTGATTCGGCCTTGAAGAATGAGCTGAAATTCCCCAAGTTTATTCATCCATACCCAGAGTATGTCGAGCATTTCGAATACCCAAAAGGTTTTAAGATCCCAGATTTCAGTTTGTTTGCGGGGGAGTCTTCGTTATCTTCTCTAGAACATGTGGCTCGCTTCACCGCACAGTGTGGGGATGTTAACAGTGATCATTATAAGCTACGATTGTTCAACTTCTCATTAACCGGACCGGCGTTTGCATGGTATATTAATCTTCCTCCAAATTCGGTCCAAAGTTAAGAAGAGCTGGTTGAGAAATTTCATGAACAGTTCTATCGGCCAGGAATGGAGATGTCAGTATCTTCGTTGGTTATGATGGCTCAAGCATCCGATGAGTCACCAATAGAGTACTTAACGAGGTTTAAATCGGCCAGGAATTGGTGCCGAGTACCTCTCCCGAAAGTGGAATTCGTAAGAATCGCTCTCAACGGCCTTTATCTAGAGTACAAGAAGAAGTTCTTGGGGGTAAAATTTCTGGATATGTACGAATTGGCTCAGCATGTAGAGCAATATGAGTATCTACTCCGAGAGGAGAAGGTATCGAAGTTCTCAGCCAGGGGTACCGTGTACAAAAACCCTTCGGTCAGTTACGCCTCGACCGAAGGAGATAACTCCCAGTATGCCAGTATAGACGCAGTCGAAATCGTCATTGACAAACCATACATCTACAAAGCTCTGGCTCAAACTAAAAATACCAAAGATCGCGTGGCCCCTGAGAAAGCTACAACCAAAACATCGAAGGTTTATACTTTTGACATTACCAAAGCCGACGCAATCTTCGACCAACTATTGATGGCAAAGATTATCAAGCTTCGGCCAGGACATAACATCCCAAAGGCCGAAGAATTGAAAGGTAAGGTATACTGCAAGTACCACAATTCAAGTAAGCATAAGCCCAACAGATGGTCGTTGACGCTAATCATTTTCCCTCGGCAACAGTCGGCATGGTGGATGCTCATCTACCTAAAAACAAGAGTAAGGGAAAAGCCAAGTTTGTACAGGTGCAGCATATTCCAAAACAGAGTTCTCGGCCACGGCTCAAGATTGACATATTCTATAATGAGCCACCAACAGAGCTGACAGGGCCCGCGATAGTCCAAGCCATGTCAGGAGCTAGTGAGGAAGAATCCGAAAAGCCAATAGTCAGCATGATGGACGGCATTTTGCCTAAAAACACAAACAAGGCAAAGGTCGAGTTCCTGCGAATGCAGCACATTCCGAAACAAGGTTCTCGGCCACGGCTCAGACTCGACTTGTCTTCTAACGAGCCACCAACAGAGCTGACAGGCCCCGCAATAGTTGAAGTTATGTCAGGAGCTAGCGAAGATGAACCCGACAGACCGGTAGTGTTGTGCAGACGTTTCAAAGTGCAGGTAGTCATAACCGAGCCAAAGGAGAAGCAACCTCAAGTAGCGACCCCACACCGGCCGCAATCAAACGCAGCAACACCCCAACAATCGCCCATGACCGCGGTAATACTGCCAAAGGTGCTCGGCTCGGGCCAGCGTCGAAAGGTGTTCGATAGACTCGGACCCTAACCACGAGCCGATGGATTATTATGCACGAAGTTCTAGTAGTTCCGGTTCGGTGGCAAACCAAAACATGTTCAAGTCGCCGGAGCCACGCGATCATCGATGGTACACGTACAATTCACCAACCGGCGTGTACACTGCCTTGTCCAAATCTCAGAAGCGTCGCCGCCAAAGAATAGATTGCATGGCTCGACGCCAGGCAACTCAAGTCTCTTCGATTCCCAAATGGCAGCCTAAAAACACATAAACAAATGAAGATGATCGTCAGCCCCTGGCGATCGTGACCGAGTTACTCAAAGGAAAAAAGGCCACAGACCGTGACATTGAAACTACTTTCGAAGAGTCCGACAAACGGATCAAGCTTCTGCTTCGATCAGGAGAAATGAAGGCTCGCTTCGAGTAAATCAGGAAAGATTCGGAGGAGAACCTTCCTCCAGCGCCGACATCAGAACCACTGATCAAGATACGACGGAATCTCTATCCTCCATTTGTTGGTGAAGCCCTAAAGTATATGCTGGAATTCTATAAGACGCACTCGGCCAATGATTTGTACGGCTTACCAAAGGAATGTCAACAGGTCCTCGACCTGGCCTTAACCTCCCCAGATGCCGATCAGATAATTCAGAAGACTACAGACCCAGCTATAAAGGCAAAATTATAGCACATACGGGAGGCTCGGGTGTTCGGCTTTGAGGTTGACCCATACACGGATCTACACCCCGCCGAGCTCCCATTTTCCTTCGAAGACCTTCAAGATTTGAGGTACCATTTCGAAGTTTTCTCAACAGTAGTGATTTTTGGCCTCACGACCGATGAACAAGAACGTATAACGTGCCTCGACGCGTATCTTGACACAAGAAACGTTTTAATTGCTTACCAAGAGCAAGTCCGTCAATCAGCGACTGTCCCACCAATAAGTGAGCTCGAGGGTAACATCCGAGATAATTCGACACAAGAAGATGAACTGTTACTCGCAGATAATACGATGGACGCCTTAGCTGAAGACGCTCAGGAACAAGTTGCTTTGATTGACAATCCCGGCAAAGAGGATCATGACCCACTGAGCCCTTCTGTCCTGGACAACATGGAGATCAGCGTGGTCCACGTCTTGCCCGCCGAATTTCAGACAACTACTTCCCAACCATCATCCTTGGCTGGCGATGTAGTGGCCGAGGAGGCGACACAGGTCGACTTCGTCACCACTGACGAATACGGGACAGAAAGAAAAAAAGACAAACTCGCGGTAGCCCTCGCTGAGTTGTTTCCCCAGTCCCCCACTACCAATCTACAACATCTAAAGCCGTTGTACGTTACGGCTCATATAGAAGGATACCCAGTCTCTAAAGTATTCGTTGATCGTGGGGCCACTATCAACGTTATGTCCATGTCCGTCATGCGAGCCTTACGACGGTCAACCGACGAACTCATCCCATCCAGGATAACTATGAGCAGTTTCGTGGGAGACCAGTCCCAGACAAAATGAGTGCTTCCTCTGGAGGTAACTATAGCCGGTCGCAATCACATGACCGTATTCTTCATTGTCGACTTGAAAATCGAGAATAACGCCCTGCTCGGCCGCGATTGGATCCATCAGACTGGCTGCATTCCATCGTCACTCTATCAAGTCCTCGTCTTCTGGGATGGGAAATCGGTCATTGTCCATCCAGCCGACACCTAGCCATTTGAGGCTAACATGATCCAAGCCCGTTACTATAATGATCACATCGGCTACATTACCCTTCAAGGCCTCAATGAGGAAAGGCGGTCGACAAAGATTTTCGTGCAAATGAAATTGCTGCCGAGACTGTCCACCAAGAATCGGCGAGACTCGGATTGGCCAACTTAGTCACCAATCTCGATGATTGACGCCAGCCAAGAACGACGCTAGGCCGCAGTCTCCTCCACCATGGAGCGACTGCTGGCCCATTAGTATACGGTTTCCAAGCAACCAAACTAGGGCGTCAACCTGGTCGAGTTTCTAGCAGAAAGAGACAATGGCCAAGTTTTGTCTCTAGATAAGGTCCAGACTTCACCGGCCGAACTCGAAGACAATCGGCCTCAGGTCAAAGATCCTTTGGAAGAAATAAATGTTGGGACAGCCGAAGAACCACGACCTTTATTTATCAGTGCTCTGTTGCCCCAACCTATGAAAACTGAACTGTGTAATTTATTAAATGAATTCAAAGATTGTTTTGCTTGGAGCTATCACGAGATGTCTGGTTTAGATCGAACGCTCGTCGAACATGAGTAATGCATCAAGCCCGGATGCAAACCGTTTCGTCAGCCGCTTCGACAATTCTCGACCGAAGTGCAGCTTGGCATAAAAGACGAGATTATTCGACTCTTGAATGCCGGGTTCATTCGGACAGCTAGATACGTCGAATGGTTGGCAAATATAGTTCCCGTTCTTAAGAAAAATAGAGCACTGCGAATTTGTATCGATTTTCAGAATTTGAATCTGGCAACCCCCAAATATGACTATACTATGCCAATTTCGGACCTCTTAATTGACGCAGCGGCAAGCCATGTGATTTTTTTCTTCATGGACGGACATGTTGGCTATAACCAAAATTTCATTGCCGAGGCCGATGTTCACAAGACTGCTTTTTGATGCCCGGGGGCACTCGGCACATACGAATGGGTCGTTATGCAGTTTGGCCTAAAGAATGCTGGTGCAACATACCAACGAGCAATGAATGCTATCTTTCATGATCTCATCGGGACAACAGTCAAAGTATACATTGACGACGTTGTGGTCAAGTCAAAACATCGGTAGACACACTTAGAGGATCTTCGCCAAGCCTTCCTACGCATGCACCGACATAACCTCAAGATGAACCCGGCAAAATGTGATGTCGGCGTATCGGCCGAAAATTTATTAGGGTTCTTGGTCCATCACTGGGGCATTGAGATTGACGATAACAAGGCTCGAGCAATCATTAATGCGCCACCCCTAACGACCAAAAAGCAGTTACAGTCGTTGCTCGGCACGATCAATTTCCTCTGCCGGTTTATTGCCAATTCGGCAGAAAAAATGCGCGCTTTTTCCACCTTGCTAAAACTCAAGGACTCGGACAAGTTTGAATGGCGCACTGAGCACCACGAGGCCTTCACACAGATCAAGGTGGCTCTTTCCACCCCACCTGTTCTCGTTCCGCCCCGAAGAGTCCATTGGTTGTCTTTTAGCACGGGATAATGATGCTGGACGTGAGCAGGCTATCTTTTACCTTAGTCGCAACCTCAATGCTCCTGAGATCAATTATACGACTGCCGAAAAGCTCTGTTTAGCGTCGTTCTTTGCTGCTTCAAAACTCAGGCACTACATGCTCCCATCCGTTACTTAAGTTATCGCCCAAACCGACGTCATCCGTTACATGCTCACTCGGCCGATCGTTAAAGGACGAATCGGGAAATAGACGATGGCATTATCTGAGTTCAATTTACAATATGTGCCCCAAAAGGCTGTCAAGGGCCAAGCCCTGGCTGATTTCTTGGCCCAACATCCATCCCCATACGACTTTGGGGGCAATGATCTCGCAATCGGCATGATGGAAGCCCGGGACAATTTTTGGACAATGTACTTTGATGGTTTAAGTACTTCTGTTTCGACCGGGGTAGGAATAGTCATTCAGTCTCCCGAGCACCAGCGATGGTATTTCTCTCTCAAACTAGACTTTGACTGTACCAATAACCAGGCCAAATATAAAGCCCTTGTCATTGGCCTTAGTATCCTTTAGGACTTGCGAGCACATCGCGTCCTGGTTCTCGGCGACTCCGAACTTGTGATTAACCAGCTCAATGGTACTTTTCGTTGCATGAGTTGCACTCTAGCTTCCTATCACATGGTCGCCAGTTATTTGGCTGAGTCTTTCGATGGCATCACATTTATGCACATATCACGAGTCCATAATACTGATGCCGACAAGTTGGCCCAAAGTGCCTTCGGTGCGTAACTCATGGGGGCAAAATTGGTCGAGTAATACCAATCGTATAACGGTCGTACCCGGCCTTGGTTAACCAACAAGTTATTGATCAAGATCATGTGATCCGAACACGGTTCATGTCTTTGCCATCATTGCTAGAACGAGAAGATCCCGTCGAAGTCTGCGCGGTTAAAGCATTACCAGATGATTGGAGAGGAGCGCTCATGCAGTACCTTGATAATCCCAATAGAAAACACTAGTGCAGGACAAAGGTTCATGCCACGAACTATGTGTCATACCAAAACGTGCTATATAGAAAAAGCGAGGATGGTTTGTTGTTGTTATGTCTCGGCCCCAAGGAGGCTGCACAAGCAATGGCCGAGGTCCATAAGGGAATATCTGGAACTCATCAATCCAGCCGAAAGATGCGATGGATGTTTCGTCGACATGGCTATTTTTGGCTGAATATCTTGAAAGACTGCATTGAGTATGCACGAGGATGCGTACAGTGCTAGATTCATGGCCCTATACAAAGGGCTCTGGCGGAATCATTACATTCGGTCACCAAACCATAGCCATTCAGAGGTTGGGCTATGGACATCATTGGCAAAATTACACCATCGTCTGGCTCGACAAAACACGCTTAGATACTAGTAGCAACGGATTACTTCACCAAATGGGTCGAAGCGAAATCATACGCCGAACTGACATCCAAGGAATTGTGTGACTTCGTCGAGGAAAATATCGTGACCCGATTCGGTGTGCCAGAAACGATCATAACGGATAACAGCACAATCTTCATATTCGGCCGATTTAGGGAGTACACGACGAATCTCAAAATCCGGCTCAAGCAGTCTACGCCGTATTACCCACAAGCGAATGGGCAAGCCGAAGCGAGTAATAAAGTTTTGATTGGCATCCTTGAAAAAATGGTGAGAGAACGACCGGGTATGTGGCATGTAAAGTTGAATGAAGCGTTGTGGGCCTACCGAATGTCACCACGATCAGCCACTGGGACCACTCCATACGCGTTGACCTATGGATATGATGCCATGTTACCAGTCGAGTTAAGTGTAAATTTGCTGAGAATGATAGAGCACAGTAGTTTGTTCGGTGATGAGTACAGTCAAGCCATGAGACAGGAGTTGGAAGATTTGGAAGGAGCTCGCCTTGACGCTTACAACTTATTGGTGGCGCAAAAGAAGATTGTCAAACGAGCATACAATCAGTGAGTTAAACAAAAGACGTTCGACGAAGGAGAATTGGTTTGGCAGACAGTTCTGCCAGTTGGAATAAAAGACCCTAGGCTCGGCAAGTGGTCGCCGAATTGGGAAGGGTCGTTTGTTGTTCATAAAGTCCTCGGCAAGGGAGCATATCATTTGAAGGATCGCACTGGTTTAGTCCACAAATTACCGATTAATGGAAAGTTCTTAAAGAAATATTATCCGACGAACTAGGAGATGCAGGAATAAGTATTTCATTCACGATAAAATAGGTTACAGATTACAGTCTTAAGGGGATGAAGGAAGATAAGCCTCAAAGGCCGCTTTCAGTTCCAGCCATCTCACTTCCCCCAGCGTGACTTCAGTCTGGCGCATCCTTCTCTCCGACTTCATTAGCGCGATCCACCTCGCGCCGGCTGCAAGTTCTGTTACTTTGGCTTTATTCGCCTCAAAAGTCGCTTCAAGAGCTGAGACGACATCCCACCTTCGGCATTAAAGCACTGCAATCTGGTCGTTAAGGGCCACCAGTTCTAGTTTCTTCTCCTTTATTATTTCAAGATCCGGTTGGGTGGCCTCCTGAGCAGCCTCAACAGCCTTCAGTACATCGTCAGATCGAAGGGTTCTCTCAAAATCAAGAAAAAATCTCGAGTCCTCTCCAGAATTGAAGACAACTGGGTAATGGTTGTATTATACAGCTGGCCTTCAGAGGCGAGGGCATTCAAGCATTCCCTGATAGAGTCAAGGTCGTTGCGCTGTAGGACTTCCGAAGCCGAAAGGGAAAGGAGGTCTTGCAGCCGGGTAAAGGTGGAATTCTCAGCAGATGTAGCGGCAGGCCTGGTCGAAGAGGCGGAAGAGCCGGCCCTGCCCGAAACAGTATAAAACAGAGCATCTAGCTGGGCCTGCCAAGTGGGCTAAACACAAGAACATAAGTAAAACATAATCCAAGCTAAAGGGTCGAGAACCTAAGGAAAAAAAGATTGGAGAGAATTTGCGATGGTCGGGGTGGCTTCATGAGTAGGGATAGCAAAACCCGCGCCCTGTGGAGGGACTATCGACACCGCCGGTGCTTCGGGCTTGGCAACGGCCTTCTTCCCTTTGTCAGCCACAGGAGGATCGGTCAGAAGGTTTTCGGTCGTTGGAGATTGACTTGGGGAAGAAGGACGAGGACGACCCGTAAGCGGAGTCTCACCGTCGTCCTAAGAAGAAGGTCGTTTAGTACTAGGATCAAAATGTCAAATGAAAGACAGTAGTAGATATTCAAACCTCTTCGTCTTCCAAGACGATCGACGATTACTTTGGATGCTTGAGGGGCGACTTGGCCACCAAGGGGGTCACCTCCAAGATGGGGGCGGCAGAAGTTCCTTGGACTGCAGGGGACTCGACTTGCCGAGCAGTCCCTGGTACAGCCTGGGGGCCAAGACAAGCCACAGACGATGGTCGGGCAGTACCAATCCTGATACCCAAGGAAGCTGGGGCCGACCGTTTCACCGCCTGGCCGGAGGAGACGAGAGTCTCCTGGTCTCGTTTTGTCGCCAGATTCTTGGGACGCTTTGAAGAACGAGGAAACTCACCGGCTACCTCGACCTCTTGGTGCAGCCGTTTGCTCGACTGGTTGGCTACAACGGCCGCTGCCGTTTTAGGGAGGGAGATGGTTTTCTTTTTCTTAGCCACAACCGTCGCGCAACGTCTGCCGGCTGGGGCACACGACCGCCTAGAAAGAGACGAATGAAATAAAGTTAGATAGCCCTAGACAAAACTAAGTTATAAAAAAAAGGGCTTGAGACATGTACCTTGAGTCGCGTCTTTTGTGACGGTGGCGGCCTTCTTGGGTCTGTCACCAAAGAGTTTGGTGACCACGTCTTTGACCGACGCGCCGAAGAAGTCTTTCGTATAAGTCTCCCACCAGTCACCGAAGGTGTCGGTGCAAAGGGCCTCAGGAACGTTCGACTGAAGACGAAATTTCTTGCACCGCTCTTGAAAGTCCGTCTCGGCAGATTTAAAATCCTTTTCGAGAAAGCCAGAGAGACGTCCTTGGCTGAGAAGAGAGCGGGAAGAAAGAAGAGGCACTGAGGCACCCTGGACATAGCCGAGCTTCCGGGCGGTGAAGTGGGGGTGGTAGACCTCCCAACTTTCTCGGAGAGCGTCGCAGCCGAGGGGAAGATCGCGTGATAACACAAACGACCCCCAGTGTCGGCGAAGACTGAGATCTACCTCTGCATCCCATGCCGTGGATGGGAGTTGGATTGAGTCGGGGTAGTCTCGACGACGGCAAATTAGGAATTCGTCGTTGGATAGAACGCTAAGGCCGAAGAAGAATTTAAAAATGTCTTCGGCCAGGTGAGGTGGTGCTGGTCAAGAAGCCAACTGAGGACCAAGCGCTTCGGTACGTTAGAAGGAAGGCATGTCAGGCCGAAGCGTGGTGAAGTAGACCTGCAGCCAGAGTTGGAAAAGCCAGAGAGGCCCACTCTGCTGGGGGTCGATCTTGGTGGCGGTCGTCTCGGCCATACAGCGGAAGAGATTGGCGAGTATGGCCGGGCTAAGGGCCAGGGCATGACCACTCGCGGGCTTCAGCCACTGGCATGTTCTCGACCAAGCATTTGTTTGATTTGGTACAACAAATTCATTTGTTATACCAATAGAAAATGAAGACCTCATGTTCTCCATTCCTAACCACGTCTTGCCCTCGACCGGCGAAATGGTAGTAGAGGGTATTGTAGTTGAAGAAGTTCTTGAACCGTTTCTGAACTTCTTCCTTAGAGGTGTCTTTCTCCTCCTCCTTCAAGGATTCAATCTCTCGAAGTTTAAACCAGGCCTTCAGATCCAGCCTCTTTAGATGCCCGGCGAAGACAACATCGATTGGGGTGCCAAAAAGGGGTCCCCAGAATGGCCGTAATGTCAAGGACGGTAGGGCCGGCCGGGCCGAAGGGAAGAACCATAGTATTGGTGGCCGAGCACCAAAGGCTGAGAGCCGCCATCAGCAGCTCTTTGTCCATGGTAATTTCCACGGCGGAGAACCAAATGACGTCATAAATACCGAGATCCTTCCACTGGTCGCCAAAGAGCTCCGACATACGTTTCACCCAGGTCGCTGAAGTCGAAGGCCAGGAACCTTGAGGTTTGGTCGAGTCCCATTTGGACCAGTCAATCCCGCGCAGCAAGGGGGCAAGGCAGTAATCCCTGCACAAGCCGGTGATGGATGAAGGGACGGTCTCCCTAAAGAGTGGCCCAAGAATTTGATAGGTGACACTCATGTCGCTTTCAAAGCGCATGGATTTGACAGAAAATTTATCAAGGATGCTCTTGCACTTCTCACATTCATCGGCGAACTTGGAAATGAAGGAGGCCATTGAAAGGGTTTTGAGCTTTCTGGGCAAGAAAGTTTGAAAGGATTCTGGGATTCGTTCTGAGAGTATGAAGGTGTTGGAGAGCAAAGGCATGAGAAGATTGAGAATTTTGGAAGCGTAAAAGTGTAAGTGGGGAATAATTTGAGAACTTATAGGCGTTTTGGTGGGAAGATGGGACGTTTGATTTTCAAATTTTGGATAAAATCAATCAGGAAAAGCGCCAATTATTTCAAATATTTGAGGGAATCTAGGTGAAAAGACCGAACGTCTCACAGAGTTAAAACGCACGATTGTGTGTGGCGGCGAGCAATAATGGAAAAATGGTTCAGTAGCCGCGTGTTTCAAGAAACATCATTAGGGTTGCTAAGAGCGTTAGGGGGTCGCCGTGTGGCAAGCATTTAATAAAATTGAGGACCATCAATAGTGCCTGTAGTCAACGGCTTTGAGGCGAGGGTTGGTTCCGCTCCTTAAAGGCCGCTGACCTCAGAAGCGAGGGGGCAATGTTTGGGCCCAAAATGACAGTTTGGGCCATGCGTGAAGTATTTCTCGGCCCAGAAGGAGATGATGTGGGATAGTCAATTTGTGGGCCGATTGAATTAAGTCGGCCAAGTTATAGCAGGAAAATGATTTGTCTAAATATAGATAAGGGAGGCAAAATCCATCCGTGAAGACGAATAGAGTCCCGGTACGATAAGGAGTCTCAGTGAGAGTCCTAGCGGAAAAAGGAGTGGCCGAGGTAAAGTCCGATTGGGGTAAGGAGTCCCAATCCGAGTAGAGTTATGATTTGATCAGAAGGGGATTCGGCCCCTATAAATACAGAAGCAGTGGCAGCATGGAAAGGATCTCCAACTCAACACACAAATCTGCCCCTGCACAATTTCTCGCTCTACGCGAAACCTTTCAACACCCTTGAGATTTTTATTTTCTTTTTCGCCTTCACAAACAGCACTGTGAAGGCAACCGATAAACATCTTCAGTTTGGATAAACAACACTGTTGCCGTAGAACCAGCCGTCCGTGAAGCACCTTCAGTTTGGATAAACAGCACTGCGACAGGGTCGATTGGTTATCTATCCAAGTCTCGGCCGACGAGAGTTTTCGAATCCCCGTCGACAGAGGTCATCTCACCAGCCATCTCGGCGAAGTGAGGTGTTACTGATACTTAGGCTCGACGCCGAGTTATTTTATGATCGCATATTCACAAGTGGGTTTCAAAGTTCACCACGTTCATTGTCAAGACCTTCATCCGCTTTGAGTATTTGTGTCCCTATACTCTAGTATCGATTTGGCGTGGTTTTACCTTCACCAATACGGTGACTGTTGCCGAATCGGACGACGACGCGCCGTGAACTTTGTAATTGGTAGCCTTGTCTTCAAGCTTGAGGACCCAGAGGCCGAGACGTGTTCCTTTCTCGGCCGCAGTTGCAAGACACAGAAGTCAGCCGCGCGCATCCGCACAACATCAAGACATTTTTACTAATCGGTCGAGCTCGGCCGACGAGTTAGCACGCCCCGCACACATTTGAAGGACATAGTTAGTTTACTAGTTACTCGACCTGCGCGCCACGTAGGCTAAGTGATTTTTGTAGTCAACAACTTTTTTATTAAATCGTCTAAAATCATAAATTGAAAAATAGTTTTGAGTTTCAATTCTAAAATCACAAATGAAAACGGTCATCTAGTATAATGTAAAATATCAAATACGTCATCCGTAAAAATTGAAAATAATATTTCCTCATAAGACCATCTCCAACCCTTGGGCTAAAAGCCAAATTTTTTAACCTGAAAAATTTAGCTTTTAGCCTAGAAACAGGTTTTTTGCTCCAACCCTTTCTAGCCTAAAATTTTAGCCCGAAATTATTAAAAAATAAACTTAGGCTATTTTTTTCTTAAATTAAATTTAAAAAAATAAATAAATATGTAGACTATCGTAAATTAATTTTATGAACATTTTAATCAAAAAAAATTTAAATTTCGATAAATATTTTCATTCAGTTTGGTAGAGCCCACACAGATTTCTGGACTAAATTTTGGAGGGAATCTGGCCTTAATTTAACATTTAGCATTTAGCCCGAATTTTTCCCTTGGGTTGGAGTGAGTTTGGGGAGAAATTTTGGAGGGTAATTTGACTTTTAACCCAGGATTGGAAATGGCCTAACGCGCGCTTGTGGTCACGCGCCCCCACGCGCGCTTGTGGTCCACGCGCTGGGCTGAAAAAATATTAAAAAGGCTGGCTGACGTCGCGCTGACGTCAGCCCAGCTCATACCCACTCAGGCGCTAGGGCGGGCCAAAATCCACGGGCTGCTTGCTCGGGCCCTGCTCGGGCTCCATCCCTCCACCCCACTAGAGCTCCTCACTCGGGCTACAGGGCTGATTTGTCCACTGTCCATCGGGCTATTGCCCACATTGGACTTGCTCTAAGTGGAGCGAAATATTATAAAATGATTTGGACGAAAAAGTAGCAAAAATTTCACTTTTTAACGATGAAGCAAATATGTGAATCACGCGCCAAACAAGGGGCAAAGCCTGAGAGATAGTGGAAGCCTAGAGAAGAGTTCCCCACTGAGCTCAACGCCAACAATTTTTCCCCATTCCTACACCTTCACGTGACCCCACCTCCCACCTCCTCTCACTGTCACAGACTCCACTACTGGCCAAACACCCAGCTGCTTCACACTTTAAGCCCAACGAACCCAACAAAACCACCTCACTTCCTCCCTCCTCTTTCCATGACCCACCACCCACCATGATTCCCTTCCTCCTCCTCCTCCTCCTTCTCGCCACCGCCGTCCACCCCTCCGCTTCCCTTCCATTCCCACCGCCGCCTCCAAACCTCCTCCTCCCATCCTCCGACGCCGTCGCCCTCCTGTCCTTCAAATCCCAAGCCGACCTCAACAACAAGCTCCTCTACACCCTCAACGAGCGCTTCGACTACTGCCAATGGCAGGGCGTCAAGTGCGCCCAGGGCCGCGTCGTCCGCTTCGTCCTCCAGTCCTTTTCCCTCCGCGGCTCCTTCCCTCCCGACACTCTCTCCCGCCTCGACCAGCTCCGCGTCCTCAGCCTCCACAATAACTCCCTCTCCGGCCCCATCCCCGACCTCTCCCCTCTCCAGAACCTCAAGTCCCTCTTCCTCAACCGCAACTCCTTCTCCGGCTACTTCCCCCCCTCCATCCTCGCCCTCCACCGCCTCACCGTCCTCGATCTCTCCTTCAACGACTTCTCCGGTCCCATTCCTGACAAGCTCTCTGGCCTGGACCGGCTCACCTCGCTCCAGCTCCAGTCCAACCGCTTCAACGGCCACCTCCCGGGTCTGAACCAGTCCTTCCTTTTAATCTTCAACGTCTCCTTTAACAACCTGACCGGCCCGGTTCCCCCTTCCCTGTCCCGGTTCGACGCGTCGTCGTTTCAGCTCAACCCGGGGCTCTGCGGCGAGATTGTGAACCGGGCGTGCAGCTCGCGCGCCCCATTCTTCGAATCTCGCAATGCCAGTTCAACCTCTCCGGCGTCGGAACCGCTGGGGGAGAGCACAGCACAGTCTCAGGGAGTTGTTCTGTCTCCGCCTTCCCCGAAAAACCACAAGAAAACCGGCGTCATCCTCGGCGTCGCAATCGGGGTTTCGCTCCTCGTCGCCGCCGTCTTATGCCTCTTTGCGGTGGCTCGAAACCATAACAAAACCATCACTTACACAGACACAAAACCGTCGCCAATTACCTCACCAGCCAATCGCATTCACTCTAATCCAAACAATTTCAGAACCATCGAAGCACAGATCCCAGAACAGAGGGAGGTGGTGCAGTTTTCCGACAAGGTAAAGACGGTTGAACAAGCAGCTCCTCCGAGAGCAATTCCGAGGAGCGGGAACTTGATTTTTTGCTACGGGGAGGCTCAGCTATACAGTCTGGAGCAGCTGATGAGAGCCTCGGCTGAGTTGCTCGGGAGGGGTAGCATTGGGACTACGTACAAGGCGGTGCTGGACAACCAGCTGATTGTGACGGTGAAGAGATTGGACGCCGGCAAGACGGCGATTACAAGCGGAGAAGTGTTTGAGGAGCATATGGGCGGGGTGGGCGGGTTGCGGCATCCGTATCTGGTTCCGGTGAGGGCGTATTTTCAGGCAAAGGGAGAGCGGCTGGTGATCTATGATTACCAACCCAACGGCAGTCTATTCAATCTCATTCACGGTGAGTGCGGTAAAAAAAAAACGCTTGAAACTATTGCATGCTTATGTTATGTTAAATTGTCCGTGTCGCATTTTTACCATTAGCACGAAACGTCACTCTAAAGTCTCTACTAATGGTACAAGAAAACATTGTGGCATTTACATTAAAGGACACATTTTTCAAACAAATATGGGTTTGGGTTTAGGGGACCTGGTGTTGGGTTGTGCGTGACATGACTGGGTTATGCTTTTCAGTCAAATTTAGGTGCGATCACGTATGTTTTAATACCGACAATCACGGGTTGGCCCCCTTTGTACCATGATCAATTATTTCGTGGTAAAATAATTGAAACACTTGTTTGTATCTAGTTGGATATTATTTCGTCCGTCGGCTACAAAAGAGCTGTCAATTTAGACGTTTTAGTTTTAATATTTTAGTTTGAAATTTGCACATTCAAGAATAGTGGAGCTTATCTAGAAAGCGATTTGCGAGTGATTGCACGTATGCAAAATTTAATTTAGTAGGGAGTTTCCTAGTAACCAAAAGGAAGTGGTTTTCGCACTCGGCTTTCTTTCCCTACTTGTGTACTTCTCCATTTGTTACCAGCCTTCCGAATCTGGATTGAATAAACGAAATGAGAATGGAGACGAAAACAGTGGAAAAAGTGCATAAGAAGAAACCAAGAGCGTGAAAATCACTAACCTATCAAAGGGGAGTGATTGAGGGTTTAAGGTGTAGGGTTTATAAACATTAGATCTTGTGTTTTTAGCGAGTCGTTCATAAATTGTTGCTAACAATTTGCAATTATGCGTGAATAAATAGGTTCGAAATCATCTAGAGCAAGACCTCTGCATTGGACATCATGCTTGAAGATAGCTGAAGATGTAGCTCAAGGCATTGCTTACATTCACCAATCATCGTCCCTAATCCATGGCAATCTCAAGTCCTCCAATGTTCTCCTCGGAGGCGACTTCGAGGCCTGTCTCACGGACTACGGCCTTGCCTTCTTTGCGGACGCTTCTGCAAATGAAGATCCTGATTCTGCAGGCTATAAAGCCCCCGAGATTCGCAAGTCCAGTAGGCGAGCCACGTCCAAATCCGATGTCTATGCCTTTGGCATCTTATTGCTTGAGCTCTTGACGGGTAAACATCCGTCCCAACATCCGCTTCTCATGCCCACGGACGTGCCTGATTGGGTCAGAGTAATGAGGGATGACGATGTTGGGGATGACAATCAACTGGGAATGCTCACCGAGGTCGCTTGTATTTGTAGTTTGACGTCTCCGGAACAGAGGCCGGCAATGTGGCAAGTGTTGAAGATGATACAGGAGATTAAAGAGAGTGTGATGACTGACGATAACGCAGACGTTGGATTTTCGAAGCAGTAGAGTCTGGAGACTACAATTTTGGGTTCAAACAAGTAAATCAAGGGAGGAGGTTGAAACAATTCTAATCAAGGGGATGAGGTTGAAGAACGGATTTATAGGGCAAAGCTTGAGGAATTCTTGTAATTGCATTCACACGAGCGCAATCTGGTAATGGAAGATATATAATGATGATTTGAAGCATTCTTTCTTTCTTGTTTTGCCAGAGTTTTTGGTACAATGATGGCAAGGTGGTGATAAGTTTGGAATATTGTCACCTTGACAACCCGTTGCATGTAAATTTCTTTTGGAATTGTGTGGTTTTTGGTGCACGCATGGATGATATATATAACCATATATATATATATATTGATAATCATAAAAATAAAAAAAAGCAAGGATAAACTGAACACGTGAATTGATTATATCACCTATAGATATTGCAGTACCCCATAATAATTTCACACAAATGATGCTCAATTATGAAAATGTAACAATAAACAAGTTTGATTTACCAGCTTGGATGCTGACAACTTGCCAACTTCCAGCAAATAAAACAAAAGAAAGACAAATTGCCAACTGCTTTCTCATATCATCTCCTCTTCGCAACGGACTTCTGTGAATATATATATAGGAAGCTTTTAAGTGAAGGGATCTCCTTTATAAAAAAAAAAAAGGAACATTCTCTTAACCGTTAGATTTGGCTTTAATGAAATTTGTGGTTGATATTTTGTGGCTCGTGATTTAATTTCAACCACATAATTTCATTAAAACCAAATCTAATAGTCAAGAGGGTGTCCCCATTAAAAATAAAAAAAAGAATCCCTTCCCTTAAAGAGTGTGTGTGTGTGTATATATATATATCTCCTCTTTGCAACAGACTTCTGTGAATATATATATATATAGGATTCAAAACTTTTAACCAAATAATATTCACGATTTTTTTTCTATATTAAAAAAATACTTAAAATTTTATCTCAAATTCACTTTATTCGGACGGTTTTCCACGATTATTGGATTTAACAGGGTTGGATTGTTATCCCTAGGAAAAACTCACATGCAAATGAGATGGTAAGGTGGCAATATTTCATACCAACCACGTGATTCCATGTGAGCAAGTTAAAATACACGGTGACACATGATAAGTTTAAGATATTGTCACTTTGACATTCTGGTTACACTTAAAAGTTTTTTTCAAAAATTGTGTGGGGTTGGTGCACGCATAAGGATATTTTATTACCACATTTCAATTCCAATCTCTGATGGGTTCAAACTTTGTTAGCTTCATAATCTAACATTTAATTTAACAAATCTATCGTTTGAGAAAAAAAAAAAAAAAAATCCCTAAAATGAACAAAGTAGGTACAAACTCGTTAAACACTCCAACGAGAAATATGACATGTCAAAGCCAAATTCTCCCAAACTAGGATTGTACGATTGCAAAAACTCACCGGAGTTCGGGGGAGGTGATATATAAACGGAAAACACGGCAGCAGAAATTCAACTATTTTCTACTCATCTCTGTGTAACTAAAGAAACGATGTAACAATGTACGAAGTACAAATCAGCATCAGACGTTAGCATCGTAAAACCACCTATTTCTTGCACGAACATATCTTCTTTCACCACATAAACAGCAGTCCAATTTTCGCCATCTAATGCAAGTTTCCTGAGACTGCTGGCATGACAAAGTTGTTTGTGATGCAACCATGTTTCGGCCAAAAGACTGTCAAACCTGCGATTCTCGTCCTGCCAATTTACAACACATCTGCATCCTGCGTGCAGGCAACAAAAACATAAGTGTATATTTGATGCATGAATATATCGCGCTTCTCTTTTATATCAAGGTTGGCGGTTGCCTGCATTGAAAACAACAGGAGAATGATTACCTGCAGTTACAGTTGTTTTCGCCAAGCCATATGTTGAATCGTATATGGCAGTCAAGATGTGTACACAACATAAAACGAAGCTGATATTCACATCATATCTATCTGGGTTTGTGGGCGAGGCCTCGGCCGAATTATTGTCTCATCGCTATGCTTGATCCATTCTGAGAGTCTCCAAGGCTTCTGCCACTTCCATTTAAACTGTAGTAGCCACTGATGATGACTTCTCTTCCACCTCCAAAGCTTACCGCCATGCCCCACCGTTGCTAGTTTCTTCATAGAGAATTGTCCCATTGGTACCATCTGCACCCAGAGTGATGACTATTTTCTTAGTCAAGGAGGAGAATTAAGACACTGAAAACAGCATAAAAGAACAATAATTACCTTTCGTGTCTCGTCCAGAAATGCCGACTCCTGAACCAACCCATTAACTATTCCAGGTGTGAACTTGAGCTGCTTGGGTGCTGGGAGTGACTTTGGACACAAAGGACCACTAATATCATCCACTAAGTGCTTTAATGGAGTGCGTGAATTCGCCTGTTGATTCCCATTTAAGTAGTAGTGAGAACAATGAAGAATAATATGGATTTTATAAATAAATAAAAAATCCCATTTAAATCTTGGCAGATCTGCATGTTGGTTTATGTAAACTACAGTTTCATAATTGATTATCCAGTCGAAGGATAAGAACAAGTAAAAATAAGAAATTTTGAGAGCCGCGAGAAGTTTAGCCAGCAGTCTCACCCACGCTGGTGTACTCCACGCAACAGCAACAGCTTCTTCCGTCACTTTTTGTTCCTTCACCAGCTCCATTCTCTGAACCTCACTTCTACGAAGTAGAGTGACAAGCTCATTCAGCTGGTCTTGCATGTCCTTAATTTCCATGTTCTTCTCCCACAACTGGCACCTGTTGACACAGATACAAATATTAAACTTTCTTTTAATTACAATTCCTGAACATTCTTCATTATTTTTCTTTGACGTTGCGAAGAGGTAATATTTGCTCGACCAAAATTACACTTGAAAATGAAAAAGAACTGACACTATCAATCAGAGTCATCAATCAAAACTGTGGAACTTAAAAGAAGACGCAAGTAAAAGGTTTCGCCAATCATTTTTCACCCATCACCAGAGCATAAGTTAAAGGGAAAGTTGAATTCATGAAATGCATATCCCTAATTTGAACAGAGTAATCCTCACCAATGCAAGATAGCTTCAACAGTTAATTCATCAGATTCAATGTAATTGCACAATCACCTTGCTTCTGCAGCACCATTAAATATATGTTGAAGCAAGTTCTTAGCGTCGCCCATTGTACGCAACTGATTCCAACGTCCACGACCGCTTAAGCTCTGCTCCCTTTCTTCAGCCTCTGACAGCTGTGAAGCCATCACCACGAGAGCATTTGAAGACATGCTCAGCATGTTCTCAAGTGAAGCTATTCTTGCCATTCTTGCATCCAGTGACATGGACAGCACTCTGATTGGTTGGGAAAATGAATGTCAAATGGAGATTGCATCATACTTAAAAAGAAGACTATTGTATTGCATATCAATAATGCATGTGTATGCATACATGCAAGTTTTAGTAGACATACCTGGAATGTCCGCTCTTTCTTCTTTGAGTACCAGAAAGCTGATCTGCTTGCTTGAATAAGGCCAACTCTTTTTCCAGTGCGGCTCGTCTAAAGTATAACTTCATTAATCCTAGTATAAGCAAATTCCTTGCAAAATAAATAAAGTAAACAAAAATACATACAATTTCTTTTGCTTCTCGTATTCCAAACGAACTTCATACACATGCACTATGACTTCCAGCTCATGATCAAGCCACCGTTGTAAAGATCTCTCATTGCCCTGGAGATGCAATTCGTATTGAAATGGTTTCGATGTAAACTTATAGCAGAGATGATATTAAGGTCATTAATTTCAAGCATAACGGTCTACTCGAGTAATACAATCCAACCAGCCATCCTAAATATTGAACCATTATAAGAAGTGAAGTAGAGAATCTTTACCTGGCTAGCTGGTGTATGTCCATTGGGGTTAACTGAAGATGAAAACACTAATTAGGATATGAGATTATCTGAGTTATTGGGGTCAACTGATCGCTACGTTCAAACAAAAAAAAAAAAAACTTACCTGAGTTGTCTCGTACAGAAGATTTGCGAGTTTCCAATAATTCCTTAAGCCGCTTGGTAGAAGTTGCTGCCTCTTCTGTCTTTCTTTGAAGAACCTGCAAGAATGCTAAAAATGATTGGCTACATTCGATATGGATTTAATATCAACCTGAAAGAGTTCAATTGCCAGTATGTGTCAAATACAAATATATACCATTTTCTGGCGCTGATTCAGAACTTCAAGTTTATGCCGTTCATACTCATTTTTCCTTCCCTCCTTCTTTAACTGCTTGAGATAAAATCACAATTAAACAACCAACTCTAAATAGTAATAATAATTATATAGTAGAAAGAATGACAAAAAAAGCAATTCCATGCACAGCTGAAATAAAATGGAATTTACAAAGATACCCCAAATGATTACGAGGACTACATACAGCACACAATTCCCAAAGTTTGAGAGCACTTTGAAACAATTTATAAAGGTGTAATAGGATACAAAATGATAGGTGAAGTCCATTGGAGACCAAACCGTCCAAGACACAACAGATTTATAAAGTTTCGGATTATTGATAACTCTTCATGTTCTTTTTCAGGAATCCACCACACTTCAATTTCGAGGCGCATTAGAGATGGAACATATTGCATATTTTAATGGGAGGTAAAGCACCTGTAGCAATTCCTTCTCGCGAGAGGCCTTCCATTGTCGAAATTGTTCTGCCTCTTGCTTTATTTTATGCTGCAACTGAACCTGCATATGATGAACAACTGGTTAACAAAGATCCAAAATGCATAAGATATTATACAATTCATAGTTCTGCTTATGGAACTGCCTGATGTATGAAAAATAGAACCAACCTTCTGAGATTTGATATATTGAATTTCACCTTGCAGCCGCTTTGCTGCTTCATCACTTTTTTGTTTCTCCTTTAAAAGTTGGACCTGGTTTTCTTGTTTTTTCTTCAGATCTAATATCTGTAGTTCACAATGAATACATTCACTTATCAACACAAATACAGGCAAACTGAACGGCGTTTTAAATATTTCACAGCATCACCTGTGTTTCGAGAGATTTTAATTTTTGTGCATGCACATCTTGCATTTTTTTCCCTTGTCCATCCGAGTTAGAAGAAAGGCTCTCAACTTCAGCCAATAAGCCGTCCCTCTCTTTCTGTAATTATTTCAACTATCAGATACAGAATAAGGCCATTTCAAAAAAATAAAAATTCACATATGTTTCATTTGACCTGCGCAATTCTTTTTTCTTCCTCAATTTCCATGATTTTCTTTCCAAAGTGCTGCTTCAGAACTGCAATGTCAATCCCTCCAAAAAGTCTCATCTCAGACTGCAAAAAGGTGGAAGCTATGATTATGGGGCAGTAACTAGAAGTAAAGTTACTGTTCAATAAAAAATCGATCATTGTCAGCAGATGAAACATGCCAGAAACATTAATGAAGGTTGATTGGAACACTGACTGCCAGCTCCACTATAAGAACAATGCCATACAAAAAAAATATATCAGATTAAAGAATGCAGCCCAAGAGTTCCCCTTTTCTTTTTTGATAAGAACTCCTGAGCAATATATTCGTAGTTCTTTTTCTGATATACGGAATATTAGAAAGATAACAATCACAGAAAAGTAGGATTATCTTCAGTTTGTAGATCATCAAACAAATAGGAACATAAATATGCTATAACGAATAATGAAAATACCATAAACAAAAATTTATCTGATCATAAACCAAATATAGAATATGTTCAATCATCCAAGCAGTTATGAATGGCATGAATGGTTGAGATGCATTGAGATGCACTTGACCATTGTCTATTTCAACTCTCCATGTCTGATAAACATACAAAGATAACATATATATCTGCGTATATATTATTTGGAATATGAGTACTTTTATTCAAGTTAAATCCCACGGCTAGTTTACATATGAAACTATAAATGAAAGTAAACCTCTTTTTGCTCCAAGCACTTGTTTAACTCATTTAATTCTGTGTCCATTGTATTTTGCAAAAGTTGATGCTCCAACTCTTTTTTTACTTCATCGATTTCCTCACAATCTTCACCTGGAAATTTTGGAATTATGCCCAAAATGTCAAGGACCAAACTTGCGAGTCAAAATGAGAGTTGTGCATCAGAATAAGCATTTCATAAATTCAGCCCAACCAAAGTGACCAGTTAGCATCATTACTCTAAATTCTTACTGAAGAGAGAGAGAAAAAAACTATATCATTTCTTCCAAAAAGGTCAAAAAACATGAAACAAATGAGTGGTTCACCTAACGTAATTTCCCCAATTTGATAATCAGATGAACCCATACTCTGGAAGCCCCTCTTAAGTCCATCAACTTTTGTCAAACAAACACGGTCCTGAGAAATGGAACACTATCAAAATGAAGATCACAAGCAATTAAATTGTAAACTGTTATAAAAAGATTCATTGACATACTGGGCTCTCTGTTTCACCCTGTTGCACAACAGTGCATCTGCTGCGATATCCATGAAGTTCTCTACAAAGATTGTCATTGGTAACCTCAAGCCAGGCAATCCTTTCCTTAAGAACCTATGCAACCAATTTCAATGTGCGTCCATAAGAAGATGCATAGACAACTAATTTAAATCAATGAAATCTATTTTAAGCAAAATACCAGCACTTCATCTGATGGAGCTCCACCCCGAGCACATAGCTCTGCCTGTAATAATTTTAGCTGCTCTTGCATCTTTTGCATCTCATTGGATATGACATCTCTATTAACCTGTACCCCAAAACGAAAACATTTCAAGTTGGTCGAAATTCATGGAATATCAAACCAGATATTGACGGTACTCATTAATTAAAACATTTCGTGAAGGGAATTATGGAAAACCATAAGAGAGTCATCTGAAAAACTTACAATGGGTTTGTTCTGAATGTTGCGAGCACGATTTGCATATTTCAGAGTGTTAAGACTTTCTTCGGCATTGATATCAGCAGGACTGATGCAAGCTGCAAAGAACAGAAAATTACCAAGTAAGAAGCATTAAAGGCAACTTCAATCAAAGAGGAATTCAATTCCAGACTAAGAAAATCTTGTTCGATAGTAAACAACTGGAAAAATCTAATGTCTTCAAACAAACAAACAAAAAAAATCCTAATTGGGCATTTGGAACAGCGGGGAATAATGGAGGATAAAAGTAGTCAGTTCAAGAAATAGTTGAGCGAGGGAAGGATGAATAAATGTCACTTAAGTATAATGGCATTCAACCAAAGCACGAATCATTGTGACAAGCTCATAATGTTACCTATCATAACTGTTTTGCTGTTTCCACCAAGTGAATCCTGCGAAAATGCACAAGTGAACCATATCAGACGGCAACACATAAACCAAGCAAAGACAGAAACATCATCCTCTAATGAAATTATGAATCTATGATTTGAACATTGAAACATTGAAAAGTGTGGAAATGCACATGTTTGATAACATTAAAACATTTCATGCTGGCATCAGCATCTACATTTTAATAGTAATGTTACCATTGTACATGATATCCCAGACAGAGCAGGCAGATTAATCATGTTTATCTTACCTGCAAGAGTCGAGTGAGTTTACTGTCTCGGTAAGGGACGTGCACCCCCTCTTTCCGCTTTTTCTCATCCCCCAATGCACTGATGACATTACCCAGTGCAAGAAGTCCCTTGTTAATATGTATACCTATTCATAAGTTAATGTTTACAGGTCTCAGCAGTTGATGATTGAAAGGTACAGTACGATTGCATTCATAAACAGTTTTACTGACCTTCTTTTAGACGGAGTCCACCGGAACCTGTCCTCTTAGCTCGCTCTGATCCAGCAAGATCTACCAAATGAAGCTTTGCGCAAAAATACTCTTCACCCATATCCTCATCTGGAGTGTCATTCCCGGGAAAAGCTGAACGGATTTTTCGCATCTGTTCTAATGTTATTGTAAAGATGGCATGCGATCGACTAGTAGCACCATACAAATGGGAACAATACATCATTAAATTATGAGCAATCACTTAAACCCTAGGTGTAACAAGATTTTCGAGCACTTGGATTAATTACTACACTACACATTTTTGCAAATGAAACAATTAGATAGAAAAAAATGAAGCAATAATCAATAATGGTACATATATACATTCAACAAGACTATTCTGTCAAGCAATAATCAATATGCTACGTATATATATTCCCAGGCTGATATCTAGAAAGGAAGTTCTCATTTTCTTGTACAAATCTTGATCTTTCACAATACTAAAAGTCTTCAAGGTGGTACTAAAAGTTCAAAAGTAATACTGCATTCTATATGAAATTGTAAAATAAATTTTCAATAAAATCAGCATTAATGATACTTAACAATTCACCATCTTCGACCACTATGATAAATAGAACTTAACCAGTACTTCGCAATGTCGATTTAGGAAATATGGATGCCAGAATCCTCAAAAAAAAAAAAATATATATATATATATATATATACATGAAAAAGCTAACCATTTCAGTAATAAAAAGAAAATCTGCATCGCAGAGGGGAGAAATTTGAAATTCAAGGTTTACCTAGATTGGCTGTTCATATTTGTACTCCCCGTTGCTCTGTTTAATGATCCTTGATCCAGGCAAGTGGCCATTTCTTGTAATGAACTAACAGCAACTTCAGTTAATCCTGCTAAGGTTATGGCTCCATTTGATGTTTCACGAATTTGTATGGGATGCCTTCCAGGAGCATTAACTTTTGCAGCATGTCCATTTGTAGATACAGAATCCAACAAGTCCCTCACTTCTTCCTTCAGAATCTGCAAATTTAAACCCTATATTAATCCTCGTAGTATGGAAATAAAAATTGGCAAGATATTGGTCTATGAAAACAACATAGATAGCTTGCCATTATAGAAAAACTTGCCAATACTCTCACTGTTGCGAGTTTGATAGGACCACTCTCCAAACAACGAAAAGTTTCTGGAAGCACATGACTGAGGGCCTTTTCTATGACAAAGTAGGAATATGAACAACGCAAGGAATATACCTCTATATAGGAAACTTGCACTTGGAATTCGGTCTGATGCTTCAATATTTCAATCTTGTTGAACAATGTAGTCATAACTTGAGGAATCAACCCTGTCTGGCAACCATCTCCAGAGCCAGTTCCCATGGTATACGTCTTTCCGGATCCTGTCTGCAGCATATGTGTAATTCAGCTGTTAAAATAACAGTACATGCGCAAGATCTTATTCAACCGCAAGGCCCATTTTTCACAGGATAGACATTACCTGACCGTAAGCAAGTACCGTAGCATTGTATCCTTGGAATAAACCATGAATAAGTGGAGAAATGCAGTCTTCAAACATGGCAGATGATGGAGCTCCACTGCTCCCATAGACATGATCAAATGTAAAAGGATGTGGGCCAATTTTTATCTGCACCATGGTCAACAAAGATCATACTTTCAGCAACTACAACAGGCAAACACAAAATAGTACCATAATATCGAAAAGCCACTAAATTCACACAAGTGTGCCAAATGGTTTCTGTTTTTCTTACCATGAGCATAACTTTTGCTGGGCTTTAACACAATGAGATACAAGGAACATTTTAAATCATACCTGTACCCCCTAACTACTCTATAGTCTATAGACTATATTTTCATGGTGATATTTCTTGAGTTTTATCTGTTGTGGGAACCTACGTTTTAAAGTAGGTCTCATGTCAAGTGGGCATGCAAAGAGTCTCGGGCCAACCCAACTGGCAAAAAAAGGACTTTGTCTGGTTTAAAGCTGGTTTACAATTGTCCTTTGTGTTAATTGTATGAAGGCAATTTGATAGTACCTTTGTTTTAATGGTATGAAGGCAATGAGATAAGTATGTGTGTGTGTGTGTGTGTGTGTGAGAGAGAGAGAGAGAGAGAGAGGAATGGGTTTGATTTTGCGTTGGTAATAATTCATGTCTGCTTGTTGAACCCTAATCAGAAGGTCATTAAATCAGCATTGACAAGAAGGAAACTTTTCAACTTCTATTGTTTTGCCTAACCGGAATCATAGGGAACGACGGCTCAATTAATAGACTAGACTATGATATAGCACTGGAAAAATGAGAATCTAGCACTCACTGTTTAAGATTCGTATGACACACTACCGCAATAAATTTCATGTACTGAAAAACCAAAATAATTAGTTCCAATGAACCAACCAGTAATTTCACAGAACCCTAATTACAAGTACAAGCAATGCTCATAACAGATGAAGGGGAATCAACCCCAAAACTCCAAAACTCCATTGATTAAACCGCGACGCAGTCTCGAAACACCACTAATTCATTTGATAATGCTCAAAAAACAAACTAAACTAAACCTCACATTAATCTTTAACTTAACAGACAAAACCCACTATCCAAATTTAGCAACACCAAAAATTCCAATCTCAAAAACACCCAGCTCCTCACTGGAAACAAAACTCAGAGTACCTGAGGCTTTCCGGGTGTAACAGCAACACACTCCTTGCAACCTTGAAGGCGCTCATCGCCGATAAGCGGTCTAATGTGCAGAGCCACCTTTACACTGCAATTCTCTGATGCTTCCATTGAATAAAATTGAAAGGGATAAAAAAAAAATTTAAAAAGAAAAAAAAAAAGATGCAAATAGATATGGGTTACTGAAGAAAGTGGTAATATTGTAACAAACTTGATCTCATTATCGGATTAGTTGGAGTTAGGATGAAGAAAATGATACAACAACAATTGGGTTTTCAACAAACAGATACATATATATATATATATATAGAGAGAGAGAGAGAGAGAGAGAGATAGGTGGTGGGTGGAGAATGGAGAGTTTGGGGGGAGGGCGGGAGCGGTTTGAAAAGAAGAACTGCAGAGGGGCTTTTGGTATCAAATCAAACCAGTGGGTCCTTTCTTCTTCACTGGCGGTGTTGGTGAAGTTGAAGACTTTTGTTGCTGCTTTAAGTTCCCAAATTGCCCTCCAGCGCCGCCGCCGCCTCCTCCTCGTCCTCCTCAGTGGCGGAGCCAAGATTCTGAATGAGGAGGGGCCTTTCACAAATATATAACATGTTGACATATGCAATTTGTGTAATCCTCACAAAACTGAAAAAAATTATCTTAGATTCAATACTAAGAAGAAAAAAATGTAAAAACCCAGACAACCAAGTAAGAGGTAGGTTGTGGAAGGCTAAAGAAAATACAAAGAAGTAGAAAAAGAAGGAAAATGGGGAGAGGTCTGCAAATAAAGAAGGTGGGTTGCTTTAGAAAATTATAGGGTGTATATTACTGTTAGGTGAGAGAATCGAACCAGAAGTGGGGTTGCTTTTTCCATTTAAAATTGCGAAGTGGGGTTGCTTTTTCCATTTAAAATTGCACATCTCTTTTAAAAACTTCCTTGCCAAACTTATCATTTCATTAAACAGCCGAAAAGATTTAAAATCTAACAACTTAACAACGTCGTTTGCTTCATCTTCTTCTATGAGGTTCACACCTCGGCTGAAGTCAGAATGGACCTGGGACTACCCTAGTCCCTTGGTGGCTCCGCCCCTGGTCCTCCTCCTCCTAGTACTAGTGACCACTGTCTCAGTGACAGTGAGCTGTCAGCTGTGTTCCCACTTGGATACATAAATATAAAACAAAGGTGCCCCACTCTCTCTTCCCAATGGGTTCTGGCTCAGAAATTCAACAGTTAATGTTTAATAACGGTATTAATATTAATTTTTATTTTTATTGTTCGTATAGTTTATGTGTCTTTTTTTTATCATTTTTTACGTATTGGTAAGTAATTTTAGTTTTTGTATAGAATAAATAATAAAAAACTAAAAAGTTGTAATGTAGTAATATTTTTTTTCACTTGTAACTAAAATGTTTTACGTTCAATTATCATTAAAAGTAAATTTGAACTTCGTTATTGTTAGTTCATTGTAAAATTTAACTGACTCCTCCATCTCTTAGTATAATAATATCAATATCGTTTGTTCAAAAAAAATTTAAAAAAAAATAAGAGCTTGTGGAGATAGAAGAAATTGATATACATAAATGATTTTTCTATTTTAAAGGGTTTGTAACTCAAGTGTGAGAAATATCGATATCGATAAAAATAATATGGAAACCACGGAAATTGTAAGAAAAAGTTAGAAATTTTTATTGAAACTTTGCAAGATGTTTATTTAGTCAATTATCTATTAGTTTATCACAAAAAATTGGAAGGAAATGCATTGCATGATGGATTTAACTGATTTGAGTTGATTATATAGCGAGCTGGCAAACATTGTGAGTGTAGAAAATATGTAGTAATTAATGAAAGAAGTTTAAACACACCATAATCATTTATATATAATGAATTAGTACAATATTTTACACTTTATACATTGCATGGTAAGATACATGAGTGACTTAGTACCACATAGAGTTCCTATGAGGTTCAAAATTTTGACTATCTTCATCATCTCTATGTGTAGAGTAAGTGTATTGTGAAGAGTAGTCATCAAATGAGAAATCCCCAAAAAAGTTTTGCATGTAATTGTTAACATGCCACCCATATGGATCCGAGCTTGGTTGACGTTGTCCAGAAGCAAAATCATTTGAAGATTGAGTCTCAGATTCTTTCCATGAGTTGCTCGATTCCATCCCAACAGGAATGGGATATGAAGGGTAAGGAAATGGTTGGTTATGTGTATAACCATAGTTACTACTTCCCACTCCAACAGAGTCTGAAGTTATAGATAACGAGTCATCTTCTTGACGTGACAAAGTCCCCTTGCCTCTTTCTCTACGAGTATAGTCATTCCCTATGGCACCAATTCCTGGTCCTGCCCGCTTACTGCCGTGGTCCTCATCCTGTGTTGCATGCGTGAAGTTTGCCTCACTAGTGAAGGGGCTCATAAATCCGAGAGGTGGTCCATAATAGTTTCCATATCCACCACTACCTCCAGCTCCACTATATCCTTCATCATTCCCACCTCCGGTGGTAGGTGAGTCTCCTAATCTTATACTAGAGCTATCATTAGTATCAGCAGGATCTTGTGGTTGTGTAGGATTGGAATAAGGTGGAATTCCAGTGTTTCTTGGTCTTGGGCGCAAAAGTTCTTCGAAATAGTCAGCGCTGCTAGATCCCACATCCTCCTCTAATACTCTTTCTACATTTATCCCTTCATTACGTGCTTCTTCAGCAACTCTTGGAGCTGGGTTACCTTCATCATCATCTAAATAAAGAGGTCTAATCCATTGATAAAGTTCGTTACCCTCTGTATCATCATTTTCAGCAACAATATCAAACACATCTAGTGGATCACCACGGTCGACATGATCTATTTCTGCTTCCTTATCTCGAATTTGAAGCTTCATGTTGTAGTAGCAATAAACTAATTTTTCCAACCTACTATGAGCCAACCTATTTCTTTGCTTTGTGTGTATGAGTGCAAATGTGCTCCAATTTCTTTCACAAGCAGATGAGGAAGCTGTTTGTGATAATACTTTGATTGCTAACTTTCTTACAGTTGGTGCATCAGTCCCATACATGATCCACCATTCAGCTACAATGAAAAACAATGTTGATAAGCCTAATAACTCCAACAAATTCTATTATAAACTGATAATGAAATATGTTTACACTCACTAGGAGACATTTTTGTTCGAGCAGCAACTGATGTTGGTTCTCCAAAAGTTCTTCTTGCATCTTTAAACCATGTTAGTTGAATTCAATAAATCGTGTTAGTTTAATCCAAAAAAGTAATTATTATAATTTAAGTAATTGTGTACCTCATTTCCAAATTGGCCAACTGCTGGTGATGCAGGGTCTAGTTTAGAGTATACATTATGTACAGCACGTATAAGGGTACCATCATCTCCAACACAGGGTCTGTATTGGTATCGAGGATTCAAATAATATGTTGTTCAAAGAAACACATACTCTAATAAGAGAAATAATACTTATGCAACTAAAGAAATGAATTACAAATTATGACATAATTTATACATGCTGCATGCAAATTGTGGTATAATGTTTTATACCATCGGTCATCAATTATCTTTATGACCCACCTTGCACCATGTTTTCTTTCCAACTCCTCCTTCACTACACGCATCAACTCATATATTGCCCCCATAGTAGGATAAACTTATGTGTCAACGATCTGTAAAACTTTGTAAAGTGGTTCAAACACTTGGCACACATGTTCTGATTGAGTCCAAACAGCTTGATCAAGCACTATACTTTCCACCATACGACCTGCATTTGAGCGGCTGAAATTGTGTTTGGCCCAATCGTCACTAGTGAATAGTTGCTTCAACCCTGCTTTCTTCTTAAGTAGGCTGTCTAATGCAATATAGTTGGTGGCGAATCGAGTGGTAGCTGGACGAATAATTTCTCCTTTGCAAAATTCACGCATCTTTGCCAACAACCAACCGTGATTGTAAATATAATTTGTGATCATTCTAGCTCTTTTTACGACAGTAGCAACATTCTCTCTCTTCCTCATTGCCTCAAACATGAGATCAATACAATGTGCTGCACATGATGTCCAAAACACATTATGATGCTTCATTAACTTTTTTCCAGCTTTGACAAATGTAGAACCGTTGTCGGTCACAACTTGGACAACATTATGCTCTCCCACCTCCATGATTACATCCCTTAATAATTTGTAAATATACTTGTAATTCTTTATATGGTCTGAAGCATCAACAGACTTCAAAAAAAAAATTCTTTCCCTTGGAGTATACCATGAAGTTTATGATAGACAATCTGGTCGGGCCAGTCCATCCGTCACACATGATTGTGCAACCATTAGTTTCCCACTTTGACCTCAACTTGTTAACATACTCGCCAATGTCTTTATACTCCATATCCAAATATTTGTTTCTTACCTCATAGGGAGTGGGAGGTTGTACTCCAACACCGGCCTGTTGACATCCTAATACCATATTTTTGAAATGATGTGATGATGCCTTCTCAGCAGGGACATTGTCATAGATAAAGAACTTGCTAATCAGACGCCCCATTCCCTCCTTCACATTACCTCCAGTGAAATAATTCCAAACACTTTTTTGACGTGCTTTGGATGACTTATATAAACTTGGGGCTATTGGTGGTGTTGGTTGTGATTCTCTAACACTTCCTCCCCGTCTCATTTGTGCACCACCACTTGACCCGGAACCTTGTGCTCTATTAGGAATTTTATGAAGGTGTTCTCTTTCCCATGCTGACTGTTTGGAGGCACGTAATGCTTGTTTGAAACTACGTCGTTCTTCAGGTCCCATGTCATCATCACATTCGTCCTCATCATCATCATCATCACTGTCAACCGCTTGGCCAATGACTTCTCCTCGTAGCCCAGCTCGAATATTTTCCATTCCACGTGTTATCTTTTCCTTCTCCTGTGTTTTATTTTTTAATAATGTTCTGATGAATGCCTTCACTTCTGGGGGGACATTATCGCATCGTTGGACATTTTTTGCTGGATCTAATCCACTAAGATGGTACTTCAGTCGTGTCACTCCGCCACTCTTCATTACCCGACCACAATATTTGCAAATTGTGCCATGTTTGTTTCCGTCTATTGGGTCTCCATGTTCCCAAGCTGGATCACGTTTAGTAACTCCACTGGACATCTTAAACGTACCTATATTTATTTTTCATGAAAATTAGACAATTTTTTTGGGCCAAAAAATATAGTAGTGATGACGGTTATATAAGAGAACCTCAATAATAAAGTTATTCTACAGAAGAATTAAATACGAAGTAAAGAAAATAATTGTAAAAATTTAAGTAATTATAAAAATAATATGGAATAATAAAACCTAATATTAATGAATAATAATCCAATTTGATAAAAAAAATCCTAATATTAAACATAGTGATGAATAATAATAAATAATCCAATTTGATAATAATCAAATTTGATAATAAAAAAAACCTAATATTAATGAATAATAATCCAATTTGATAATAAAACCTAATATTAATAAAATAATAAATAACATTAAACATATTAAAATTATCCTAGGGAATAATTATACAACATTACTTAATTACTTAAAAAAATTAACATGTCATTGTTAACATTACTTATTTACTTAAAAAATTAACATGCAAGTATTAATTACTTAAAAAATTAACATGTCATTGTTAACATTACTTAATTACTTAAAAAATTAACATGCAAGTATTAATTACTTAAAAAAATTAATATACGAGTCCACACAAATTTTTTTGTTGTTGTATAAATTACAATAATATAAATATAAGTTTGTAAACTTACCTTAAAATAAATATGGAACCTTTTGTGGTGAAGCTCTGGAATGGATCTAGAATGATTGTGAAAGGGGTAAGGGAAGAAGAAGATCTGAGAATGTGAAAGAATATCACAAACTTCACAGTGCACACGGTTTTGAATGTGAAAGAATATCACACACAGTGGCACACGGTTTCATTATGAAACCACTATTATTTTTGTCAATCTCCACTGTCAAAAAGCAATTGTATTGAAAAAGTTGTCGGTGACCCAACAAGGCAACAACCTGTCAACCACACACACACACAGTGACACACACGCACACAAACTTCACACGCAGACAGTCTCTCTCTCTCGATCCTTCTGTCTTCTCTCCGTTCTCCCCCTTCTTGATCCTTCTGTCTTCTTCTCCCTTATCCCACACACACACAGATCGAGACTTCACACGCAGACAACCGTTCTCCCCCTTCTCGATCCTTCTGTCTTCTTCTCCCTTCTCCCACACACACACTCTCCGACACACACACACAGATCTCTCGATCCGTCTTCTCCCTTCTCCCACACACACGCACAAAGACCCAAGGTCTCTCGATCCTTCTCCCAAATCGACTTCTGCTCCTCCCTCGTCGGCGGTGCCTCTCTGTCGAACTCTCATCTCTTTCCTTTCTCTCTGCACCGAGGTCTGAGACCCACTTACACACGCGCACACCATCGCACCTGCTTCACCCACACACACGCACAGAGACCCAAGGTCTCTCGATCCTTCTCCCAAATCGACTTCTGCTCCTCCCTCGTCGGCGCCGCCTCTCTGTCGAACTCTCATCTCTCTCCTTTCTCTCTGCACCGAGGTCCGAGACCCACTTACACACACGCACACCATCGCACCTGCAAGGTCCGAGACCCACTTAATCGTGTTTTTGCAAGGTTTTTGGGACGTAATCAGCTCGGGAATAGGCACACCCATCTCCGGCGACCTCCAGCGTTCTTCTCCGATTCGCACAGTTCCAAACTTCCAACATATCGCGATATTATGACGAAAACTCAATGGATAACAATTAAAATATCGTTAAGTGAAAAAACCGATATTATCGGCGAAATATCGCCGATAATATCGGCATTTAATACATTGCTTGCAAAACATAGAAAATGAGAAATTATCTTGAAAAAAAATTATCACCGCGTATTGGGCAAATTTAAACAAATACACCTCTAATCATATGCTTTTTTAAAAATTCTTCTTAAAGCTCTAATCTTCTGTTTAGAGAACTACAAAACTTATGCTCGAACTCTTTTTTATTTTTTTAACAAAAAAACCAAAACAAAACAAATGTCTTTTATTTTTATACTAAAATGTCTTAATCATATGATGACACTGCCATCAGAATCCCTTATTCGTCAAAAATTTATAATGTTCTATGATATCGTATATTTTAGACTTTTAATCGTCAAATTTCTATTTTTCGTATTTTATTTTATGCAAATGATATTATTTGTATTAAAAGATCTTAAGGGATGGGAGAGTAGGCTAAGCTTTCACAATGGGTTAGCAATAATGTGATTGAAATATGTCTTTGGCTATAAACGAACCTAAGATCTCTCTCTTACTAGTGAAGAGAAATATCATTAAGTAGTTATTTTTCATATTTTTAAACAAAAATTTAACAGTCAAAAGAAACTGGAATATCACATTCTCCAAAACACAAGAAAAAAGAATCCCCCTATTTGTTTGTATAAATTGGATTCAAGGTTAGCCCTAAGGATAGTCGAAGTAGGCGCTTGCCTAAGGCTCCACTTTGGAAGGGTCCTCAATTTTTTTTAAATACAAATATGTTTATAATTTTACAATTCAAATTTAATAAAAATATCAAAAAAATAAAACCATAGGCAACAATAATTTCCACAAAACAAAATCTTGAGAGAAACTTTACCAAAGTAAATACTTATTTCTAGATCTACGAATATGGTGAGCGTTCAAATATTGATGGAAAGACTTATTTCTAGAGTTAAGAATTTAGAGAGAAACTTTAGCGAATGAAATAAATCAGGCAATGGAAGTGTTGAAATATATGAGACAATTGGATGATTGTTTCCCTAATGCATTGGTTGCTTATAAAATTTTGTTAACCATATCAATTATAGTTGCCCCTATAAAAAGAAGTGTTTCAAAATTAAAGATCAAATCTTATCTTCAATCAACTATGTCATAAGAAAATTTGAATGGATTAGCTATTTTGCCAATTGAAAAAAAATGGTTGAAAAATTAAGTTATGTAAACTTAATTAGTACAGTTCGTAAAAACGAGATACGTGTAATGTTTGTATATCTTTCTTCTTTCCATATTAATTTTTAATAATATTTGATGTAGAAATATAGATTTTCATGTATTTACCGAAACTTTTTTTTTATATACATATCAATTTACAAAGAGTTGGACGTCAATGAAATCTAGGGCCCTAATTAAAAGGGTCGCCTAAGACCCTCAAATTCTCAGGATCGGCCCTTATTGGATTTGACTGCCTTAAAATGCAAGTGAAGCCTTAAACAAGCTCACCTAGGATTGTTATGGTTAAGTTTTGTCCAACATCTCCTTTGTCCCCAAGAAATGAAGAATGCCCAGAAAAAAAGATTAAAGACAAAGATATCATCAACCTGAGAACTTGAAGCTTTCTTTGTCTATACCTAACCTAATTACCCCTTCAATCTCCATATCCATTGGATTCTCCCAACTCTTGCAAAGTAGAGGCCCCAGCAGCAAATGATATCAAATTGTCCCTTTGGATTTGGATGTGGACCGGTTCATTTTTTAATACCTTGATGTTATCATATTCTTTCTTGTTTACCTATTTTTTTAGGTGATATGGAATGCACCGACAAGAATCTTACTACCATTCTTAAGTGGTCCAAAAATAGGAGTAGGGTTTTCTCTCCTTCAAATCTTGCTGCCCTTTAATTTCTTTTCTATTTGAACGGTTTCAATTAAATCACGGCAACATCATATGTTGACTTGTTTATAGAGAGAAAGAAAAAGAAGAAAACGTGAGAGGAAGGGAGGAGAGCGAAAGAAATTTAGAAGGGAGAGAAACCTATTCTCTAACATGATTAATTTAGAGGTTACCACTTAAAGAGATTAGACTTTAACTAGAAAACACACAACGGGTAGAATAACCTCAATTGTAAGCCACTTCCTTTTGGGTTTCGTAATAAGGTGGCAAGTCATACTCAAACTTAATGAGGGTCTGGATCGAAAGGGACTTGCTTTGTCAAAAAACGATGGTCATTTGTGCAGAATTCCTACTCTAAGATTGCTTATTCAAGAATGCTTTTGACCAAAGTGATACTAAATGGGTAGGGATTTTCACTTGCGTTTTCTCCTTTTATGCACACTTTTTGTTTATTTGTCTTTTGATTCTTCGTTGATTTATTCAGTCTAGGAGCTAATAAAAACAAAAGGATGAGTGCATAGAGAAAAGAAGATTGCGAAATTACTTCCCAAAGGACTTCAGTTATATTAGTGGTGTGTCTTGATTCAAGTACAAAACAACATATTTGAAAGATATGGAAGCACATATTATTGTTGGGCTTGACACACAAGTAGTTTGCTTTGATAACTAATCTCAGATTTTCTCTCGTATATATTCGGATGGATGACTGGGAATATAGGATTAATAATTTACAACATATGGGAGAGAAAAATTCCAATGGATGATGCATAGGATGATGGTAGAGAGACGTTTTCTATAGATGGAAGGAAGGTGATGGGAAGATGGTTTCTAAGCTGCTCATTCACGTAAGAACACATATAAGTCAGTCGTTGAAATCAAAGGAGAATATTTTAGATAATGTTAGGTAGACTAAATTTTGTAAACTAAATTTTATAAATTCAATGATATGATTGTTGAGGATTGGATTATTATTTAAGTGTTGATTAACGTGTTGAAATATATAATAGCCGGATTTGATACTTTGTTAACTTTTCAAACCCAGCATGGTCCACCTCCAATATCACTATATTGTCTTAACTTAACCACATATTACAAGTTATTGAGTTTTATCACAAAAAATTTCGGTGTTATTAAAAGTAAAAACTCATATATATATATATATATATATATATATATATATATATATATATATATATATATATATATATATGTACATTATTTGTCATATAACCGATTTGGGATATCCAACATATATATTTTGAATGTCTTGCCTCCAAACCTCAAACGAACAATTGTATCAATACCATCTTCTGTTTAATTGTAAGTTTAGCCTCAAACCAATAAAAAGGATCAGAAGGACTTCATGTACGTTGGACGAACCTACCACCTTTCCATGACTTATTTGCAGAAAACTTGGAGCTAGCTAGAACTCTTTTTTTCCCTTTCGTTCTTTGTGCTTTCTTCACTGGGCCTTTCCATTCGATGTTCCAGCCTATTACCTTTTGAACATGCCCCATGCAAACTTTGTGCTTTCTAAAGTGATTCTTCCCCACAACCACAAACTACCAAAACTTCAGCTTAAACCAATTATATCAGCAATAATCTATACCTTATTACCTTCCCTTTGGATGCGATTCCTTCGTAATATTAGTTGGTTAATTGCGTTCGGATGGCATAGTGTTGCAAATTCATTCAAACTACAACGTGTGTATGTTTGGGAGACTAACTATTTAAACTAAATTTGTAAACTGTATGACGTGATTGTTGATGATTGAATTATTATTTAAGTGTTGATTAACGTGCTTATTTTCTATTGATAACATATCACATGATTTGTAAATTTGGTCTAAGAAATTGGTTATCGAACATTACTTGTACGTATACTAAGTTTTAGGGTTTGCCACTCTATTGAGTAAAAATTGTGAGAGTGTGAGGACAAAGCACCATATCGGTGAGAGACTAATCCATGCAAGATCTCACTGTCATCCATCTTATCAATCTTCTCCTTTTTCTAAGGAGTCTTTCTATATTTTCTTCTCCATGTTGCTTTATTGATGGAATTCCTATTGACCAAAAAAAAAAAAAAAAGATTGAAATTCCCCATATTCCATCCCTTATGTTATCCCTCCCTACTTACTCTCATCTTTGAGTCTTTGGTGTCTCTGTTTTTCCCAGCTTGAACCTTATTATATCTCCCACAAGTTAGAGAGTCGGTCTAGCCTTGTGTGTGTAACGGTTATAGTCCTCACCATAAAGGTTATAGGTATCTCCCACAAGTTACTAATGAAAATTTTCGCTGCTTTTAGATATCTCTATGAAACAAAAATCACAAGTATGTGATCACTTTAAAACATTTGCGGCTTATAGTTCGCAATATTTTTTGAGTTACCGTTCAGGTCCTCCAAAGTGATAATGTTACGGAGTATGTCAACTAATCTTTTTCCACCTTTTGTCATGATTGGGCATTTAACAACGCACCCAACAAAATGGGCATATCGAAATCAAGCATCGTCATATTGCCACTTAAGTGGGCCACACTCCACATGGTTGGTCTTGCCCGCACTTTATTGGTTGAAGCTACTCTTTACGTGGTGATAAATTTTCAAATCTATCACGTAGACAACAAAAATCAAGTTATAGAGCACGTGTGGTCGTTAGGCTTCACACTCAGGACAACCTGTTTTAATATCATGAAGAAAATTGAGGTTTCACCTTAAAATAAATTGACAAGATGGGAAGTAATTTAACTTATTTATAAGTCTATGCAAGGTCTCTCCTCCCATTAATGTTGATTCATTCTCAACTGAAATTAATAATTAATGTGGGTGGACTTGGAGCATTACGCTAGTACATAATGTTACTTGCATTGTCATGAGGGATTTTTGGATGTGCCAGGAACATGGGGCAGTAGGCCATATGTCATTATATACGTGGGGAATTTTTATTTTTTTTTCTAAGTGTTCTTCCACTTGTTAATGTATATGCTCGTGTTCCGAGCATATTAAAAAATTTCTCCACTGGCACGACACAAAAGTTTATCTCATAATAAATGCCAATTCGATTACATGCAACATCGAACCGTCGACGTCTGGTTCAGAGGAAAAGATGCATGGTTCGCTTGATACAAACTATAGCTGTGGTCATGTGGGTGTGGTCCTCCAGAACCAGACTTTTCGCAGTGGCTAGCCCAGAAGTTAGATTTCTTTGCTTTCAGTTGTTAATTATCATGTTTTTGTCTTGCACATTAAGCACAACGGCTCTAAAGTCTAAAGCTTTATATCTCTTTCCAGGTTAAGCTTCATGCACTTGTCCAAAACATATCCATATGCACCACTGCAAGTTATATGTTCCTTTCACCACATACTTTGGAATGGTAGGCAATTAGGCATATGCATGAACATTATATCTCTTCTGGCAGCTGCCTTTTACAGCAATCTCAACCCTAAATTCCTTAACCTTTTCCCCCGGCTATACAGCAGTAAATTGTTCTGCACTTTGGTTTATTGCAGACGACGAGAAAGTTGCAGATGCCAAGAAGTCCAGCATCTCTGTATCGGGGTTGCATGCGACTTAGTTTGATTTGTAATTTAGAGTGTTGAATTTCTAGTCATGCATCTCAGGTCCGAAACGTACTCTCTCCTTATCCAAAGGCTCATCATTATTACCTGATCGAAATATAATCCTTCAAACTTGTTGAAAATCAGTAACAAAGGCTCATGATTATTACCTTATCCAAATATAATCCTTCAAATTTGTTGAAAAATATGGACAACACATAATGATGACGATTAATCCTTAAATTATAAGCTTTTTGCATCTTTAGCGAGATAATTAGTCTAGATTACATTAATCGAAGTCTATTTGATTAAAGCAAACCAAGACCTCTAAAAATCTAATTTTTTGTTAGGGGGTCTCCATTGCAATAATAGTGAAGCTTCATCTCCTTCCATATCTGATTGCCCTACTTTGACTATGGTACTTCTATTCAACCCAATTAATATCTTGAAACTTCCTATTGGTTAACACCACTTACTATTATTTTTCATCACACGTATTGATTTAAACTCTTTTAAAGTAAAAAATTAAAATTTCTCAACGTTCGAATTTGACGTTCTCTCTCTCTCAAAAAATTTCCGGCTTCAATATTGTTACATCCTACTTTATTTAGATTGGAAAATTTTTACAGTTTTTTTAAAGGAAAACTAACGAAAAGTCCCTGAATAGTGACAGTTTTAATGAAAAGTCCTTTTTGAAGGTATAATGAATAGTGACAGTTAAAGGTAAAAAAGTGGTTTTTCGTTAAAAGTAAACAGTGCCAGGGGTGTTTTATTAAAGCTCCCTTTTTTTAAACCATGTGTTGTGGCTCTAACCCATATTCAATCCTATTTTCGTGTAACATATTGAGGCCTAACCTAAATCGTATCGGATGGATCACACCCCTGAAGCACAAGGGAAACAAAAAATAAATAAATAATAACGGGCCTGTAACTATAGTCCAATCATTAAGTCCATGTAAAAGTCCGCAAGAGATCATATGATCTTAGTCTAATGGGCTTTTAATTCATAACAAGGCCCAACCTATTCTAGTAGCCGCCTTGGTTACGGCAACAATGTAACGTCGTACAAAAGCTGCCGCGCAGAATTTGACAATCAAGGCACTCACGGCGTGGGTCACGTGAGCGACCTACCATGGCGTGGTTCTCACGCGAGAATTTGACACATAAATAAATTTAAAATGCCACCAGATGTCATTCTCTTTATTTGTAAATAAGTATAGCATTTCGATACGAATTCTGCTATTTATTTGAGAAGAAATCTTCTTCGGAACTTTTTCATTAAAGTCATTCGATCAAGTAAAATTCATTTTTAAAATTTCATTTAAAGGCTCATCTGTTTTGACTCTTTAAAAGTTACAATAATTTTGAATCGTTTGATGAAATTTCAAAGGTTCGGATCACTTGATTCGGTGACTTTGATAGAAGAGATTCTCTATTTCTTATCCATTAATTATTTTAGATTATTTTTAAAAGAGATGTTAAATACGTCAATTAAAATTAGAAGGCACCATATAATTCTTCAAAGGAGATGTCATATAGTAAGTTATTTGACTTTTTTATTTTTTTTGCTGTCTTTTTTTACGTAAACAAAGAAAAAATTAAACTTCGTCAGTGGCTAATCTAATATAACAAAATTTATTGTTTGACAAAAAAAACTTCTTTTTTTTAACGTACGAGTCTTATTGACAACCAGTAAAATGAAAACTAAAATTACTTTTAATTATTTTTTATTAGTTAATGCAAATGGGCTCAAAATTTAATAAAATAAATAATCGACATATTAATTGGAAAATAAGAATATATAACATTTATATTCAATTCGTCACATAAACAATAAAATAAAATTTGAGAAATGCTAATAGAACTTTTTCAAAAGTGAGATGTTTTAAGTTTGATATTCAACAAAGATGAATTTAAACCATATTATTGATAACCTATTATGATACTTAGTACACTCTCCCACCATTTTAGCATAAATAATATCGGTGGGTAAAAAAATATTAAGTTTTAAAGAGTCTATGGAAAGCTTTATTTTTGAAAAAGTTTCTTTAACGTTTCGCATAAAATTTTGATGAATAATTTAACATCTTTTTTCGAGATGCCCTTACAAGCCCACTATTAAAAAAGAAATAGCATACTTTAGTTTTTTTTTAAAAGGAATTTCAGTGACTTTGGGGACCAAAACTTTTTGAATAAAAATGCAAAAATTACAAAATTGATAGGAAGCCCCGTAAACCATAAAACGAGAATCGCACCTCCCTCCCAATCCATTTGCTGCTTCATGCCACCAAAATATAATAACACCAAAAAAGTCTTCGATTTTCGCTCTCTAAAAGAACCCCAAAGGAGACGACTCGGAGACCCACAGCCACAAGCGACGACGCCATGTCTGGAGGTATAGCTCGCGGCCGTCTGGCGGAGGAGCGCAAGGCCTGGCGGAAGAACCACCCTCACGTCCGTACACCCACCCCCTCTCTCTCTTTGTGTCGTGAATTACTGTTTAAATTGGGTTCTGATTTTTGTGGGTTAGTTTTTGTGTTTGTAGGGTTTTGTTGCGAAGCCGGAGACTTTACCAGATGGGACGGTTAATTTGATGGTTTGGCATTGCACGATTCCTGGCAAGACCGGCGTAAGCTCTCTGACTCATTGGGCACTTCTAATTTCACTGTTTTTATGTATTTCTTTTGTCCTGGTGAAATTTGGGTTTCTTAGTTCATATGGATTATTGGGTTAGAGGAAATGAACTGTTTGAGATGGGTTTTTTTCTCAATTTTGTTTGAAGTTTATAGAAACTACTTTTTTATTAATCTATCATACGATGACAACTGAGAAACTGTCCCAGAAAACTTTTGTAGCCGAAATTATTTCCTGGAAAACCGTAAGTTAGTCGTTTTAGTTGTTGGGTAATGTTGTATTGGCACTTAGTTTGGTACAGTCTTATACTCTTATATTGCGAAATTTTCAATTAGTATCATTGATGAGGTGAAATCAAGTTTGAGTGCACAGTATCGATGCATGCCGCACCAAATTCTCTGACGAAGGAAGAGCATTAGTATATATTTTGTTGAGAATACTTGCGTGCGACTTGATGTGTTATGTTACTTGCATGATTTTAATTGGATTTAGTTTGCATATTGAGCACTTTCATCTATTACTCGGTTCATGGATTATAATGAAAATTTATATGTACTACTTTTTTCTTACTCAATTTGTGAGCAAATCCATGTTTCATGCTGGATCTGGTCAATGGAGAATGATTCATAAGTGAACTTGAATGGTGTTGCAAAATATTTGAGCCATTTTGTACATTTTTAAAAGGTTTGTATGTGGGGATAAATCAGGTACGCACTTTAGGATGGAAATAATGACACTCTCAATCCTATTTAACTTTTGGCCAAATCACTTGTGCATGAATCAAAGCCTTTTTGTTTATTAACCAGTGAGATGGAATGCTTATGCATCTTCTTGTTATATTATGCTTCTGTCATTTTGTACCATAATGCAGAAGCTTGTTTTGATTTTAGTGGAAGACTCGGCACAAATGTCCTTCTTTGAGGGCTTTTTTCTTCTAATATCTCCAAATGTTTTTATCTCAATTTTTAATTGTAGATTCTTATTTATTTATCCTTTTCAAACTCAGGTGTTTTGTTTATTGTTTTTATGTCATTCAACATGTTTGTAGTAATTATATACTCGGTAGTTATGTCAAGAGTTTGTTTACTTTAGAGAAAGTTACGACAAGAAGAGGATTTGTTCAGGCAATATGCAAGAGACATTTTGGTTATTTATTAACAGAAGGATGCCTTTACTGTTCTCTTTTTTTAGATTTTAAAGTGAAATTTGAAATGGACACTGGATAGTAGATATGAAGAAATAAAATTTGATGTTTTCTTTAGGTATTCACTTGTCTTCCTAATCTTTTGTTGCAGACTGACTGGGAGGGAGGTTTCTTTCCACTTACACTTCACTTCAGTGAAGACTACCCTAGCAAGCCTCCAAAATGTAAATTCCCGCCAGGTTTCTTCCATCCCAATGTATATCCATCTGGAACTGTCTGTCTATCAATTCTTAATGAGGACAGTGTAAGTGCCTTTGTCTTGTTTAAACTCTTTCAACATAAGGAGGCCACTTCTTTGGCACGGAGAGTTTAGATTTTGATATGGTACTAAGCATTCTTTGTCTTCCATGTAGGGTTGGAGACCAGCAATAACTGTGAAGCAAATTCTCGTGGGAATTCAGGATTTGCTGGACCAGCCAAATCCTGCTGATCCTGCACAGACGGAAGGGTATCACCTCTTCATTCAGGTATTCTTCTACTTAACAACTTTGTGTTTAACCATTGCTCCACAGATTTTGAGGGAAGGCTCTATGGTTTATGTAATAAATGTAAAGAAAGTATAATGGTAGTATGCATGTACGTAACTTTGAAGATTGCATTCGCGCATTTTCTGAGGTTATGCAATATCTTGGGATGTCCACTAGGCAAAGGATTCAGTATTTTTTTTTTTATTTGTTTATAAAATATACACTAGCTTCACTAGTCCTGGAAGTGGGAATTAATTTGCATCAGAATTCACCCTGCATGACTGCAACTCAAGGGTTGCCATTGTTGTGCTATCTGTTGGGGGCCATAGGACAATATGATTAAACGCGGAGAAGTGACCACCTGTTACGAATTTAACAGGGTTTAATTTATGTTTGCTTAAGTTTCTGTTCTTATACTCTTCAATTTGGCTTAATGCAGGATGCCACAGAGTACAAGAAGAGGGTTCGGCAGCAGTCGAAGCAATACCCACCTCTTGTCTAATGCAAAATTGGCCTTCTAGTCCAAGAAAGTTCCGGTACTTTGGTAACTGTTGGTTGCTGCCTTTTGTTTAATGTTAAAACTGCTTATGTCAAAAGTTGTTTGGAAGTTATAAGCAGTTTTAGTTAGCATCACACAAGGTTGAATTTATTTTCTGTCATCATTTGGATTAACTTGTGTTAATGAATGACACTAGTACGAGTGGTCTGGTGATACTCATGTCAATGAGAAACACAATCGTAAGTGTTGAGACTACGTCATTTGTGTTAATTTATGACTATCGTCGTTCATGGTTTTGATTGCGTGTATATCTTGAGTAAAGCTACAAGCACCAAATGTTTCTCGAAATTTATGATACCAGTTGATGTTGATCCGATGGTGTTTCATCTGTATGTATTTGCTCACTTTCGATCTCATTTGTTTAGCAATTAAAGTTTAATAGATGATCGGTTATACCAGTTGGTATCAAGAAATCAGAAACGCTTTTGGTGCGTGTAATACATGCGTTATGTCGAAGTAGTTGGCACAAGATTCATGGAAAACTGAATGAAGTGCATTCAGTGTTGTTATATCCTGTCTTTCCAGGGACCATAGAAATCTAGCACTCAACAGTTTCAGGGATGTAAATCAGTCGGAGGCAGATTCTCTGCCCTCTCATTTCACATACACTCTCATCACCTTCTATTTGTGCGGTCACGATTAAGTCATGTCAACATTTTATATTACTATTATTTTTTGTCTTATTATTTCTGTAAAAAAAATCAATATAAAATGTTGACGTGGCTTAACCGTGACCGCACAAAATATGAGGGGATGAGAGTGTATGGAAGTCGCATATTTCTGCAGCCTTTCTTCTCTCGTGGTTTTCAGTTCACCAAATTTCGTTAATATTTTTATATGAAGTCGCATATTTTTATTAGGGAACTTTAACGAAAAGCTCTCGGTACTGTTCACTTTAACGAAAAACCACATTTTTATACTAAAAAGTCAATCCTGGTACTATTCACTTCACCCTTTATTTTGTCCTTATCGTTAAAACTCAAAGTTTTCAAGCTCTTTTCGTTAGTTTTCCTTTTTTATTAAACTTTTTGTGCCATTTGATACTGAAATATCCGCATCCACGATCAGGCCGCGTGCCCCGTTGCTTGAACAATTGCTTGGTTATTTTATACATCCTAATTTGATTCAAAACTACCATTTAAGTTAAACTCTTTAATCAACAACTTGGTGGATCCAACAAATGGTCACACTTTGTTTCTTTCAACCAAAATTTAAAGAAACTGTGAAATGAGAGGTATTAGGTTCACATTTTGTTAGTTATGAGTTCGATATACATTGTTGTATGAAGGAATTAGTACAAGAAACCTTTGGATTACATTAATGAATTTTATTATAATTTTAAATTTGCCAGTTAATTTATCATTTAGTGGTGTCCAACCACAAATGTTAACCAAAATAAAACTAAACAAAAATTACCAAAAAAATGTAAGGCCTAATTGAATAAACTATTCTTGGGGTGACGACGTAATTGGAAGATATCCCTATTGCTAAAAAATTAGGGAACTTTAACAAAAAGCTCCCCGTACTGTTCACTTTAACGAAAAACCACATTTTTACACTAAAAAGTCAATCTTTGTACTATTTACTTTACCCTTTATTTTGTCTTTATCGTTAAAACTCAAAGTTTTCAAGCTCTTTTCGTTAGATTTCCTAAAAAATTATGGCTTATACATTGCCATGTAGCCTTTTAGTAAGGTGATTTTTTTGTTAAATATGTACTTTGACGTGTGTACTTTTTCTCTCGTCTTTCTGATCTCTATCTGTAATTTGTATTTTCTAATGAACATTTAACAAAGAGAGAAACTCGAGTGATATCTGTTGTAGCTGCGCCTCCACCACTCCAAAAGTTGAGCGAGAAGTTTCCAGGGCTGAAAAATCACTTTCGTACTAAACTTACCAACGGATTACATCACCATGGCTTAATCCTAATTTAATTTTTTGGATAAATTACAAAATATTACCTCAACTATTGGGCAAACCACAGTTTCATACCTCATCTTTAAAACATTTTAATGTTAAACCTTATCTTACAAATTTGTTGCAATGTCATATCTGTCACTTTGTTTGTCAATTTATGACGTGGCTTAAGTTGGGTCCCACCCTCTCCACATATGGACTTCCACTTTGTACTACCACGTAGATTTCCTGCCAAAAAATTTCCACATCATGTTTTAAAATAATTTTTGAAAAAAAAATTGAAAATTTGAACACTATTTTTTCCTGCCAAAACTATTCCACGTCAGCTAATTTTTTTTTTAATTTTTAAAATTCATTTTTTAAAGGGTCAAATTTTGGAAGATAATACAACCTAAAATATCCAAATTCCACATAAACACAAATCTCACATCAACACATGATGTAACCTAAAGATGAACACAAATCTCACATAAACACAGGATATAACCAAAAGATGAACACAAATTCCACTTCAAAATTAACAACTCAAAACATTAGTAAAGACCAAAAGATGAACTGTAATTCATATAGCATCCCTTAATCCATCTAACATTTACAAGATATGCATTAGACATTCTTAAATATCCAAAAATGCACAGTGCATTGATTCAAAAAACCTATTGAAATCCATCTAGCAAAATAGTGCAAAACTGTGCATTTCCAGGGTTACAAATCAATTCAAAAAACCAAAAGAAATTCAATGTTTGTGATGTCTAATTCCAGAACTCATGTACAATAATTTCAATTCCTATTGCACGTAAAACATGACGCAAAAAACAGTAATTTGTTATAGTTTTTGGCTTCTTTAGGTCTTGGTTTGCCTTGTCTTTCTCTTCTTGGTGGTTCTCGGTGAATGAGCTTCAGGATTTGCAGATGAACCATCCTCTGTTTGTGATGCCTAATTTCAATGTTCATTACAAAGGCCAGATGCAAAGCAAGGTTCTAAATTAAACTTGATGTTGTAAACTACGAAGGAGAGGATTAGGTTTTTACCTTAGATTTTCTTGTCCTCTTTCTAGGTGCAGCTTCGACTGATGATGATTCTCTTGCTTTTGCTAATGTGGATGCCTAGAACAAAGTATAAAATCATTAAAGGATTAAAAGATTAAAGAAAGTACAAAATGTTACCTATTTGTCCCTTGGAGGAAGATATCCATGATGGGTCCTTGAATTATGTTCTTCTTGCTTGCATATAGTACACTTCAAACCACCTTTCCCTTTTCTTCTAACTTAAATGGCTTAGGAGGACCTTCAGGATTATTTGGTGGGTTTGTGGGAGTTTGTTAACCCACTTCTTTGTTTCTCTTCTTCCTTGGTCTTCCAAGTTACCTTGTATATAATGGAGGCAAGATTGGTGGGTTTTCAGTATGCTCCCCCAATGACATATCATTCATTGGCATTATTAAGTGAGAATAAACTTCCAATTACCGTGCTTTTGAATAGTAAGCATCCACATAATCCTCAGGTTTTTCTCTCATGAAATATATGGCAGTTATTGCATGGTTGCAAGGTATTCCTGTCAAGCTATACTTCCGACAAGAGCATGTCTTCTCAACCAAGTCCACCACATATTGTTCCCTACCTCCAACATCCACTTGAAATTTGGTGCCCCCTGACCATTGTGCAATGCACTTGCCACTTAGAGTTTGGCTTCCTCTAACTTCTTCTTAATCTTAGGGTAAAGATCTCCTACTTGCTTCATCATTATACATCACCTCATTTGAATTCGCTTCATCAACATAGTGTGAATCATTTACAACATAGTTATAATAGGCTTTTGCCTTAGCGCTAGTATGACTGCATTGAATGATTCACACAAATTATTCAACAGCATGTCACGCTTTGGATAGGTTTCAAAGTGTGACTTGCTCCATTGAGTTGCGGGCTTCTTCACTACCCAATTGTAAGCCTTCTCATCTAGTTATTCACATCCTTCATTGCCTTTTTGAAGTGTGGAACTATTGTTGTTTTAGCAACTACCCATAAAGCATCCTTCAAAGTTTTTCCCTTGAATAGATTTCTATAGTTTGTGTACAAATGCCTCACACAGAATCTGTGGTGGCATTTGGGGAGAACCTTTTGAAAGGCTAGAATTAGCCCATTTTGCTTGCCACTAATAAATGTCCACCCATTTTGGTTTGCAATACCCACATCATCAGCTAAGAATTCTAGAAACCAAATCCAAGCTGCCTTATTTTCCAATTCCACCACTACATAAGCAATAACCTATGTCTCGTCGTTTAGATCAATGCCACAGCACATAGTAATTGCCCTCCATGTAAAACCTTTAAGTGGCACCCATCTAAACCTATCAAAGGTTTACATCCTATCTTAAAGCCTTCTTGCATTCCTCTAAGCAAACATATAACATCTGAAACATTTGCCCATCCATCTTCAATTTCATAGTGCTTCCAGGGTTAGTCATTCTTACTTCTTTAGCAAAATCCCACAGTTTTTGTATATTGCTCTCCATGTTTCCCTTCAATAATCTTCAAAACCCTATCCAGTGCCCTATAAGCCTTCATCTTTATGCACCCATGATTCCACTCAAATTCCACAGTGGCTAAAAGAGAATCCACAAGCCATGTGAGATTGAGCTTATCCGATTGAAGTACAAATCTATGAGTAAAGGAGAAGTCATGTTCTTATTTACCCAAGTCCTCCGACAGGTGTAGTGATCAAGGATTGTATTGATTTGGATATTGTTTGATCCATGCATCTTGCCAGTAGCACACATCCAAAGGCACATGATGACAGCTCATTCCTAGAAAAATGAATTTCCCCATATCTGTTCACTTTGAAGTAATCTTCAACTTCTCATTCCTAGAAAAATAAATTTCCTCATATCTGTTCACTAAGGAGTACATGATGATAGCTCTCTTGAATTGCACACTGTCTCCGGCCCTAGAGTAAGTTGTGGATTCTTCATATCCGTTTTCTCATTAAACTCTAGATAATGCTTTCTCTTTTTGCCTCATTGCTCATCTTCAGAGTGTACACTTTTTAGATTATTAGAATTATAATATGGTTCATGTACCAGATTCACATCCTAATCTTCAGCTTCTTCAACTTCTTCTTGTCTTTTATTACTTTGCCCACTTTCTCCTTCATTTAGTTGCTCTTCTTCTCCTTCGATGCTCCACTCAGTTTGCCTTTGTTTTCTTTTCTTAGATTGCCTTCCTTTTCTTTGCTCATATTGCACCTTATCTGCTTGCTGAATTCCATCAAACTTGACAAATTTTGGGTTATCTTCATCACTTCCATATTCATTCTCTACAAAGTCATTGTCTTTTTCATCACTTTCTTCATCGTCTCCTTCAAAATCGACAAGTACATCAAATAAGGTATCATGTCTTCCCCAACACCTTCTTCATTGTAATCTTCAACATGTACATCTTCTAAACCTCTTTCTCGAGCAACTTGCACATGTAGCACCCACTTCATTCACACTTGTACCAACCACCTCAGTCACACTTGTACCGGCCACCTTAGCCACACTTGTACCAGACACCTCTTCTTGGTGTAAACTTTAGCCACACTTGTACTAGCCATCTCTTCTTGGTGTAAACCATCATCCGAGCACATAACAGCCACATCTTCTTCAATAAACACCCAATTATTATTCGAGGATCCTTCAATAACTACTTTTTCTTGGTTTATAAGTTATTTCCTTAACATCTCTTTCTTCATCACTTAACTCATCAATAACCACTATGCTCGGACCGGTGCACTCTATAGACTTCATAACTGTTGTTCCTTGGTGAGGGCTTCTTCTGCAGACAATTCTTCAATGTATATGTCTAAAACTCGAGCTTTTGGAACAAAGTTGCACATCTTCTGTACATCGACATCACTCTGAATGGGCTTCAAACCATTACAAATGTCCATGTTGAGAATCTTGTGGTAGTAGTTCATGAACATCTCACTATCTAGAGCTTCCACTATATCATCTATCACATGGAGTGACATTAAGTCTTTGTTGCAATAATCTATATTGCAACTTTCCCTCATAGTAGTATTCATGACCGAGCTCCCCACAACGATGCAAACGAATGGAAAATAGCTCTAGATAACCTGAAATTCACAACAACAAAAAAACTAGTTAAAACCCTAGTTAGTGCAACCAACAAACCCTAGGACCGCAATCCACCCCAAATGTAAACAAAGCAAAGGAAAAAAACATCATAGAAAAAAGCATAAAAGGACCCAAAATGATCTCATTATTCAGCAAATCAGTAATCATTTTGAATAAACAAAGAAAAGACTACATCTTCACCAACAAACAAAGCAACAAATGGACCCTAGTTAGTGCATCCAACAAACCTTAGGACCACCCACTCCAAATGTAAAAAATTGCAATTCAACATATTCAACAACCAACAACAAAGCAAAGGACAAAGCACATCATAGAAAAAAGCATAAGAAAGCCCAAAAGGACCCCATTATCCAACAAATCAGTAAGCATTTTGCATAAACAAAGAAAACAACCCACCCATCTCCAACAAACAAAGCACCCAAAGGACCCTCCATTATCCAACATTAGAATAAACAAAACAAAAACACCCAAATTAGAACAAGCACCAATTTTTTTTTTTAAACAATTATCCTTTTTTCAACAACAATAAACAAAGCACCCCAATTCTCCAACATATCAGTAAGCATTTTGAATAAACAATCAACAAAACCCACTCATCACCTACAAAGATTTTGGAATCAACAAACCCAGAAGAACGAGAATAAAAAAGGGAAGCAACAAAGCACAAAACGAACTGAAATTTGTACTTATAGTAGGTATGTGTCGTTTCCTCGAGATCCTCATGCACATTCCACCTCATTTCGAATCCTTCGAAAACCAGTGGAACTTAGGGTTTTCAATAAAAATGAACAAAAGGAAAGGTAGGCGACGATGAGACGAACTTAGGGTTTTTGCTGAACGAACTATTAATTGCAATTTGGGTGGCGATTTGGTGTGGGTGATATGAAATTAGGGTTAGGGTTCTTCTTTGATTTGGGAACTAGAGCGAAATTGAAGTGGAATTGCACGATTGGGGCTTTAGGCTTCAATTCGAATTGCACGATTTACGAGGCAATTTTTTATATATTGTAATATACACATGTCATCCTTTTAGATGATCCACGTGTTTCAAAAACCAATGTAGAAGTCCATATGTGGAGAGAGTGGGACCCAACATAAGTCAAGTCAGCATTTAACGAATGAATTGACAGACAAAGTAACAAAGGTATAACATTACAACAAATTCGTAAGATAAGGTATTGCATTAAAATGTTTTTAAAATGAGGTATGAAACTGTGGTTAGCCTAATAGTTGAGATAATTTTTTTGTAATTTACCCTAAATTTTTTTTTATGACGAAGTTATCTTTCTATCACCTTATCACGATTTGGCCAAAATATAAAATATCATAATGGGCTACAAATTTTCTGGCACGGCCCACCTTTGTAACTTAAAAGCACTGTCGCTGCTATATTACAATACAAAAAAGGGAACCCAATTTTTTTTCTAGGGCTTCAAATGGACGACATGGCTCCCTATTACCCGCCACCGCCACAGCACTACTTGGTTCAGCCCTACTTCCCTCAACAGCCACCACATTTTGCTTCCTACGCTGCCCCTCTTATCCCCCAACCCTCATACGACGAGCTCTGAACTCTATTCGTCGCCGGTCTCCCAGAAGATGTCAAGCCTCGCGAAATCTATAACATCTTCCGCGAGTTTCCGGGTTACGAGTCCTCCCACCTCCGAACCCCCAACGGAAAATCTCAGGTACGTCGTTACCAATTGAAATTCAATAAATTTAATGCCTAATTTTTAAAGTTTTTTTTTTGTTTATTGGGAAGTTGAGGAATTTTGGATTGGATTTGAATGTGTTGTATTTATTGACGCTGAAGTTTTTGTGGGCTGACACGATGTTTTGGTGATGCAGCCTTTTGCTTTTGCGGTGTTCTTGGATCAGCAGTCTGCCATTGGAGCAATGCACGCGCTGAATGTAAGTATCGCATTGTTTAGAGATGTACAATTGGATATCTATAAATAAATACTGTATTTGTACTATGTTGGTTGCATTGCCATGACGACATTGTGGAAATCAGGCTATTATTGGTTGATATTTTGTGGTTTAAATAGGGCGATCATTTGGCTTGTAAGTCTTTTGCAATCTGCAATTATAAGAATGTAGTCAATATTTATCCATTTTATCTACTTGGCTGAAGAGCCTATCATAGGGTTGAATCACTTATACCTATTTGTGTGTGGAGGATGGAGGTTCTATAGTAGCGGTTTGCAAATGTGTTGGTTGATTTATGCCTTTTAGTTGGCGAGTTTTCCTGTTTTTATGTGCAATTTAGGCGCACGAAGAAAGATGTGAAAGCATTAACTGAGAGCTCTTTTGAACCTTATTTGCAGGGGATGGTGTTTGATCTTGAGAAAGGTTCAACATTATATATTGATCTAGCAAAGTCTAATTCTAGGTCGAAGCGCTCAAGAACAGGTTTATTGCTTTGTGCTTTCTTTAATTTCTTTGTCCGTTCTTTGTTTATTTCGGCAATAACTGGCTTGGAACTGCAATGTGTGCTATTGTTGATCATTGTTTGCAGACGATGAAAGATCTGGCTCAGATAAGAGAGCTAGAAGTTCGTCATATTCAAGGGGAACTCCTGATTCTAGTAAGAGGATTGTCTGTAACTTAAGGGATTTAGCTCATGCGAATTCCTTTGTCTGCAGTTGTTTGTATATTAATCATCCTGATGTACATCATGCGATCTCCATTGTCTATATGATTAATTTTCTTGATGATATCTGTTTGATGATTGCCTGGTCTCTGAGACCAGAAACTATTACTTAGTCACATGGAGGACACATTTATCAAATAGCTCACATTGCACATGTTTTGCACACTTGGACACTAGCAGGAGTTGGCAGCATTCACATGCCTGGAATGGGTAAATCTGCTTACAACATGACTGGTTATCCATCTGCACCAAGGTCATATGCACTGCTTGAGCACACGTTTTTTTTTTTACATGGAAGTGACTACAATTAGTTCAATAATCAGCACATATTTTATTTTAAAGTATATCACTTCTAGCAGAAAGGCCAAGGGCATAGTTAGAGAAATTACTGGATGCCCTGTTCCACAAAGTTGGTGTATAGTATTTCCTTTCTGAAATAACCTCTTTTGTAAATCTAATTGAACTTTTTGTGCTCATTTATTGTTTTCTTTACTATTCAGTCATGGAAACTTCAATGGCAGAGCTGTACATGATACAATATCCCCAAATGCGGTATGGTTTCTCTTCATTAGTTATACTTAGTTTCTCTGTGTATTTTCATTTTCAAGTCGATTTTGAACTCTTGAAGATGGTCATGCAATATTTTCTTTGATGTTCTTTTTTTTTCTTTCAAAAGATATATGTTCGATTCTTTAAGCATTATGATATTTATCTTGTCAGGCGTTTTACCATAGGGCTGCACTAGGGACATTGTTTTATGGAATAAAAGGCCACCTTAAAACTAATATTAAGTACATCCTATTGCAGTTTTTGTTGTAGTGAAAGAAACTTCCATTGTAGTCTTACTATTTTAAATACTGGATTCCTAACATGGATTTTGTGCATCATTTTGTATTTTTTCAATTTGCGCATTTTCTTCTGGAATCCTAATGTCTTCATCGTAGGTGTTACATAAATTGCATTAAATGCAATCTAATTGTGAACATTGTTGGCTCTTATTTACATTGGCAGAATAATTCTTCAGCGCAGCATTTTCCACAAAATAATGCTCCATGTCCAACGCTTTTTGTGGCTAACTTGGGGCCAACATGTACGGAGCAAGAGCTAATTCAAGTGTTTTCAAGGTTAATAGCTATAATTTCTTTTCATTTACATTCATCTGTATAGTCTGTAACACTGACGAGGCTTTTCTAATTTGTTTTTGTTAGGTTCCCTGGGTTCATAAAATTGAAGATGCAAAGCACGTATGGAGCTCCGGTTGCATTTGTTGATTTTCAGGTACTTATTGGTGCTATCATTCAACTTAAAATTAACAGTAAACATGCGGTGTTTCCAAGATGGAGCTTAGATGTAGATAGCACTAATATGAGCATTTGTAGATAACAATCGAGAATCGAAAGTAAAGTTATGCATTACTTGTTCTATTGCTGCCTCTTGCTTACCAGTATAATGTCTGGATTTCCTGATTGCAACGCTTCCTAGACCTGCTTTGTGGTTCTAAATTTCTAATTATATGCTTTGCCCTATATTTGTAGGACACTGCCTGCTTAACTGGAGCGCTGAGTCATCTGCAAGGCACATTTATCTACTCGTCAACTGCTGGCGAAGGCATGAGATTAGAGTATCCTTTAGTAGTTTGCCTCTTGCTTTGTTTGCTTTTTTTCCTTTCCTCTTCTTGGATTTGTTGGTTTTATGTTACAAGTTTTGCTTAACGAGAATCCCAGATATGCCAGATCACGAATGGGAATGCGTAAGAAGCCCAAGTAGTTTGAATAGAGATTGTAGCTTTTTGCTCGTTTCCGTGCCCGCACAAGGCGATCCACATCTTGCATTAGTTGTACCAACTGTAGGTAGATTTGTTATCCTGGCGGGGGTATCGACTTATGTTCATTTTCCTTGATGGTGCCCTCGTCGTCATCGTCAACATTCAATAATGGATAATATTTGTGGGTTTTCAAATTATAAACATTTAATTCTTTGACAAAAGTATGATATTTAGTTGACTAAAACATATTTTGTTGTACGTGCACCCGATGGATACAATAATAGCAAATTACGGTTAGACACATCAAATTGATTCGTAAAGTGCACTAAAACAAATATTTACTTGCACATGTCAAATAGTGATTTGTCTCGGAGAAAATACTTTGTATATGTTACAAACTATGGTATGCTTTTCCGTCCCGGACGTCGAGTACTCCGGGGAAACAATGAATCAGAATTTAAGAGTTGGACTCAATAACAAGGTGCGTAATTGTTCTAGTGTTATGCAAATGTCACCAAGGATTCCGCTGCTAGGTTGTTGCTTGAAGGTCACGGATGTAGAAGCATTCAAACAACTATTTGTAGTTGGCACTCAATACTACAGCTTGATGGTATTTCTCTTCTCTTAGAAGTGGGAAGTCTTAATTTTGAATCTTGTGAAATAGTGAATTCGATATCAAATTAGGCTGCTCATTGTAATTTGTGATGTTTGGAGGTCGGTTTTGTCCTTACCTTTACTAAGGTTTTCCAACCCTAATGTGAAAGAAAGATGGTGAGAAAAGAGATCACTAAAATGAAGGTAAGGATTCATTTAACTTTCCCAAAAATCGGTCGGTTTTCTTTTATTTTGACAAAACATACTTTAATCAGTTACTTGCGTGTACAAACCATTGATATTTACAAAGCTCACAGTACATCAACGTTCAAATTAACCCATTGACCAATGGCCATAATGCTAATCCAGTTCAATGTAAGTAGACATATAAATAAAAATAATAATAACTAAGGAAAACGTCGTCAATTACTATGTGCGTGTGTGCGTGCGTGAGAGACTTGTTCCAAGGAAAATAAAAAATTGTCGAAGACAATGACTCGTCACATTTTCCACACGCTTGACTTTTTGTGTTTTTTTTTTAATTTAATTTTTTGTTTTTCTTTTCTGCTGAGACACGACCTCCTCCTCAGTCTGAAATGATATATAAATGGACGTGGAACAGTTAGACATGTGCATGAAATTTATTATTTTCCTTTTCCCTTTTTTTTTGGATTTATGTTGAAAGGTCAATGTGAATCCTAAACTCCTACATCTAAGGACTAACTGCCCTCGGGTTTGTCGCACTTTGTCGCACTGCCATTGCCTGCCACGTCACGGCATTGATGGGGATGATGACCATCGCATCGTATGCTTGATTTTCTACTTCTCATTTTCTGACTGAATTCTTGGTCTGCATGCCTGGTCAATGTTTTTGGTATAATAATGGACAAAAATAATGGGAAAATGGAACGTAGAAATAGATATTTGCGACATATGGGCTATCGCGAGCTCAATTATTCAATTAAAATTCAGTATATTACCAAATACAATAGACGTATTCAGTAACATAGTTAAGATTTTCAAATAATGGGATTATGATATCAACAAAAAAACTTTATTGACTCATTTTGTTGAGCACCTAGCAGACATCTGTCAATTCTTGTCAACATATGGCAACAACTACTAGTATTTGTAGAGACTTGTCGAAAGTGGATGCAAGATACTGTAATGAAATGTTGAAGGCTGCCAAGACTTTTCAATTAAAGAATTTCATACAAAAAGAGAGAAAAAGAAGGCAAATATGATAAACGAAAATAAAAGAAGCATGAGGAGAATGTTGTAATTTAGTTTATCTTAACTGTTAATAGGGGTCAAATACAATATACAAACAAATATACATAGAGCTTTTAAAGTTGTTGGAGTCAAGAACAACTAATAACTCCATGCTCCGCCAGTAGACGTAGGCTCTCAATTTTTTTTCTATCTTTTGTTACTTGTGCTATTGGCAATAATAGGCAAGTCATGTGACCAAATAGTAGTCTTGTCCTTGACTAAAGTATGATTAGTTTGATAAGTGGAAGTTTAGTTCTTAATCCTTATGTTTGGGACTAAAGAAGTCAACAAGATTGACGGACATATAGTTCTACTCCACTTTTGGGGACCCCATTACAAAGGAAGTTGGATCCCTCCTGCAAAATTTGCTTTAAATGCAACCTAATACCTTTCTTCTTTTATTGTCTTTTCCTCCAAGAATTCAATTTTATTTCAAGAATCTAAAGTTACCTGACATTCATCTTCAAACTACAGTTTCATCAAGTTACCTAGCATGGTTGGGTAGGCAATATGAAGACTGAAGCAATAAATATGTAATTCTCACAATTTATTTGTACTATTTATATAATAGAGCATGGACTCACATTGTCTTAGTGGACGTTACCTTTATTAGAAAGATTATACAAATAGATAGTAAATGAAGCACTAATCCTGATCCAATATCAGCCACCCAAACCTCTTTTGACGCCAGTGAAATTTGGTTGATAAGACGTCAATGAGATTGATTGTAAACACAAATATCAATCAATCGATAAACCTTGATGTAACCCTTACATTGAGTTGTTGAGTCGGTTCTGTAATAAGGGGTCTACTTATGTCCTCTGTGGTGAATCTTGTGCACTAACTTCATAATTGCTCGAGAATATAGAGTAAGATTGAAGGATTTATTACCCTTAATATAGCAAAAAACAAAAGCTACAACTGATCGTCACTCAAATGAGAAAATTAATGCAAGTGGTCTTTTATCACAGTGATAAAAAAGTGTTGAACCATTGTATGATAGCGTGGGCTCGGACCTTGTCGTGACTAATCTAACAAAATTGAGGAAATCAACAAACATATAGAGACTAGTACCACGTGAAACAAAATTACAAATCACTCCCTCTAGTCTCTAGCTAGCCCCATCATTGCTCTCATCCCTACACAAATTATTTCTACCCCCACTCTATCTAGCTTGGCGGAAAATTAAAATAAAATAAAATAATAAAAATTAAAAAACCTCGTCATTGTTTTCTTAATTTTGCAACCTACCCACCCACTTTCTTCAATATTTCAATCACAAGGCAACAAAACCTTGAAAGAGGCCCCTTCTTTTCAGGGCTATAAAGTTCGGCTTCTTTTTATTATTTATATGCATGGTAAGTAATATAATTGAGTCACAATACCAAAAAATACAATACAACTAGCCATGCATTTGCAAGCTGTACACCCATAATTTATAAGAAAAATTAACGAAAAATCTAAAAAAACTTCTCTTTTAACGAAAAAGCTACTTTTAAAGGTATAGTAAATAGTGACAGTTAAAGGTAAAAAAATGATTTTTCGTTAAAAGTAAACAGTACCGGAGGTGTTTTATTAAACATCCCTAATTTATATATACCAAACAATCACACACACACACACACACACACATGTGTCTATATATATATACACAACGTTTAAGAGAAGGGATTCCTATTTTTTTTAATGGGAATTAGTTGTGAGGCGCAAATGATATTAAACTTTAATGATTCGAACCGTCTATTTTTCAAGTCACACCCCTTAGATCATTATCGGAAATATTTGAAGCATCTAATTGAACTCAAAGAAATTAACGAATAATATGATCTAAGAAATATTGAAATTTCATTGTGTCAATTGAATTGGTAAATTGTTTTGGATTGAATTGAATTAAATTTTTGCAAGGATGATCCAAGAATCGAGGTTTACAACATAGACGATTCAAATCATTGAAGTTCGATGTGGAGTGGGTCTTGTAACTAATCCTCTTCTTCTTTTTTTTTTCTGTTTTTTTCAAAAAAATGGAAATCTCTCCCCATAAAAGACATATATATATATATATATATATATATATATATATATATATAGGAGTAGTAATTTATATATAACGAGTTTAGCGCCACTATAATCTTTCGAGAATACATTGTTATTTAAAAACAGATTTGCACATAACATTGTATTGCATTATTAGAGTAGAAATGTAACGTTGCAAAGAATTCGTTTTCTCTATGTCATAGTGGTTAAACATCTTGAAGAGTCGCTACATAGCAGTGAACTTTTTCTTGGTAGACGATAACCATAGTGGTTAAACATCTTTGATGCATACTTTTTCAACAATCCAAAATAGAAAAGGCATGAAGAAATCAAGTACTATTGTCGTTGTGTTTTAAGGGTGCGTTTGTTGTACCGAACTGTCTCAGACTGGACTAGTTTTAGGAACTAAACTGGATTGACTTAGAATAGACTAAGCTGAACTAACTTAATGAAGCGTTTGATGCAGTGTCGGACTAAGAAAGTAGACTAACTATAAATTATTATTATATTTTAATTTATTATTATCAAAATTAATACATGAATAAAAAAGGGCATATCCCTCTTCTTCTTCTCGAATTACAGGTAGACTTTGCAACTTCGACCCCATTCAAAACCCAAAAAACATCATAATTTAATCCAACCCAACAAAAAAGATTAAAGCATTAGAATTTAATACAACCCAACAAAAAAGAAATGGAATTTTAATAATAAAAAAGAGAGGCAAAGTATGATTTGTTTAAGAAGCTAAGCTGGCAAAATTCGGAAAAAAAAAAATAAACACCAAAGATTGGTGGTGTGATCGATTGCAGCCGCTTGGCGAACATTGCAAATTCGAATTTGCAGCCAAAAGGACGTAGTCGAGAGGTCGAAGACAACACTCGGAGACGATGCTAGAAGACGACGCTCGGAGACGGCGCTCGGAGATGGCACTCGGAGACGACAAGGAGTCATCGTTGGAGATGGTGCAGTCGAGAGGAAGCAAGGGAACGGTCTTAGCAATCCCATTGTTCTTGGGGGTCTCGCTAAGACTATTTAGTGAGCCCGTTAGTCTAGGCGAGTGAGACTTTATCCTATTAAAGTTAGTCTTGGGGAGAAACAAGCATTGGACTACCTTACCCTTTAATCTAGTCTAATCTAGTGAGAACTAAAGATGCCAAACAAACACACCCTAAACGTTTGCAGACGTATCTCTCACTCAGTGAGTTATGGCATTATGGGCAAACTTTTAGTAGGGGCACTGTGGAGAGCAATAATACTTGGTACAATCTAAGTGTATCCAACAAATACAATGCAAATTGCAAAAGTATGGGGAACAAGAACCAACCACATCCGAATTTGGTAATGTCTTTTTATATATGAAGTTCCATATATAGTTTCGATTCGTCAGTGCTCATAACCCTAATGTAGTTAAAATACATGAAAACAAAAATGTGGTTGAAGACAAGCACGTACGATATGGGAAACAGTACTCCTCAATTATATGTCACTAGTGATTTTGATACTCCCAATTTAATTTATCATGTAACGCTTACGTAAAATTGTAAATATTTGTGATAACATAAATTGGAAGTTCGAGAATCGTTGCCGCAATATATCCTTTTGGGGAGTGGTGTTTTATTTATAGGCTTATCAAAATAACTGCTAAACCATATTTTAAGTATCACTTTACATCATGTTTTTGCAATCAAATCACTTTACTCCATAGACTTTTACTTTGTGTTTTGTATTGCCTCAATTCGTCAATTTTATATATTAGCTCGTTAACTTTTGATATAGGGTACTCGAGGTGCCGTCAATTTGTCATTCATTTTATTGACATCATGTTAATATCATAGGGCAAAAGCTAATGCTAAATGATGACATTTTTTATTTAATTTGTATGTTAAATGGAGAAAGATTATGCCAAGTTAACTCGTTGATAATGATCGCCCATTACACCCAAAAATTCTCTGCCCATCTCTTCTCCCCCAATTTTACTAATAATATAAGAAAGTAAATGAAAAGGATACAAACGTGGGGTGGAGGAAGAACTAGGTCAAGACCCAGAAAGACAAAATGATCAACGAAATGGTAATAAAGACAAAACATAATGTCTTAATCATAAATAGAGGACGCAAAATCCAGAACCGTAGACCACCAATAATAAACATAACTATAACTTGATTTCATTCTCAATAAATATATGGACAAATAAATCGTATTCGACTAAGTTGTTACAGACAATTCTTCCAATCTACCATACGGAATCAAAAGACCGCATTTGGAGCCTCGAAAAGATACATGGAATCTGTTTCAATCCATAAATGCTTCCAATTTCTTACCCAAGCTATACGCAAAACCTCAATGAAAGTAAGATTCTGCAGCAACTAGGATTACAAATTATGTGTTTGATGCACAAGCTAGCACCCCACCCTCCGATGAGCGAAAGATCCTACCAAATCCAGCACGTCCATCGACATAAGACACATCAATATTGAGCCTGAGCCACCCAGCCATCGACGACTTCCAAATTACTGAAATGAAGGATGGAGCCGTAATATAAAGCAGCAAGATACGCAATAATGAGAAAATAGGCAACGCAGAAGCGAATGAGCTACACCTCGAGAAACACACTATAGCCAAGTCATGAAATTGAGCCACTAGCCATAACTTGGCATAATCCAGGAAAGCAGACTTGCCCTCAAACCAAATTTGATACGGAAGGAATCAAATGTCCCATGTAATGTACAAGCCACTATAATCGAAAGTTCTCGAGTAGAACCAGAAAAAACTTGTCACACTGATTCTATTATTAGAGAGGGACAACGAAAAAGCTCCAACAACTAAGACCAAAGATCCATAGTAGAAAGGGACAACGAAAAAGCTCCAACAACTAAGACCAAAAACGTGTGAGAGAGAGACACAACAGTTGAATTACAAAAGGATCAACGTGAAATCATCAAAAATTCCCGTTTGTTGAAGTACTGCAACAGTAAGGAGACAACCTTGTAAGACTTTTCAAACAATTTTGCCTTGATTGAATCCGATGAGACCAAATAATTTGCCTCCAAAACTCATGAATCATAGTTAAACGAGTGAGAATAAGCCTCTTTAACAGTTAGGTGCCTTGGTAGTAATGAAATCCAGGAAAACTAATGAAAAGGGCTTGAAAACTTTGAGTTTTAATGATAAGGACAAAATAAAGGGTAAAGTGAATAGTACCAGGATTGACTTTTTAGTGTAAAAATGTGGTTTTTCGTTAAAGTGAACAGTACCGGGAGCTTTTCGTTAAACTTCCCATGAAATCCACCATTTGTTTCACATATGAAGTTTTTGTTCTTGATAATTGATGTTTGGGTTTTGTAATTGTTTTTTTTCGTGTTTGAATAAAACTTTTATCCAAAAAGAAAAAATGATAGGAAACTTTGACGAAAAATTTTCGGTACTATTCTCTTTAACGAAAAATCACATTTTTATACTAAAAAGTCAATCATAGTACTATTCACTTTTATCTTTTATTTTATTTTTATAGTTAAAATTCAAAGTTTTCAAACTATTTTTATTATTTTATTTTTTATTTTTTATTTTTCTACTTTTCTATCTACAGTAGAAAAGACAAGATCCTTCAATTTTAGAGTGGTCTAATCCTCCAAATTCATGTGTTGTCCTACTAGTCATGGTATGACTTCTTAAAAATACAGGCAAATGTGATTTTATTCCACCGACAAAAGGTCTCTCTCAATCAACTTTGTGGCGGTAAATTCAGGGAATCAAACCCAACTACAGAAAATGGAAGTAAAAAACAAAAGATAATAACCATTTTTGTGGATAAAATAATAAGGCCGGCCCAATAATATGATCAGCAGGTATTTTCAACCTCACTTATGGGGCCACTGGGATTGCAGAATGTCAATATTATCCCTTGCTGCTAACATCGATAGGAGAGATTTTTTAGTGTGCCGAAACGTAGTCTAGGTTAAGCAATTTGTTGAATGATGTTTCTGTTAAGTTTTTAATTAATTGTATTAAGATATTTGGCGTACCGATTGTGTTTCAGGCACATTAAAAAAATTCTTCAAACAAAGATAAGGAAAGGTATGCCGTCCGCTTGGAGGGGAAAGGCAATCCCTAACGGTATAGAAAATTAAATAAGAAGCAACGAAATAATAAAACCCACAGAAGCAACAACTTAATTAGGTTGGGTTTGGAGTGCTTTTTACATTTGCCAAAACACTCTTCCAAAACAAAAATATTTCATTTTTATAGTGTTTGGTTGGATATGTTTTTGGGTCGGAGCTCTCATGTCACGTCATCCAACCCCAATAAAATATATAAAGAGTACCTCATGCATTATTGCATTTTGATGTAGAAGTTCTCCATCTGTTTTTCCATTAAATTTAGGGATATATTAAGAACTTCATCCCACATCACTGAAAATAAATTGAAAAATGAGAAAGACAAAAACCTAAATTTATTTTTTGTGTGTAAGAAAATTGAATACATAGGAACTTTTTATTTTTGCAATTTAATATATGATGTGTTAGTAGTTTAAGGGCTAGTTTTGAGTTGCTGTGTTGTGAAAAGAAAAAAAGTATTGTTTTCAAAAGCAGGAGTAGAGCTGCTTTTGCTTTCTGTTGTTCCTATGATTTTGACAAAAAAACACTTCTTTTTTTATTTACCAAACACAATTTTAGCCCCAACTTAAAAAAAAAACTACTTTTAAAATAATTTTAGCAATGTCAAACCAGCCCTAAGTCCAGCCACATTTCAATTTCCTACCAAATTTGAAATCGCGTTGCCTAATATTTACAAGTTGCCAAGTCCAACTATTTTCATTTTGTATTTATAGTTTAAAATTTCATTTTGTTTTAAGTTAAGTTTCTAACATACCCCTATATTTAATATTAAAAAAATAATGCTAGTGAAAATGGCCAATGATGTAACGCATCATTAAAAATTTTTGTTTTTTTGATACAAACACATCATTAAGTTGAATGATTAATGATGCAATATATTTTTAATTTTGTGAACTAATTAAAGTATAATTTTCAACATTGGTACATAATAAATTATATCTAATCATAACAAAAGAATAAACCACTCTTTCCTCACTATTTTAAACAAGAAAATAGAATTATTATTATTTTCTTCACAACCTTTGAATTCCACTTGAGGTGTCCACACAGACACCTCCCATCACTCCTCTACCTCCTCTACCTCCACCACCCACTACATATTTTTATTTGTTTATTTATTTATTTATACTTCTAAATTGTATAAAACCCAACCAATTTTTTGAAAAATATGCAAAGATGAAAAATAAATAAAGCATCTCTCCACTAGGGGTGGGTTCGGTTTAATTCGGTTCGGTTCATTTTTTCGGTTTTTTCCGGTTCGGTTTCGGTTCTTTTCACATCATGGTTGGGTTAAAAAAAAAAACAAAGTATACACAGGGTTAATCCTTGTTTGGTTCTTGAGAAATTGGGTTTAAAAGTAATGATATTTTAAATTCTCTTTTTCTCAGTATTATTTATTTAATTATTTGTTTTGGATATTTTTTTTTCACATCAAGCAAACAAACAAAGTATACATAGGGTTAATCCTTGTTTGGTTCCTTAAAAAATATCAAGGAAAGTCCTAAAAATTTTTAGCACAATAGATCACTCAAACATTACATGATTATTAATAAAGGGCAAACAAAGCAGTAAAACCCAAATCACAAACAACCATCAAATCCAATAGTATGTTTAGTTTTGTAAGATAATGCAGTGAAAGTTTCAGTCTTTTACAAAGTCAAGCAACAAAAAATGACATTTAAAATGTTTAACTCTCTCTCTCTCCCCCTCAATTTTTACCCAGCAGAGATATGAAAGTAAATGAACTAGAGTGCAGAGAGAGAGAGAAGTTGTACAAGTAGATTTGATTACCCTGTAATTATTACTCCAAATCACTCATAATTTCAATTCAAACAATAAAAACACAAACAAAGAAGAACATGATTCATCAAGAGACAAATGGAAAGCAACTGCTTTAGTGATGAAACAAACAAACCATTGAAGTAAAATTGGAGTGTGAGAAAAATGAGAAAAGGGTAGTAAGTATTTGGCAACACATTGGGTTTAAAAAATAATATCCAAAACAAATAATTAAACAAATAAAATTGGGTTTAAAAATATTACAAATTGGGTTTAAAAAACAATACCCAAAACAAATAATTAAATAAATAAAATTTAAAAAATATTAATTTAATTAATTCGGTTCGGTTTGGTTCGGTTTCTAGACCTCTAAAACCGAATCGAACCAAAAGAATTCGGTTCGGTTTTTTCAATTCAGTTCGGTTTTTTCGTTCGGTTCGGTTTTTTCGGTTTCGGTTCAGTTTAGTTTTCGATTTTTTTTCAGTTTTCAATTTTTTAAACCCACCCCTACTCTCCACTCTAAAAAAAGTGCCCTGTATTTTTAGGACAGGGTCCTCTAAGTCTGACAGACCCCATTTCTTAATTAGGCAAGACCTCCCCAAAAAATTTCAAAAAAAAAAAAAACCCAAAAAGACCCAAAAAAGGAAAGAAAAAAAAGAAAAAAGAAAAAGAAAATCGGTGTCGGTGAATTTGGATTTATTTCGGGGAATAAAATGTAGTTTGTTGGGTTTCAGAGACGTGGAAGCCTACCCAGATGACAACCTTAGTGGCCAAGTAGCATGCAAAAATCCCCCTCCCATCTCTCTCTCTCTCTCTCTCTTCCAAAAAGCAGAGCACCCCTTTCGGACTCTCAGACCGACATCAACAATTGAAGGAGAACAATTGAAGATGGAGGGCGGCGGCGGAGAGGCGGTGAATAGGAAGAGAGCTGGGGTGGACAACGACAAGCCGTACAAGGGGATACGGATGAGAAAGTGGGGCAAGTGGGTGGCCGAGATTCGAGAACCCAACAAGCGCTCTAGAATCTGGCTTGGTTCCTACTCCACTCCCGTCGCCGCCGCTCGGGCGTACGACACGGCGGTTTTTTACTTGCGGGGTCCCTCCGCGCGGCTCAATTTTCCAGAGGCTTTGCCTGTCGAAGGCGGCTGCGGGTGCGGTGACATGTCGGCTGCCTTGATACGCAAGCGGGCCACCGAGGTCGGCGCCCGGGTCGACGCGGTCGAGACGGCTATGCGACACCACCGCGGTTCGGCGGCCGGGAACGGAGATGGCGATGAGATTAAGCCCTGCCTCGCCGGATGCGTGGATCGGGTCGACCTGAACAAGATGCCCGACCCGGAGAATTCGGAAGGTGAGTGGAATTAGAGAGAGGCTGTCTTAATCTCTTTCGGTTTTGAAAATTGAGGGGTGGCCTTTGCCAACGTGCGCAGGGGAGGTATGTGACTGCTGAAGCAATGATGAAGCTCTCGTCCTGGTCCTGGAAATTAGAATTTCGCTACTGTATCTCTTTTTCCTTTTTTTTTTTGTTCAGAAAATTTTTGCTTTGGATGGAGAAATTTTGGCCCTTTATAAAAACGTGATATAAGATGTAAATTATGCTACTAATTAGCTTAATTTGCCCCTTTCGCTGTATTTGTTCCTTATAGTTTTGGGTAAATAACATTTCCTCCTCGTATAAGGAAAGGTTGAGTCTTGTAGTTCAGCTGGTTAAGAGAGCAGCACCGAGTTTTCGTACAAGGAAATATTGCTTTGTATTAAAACTTTGCTCTTGCATAAGTGGTAGTTTGGCGGCGAGGTAGGAGATGGGGGAATTGAAGGAATATAGAAAAATGGAAAAGAAAGGGTGGGATTTAAGTGGAAAAAAGGAAAAAGAAAGAGGAGGGAAGTGTTTTTACTTGTCAGCTGTGAAGGAGGGAGCAAAAACTAGAAGGGGTTCTACAGTTGGGCGACACAACAGGGACCAGTCTAACCACTGAAGTTATATAACTACTAGTTGTACTAGTACAAGAAAGCAATTGGGATTTGGAGGAGTCGGGTATATCTGGTTCTCTGCACTGTTGCTTACTAAGCGTGGTGGTGGGGATTATATATGGTGGTGGTGGTGATGGTGCTGGTGGGGTGTTGGATGACGGAGGAGCAAGAGGGCAGATGGGATGCACTGTGCCCTTTATCGGTTTTGTCTCCTCCCCTCTAGGCCACTCACTCTCAGTCTCAGATTCTATTTGATTCTATTTGTTGTCAAATGGCACTGTTGCAATGGCTATATGATCCCTCTCCGACAAGGACAAGAGAGTGTTAAGATGGCGTGAGTGTGCTAGAAAGACCAGTGTCAGGATCAATTGCATACACGCACGCGCACGGTAATGTGCGTAAGTTGAAGAGGACCATAGACCACAGGTACGATACACACACGCGTTGATGCCGCACGTCCCTGCTTTGTTGGTTCCAATTTTGATTACCAATAGCTGATTGCATGGTAAATCTAATTTTGCATAGAGTTTAGAGATTAGCTACAAACAGTGGTTTATAGGCCGATGAAACATTGAACAATGCATGAGCTGTGATCCAATCCATGTTCTGGTTAAACAATTTTTACCCACTTTTTGAGCAAGGACAACGATTAATCCACGATTAGCGGAGAAGTCGGTGTTTACTATTTGCTAATTTGAGTAATTAATTATTATAAACTTTCTCAAATCTCAATGATGTAGATGTCTATAGGCGTCCTATTTACCTCTTTCCCCTCCAAGATTTGATTGACTGCAATTCCACATGTTTATTTCCATCGTGTGATCAAACCAAAATAAATTTTTTAATTTCAGTGCGACAAACGACAATCATTTTGACTCCGGTACATTTCCCTTTTTCAAAGGCATAAATTTAAATTGCACAATAATTGAAGCCGAATAAAGTCAACAACCCACATTTCAAATATATTGTTCAACAACCGGTACATCATGAATCAATCCGATGGCCGATTCAGCTCAACAAACACCGGTTCTGAATGAGATGGCAAACCACACTCGCACGGACGAGGTAAATCCGCTAGGCGACGCTATAGCCACTGGACGAAGTTTTCGCCAACGTCAGTTGCACTCACGTGCGTGAAGTATATTTCCAGTTGGTATACATGTGGACCGTGGGGCCACATGCATCTACATCGGAAATTACCCACTCGCACGTGGGGGAAATGCCGTAGGCATTCCTCCTATACTAAAACGTACGCATCGTTATTTTCTATCTGATGCTGTGTTATTTATTATTATTACAATTTTATTGCTGATTTATACAAATCCTTTGTCGAAATTGAACCTAAAAGGCAGACCAATTCCTCCGACGTCTTCTGTGACTCCTCCACCATTAACATCTGGAAATGATATTGATCCGAATGCATCTGCGTGTTATGTTTTCGATTCACTAGCATGTTTCATTTGAAGGGCAGCTCTTATGATGTTTCCTCTTGTAATAATTCCAATCTTCGGATAACAAACAATGGCATATCAGAGATACTGTTGAAAGATCATTACGAAGATGGAGAAAAAGAATGCATCTCTTACCAGCTTGCCGCTTTCATTTACAACTGGAAGTCTGCGATATTTTGTCTGGAGCAACATTCTGCCATCGTATAACAGAAGTTAATTGTTTCCGGGTAGAGACCGATAATGGGAAAAAGTAGAGCAGGAAAAGCATACCTAGCAACACCCTCAAGATTAGTGGTTTCACTAACAACAACTGGGGCTGGTGTCATCACATCACCCACCACCTGACCATTGGTTTTACTGAGCAATTTCTGTACCTCGTTAAAAGTCTGCAACCACAACGCAGTTATATAAGCGTTTTTGTAAGACAAATTATTGTTGCAGAAAAAGGAAAACTACTGGTTAGACTTCATAGATGCTTCGCAATGCGGCAATTTGAAATTCTAGAGCAAAAAGCACCATGCCTTTTGATATATCAATTGCCACTATGGGGATATACAAGTCTGAGAAACTATTAAACCCCTCCTCTCAAATTCACTCCCATTACCGAGATCATATGTTAATTCTTATAAAATTCATATAAAATTATAAGACAAATATCGAGAACAGTATAAGTTATATAAATTCTCACATACTTTCCAAGTGCTGTCAACTTCTGGAAACATGCTGTTGTCAGTTCTTCCGCTACCTATCAGGTGAAATATTCGAATGATTTGTATTATCAACTATGTAAGAGATAACCAACTCGATCATTGGACATAGAAGAAGTTCATCCACAACCTAACACATCGTTTGTGAGCAATTCTATCAACTGAATTGAGGTCAATCAAATAAACTTGAGTATAATTGATTTTCAATTCATGTCATCTGTTTGAAACCAAATTGAATAATTAAGTTGATTTTACTTTTGTTTAAAACAAAGGAAACAAATGAATATGGTCCCAATATTATACCTCTTGAACTAGATAACAGTTGCCCACTAGAGCTGTTGTAGCACGCAACAGTATCACAGACTGGAACTTTTAATTTAAATTTCCAAACACCAACAGATATTAAGCAAAAAAATAATAATTTTGTTCAATTTTTTCATCAAACAACGCCCCCAACATAACTAGCCATATATTCTTACGTCTTTGACATCATGCAGACGCAATAATGCGAGTAAAATTCATTCGATTTCAATGAGAAAAATGAAAACCAATAGATTATTGAAGAACCTAGAAAGCTCTGTGGAGAATGAGGATAAAAGTGCAGAAACAAGAGGGAAAGCAGGGCTACTTTTGGAATGAGAGAAAGTGTGCGAGACAATTAAATTGAATCCTTGACAAATCAAATCTAATTTGGTTGGACTGGTATCTGTATGAACATCCAAATCTTTCCCTACCAAATAAATTGAATTCTAAGGGCAAGGCGGTTCCAGATAGTAATGCTTAATATAGAACTCAGATGAAGCTGAACTGAAGCAGAGAATTCCTTATTCTGATGAAGTTCCAAATAGGTTGTAAAAGAAATTAGACAAACCTTTGCATCTCAAGTAAATTTGATATACAAATTATACAGGTAAATTTAACATTTTGACCCTATTCAAAAGAGATTTGTACTAATACAAGATTCATGCCCAACATTCCATTTTGTATTCACACAATATTGATTCACCCCTTTTAAAATCCCCTTTTTCCTCAACAAAAGTTAAAATTATTTCTTTACTTGCCAAAGCCAGTACAGCACGATTCACATTTACATTTCCGTATATTAAACTTAACTGTAATCCCAACCTTTCGAGTTTGGTTACACGGATCCTAATCGCATACTTGTTGGGACTCGTCACATGAATTTTCATTTTCTATTCTACACTCAGTATCTTTATACCACTAATCCCCCTCAACATCCTCATCTCTGCTTTTACTCCCTTTTATGGAAGAAAATCTCACCATATTTTAATTAGCTTCAATGTTGAAAAACAAATAAATAACGTATACTTCAATTTCCTCAAAAAGCTAATCTATACTTACAATGCGTACCAGCCAAAACAAAACTTCTCTGCTAAGCAAATAAATTTGTCAAACAAACTTAGTTCACACAATTCAGATTACCCTTTTCAAGGGATGGCCTAGCACTATCAAGTATGAAAATGAATCAAATGAAGGTAAAATTGAGACAAAAAAGGGCCGTAAAATCGTTAAGAACAAAAATGAATTACAGGGCATAATTCCATAAAGAAACAAAATGAATATCAACAAAAATATTTATTTACCTGAAATAGTGTCCAGTGCTAATAAGTCATAATCGGAGACAAGACCGACCTGCATCAACAGAGTACCATTATATATCAGTTGCACAATGTAACTACACTAAGCTCACATCAGATCAATTGGGAAATGCTTGTTTTGCTCAACCAAATAAACGGAAATCAAGAAACAGAAATGACAGAAGGTACATTAAGTAAGACAAGATTTGGCCACGTGAATTTCAAACGTCATAAATTGGAAATCATTGGTAAGTCTGGTTCTGGAATTTAAATAAATACATGGAAACTTGAAGTTAGTTTAATTAGACAATCATTTATAAATCTGACTAAGAAGCTCAATGATATATAAGTGAGCACCTACCAGTGTCCAGTCACCGTCGATCACGGGAAAACCAGTGATTCTGTTTTCGACAAGAAGCTCTATAGCTGTAGGCACAAAGCTGATCCATCAGAAAAAGTGAAAAACCTATAAACAGAAGTATTACAACAAATACCTTCATCGACAGTCGTTGTAGGCCTCACCACGTGCAAATCCTCTCGTCTCGTCATAAAATCGCCAACAGTAAGAACTCCATTTTTCTCCTGCACAAAAATATCAAGCAAAAGAGCGGCAATTCCGATCACAAATTATCCAGTTCTAATCAGACATACCAATGCAGTAAACAAATTCTGAACAAATTAATTAGATGAACAAGTACGCAAGCTTGACAGCAATCACATTTCCAAAAATTTCATCCTTCTGTTCATAACTACAAAGGAATCAATCACCCTAATATATTACAAATTTTGATCAAATTAATCAGATGAAAATTCGAATTGCATAACGGGAACGAAGAAGATACCGGTACGGAATTAGGCATGAAGGTGGCTGAGGCGGCGACATTGAAGGACCTCCGAAGCCCCAAAGTGGCGACGGATACCAGGAAGAGCCTCCGACCGGGACGGGTTACCAGCGGCAAGCACGACCTCCAATCGGCAGAAGCAGAAGCCGAAGGCGTGGAGAGAGGGAGGAGCGGAGGTTGTGGAACGAAAATCGAGGCCATGGATGATGGTTTGGGGTGTATACTGATACGGTAGACTGACTACTGGTGGTGGTGTTGGCAAATTGTTTTGGTTTTTCAGCTGCGGGCCTGCGGAGATTTATATATATTTTAATTCTGTAGAGAAACCGCCCTGGCGATCCCGACCGCGCTGATAAATAACACCGGATTTAAAAACTTATTTGACTAAGCTGACTATGTTGTGTGCGAGGCATTTATAATTTCATGGCGGGCCGATAGGGAGGAACATGATGTATTAAATAAGAGAGTAACGTACGAGAAATAAGTTATCACCAAGATACTGTCATTGGATCTGAGCACCATTGTGACGATGGGCATGTTTCGTGCATGTAAAGCCATTTCTAATCTAAAGATGATCAGATGACTTGTTTTAGTCATCTGGTTTTGAAAAAATTAATATTTTAATAAATAGTGTATAGTCATATTTCTTATCATTTCCAACAGAGGTCAAAAGGTCATAGGGCTAAACATAGTCCTATCACAAAAAAACTATCATTAACCGATGGCCAAACATAATTTATTATTAAAATTTTAAAACTACAATAACTTAAATTTATAGAAAAAATGAGAAATTTTTAATATATATATTTTCTAATTTTGGCTGAAAAAAAAAAATCAAATCCAACGGTAACTGACGTAAGTTAATCGTTAGATTTGAATTTTTTTGAGCTATAAATAGGGTGGATATTAGGCTATAATTCACGCAACTTTGAATTCAATCTCTTTCAATTCAAGTTTGCAATGAATTCCAACTTTGGATCCTCTTCGGATTCCAATTGGGGGGTCCCCATCCAATTTTGAATTGGAAAAAAATAGGCGCATATGAGACGAGAAGATGAGGAGTCTGTTGAAGAAGATGAAGCATGGCGCAACACACAATATATGGCAACCATGGATGCATCCATGGTGTGTCTGCCAACTGAGGAATAACCTCAATGGGGTGGCTCCGTTGCTAGTCACTCTTACAAACCACGAAACAGAGCAATGGCACATGCCAATCTAATGAACAATTACTTCAACCCCAACTCGGTGTACACAGAAGAGGATTTTAGACGTTGCTTCCAAATGAGGCGTCATGTGTTCGAGCGTTTACTTCATGATGTCCAACAGGTCAATCCATACTTTCGACATAAGCTAGACAGAGCAGGCCGCCTTGGCTTTTTACCTCATCAGAAGGTTACTATTGCACTCCGAATGATGGCCTATGTCTTCCCAGCTGATGCGATGGATGATACATATGGTATGTCTGAGTCTACATGCCTTGATACTCTTGCTGAATTCAGTGACACAATTGTTCAGTTTTACAAAGAGGAGTACCTCTATGAGTCAAATCAAGAAGATCTGGATTGGCTCTTTCCTGAAGCTGAAGACTGTGGCTTTCTGGGCATGATAAGGTCATTAGACTGCATGTATTGGAATTGGAATAACTGTCCTACCAGATGGCAAAAAGGCTTTAGTGGAAGGTCAAGAAAGCCAACTATTATGTGTAGGGGTGGTTCGGTATGGAATCCTATACCGAAACCCTTGTCCTGATTCCCAAACCAAAATTTTTGGGAATCCCAATTTCAAAACTGATCCCAAACCAAATTTTCGGGAATCCCAAAATAGTTTTGGGCTTTTGGGCATTTTAGACATATTAGTTATTAACTTATTACCCAACTATTCAAATTTGATTCAAATGCACAATATCATTTCCAGCAACATCAACTTCCATTCAATTTATGAACGTAGAAATTAAATCCGTATCAACCACTTAAAATATTCTTAAAACAAGAAAAAGGAAAAAGAAAACCCTTCTTAGAATGCAGAGATATTACAGTAAGTGTATAGTTAAATCCCAAGGGCGATAATGAAGAACCATTTATTCTAGTTACATGGAGAACATGGCGTTAAAATGTTTGTAGAATTCTTCAGGCCACTACTCTACTTGCATAGAGGGAACCATATTACTAGAATAAAAACTAATTTAAAAACTCATAACTCTAGTTGGCCCTTTAGCCCTTTTTGTCCAGTAGGGCCCACGAACCTTTTGGCCTGACCCTTAATTGGAGACGATTTTCGGCCCTTTGGACCCTTCGATTAGATATGGCCTAAGTTTTTATGAAATATAGATTACAAGATGATATTGTTTCAAATCAATTATGTTGCATGTATTAAGATATGTGGCGAGGTGTGATTGAGGCGCCATTATCTTGTTGTGCTTGTTTCATGCAAGTCTATCTTAGAGTTAGAAGGAAGGTTGAAAGTGATTTTTTTTTCATTTTTTGATTGATCAATGGTGGCTGGTGGGAATCAATTTTTATTTTTTTATATTTTTTATATAGTAAAGAGAGCATTTCATTACCTAGAAGAACAGTACACGAGGGGATCATGATATAACATTACAAGTTAAGCTGTCTTCTAAAAGAGCATCAAATAAAAGAGTGTTTAGGGAAAACGGGCTAAACGATGCGCTGCTCCATTAGCTTGGTAGCAGACGTGTTGCAATTAAAGCTTCAGTGATCACAAACAGCAATGCCTTGAAATCCTCCACAATGTGCCCAATAGGATAGACGTTGACAGAGGTTCCCTTTAGTGTTGTGAAGCCTGAGATGATTTGAAGTGAGTCACTCTCAACTAAATTATTTGTGAAAGTCCCTTGTCGAAGCCAACGAAAGATCTTGTTTGAAAGCTAGAGTTTTAGTGCCGTTACAACAACATATTTTCCAGTAAAATCCGGATAATGATACCACCTCTCTAACAGTATTCTCCTTACTCCAAGCTCTACCGATATTCATTTTGAGACGACTTGGAGAAATAGACTTCCATTTGAGAAGCTCCAAGGAAAGGGATTCCAAATGGGGTTACAAGCCAAACACAGCAAGCAAAAGGGTTGTCCCTCATTTGATGGGGTGCAGATTCCAAGTTCGAACCACACATCAAATGCGACAGATCGTTGGTGAGATGGCGACTTTGCTAATTTTTCTCTTGTAGCGAATCATGTTATCAGTTTTAGTCTTTTAGATGTTTGGTGAGATACTTAGGATGTGGATTTCTAGGTCTTGAGAAATTGATACTCGAGTAATTGAGTCAAGTTAAGTCGAGTATCAAGGCGTTCAAGTTCAATTGAAATATTAATATAGATATTGTTCAGCTCATCTTTATAGAGAAACAGATAGTGGCAGGAAGAGAAGAGCAAGGAGAAACTGTTTTGTATTATGAATAAATTCCTTGATAATTCGTTTATCATATTGATACAAGATATATAAAAGCCTATAGTTGACTTTGGAAAGCGTAAAAGTTAACTAATAACTCTTTATTATTTACATAAACCAATATGGAGATAATTGAGGGATCACGGTTTGACAGCAAATGTGGTAGAGAGATTTGTGGTGGATTCAATACTCTTGTCATCCCCCCTTAAGTGAAATGGAACAAAGTGTAGATTGAGCTTGGAAGCAATGAAAGAGAACCGATCGCATGAAAGTGATTTGGTGAAGATATCAATGATTTGGTTATAAGGGGAGATGTGTCGAGTTTGAAGGACACCGTAGGCGAGAAGCTTTCGAACAAAATGGTAGCCAATCTTTATGTGACGAGTACGTGCATGAAAAACATGATTGATTGCCACGTGAAGGGCAGAGGCATTATCGACGAAAATGCAAGGTGAAGTACGAAGCAGAATGCCTAGTTCAAGGAAGAGATAGCAAAACCAATGAATTTCAGTAGCTGTGGTGGCAAGAGCATGATATTCTACTTTAGAACTAGAGTGAGACACGATGGATTACTTTTCGGCGGTCTATGTAAGGAGGTTAGGACCAAGAAAATTGCAAGCACTACTTGTTAAACGACGATCATCAATTGAACCAACCTAGTCAGCGAATAGAAAATTCTGGAGATGAACAAAATAAAAGATCTTATTCACCAGTCCCTTTGATGTAGCAGCAGATGAGTTTAACGGCCTGAAGATGAGTTGATTTAGGGTTGTGCATGTACTGACAAACTTAATTAACGGCAAAGCAAATGTCGGGGCAGGTTAGAGTCAGGTACTAAAGTCCGCCAACCATGCTTCGATAGACTTCAGTATCCGAGATAGGATCACCATCATGAGCAGACAAACGCAATGATGAGATGAATGGTGTAAGGCTAGGCTTGCACTGGTCCATCTTAAATTTCTTTAATAAATAAGAGGCATAACAGCTTTGAGCAAGAGAAAGTTGGCTACCTCGTCGAGTAACTTCCATTCCAAGAAAAAATGGAGGTCACCTAGCTTGCGGCTAGCAAAGGTGGTACATAGTTTATCAATGAACCTGTGAATATCATCATTGTTTGAACCTGTGATAATGAGATCATCAACTTATACCAAAACATAGAGTGAGTATATAGAGGAATGGTAAATAAACAGGAATGCATCTAATTTTCCATGGGAAAAGCCTTGATTGCGAAGGAATGAGGCTAAACGCTGGAACCAAGCACGAGGTGCTTGTTTGAGGCCATAAAAAGCCTTGTGGAGGCAGCAAACATATTGAGAGTGTTTGGAATCAACAAAGACATGTGGTTGTTTCATATAAACTTCCTCATGAAGAATACCATTTAGGAAAGCATTTCGGACGTCAAGTTGCTACAATGACCAATTTTGTGAGATCGCTAAGGCAAGAATGATACGGATAGTACCTGGTTTAACGGCAAGACTAAAGGTCTCATCGTAGTCAAGCTCAACTTATTGGTTGAACCCTTTGGCGACGAGATGAGCCTTGTGACGGTCAATAGAGCCATCGACCTTTTATTTAACACAAAATACTCATTTGTATCCCAAAATATTCATATGAGGAGAAGCGGGAACAAGAGACCATGTTTGATTATGAAGAAGTGCATCATGTTCCTCTTTCATCGCTTGCGGCCAATGCGAGAACTTAGAGGCTTGAGTATTAGTTAGTGGGTTCAATAGACATAGAATCCTCAAAGGCAGCTGTTAAACCGTGAGGAGGTGCTAAAAAATTTTCTTTCAATATCTTAAGCTTAGCTTTATTCATTGTGGATTTAACTTGAACCCATACATGGTTAGTTCGACTCGACTCTTTTTTTTTAATGAGCTCGGATTTTAAGTTCAGCTCGAGTTAATAAAAATTAAAATAATTATGCAAACATAAATCAACATAAAAACGTGACATGCAAAAAGAAGAAAATTACATTTATAGGCCATCTCCAACCAAAAGGTCCAAAAGGCCAAAGGCCGAAAATAGCCCAAAAACCGTCTCCAACTGAGGCCAGGCCAAATGGCTCGTGGGCCTCACTGGACAAAAAGGGCCAAAGGGACAACCGGCTAGCCCAAAGGAACCAGCCAGCCAGCCCGGGCCTGGCCACAAAGTTTAAACACAACGGCTAGCTGACGTTAGTTACCGTTAGATTTGAATTTTTTTTTTGGGCCAAATTTTTAAAAAAAAAAATTATCATTTTTTCCTATAAATACCTAAGCCATTCCTACACCATTTGTCACATAATTTTCACCATTCCTACACCATTTCAATTCTCATATTTTCTCACCTCTTCCAATAATCTTTCCTTCAAAATTTTCAATAATTTTCAAATTGCCTCATCTGCAATTAAAGGTAGGGCTTGGACTAGAAAAGAAGATGAAGCTCTTTTCAGGGCTTATAGATGGATCTCGGAAGATAGTGTGAGGGGGAGTTCTCAAACAAGTGAAGGTGTTTAGACTCGTGTGTCCAAAAAATACTATGAGTTCTACGAAGGCACCACTCCACCGAATACCCGAAACCACAAGAGTTGTTTTTCAAGATGGAAGAAACATCTTCATCCAAATTTGAATAAATGGCATCAAGTACTGTTAGCAGCTACAAGTAGACATGAAAGCGGCGCCAATTACTACGACGAAGTAAGTGTTTTCACAATTTATTTTAAATATTTAATTATATTACATTTAATTTCATAAATTAATTTCCTTTAATTTTTATAATTATATTTAATTATATTACATTTAATTTCATAAATTAATTTCCTTTATTTTTTGTAATTATATTTTCTAGGTACACAAAGCGAGTAATTGTATATGAAGGGTAGCTCGAAACCCTTTCAGCATCACGGTTGTTGGGAAATTTGTAAAAGGTGGTTGTTATTTGAAGATCCACCTCAACATAGAGTAGGTCCTATGCCGGTGTTCGAAACTGCATTCTCAGCTATAGATGTGGATGAAGATGGATCTCCTACCATTCAAGAAACAAGGGTAGAAAATCCGTCTTCGGGTGAAGGTTCCATTCCTAGGGCTATATGACGAAACAAGGCCCAAAGGTTGAAGCAAAAGGGCAAGGAAAAGGATGATTACGCCGTTCAACAGGAAGTGGCGGCCTCATTGCGATTAATGGCGGAGCAAAATGTGTTTGCCACAAAAGAAAGGAACCGTAGGCATAAAGAACGAGCCAAACAAATACAAGAAGAGATGGATAATATGAATATGCAAAGGAACACCTCATATTACAGTCGAATGAGTAAAGCCTATTTTGATCAAAAAACAAGGGAAATTATGGCCCGGCGACAGTTGTTTACCTCTGACTATACTCCTACAATGGCGGATGATGTTGATTATGGACTTTAAATTTAAGTTGTTGTATTTTTTAAACTTAAGTTGTTGTAGTTTTTAAATTTAAGTTGTTGTTTTTTTTAATATAAGTTGTAGTTTTTAAACTCAAGTTGTTGCAGTTTTTAAATTTAAGTTGTTGTTTTTTTAATTTTAGTTGTAGTTTTTAAATATAAGTTGTAGTTTTTAAATTTAAGTTGTTGTAGTTTTTAAATTTAAATAATAAATTATGTTTGGCCCTATGGCCCTTTGGCCCTCAGTTGGAGATGGTTTTTTGTAACAGGGTTATGTTTGGCCCTATGGCCCTTTGGTCCTTGGTTGGAGAAGGTAATAAATATGGTCATGCACTGTTCATTAAAATATTAATTCCTTGGAGGGCCATAGGGCTTCGGTTGGAGATGGCCTAAGTATTAAAAGAAGAAAAAAAAAGAAAAAAAAGGTCAATTTCACTAACCACATGTTTATACATCAATCGGAAAAAAAAACCCCCCTCAAAACTTGTACAGTTAATCATGTCAATACTTCTTCTAGCTACCTAAGGCCATCTTTAACCAAAGGCTGGCCAGATGGCTCATTTTAGCCCTTTGGCCCTCCAAGATATGAATATTTTAATGAACAGTACAGGGCCATATTTTCCTCAATCTCCAACCGAGTGCCATAGGGCTTGTTTTAACCATGTCACAAAAAAAGGATCTCCAACCGAGGGCCAAAAGGTCATATGGCCAAACATAATTTATTACTTAAATTTAAAAACTACTACAACTTAAATTTAAAAGAGGAAAGAAAATATGAGAATATGAGAATTGAAATGGTGTAGGAATGGTGAAAATTTTATGAGGAATGGTGAATGAATGGTTTAGGTATTTATAGGAAAAAATTAGAATTTTTAAGAATTAAAAAAAAAATTGAATCCAACGGTAACTGGGGTCAGCTAGCCATTGGATTCAAATTTTTGTTTAAGCAATCCTGTCAGTTTTTTTGCCCTTTCGTGGGGCCCACGAGCCCTCTGGCCTAGCTCTCGGTTGGAGACGGTTTTCGGGATATTTTCGGCCCTTTGACCTTCTGGACCATTTGGTTGGAGATGACCTAAATGGACATGATCAGTCGTTCAATGTAGATTGCAACATTAATTTTGTTCAAACTTACAGTAAACAAATGATGCACTGATTTCTTATTATTTAGATCAAGGCCTTCAAAATTTTGGTCACATAAAGGTTGATGAGGTTGGTTATTAATTTTCTCAGCACTTATAATGCTCTGATTTCTCATGTGCCTCAGCCTCAGATTTAAACTAGCAACCACTTCTTCCAACTCTTTGATCCTTTTCGAACTGCAAACGATACTTCCATCAAGAGAACTAAGATGACGATGTAGTTGGTTGATCTTAAGAGTTAAAAATAGGGTGAATGCAATGAGAGTGGCTTTGAGGATGAAATTGTCCATCGTGCGCTTCTGGATCATTGTGTAGAAGATTCTATTGGCTAGGAACTTAACTACAGCAGACCAAAGACCATAGCGCTTTACCTGATCAAGCCACGATGTCCCCGTCTTCCTCAAAGAGGCCTCGACCAAGATGGAGAGTATGAAAACCATCTTAAAGAAAATCATCGCAAATAGTGCTACCATAATCATGATGTTGAATGTGAGTGAGTAACGAGTATGTGCGGAAGCTGACAGCTTTAAGAGTGTTATGTTGTTTGAACTTGCAGGATGAGGGCAACAATGTTTTATACTATCGATATCGAGTTCTAGCATAATTAGGAGTCTGGAGTCCTATCAAAATAAGGAATTAGGGGGTAAAAAGCCAAATGAAAATTTTATTTAAACCCATGTAACCTCTTTTTACACCCAACTTAAGTTTTAAATATTAATTGTCTATTTTACCCTATTGCATAATTACTATTAAGTACAAAATGAAATTAATAATAAAACTCAAATTTATCAATAAACCCAAACACTATAATTAAACCTTAGAATCACTCTTTGTTTATCCTACATTCATTCCGACTAAAACCCTAATAGCTCTCATAGAGAAAAACAAGTTTTTTTTTTTTATGGATGGGGATTTTGAAGTTTTGAATCCTCCAATTTATCCAGCTTTAATAGCTAAACAACAGCCAATGGCATTGAATGATCGAAGCTCCCACGAAGAGCTCTAGCTCCACTCGATTTTTCTTCTTCATTCCTCCTTTGATGATCTCCTCCTCTAGTTCCATAGATTTTTTTCCCAAATGAAACTAAGGTCTGGGTCAAGCTACGTGCCATATTACTATTGTCTTTTGTTGCACCTCTATGAATAAGTACCCTAGTAATCCCAACGTAGTGCAAAGACTCAACAATCTGCAGTGTAATCACACCTTTGTTAGTTCGAGCTTCAGCATCAACTCCTTTCTTTACCAACATCTCAATCACATCCACATGTCTCGATTCCTCTGCACAGTGCAATGCGGTGTATCCATCCTCATCTTTAGCATCCATATCCACACCCTTTTCAAACAGCGTTCGAATGACTTCTATCTTCCCTTTGAAACAAGCTCTATGGAGAGCAGTCTACCCATGTAAGTCTCTTCCATTGATTGCCGCAGCTGACATTGAAGAAGTCACCTGTGTTTTCTCCAGATTCTTGCACAAACCATGTGTTTAAGGAGCCATAAGGTTTATTTTATTAAAGCCATTCATATCTCATGTATGCATACACGATTGAAGACTGGTGACATTTGCATATATGGTCTGCAAGAAATCGTCTAGGATGCATGTGGGAATGGTTTATGACAAAACATTGATGTTGAAGTTTGGTTTTTATGGCAGGTATGAGTCACCTTACTAGAGAGGCCTTGCAGAAAGATGCATTCAAGTAGCATGGAGATACAGGAAAAAAACGCCTACAGCGAGCCAACACCTCTCAGTCTCAATCTCATTCTCAACCCCAATCTTGATCCAAATCCAATCATGCATTGTTATAATCTAATTAGCATATGGGTGTAAAGATAATTTTACATTTTGAATTGGGTTTGAGAGGGTAGTTTAGGTAATAAATTTGGGTTTAAAAAGATATTAATTCTTTAATATAAAAACAATATGGATGAAGAATGTAAGTTGGGTGTAGAAAGAGGTTAGATGAGTTCAAATAAAATTTCCCAAAGCCAAAATAAACAAACCTTTCCTCGTCACTTAAGGAATGTGTGTGTGTGTGTGTGAAAATAAACAAACCAAAAATGATTTGCATCGTTAAGATACAATTTACAATTCAAGATCACGTATTTCAAGCGGCTGTAGTTTATTTAAGGTACGTTTAAAACCCATTTTACTTTTCAGTTTTTATTTTTATTTTTAAATAAGACAGTTCGATTTGATAAAATGTAAAGTACAATGTAAGATTGTGTATTAAGAGGCTTTGTTCGCTTATGTTTGATCATCTTTTCAAATGGTGGTACAATTTAAAGAACATTTTAAAAAATTAAAGACTAAAAACTTAGGGACCGTTTGATAATCATTTCGTTTTCTTTGTTTTTTTTAAAGTGAAAACTAAAATCTTGTTTAGTAAATATTTTCAACTTTCGGTTTAAAAAATAAAACTGAAAACCAAAAAATAAAACTCAAAATCAAATTTTGAAAATTCAAGGAATTCATTCATTTGTCTTCAGATCTTTCATATGATATAATATTTATCATATAATACTGTGTCATCACATGCATTTAACATACATAAATAAATCTAAGATTAGCAGCGGAGAAACACTAATAATTTGGGTATTTAACATCAGTTGGGACTAATTTAATTGATCACTAAAACACAATTATATCAATCCGGCTATATACACAACTTGAATGTGAGAACGTGTACAATTAATGATGAATCTCACATCCTTGATCTGTTTACAACACATAAATTCTGACTGAACTACACCCTTTTTTTTAGGGGTTTGCTATCCACACATCTCTTTTACATTTCACACATCTTTTTAATTTTTGGTCGTTGAATCGGATGGATTAAAGAAGATTAAAGGGCAGAAATTAACAAAAGGTGTGTGAGAAGTAAAAAAAAGATGTTGGATAGCACACCCCTTTTTTAAGAGTAATGCTAGGGAGACCAAATTTTTAAACCAAATTATGTAAACCAACTAATGTTGACACACCCCAACCCAAATTAGGGCATGCTGGCCGTCATGTGAGGGTGACGTAGCCATGTGCACAGTGCGGAAACGATAAAGATAAAAAGAAATATAATTACAAACATGGTGTTTAGGTATATAGACATAATCAGATCATAAGTAGCCTAAGTGCAGTCCCGCAAGACGAATACTAATTATACAATACCAGAGATAGTCCTACATTAGTGATAATATGTCAGAACCGCCGTTAATTCCTCGTAAGCCACCAACAGTCACTTCTGCCTTAAACCTGAAGGGGTGCAAAACAGAAAGTGTGAGTGGGCAAAAACAAAACTTTTCAAAACCGTTTCATTAACAAAGTAATAACCCCTCGCTGTAAAACCTATATACTTTCCCAAAAAATATTATGCAACACCATATCTCAAATCATCCTAATCATGATATATATATATATATATATATATATATATATATATATATATATATATATATATCAGGTGAGATAAATCAATAAAAATAATATGTCGGCCGGAGTCACCTAATGTGACTTGTACAGCTGAGTCTATAGCTTCTCTATCAATTCCTGCACACGAGTCGGAACCACCTAAAGTGGTCTGTACGATAGGCTAGGTGTAAATGAGTACGCTCAAGTGCTACGATCACGTGAAGGCTGTGCAAAGTATTGCAAGTCGCCTACGATTTGGAACCACCTAAAGTGGTATGTACGTCAGGCTGACACCTGCCTTGGATCCAAGGTGAGCATGTGATGTGGGAGGTGAACGATCATGTGAAGGCTAGGCCCTATCCTCTGGCGGAGCACTAACACCGGGGTGCAGGATAATGAGCTATAATTTCATCTCAACACAATCATACTCGTTACCATCATTACCATCAACATATACGCACCTGAAACTTACCTGAGCATCCACAGCGTCAAGCAATAATATATAATCATAATAATCCATAACTAAACATAAAGATCATTTGACATGGCAATTTAATCTATAAAACCATTTAAACACAATTTCTGGGAAAAATACCAAGCATATATGTATATACTAAAAACAAAAGCCCACCCACTGATATGTCGCAGGGTCATAACCCCTGAGCCTAGCTTGACTGCGCTCATCCACGGGAAACGTCTCACCTATATGCAAAACAACTATTTAAACATTATTTATGAGCACATAACCAAAACTAGGTAATAACTTCTCATACATTGCTCAATTGGGGTATTTGAATATACCAACGTGATCTACTCAACCCCACGAACATCCCCATATTTTTAGAAAAAAATTTCAACGTTCCACGCGCCCTTACATGCGGCCACACGCAGACACTTGTCTGGCACACCAAACGGAATCCCTAATGGCGTTAGGGAATATTCCGTTAAAAACTAGCATATACCGTTAATTATAACTGACGCTGTTAGGAATATTCCTCTCCTTCTTCCTTGTTCGTCGGAGTCTGGCGCTGGCACCACTACGATTGCTAGATTCTGGAAAATCTTCTAAACTTAATTTCTCACTCATTTCTCAACCAAAATCCATGAAATTTGAACCAAAATAAAGCTTAGGACAAAAGGAACAATTCCTTACCACTTATAGGTCCTAAATCCACCTGAAATTTGCCAGAAAAAGTCACAATAATCTGGATACCCTACAACTCACTAAACCCGAGTGTTTCTACGTCAAAACTAGTCCAAAATTGATCCAAAGTGCTAGAAAAGCAAGAATATGACCTTCTTAAGTCTCAAAACTACTTGAAACCTTTGCGATCATGACGAGTGAACAGTACACCTCATCGGAGCTTTTAGTTCCAGTGGTTCCCGAGGCCTTCACATCCAACCAAGGGTATAGATGGGTTTGTAAGGTTACAAGAAAGATGATGATGGTGTCCACAAGCTCGATCCATGAATGGAGAACTAGTTTAGGAGTTGTCTGTATGATTGTACGGAAATGGAAGAGAATTCGAGAGAGAGAGGGTTAACGGGTTGGTGTGCGTGTGTGTTCCAGATTGTAGCCAACCAAAAACAAAGAAAAACTTAGTTCTAATTGGGTCCAAACAATTAGGACTTAACATATTGGGTCCACAGCCAAAACTTAAACCACACCACTCCACACAACGTTCAAGGGTATAAAAGTCATTTCACACCATCGATAAAATATTTCGGGACGGGCTGTCACAAATGTGGTTGTTTATGATTGGATTATTATTTTAAGTATCGATTAACGTGCTTATTTCATATTTGTGACATATCATTTGGTTTGCAAATTTAGTTTAAAAATTTGGTCTCCTTAATGTTATTTGTTTTTCAAGAATCTCGACACCACCTACTCACACCATTACATACTTGCACTAATAAATTCAAAATTTTAAAAGTGAGGTGTTTATAGTTTAAGGGTCTCTTCTTACCTTACGGCATCTCTTTTCTTCCTTCATCTAAGGCCATCTTCAACCGAATGAGGGCTAGATGTTTCTCTTTGGCCCTATAGCCCTCCAAGAAATTAATATTTTAATGAACAGTGTCATGCAATTTTTCTTACCATCTCCAAATGAGGGGCCAGACGGCCATAGGCCAAATATAGCCGTGTGACAAAAAACCATCTCCAATCGAGGGGGCCAAAAAGCCACAAAGCCAAACATAATTTATTATTTTAATTGAATTAATATGGTTACTTAAATTAAACTACCTCATTAACTTTACGTTATGGATTGTCAATAATTTTTCAAGATGAAATCTCAATAATTTGACGTTAATGTTATTTAATGTTGTTTAATGGCTTAGGTAGTTAAAGAAAAAAAATAGAAATTTTAAATTAAAAAGAATACTGTAAAAAAAATTCAAATATAGCCATTGGTTTCAAACATTTGGCCTGACCCGCAGCTGGCTGGGTTAGGCCAACCGGTTGGCCATTTTCTCCTTTTTGGACCAGTGGGGCTCACAAGCCATTTGGCATAGCCCTCAGTTAAAGACGGTTTTTGTGTCATTTCAGACTATTTTTAGCTCTCTGGTCGAATCGGTTGGAGATGGCCTAACCGAAGGCTGGCCAGAGGGTTCATTTTAGCCCTTTGGCCCTCTAAGAAATTAATATTTTAATGAACAATACAAGGCCATATTTCTTAGGCCATCTTCAACCAATGGCTGGCCAAATGGCTCGTTTTAGCCCTCTGGCCCTCCAAGAAATTAATATTTTAATAAACAGTGCATGACCATATTTCTTACCATCTCCAACCAAGGGCCATAGGGCTCGTTTTAGCCCTGTCACAAAAAAAACCATCTCCAACCGAGGGCCAAAGGGCCAAACATAATTATTATTTAATTTTAAAAACTACAACAACTTAAATTAAATGTAATATAATTAAATATTTAAAATAAATTGTGAAAACACTTACTTCATCATAGTAATTGGCGTCGCTTTCATGTCTACTTGCGGCAGTTAACAGTTTTATGTTAAATTAATTTTTTAATTTAAGTGTCCAATTACTAGTACAAATTAGCTTGAGATAGTTACATGTATAAATGCACATTTACTGTCTCTAATAGGAAGCTTATATTTGGGGCACCCATTATATTTGTCCCACATTGGGAGAGAATTGAGCAAGCAAAAGCTTGCATGTTTGGCACCCATTATATTTGTCCCATATTGGCTGTGGGAGAGGTTTGAGCAATCAAACATGCTTATAAAAGCAACATTTCCACATAGATACAATCACCTTTATGGGCCTTAATTAAATATTCTTTTTAAATTTTTGGCCAAAAAAACTGGAAATAAAAAAATAAAAAAATCACGGCTAGGTGAAAAAAATAAAAAAATAACGGCTAACCGTTGAGATTCAAATGTTTTTGCCAGTCAGCTAGCCGTTGAGATTCAAATTATTTAACCTGGCCTGAGGCCGGCTGGCTAGCTCATTTAGACTGCCCTGTTGGTCCTTTAGCCCTTTTTGTCCAGTGGGGCCCACGAGCCATTTGGCCTAGTCGGTTGGAGACGGTTTTAGGGTTATTTTTTGCCATTTGGACCATTCAGTTGGAGATGGCCTTACCATCTCTAACTGAGGGCCATAAGGGCTTGTTTTAGCCCAGCCACAAAAAAAGGTCTCAAACCGAGGGTCAAAGAGCCATAAGGCTAAACATAATTTATTATGGGTAAATTACAAAAAACTACCTCAACTATTGGGTCACTAACAGTTTCATACCTTATCTTTAAAAAGTTTCAATGTCATACCTTTGCTTACGAATTTGTTGCAATGTCATACCTCTCGTCAGTTGACTGTCAGTCCCTCAGTTAAATGCTGACGTGGTGTGTTACGTGACACACTTTTTATTAAAATATTATTAATTTTTTAAAAAATATTTAAAATATTAATTAAATATTAACTAAATATTATTTTTTTTAAAGTTTTTTTTCCTCTTCTTCTGGGTTGCAGGCGCTATCCCCCATTTATTTATTTATTTATTTTTTATTCTACTTCTTCCTCATTCTCCTTCTCCTCCTCATCCTCCTTCTCCTCCTCATCCTCCTCATTCTCTTTTTTCTTCTTCTTCTGGGTTGCAGGCGCTACCCCCCTCTTCTTTTTTCTTCTTCTTCTTCTGGGTTGCAGGGGATTCGATCCCCCCCTTTTTTTTTCTTTTTCTTCCTTGTTCTTCTTCTTCTTCTTCTGGGTTGCAGGGGGTTCGGTCCCTTTTTTTTTTCCTTCTTCTTCTTCTTCTTCTTCTTCTAGGTTGCAGGGGGTTCGGGTCCTCCCTCCCTTTTCTTTTTCTTCTTTTTCTTCCTCCTTCTCCTTTTTCTTCTTCTTCTTCTTCTTCTTCTTCTTCTTCTTCTGGGTTACAAGGGGTTCGGGTCCTCTTTTTTTTTCTTTCTTCTTCTTGTTCTTCTTCTTCTTCCTTCTTCTTCTTCTTCTTCTTCTTCTTCTTCTTCTTCTGGGTTGCAGGGGGTTCGGGTCCACCTTCTCCTTCTTCTTCTTCTTCTTCTTCTTCTTCTTCTTCTTCTTCTTCTTCTGGGTTGCAGGGGGTTCGGGTCCCCTCTTTTTTTCTTTTTTCTTTATCTTCTTCTTCTTTTTCCTTATTCTTCTTCTTATTTTTTCTTCTTTTTCTTCTTTTTCTGGGTTGCAGATGCTACCTTTTTTTAAATATTTAATTAATATTTTAAATATTTTTTAAAGTTTTTAATAATTTTTTAATAATAAGTGTGCTACATCACACGCCACGTCATCATTTAACTGAGGAACTGACAATCAACTGACGAGAGGTATGACATTGCAACAAATTCATAAGCAAATGTATGACATTGAAACTTTTTAAAGATGAGTTTTTTGTAATTTACCCATTTATTATTTAAAAACTACAACTTAAATTCAAATCCAATGGCTAGGTAACGTTAGCTAGTTGTTGGATTTGAATTTTTTTGGGCTATAAATAGGGGGGATAATGGGCTATAATTCACACAACTTTGAATTCAATCTATTTTAATTCAATCTCTTTCAATTCAAGTTTGCAATGAATTCCAACTTTAGATCCTCTTCAAATTCCAACTAGGGGTCCTTATCCAATTCCAAATTGGAAGAAAAATGGGCTCAGATGAGACGAGAAGAAGAAGAGTTTGATGAAGAAGATGAAGCATGGCGCAACGCACAAAACAGAGCAGCAATTATGGCTGCGGCCATGGTGTGTCAGCCAACTGCGTAACAACCTCAATTGAGTGGCTTTGTTGCTGGTCGCTCTTACAACCCACAAAACAATGTGATGACTCATGTCAATCTGATGAAAAACTACTTCAACCCCAACTCGGTGTACACCGAAGAGGATTTCAGACTTCGTTTCTTCGAGCGTGTACTTCGTGATGTCCAGCAGATCAATCCATACTTTCAAGAGAAGCGGGACAAAGCAAGCCATCCTGGTTTTTCACGTCATCAGAAGGTTACTGTTGCACTCCGAATGATGGCCTATGACTCCCTAGTTGATTCGATGGATGAAACCCATGGTATGTCTAAGTCTACATGCCTTAACACTTTTGAACAATTCTATGTCACAATTGTTAGGTCTACAAAGACAAGTACCTCCGCGAGCCAAATCAAGAAGATCTAGATTGGCTTATTCACAAAGTTGAAGACCGTGGGTTTCCAGGCATGATAAGGTCATTATGTTGCATGCATTAGGATTGGAAGAACTGTCCCACTGGATGGCAAAGAGGCTTATGCGAAAGGTCAAGAAAGCCAACTATTGTGTTAGAGACGCTTGCCTCGTATGACACATAGATCTAGCATGCTTTATTTGGAGCCCCTGGATCCCAAAATGACATTACATTTCTTGGGCATTCACCCCTCTTTAATAGCTTGACGGAAGGTATAGCACCTCAACTTGACTACTACATCAACGGCCCTCAATACAATATAGGGTATTACTTGATAGATGGCATCTACCCAAAGTGGGCGACACTTGTCCAAGCAATTCCAAACCCTAGGAATGACGCTGAAAAGTTGTTTACCTTACACCAAAAGCCATACCAAAAAGATGTTGAGAGAGCTTTCGGTATTCTACAATCACTGTGGAAGATCATCAGCGAACCGACAAGAGAGTGAAGTCGAGAAAATTTAGACTGCATCATGATGTCTTGCATCATATTACACAATATGATAGTGGATGATGAGTGAAATGGGTATATTTATGGAGAGTTTGATAATGACCAAGACGATCCAAATAGGTCAAGAAGGGCTAGTGCAAAAATATATGATGGGCCCAATTTGCTTTTCAATCCAAGAACTGGTAGTATCTCTATAAATGAGTACATGAGGTGCTATAGAATGATACGTTCCTGTGCCACAAACAAGTACCTACAACAGGATCTTGTTGCACGTTTTTTGGCCAAAAATAGCATGGAGTAAGCGTTTAAGTTTTATGTTGTTAAATATTTTTAAAAATGTTGTTTAAGTTTCATGTTATTAAATGTGTTTTTATGTTGTATAATTTTTAGAGTTAATATCAGTTTACTACTCTGAAGTTTCTTGGTTTTCAACATTTGGTACATGAAGTTTTTTTCGTCCTAGTTTAATACCTAAAGTTATAATTATGAGATACTTTCATATATCCGTTAAGTTTTCTGTGAGAATCTCCATTAACTGATGACGTGGCACCCACGAGGATAGTCAATGGGCATCACGTATCATTATGGGCACACGTAAATATTAAAAAAATAATTTTTTTTAATCCCATCTTCTAACCATAGCTATCAGGCCTAAAATAATTTTTTTAAATTTTTTTCTGGGCTATTCCTCACCCCCACGACCTCCTTCCATTCTCTCATTTCTCTCTTCTGCACTCACTCTCTCACCCACCTCTCCATTAGAGATGGTCACGATATGATGCTTGAGCGTTAAGTTGGTGATATTGTAGAAGAAGATTTTGTGCTCCAAAATGATGACGATTGGATCGAGGCGGAGCCTGATGGCTCTGACCTCCGACCAGAAAGATAGCTCGTCGATGCACGGAACTCGTTGTCGTCCCACATCATGACTTTGTTAGGCAGGTTGAGAGGGTTGGGTCCGCATCCGACCAAGGTGAGTATTTGGTAGCGGAAGAGCATTCGGACCATTCTGACGTCTCACTGATCGGAATCACGACGGAATAGCTAGCAGATGGGGTCATAGTTGTAAACGCGGAAGCCGGAGTCCGTGGCGACAAAGAAGCAGTTCTGCTCCTGGTTGAAAGACAAATGGAGGAGCTTGGGGCTTTTGTTTAGGATCGTGTGGGTGGAGAAATAGCGGGAGTTGTCAGGTTCAGAATTGGAGGCTAAATTAAGAGGTTGCTCTGACTGTGGCTGCGGCTGTGCCATGTGGAGAATGACAAGTAAATCATGAGTCCCGTCTAGAACGACGAATTGAAAAGGCAGGGAGAGGACAGCGGTCATGGACAGTCATGGCCTAATCAAATATGAAGGCGGTGGAGTATAGGGAATTTGGGTTCAATTAGGGTCTTTTTTAGGGTTTAATCAAATTTCATCGCCTTTTCCCCCTGAATCAATCTTTACTGCAAATCAATCACAATGGTTGTGCGTGGTGGGTGGGTGCAAATGATAGAAATGAGAGAAATGAGGGATGAAGGGGGTCGGAGCAGCCCAAATTTTTTTTAAAAAAAAAAATGTTTTTGAGCCTGGTAGCTGGGGTTAGAATATGGGATAAAAAATTAATTTTTACATGGGCCCATAATGACATGTGGCGCCCAGCCATTATCCACGTGGATGTCATGTCATAAGTTAACAAAAGTTTTGACGAAAAACTTAACGGATGTATGAAAGCGTCTCATAATTATGACTTTAGGTACCAAATTGGGATGAAAAAAACTTCATGTATCAAATGTTGAAAACCAATAAACTTTAGGGCAGTAAACTGAGATTAACCCTAATTTTTATGTTGTTTAATGTTATTTAATGTTGTTTAAATTGTTTAATGTTGTTTCATATTATTTAATGTTATGTAATGTTTAATGGTTTAGAAGTTATAGGGAAAAAAAGAATTTTTACAAGGTTTAAACCATATTTTGTATAAAAAAAAATTAAAAATTAAAAATAACGACTAGTCGACCCCAACAACTAGCCGTTGCAAATTTGAATTGGAGCTCGGCCTGGGGCCGACTGGCTAGCTGGTTTGGGCTGGCTGGTTGGCCATGTGGCCCTTTTTTGTCCAGTGAGGCCCACGAGCCTTCTGGCATGGCCCTTGGTTGGAGATCGTTTTCGGGCTATTTTCGGCCCTCTAGCCCTCTGGACCCTTCGGTTGGAGATGACATAAGCTTCTATCTTTAGCCATAATTTCCATGGAGATGACGTGTAAAATCCTGGCTATTCAACCGACTCGAGTGTTCTTAACACCACCACCTTTTCTTCATTGTTTGCTATTTTTGGCAGTGTTGCTCATGGTTTTTCAGGGTTTTTTTTTTTTTCTTGATAGGCAACTGATTTCTTTCAATTGTTGGTAATCTTTACTTTCTGGCTATACTCGGAAAGCATATCGAGGTTGGAAGATGAGATTGGCGAGACAACGTTTAGTGGTGGGTGTGGATTTGTGTAAGCCGAGATGCACTTTTCCGACAGAGGCGATAGCAACGGATTCTCGATAATCTTTATTTTATTTTATTTTATTTCTGTTTTTGGGGCTCAGCTGTTAGTTAGGGTCTTGTTGGTTTGTTTAGTTGGCCCTTTTTTTTTGCTTGTTTATGTTTTTCTGTTTCTGGGCCTTTCGTTTGTAAATTTGTTTCTTTGCTAGTGGTATTCCTCCTCACTCGTAAGTAAGAGGTCTTAAGTTCAATTTTCACCAATGGCGAATTAGAGCCACATTATTACTAGCCTATTGTGAGGCTTAGCCCACTTTCCCACCCTTTTAGTGTAGATAATATCGTTTGCTAAAAAAAATTGATAATAATTTCCTTGAAGAAAAAAAAACAATGTTGAGGTTTATTTCATGCTACTAACAATCTCTCTTTATTTGGCTAAAAAATTATTTTGTTATCGTTAAGAATTGAACCAAAATTATTTTACTCAATTATTATAAACTACAACTAGGACTAAAGGAGTTAATTTGTTGGGAAAAAAAATTACTTGTATTAGTATAAATAAAAGGTAATGCTAGAGAGATTAAAAATTTTAAACCAAATGATGTGGTTATAGATGATTGGATTATTAATTAAGTATCGATTAACATGTTTGGTTCTTATTGGTGACACATTCTTTAGTTTACAATTTGATATAAAAAATTTGGTCTCTCTATCATTATCTATAGATAAATAGTCTACACCAAATTTATTAGTTACATCGGGCCAAACTAGGTCCAACTCTTAGGACTGGGCCATGGGCCGACCCAAAGCTTATTAAGGAAGGCCCAAACTCTAATTCATTAAAAATGGGCCGAATAAAGGATAACCCTAACTACAATCGAGCTGGACTGCTCACACCTCAACAAATGGGGCCAAATTCGAGCCAGCCCATAAGTCCTTTTCCATTTTTATAGGCCTCGGAGTCAATAGCATAGGTTTTAGAAAATATAGTCATTTTCTTTAATAACTTGGAGTCAGACTTTTTTTTTTTTTGGGCACTATACGTATATGAAATGTGATAAAAATGATTCAACTGTTCTCAACGAAATAGATTTTACTACGAATTCAAGCCGTATAGATGGATATACAAAACCATGAGACATAGCATAATTGTTTAATTTAGATGAACCGTGTCAACACAAACAAAAAAATAAAAAATAAAGGATAAACTTTGTCAACATAACACTAGTATTTTCCGCCAAGAAATAGTTCTACTTAAGTATGCCGAAATTACAAATATCGTAATAAAGAAAATTTTCGTAGGTATAGATATACACGATTATTTAGAAATGCAGGTATACATAAACTTATGTCAAGTATATGTTGTAGTTAAGGCACCTTAAATTTCATTAAAATTATTTATAGTAACCATAACTTAAATTAGTTAATTACTAAATCTTCAAAGTAGTTTGGTAGCAATGACATCTCTAAATTTAACAAATATGCCTTTGCTCTCATTGGCACTCTCTTCACCTTAAATCTATCTTTTGTGTTTGTTTATTTAAGTAATCCCAAAACTAGCTTTAGCCTTAAAATCAAGTGTAGGACCATCAATGTGATGTGGGTTCCTTAATTCATAATCCACATTTAATGAAGGCCATGTTCTAGAAGAGGAAGTGGGTACCAATTACCAAAGTTAACATATTTTACAAGCTTTTGTACAATAAGGTAAAATTTGAGACCCACTAACAAAGGGGACGAAGGGAGACAACACCGTGCTTATCTGCTAGTAGTCATATTTTATTTTTATGAAAGTTGTGGTTAGACCTTGGTAATCAAAGAAAAAGCTGTGGGACAATCCAATTGGTGCAAAAACCAAAAAAAAAAAAAAAAAAGAAACAATTTTCCTCTTCGGATCTCACTGCCTGAAGCTCAAGAACCAAACAATCCGGACAATTCAAACTGAATCCAATGGCCTCCATTAACTCATTTGCTAACCCACCTCGCACAAACTAAGGGCTCTAATTTCTCTTTCACACAAACCAAGGGCCCCAAATTTCCTAGTCCTTAAGCTCCGGACAGCTAAAATCCAGAGAAGATCCAAATTCCAATTTGTGGCGATATCCTTGTCACGTGAGAAGATGAGTGACATGCATTGACTATAGGAAGAGGATATGGTCCGGATCTCTCCCATCAAAGGCCTAGGATCTAGTGATTTGGGCCGTTAAAATTTGATCTAACAACTACAATTATTATAGCTTTTAGAGGGACCCCCTGTTTGTAGCCATTAGATCAAATTTTAACGGCCCGAATCACTTGATCCTGGGCCTTTGATGAGAGAGATCCAGACCGGATCCTCTTCCATAATTATAATTCCTTGTAGACTCTTTCAACACAAACTATGAATTTATAAGAATTCCTACTCAAGTTTTCTCCAAAATTTTGAAAAATAATCGGGAGTGAAAACCGCAATGGTGTTAGCGGACGCATAGTACTATTTTTAAAATATAACTATTATTAATTTACACATATTACAATATTTGTACATCAGTAACGACAATTTCTAGTAAGCTTTTGTTATGCAATCAAGTCCTAAACTTTTTCTCTTTTAAGTAAACCTGATTTAGGCATCAGAGATTCATTGGCTGACCCCACCTCGTGAGCATGTGGCTTTGTCCTTGATCAAAGATGTTTAATTGTTTTGTGGGTACAATCTCGTCAAGACTGAAGACATCATATTTTTGCTACCACAATGGTGTTACGATCACACTAAGAAATTGCTCAAATGATAAAAGGGTAGGCTTGAAACGAAGAAAAAACATTAAGAATAATAAAAGGAGTTTACGGTGAAACCTCAACTCTTTTTATGGTGTCAAAGCAGGTTTTCTTACATGTAAAACCAACAGCCACACGTGCTCTAAGTCACCCGATTTGTATTGTCCACATGTTAGACTTAAAAATTCACCACACGTAAGCGGCACATGAGGATACAAAAGTAAAATAGTCTCACATTAGTGAAATAAAAAACCTTACAATACCTTATAAGACTATCTCCAAATAATAGTCAAAAGTACCAAATAAGATAAAAAGACAGCAAGTTTCCTTCAACTGATGAGTTGTATGTGAGATGGAAGCTTTTTTTTTTATTTTTTTTATTTTTTAATTATAACATAGCCCAAGAACTTGAAATTGTCATGTCAATCATCAAATGAAATTTAACACTATAATTTAACATCTTCATTAGATATGTTTTAAGAAGTTAAACAACTCTTCGCATCGCAAATTAATTTAATTGTGAAAACCTAACTTTTTAGCGGGCTCACTTCTAGAGGGTACACCTGTTTGCATTTGAGGAAGACAACATCGACAGATGACAGCCTCGTCCCACTTCCATTATTGGAAGGTTAGCATTTTGCAAATGGCACATTTGCACCCACTCATTACTTACATTTGTGTTTTTGGTCGTAGGGATTGGATAGGATTGTTGAGGACGAGATTCGATGTGTTTATGCATTTTATTGTGTTTGCGTTCGTTTAGAATTTCGTCCCGTGCGCTTTGACGTGACCACCTTTTTTAACCTTTCCTCTCGTCTCGTGCACCCTACCCTCTCCAGACGTTTTTTTTTTGTTTCCCTCTCTCTCTCTCTCTCTCTCTCTCTCTCTCTCTCTCTCTCTCTAATGTAAAAACAAAAAATAAAAAAATAAAGATGAATCTTTTACAATGGAACTCTTTATGAATTCTTTGTTAGAGGTGGCAAATTTACTTATTAGATTGTTAATGAGTATCGTTAAGACCTGTTTAATTTAATATCACTATAATATGGAGGTGAGTTTAGTAGTGGTGATAATGGTGTAAGGTGAAATCAAACTAAATGGATTTTAATAAGTATCTATTAACAACATAATGGGTTGATTTGCCACATCTACTCTCTGTCACCTTACAGTTTAACGTCAATTTTCGTGACAACATTAATAAACATTGCGTAAAAAACATGAGGTGACAGATAGTTCATAAAAAATTCTACTTTTGAGAGATTTTCCTTAGTATTTCTCAGAAGAAAAAAAAATGGTGTTGGTACATAAAAATTGGAATATTTTGCACCTATATATACCGTAGTTGAACTTGAAATTACATTTTAAGAGGGAGTTTTTTAAAATTAAGAAATTTGAATTTGGTCAAAAAATAATTTTATATGTAACACTAGTTTTGTCAACAACAAAAAACACTAATTTTTAATTACTCGCTCTTACAATGTAACCTCAGAGAGTCAACAACGATGTTTCGCTATGAACCCAGGCACCATCGACAAAAACAAAAACAAAAAAAAAAACCACAAATTCTTACAAAAAAAAAAACTCATGTACAATGCTCCAACTAAAAATAATAAAACTTAAGAGGTCTTAAGTTCGATTATTATCAAAGACAAATTTGAATCACATTATTGCTAACACATAGTAAGACTAAGCTCACTCTCCTCTCCCTTAATGTAAATAATATTTTTTATTAAAAAAATAAAAAATAAATAAAGAAATATCACTATGTTTTTTGTTCTGTTCAAATAAGGCTTTATCGAGGAACAAGGTATCATAAGCACGAGCTGGTGATACAGTGGTAAATGACGGATTACGAGGTTTCCTTTAAAGAAATAAAGAAAAAGAAAAAGAAAGGAACAATGTATGATAATTGTGATGATTAAGAGTCCAAGGGATTACTTATAGATAAAGAGATTATGTTCTATGTACATAAAATATCTTGAAATACTTTATCTTCTAGGAGATTAAATTTTTAAAACACTTGATCTTCTTGTTCTTAGTTTATCTTAAAAGTTTTAAAACCCTAAAAGATACATTATCTTTGTTTTTTTTATTTACAAAATACATGTATCTCATGACAAAAGTGAACAAAGCATTTTTTTTAAAATTAATAAATATTCATTCATAGAGAATTAATAAATCAGTCATTTTATTGGTATAATAATAACATTTGAAAATAATAATTTTTCTTGGTCTCAATATTATTTAATTATAGAGATTTTACTGTGTTTTTTATACATAATAATTGACATCTAAAATGACAAAACATATATAACTAAAAGAAATATAAAATCTTTTTTCCTATTCCACTCCTGCAGGCTGCAGTCCACTTAATTTTCTTTAATTTCTTTTGGATTATGTTGCTGCTCATATGCTGTTTAAAGTAAATGAGTTTTGCTGAAGTTCTTTTTATTATTAAATCCAATATTTTGTATGTTAGAATTTCTCTCTTTTACATAAAGAAAGTGGAGAGTTTAGTATTGGAGAAATTATAGAATGGTTTAGTGTTGACGATGTCAAGCATGATGTCATCTCTTAATCCATAAATCTAGCTATCCGCTATTTTTTTCCTAACAAAAGCAATAGAGTTTTCATTACTAAGAATTGCTAGATGGATACATAACTTTTAGTGATCAATTTTTTGATTTGGAGATAATTAGCACAAAACACAAATGAATTAAATGCCTATATGACCACAACAAAAAAGGGCTAAAACCAAGAGTGTTCCAGAGTAGATTTGTAATAAAAGACGATAGACTTGACAAACCTTAACACTGAGATCCTTACTTAGGGCTGGTTTGGTATTGCTTTGCTTTAAAAAAAACTGTTTCTCCTGTGCTGTGATAATAAGCAGCAGAGTGTTTGTTAAACTTTTTTGTAAAAGTGCTTTTGGGAAAAGAAAAAAAAATAGTATTATAGTGTTTGGTAAAGTTTTATGTAAAACAGATGTGACTGTGCGAAATGACCAAAAAAATATATAATACTAGATGTGCCATTAATTTAATTTTCTTAATAAATAAAGGATAATTACTAAATATACTTTATTTTTAAAAGAAAAATATTATAAACTTTATGATCGAGTGATGATTAGGAAATGTTAGAGTTGGACACACCAGAATCAGACCATCTTCCACCTCTGTCCCATTGGCGATAAGGCGACAGATATTCGACGTCGGAGCCTTGAATTGGTACCCGAATCGAACCCCATATAAGGAAACCAACAAAACAACCAGATGATTGAGTTTTCTCAAAGGTCGAGCCTTGGATTCCGCTGATGAAAAGTCGTAAATGGGGGCGAATTTTGGTGAGTTGGAGAAGAAGAGAAAGGCGAATGCGACAATGGTAGAGAGAGCAACCCAAGTGGTGAGGAGGAGATAAATGAATATAATAGTGGTGCTGGGTTTATGAGAAGGGGAAAACGATAGGATCAGAGAGACGGATGAGTCGGTGTTGAAAGAGAGCAGCGCCGCCGATTGGTCCAGCGAGTCTTCGTCGTGGGTAGGGATCAGAGTGGCTTTCGTGGGCTGCAAATTCGAACCCATCTGAAGAAACCAGGTGATTGATTCTGGTTTTTTCTTCGATGGGTCGAATAACTGAAGAATTTGGGATGTGGGTATTGATGGTGAAGCGTTTAGAAAGAGAAAATAGGGGGTTAGAGTGAGAAGTAAGGATTAAAGGTTTAGTCTTTGGGTGGAGCTGGATATGCTGGTTTGGTGGAGGTTAGCTTTCACAGCTTTTGGAGAAGACGGCTTGTTAATGGATTCTAGAGGGGATTGGGTCAAGAGGGAAGTCGAGGTTCCAAAATAGGTTGGAATTGAATAGTATATGAGTTTTATGTGGCAAGAGGTGGAGGTTTGAGCTGGGATTGAAGTTTCAGGTTTGGTTCTGCAAGGGTTTTGCAAGAGGGCGTGCGATAGTGAAAGTGTGAGGAAGGCAAGAGAGAGGAGGGCGATGTTGGCAAATTGAAAAATTCATTAATCAATTTACTATTCATCTGTGTTTTTCAAATAAGCTGGTTTTTTAAGTTGCTTTTTGCAACTTCAAGTTTTTGGCTTTATTTCATCCTAAACTTTGAAATAAAGTTGGTTTGGGTTGTTTACCAAACACCAAAAACTCTCCCAACTTTTTTTGATACCCACTTTTTATTTTAATTTTTTTTAAATCACCTTAGTACAAAACCAGGGCATAAAGCCACCACAAAAAGCTAGGCCATCATAGATCACCGAGGCAACACATACCCATTTAGGCGGCACAAACATGAAACATAAAGCTGAACTAAAAAAGTAAGCTAAAGTTATGACGTGTCTGTAGAGGAGATGCGGGTATAGAGATGGCAAAAAGTGTGGATAGCTGGGGAATGTGGGTTGCCAATTTTAGCAAGGATAAGGCAACAAGGGGTGGGTGGCAGGGGGATTCTAGCTTAAGTTATCGGCTTCAACCTTAACACAATCCCACCACAACGAACCATAAACCTGCATAAATTTGTTGGCATTGCCATTAGAATTCCACATCGGTCAGCGTGAGGCGCAACCAAGGTATAAAATATCGATAATATCGGAAATATCGGTAGTTCAAAAACACGGAAATTTCGATGGAAATATCGGGATATTATCGATATCGATAAAAATTGAATAAAAACTACGGAAATTGTAAGAAAAACCTGGAAATTTTTATTGAAACTTTGCAGGATGTTTATTTAGTCAATTATCTATTAGTTTATCACAAAAAAATTGGAAGGAAATGTATTGCATGATGGATTTAACTGATTTAAGTTGATTATATAGCGAGCTGACAAACATTGTGAGTGTAGAAAATATGTAAATATTTTAGCATATTTTCACAAAAACATAAGTGATATGGTGGTCAAGGTTTTGAAGAAGTAAAATGGGAGGGGCTCGAATCTCTTTGGTGTTTTTTTTAAATATAGAAATTAAAAAAACACGGAAATTTCGATGGAAATATGATAACATCGGAAATATCGGTAGTCCAAAAACACGAAAATTTCGATAAAAATATCGGGATATTATGAATATTTTATACCTTGGGCGCAACTGTAGCAAGGACAATAACAACGACGTGTGTGGCAAAAGCATTGCCAAGTTAAAGCTATTGACGAGTGCAAAAGCCCAAGTCATAGCGAAGAAATTGTTCTTTTTGATCTTAGCACAATACCACCCTGAGCACTCCCTCAAACCACCTTAGAGAAAACCCCTTGGCCAACACCTATGAGAGTTAAGGAGCAATAAAATTGGTCCATTATCACTAAGAATGATAATATTCTATTATGTTATGAAATAGTGCGTTGTACTAGACACCTTATGATGCAAAGATTCTCTCAAACGCCCTGTGATTGACTGCAACATTATGAATGTGGCTAGCGTTTCTCCATGGGGATATTGATATGGAGATTTACAAGTAAATAGTTAAGACCACATAACACCCTTTCAATTCAAATGAGGTGCTCACTTTACGGATTGAACCAATATGAACAAGTGTGGTATGTCTATCTAAGTGATTATTTGATCAGTCACGATATGAGAATAAATTATGCCCTTGCCTATTAGCTAAGAAGTATTCTGAATTGCTAGAGTTGCAGTCTATACCGATGACAAAAATCACATTAAGACTCTAGAAGAGCTTGAGAAAACTATCTTGCCTCTGAAGGAATTTCAAATGTTGTTCTAACTGTATTCTGGTGCATCGATCAAACTATACCACAGATGTTATCTTTTGAGAATACCCATGATCATCTATACGCTAGATGCAAACGAGACTCTTGAAAAGGTTCTGAAGTCTAAAGTTCCATATCTAAGTTCAACTTCACGCTATATTGTACTTAGCTCATTGCATTACCTAGGACATCTACTTCACTATTGATCTGTTGGTAAAGATACAACACTGCACATGCACACAGCCACTAAAATGGCATTAATGATGTTTTTCACTACCCTGAAGGTACTACGAATTTAAGCTTATCCCTACGCATCACGAGCGGATCCCACCTTCATGATCCTCAGAATGATGCTTCCCTTGTTTGTTATGCTGACATTGGTTACGTGTAATACACGGTCCTAAATGGTTATGCCTTTTACGGTCAAGTATACCACAATATCTTGGAGGTCCATGATATACACTTTAGTTGTGAAATCTTTGAATCATTTCAAAGCTCACCATGCCACACTATGCCACACGTCAGAAATAAAGTTAGGCACTCTTGATGAGCATATTCGAAGTGCCTACAATTTTCATCCATTGTTGAGCCTTAATGACGATCCAGGAAAATAACGTCGAATGTATCGACCATACCATGACATGATACATCAACAAATTTATCACCAAGCATATTACGTTATTCTCAGATCAACAAAGCATTAGAAGATTGAAGTCAAGCAAATTCGATCTTGTGACAACCTTATCGATCTCTTCACGAAGTCACAGCTGAAGTCAACCTTCCATAAGTTTGTATGAGGAATTGATTTGTGTAACTATCTAATTTGCAATGCTTGTAGTGCTCTTTTTCCTTACATTAGGGGCATTTTTCCTGCTGTGCTACTAGCGAGGTTTTAACGAAGCACCTATCCTAAGTTAGTCATACCCATGTGTGTGTTCTACTTGCGTCATGAATGCGTTTTGTTTTTACTTACTGCAACTTCTCACTTTTCCATTTAGACTATGAGTTTTATCCTACTTTGGGTTTTACTATAGTGAGGTTTTGTGAGTTTTACTACTTATGCATTCTTCCGTTTATTTTTTAGATTGCATTCGCTCATTGTGCCGACCAAACGAGACAACTTCATCAACTATTTCTACATCGTCATATGAAGATCTGATGCTATTTACTCGAGTATTTATATACTCAAGGGAACGTTGTAGATTACCTAAGGAGTGTGTTGTGTAAATCCTAGTAGATTATGTGTAGGATTTTGCAATATTTTTGAGGTAGTTTCCTAATTATAATTATATTACTTGGTTTCTCTCTCCCTTATTAGTATAAATAAAAGCATAAAGAATAATAGACAGAATTCTTCAAGCTCTTCTCTCTCTTTTCTTTGCCGCAAGTTTTCTCTCTGTTTTTTCCCAAGTAAAATAGGTCCAGAATAATGGTGAGATTGTTAGACCATCTCCAATGGTGGGCTAAAAGCCAAATTACTCCCCAAAATTTCCCCCCTAACTCACTCCAATGCAAGGGAAAAATTTGGGCTAAATGCTAAACCAATGCCAGATTCCCCCCCCCAGAATTTAGCCCATAAATCGGTGTGGGCTCCACCGAACCGAGTGAAAATATTTATCGGAATTAATTTTTTTTATTAAAATGTTCATAAAATTAATTTACGATAGTCTACATATTTATTTAAAAAAAATTAATTTAAGAAAAAAAATAACCTAAGTTTATTCTTTAATAATCTCGGGCTAAAATTTTAGGCTTGAACGATTGGAGCAGAAAAACAGTTTTTGAGCTAAAAGCTAAATTTTTCGGGCTAAAATATTTGGCTTTTAGCCCAACCATTGGAAATGGTCTTAGGACTGTTCCTTAATTTTCTTTTTGGTTATTTATGTTGTTGCTTTAATTCCAAGTTTGGCAGTTTAAAGTATTTTGTGTTGGACCAAGCTTCGGAACTAGATTGACTAGATACCATGTTGCTCTTTCTGCAAGTTCATTTGTCATGGATTTTTTTTTTGGTATAACATTTTTCATGGCTCAAGCTTCTGTATCTACCATTTGGATTAATTAAATAGCTAGTAACCAATACTTTTGAAAAAGTATTATATATTTTTTTATGAGTACTTCGATATTTTTACACTAAAGGAAGGAGGAGTTCGGTTAAACCACACAATGAGTAGCCTAATTTGGTATCAAATTCATCATTCACGAGATTTGAACCTAAGGCCATCTCTAACCGAAGGCTAGCCAGAGGGCTCGTTTTAACCCTCTGGCCCTTCAAGATATTAATATTTTAATGAACAGTACATGGCCGTATTTGTCATTATCTCCAACCGAGGGCCAGAGGGCCATATGACTCGTTTTAGCCATGTCACAAAAAACCGCCTCCAACCGAGGGCTGAAGGGTGATAGTGCCAAATATAATTTATTATTTAAAAACTACAATTTAAATTCAAATCCAACGGCTAAGTGACGTCAGCATGAAAAGTTGAAAAAATTATAATGTGAAGAATTGAAAAAATTGAAAAATAGAATGTGAAGAATTATAATGTGAAAAATTGAAAAAATTTAAGAAAATATAATGTGAAGAATTGAAATAAAATGAAGTGAGAAAGTATGGAATGGTGAAAATTATGTGAGAAATGGTGTATGAATAACTTAGGTATTTATAGAAAAAAAAAGGGAATTTTTAAATTTCATAAAAAAATATTTGGCCCAAAAAAAAATTTGAATCCAATGGTAACTAGCCGTTAAATTCAAAATTTTCCTACCATTCCTGTCGGTTATATCCGACAAGAATAATCATAACTATTATTGTCGGTTATATCCGACAAGAATAACCAAAATTCTAGCCTAGCTTGGAGACGATTTTCGGGCAATTTTCAGCCATCTAGACCATTCGGTTGGTGATGACCTAAGACCGCTCACTTCCAAATGAAGAGAAATATCACCAGACCGTAGTCTTGAGTGACAATGTTATATTTAATTTAGGATTTATAAAAAATGGAATTATAAAGTTACACTCACGAAGAATTCAACTCTAAAAAGTTTTTGCAAACTAGAACTAATAAAATTACAATAAAGTATGGTTAATTACAAAGCAATGAGCAGACTTCAAGAACCTTGAAGCTAAACTCATCAAAAAATTGCATGATTACAAAGAACAATTGAAGAGTCGTTAAACCACTTGTTACATGAGATCATGTGAGAATAAAAACTCTCAGATTATATATTAGGAGTTAGATACTCATGGATCTAAATGCACCACCTAATCATTGTTATAACTCCAGAACACTAAGTGAAATAGATCTAACAAATCAAACAGTTTCACCCCTTCAGACATAGGTCTAAAAGAGATCTAGCAAACCAAGGTAAAAACTAAAGGGTAAATTACACAAAACTACCTCAACTATTGGTCTCATGACATTATCATACCCCATCTTTTAAAATTGACAATGTTATACCTTATCTTTAGAATTTGCGAAGGTGGGTGCGGGGAGAAGATGAACTGGGAAAAAGATGAAGATAGGGGAGAAGAGAGGAGAGAATGAGGGGAAGGGGTCGGGGAAGTTTGGGCTTTTTTTTTTTTTTGGGTTGCAAGTAGGGGGAAGAAGATGAAGATGGGGGAGAAGAGAGAGAGGGAGGGGAGGGGGGAAGGGACGAACTGAGGTTTTGGTTTTTTTTTTCTTTATTATTTTAATATTTTAAATATATATTAAATGATTTTTTTTATTTTTTTAATATTTTTTTTAATTTTTTAATAGAAAGTGTTAACTGAAAAATTCACTACCAGACTAACGAAAGGTATAACATTGAACCAAATTATAAAGATGAGGTATGATAGTGTTGTGAGACTAATAGTTGAGGTAATTTTTTGTCATTTACCCAAAACTAAAATGAAATATCTCTCCTAAAGAGAGAAATCAAAATCATCAAGCTCCAAATGACTTTGCAGAAATTCTTAAAGCATAATCAAACTGAAGAGAAAAAACCGAGCAACGCATATCCTAACAATTATAAGTTTGTATCCACTATTGATGTTTTGACGGATTCCTAGTTACAAAATTCATTTAAGACCTTCCATTGCAAAGTGAGAACGTGATTTTCTCAAGTAATGTGAGAAGGTGTTGCGAATTCAAAACCCTAATTCAAAGTATAAGGGCTTGTTTGGTATGAATTTATTTTTAAAGTAGCTTTTTAAAAAAATTGGTTAAAATTGTGTTTGGTAAGGAGAAAAAAGCATTTTTTTTTTCTCCAAAATTATAGGTCCAAAACAATGAAAAATAAAAGCAACTCTACTCCTGCTTATGAAAACAACACCTTTTCTCACAGCACATGAACGCCAAACTAGGCCTAAGTCCAGTATTATTAATGATTGAACAAACATTGTTTTGACTTAAACACCGCCACGTTTACATAATACAGTCACATTATTCAAATGAAGGACCACATGTTGAAAAGGCATAACATGAAGGAGAAGTTATATTGTTATAAAAGTGATTTGAGTAATTAAACATATGAATAATTAACAAGGGAAGGTGGAGGGGACGCGGGAAAGAGGGAGAGTGAGGGGGGAGGTGGAGAGAAAGGGCCAGAAAAATACGAGGTACAGCAAATGGGAAGGGGGCCAAGGAGGAAGCCATTGGTTGCTGGCTGGCTAAACAAGAGCTAAAGAGGCAAAGGTGGCCCTCTTCCCGTACTCTTGGATTCGACATTTTTAGAAAGACCTTCCTTTTCCTACCATTATTCCCATTCCTTTTTCTAATACCAAACCAAACCAAACCCAGTAATAAGTTTAACAACCAACCTCTCTCTCTCTCCCGCCTTGTCTCTCCTTGTCTCTCCTCTCCCTCTGCCATTTCTTTTTCTGAGGTCCTCGAGTCACACACAATAATTATAGCCCTTTTTGGTTTCCCAAAATACCCCTATTGTCCATCCACTATTTACTGCCCTCTCTCTCTCTCTCTTATGGTAAAAACTTGGTGAAAGATGAGAAAACTGAATTTGTGAATTAACACTTTGTTTATAAGATGAAATTTAAGATTATTTAAGGAATTTTAAAAATATGGAATTGAAATGACAGAATTTTATTTTTTTAGATTTTTTGATTTTTTTGTTTGGTTAATCTAAAAGAACAATGAGATTTGAATACAGAATTTGTTATTTTTAAACTCTCCCCAACTCTTTGTATTTTTTTTTTCACGCGAAAATTTTAAATTTTATGTTTATAAATCCAAACAAGAGAATTGCTAGATGTCAATTTATAAATTCTGATTTTTGTCAAAATTTTAAATTTATTTACATCATCCAAACATATTGTAAGTAGCTAACAAAGGCAATTGAGTAATTAGCCATCTTATTTAATCTTTGGGTTGTCTATTTCCATTAGTGGGTGAGAAGAGATGGAGCGAGAAAAGAAGAGAGAATGCTTTTCGATGTGGGAAAGTTTGGTAAAAAAAGAGATGATTCCTTCTTTTTTTTCACCATTTCCCCGTCTGATCTATACATCCATGCGCCTTAATTTGATCAAACGCACCAATCAAATTCAAAATAAGAAACAAAAATTATTGTGTTTAATATTGTCGTCTAATGGCAAGTGGCCATTTACCAAAGTGGTATGCGTGACGACGTGGGTTTAAGCCCCATTGGTGACTAATCTAACAAGATTTATCATCTGACAAAAAAAAAAAAAAACCATTGTGGTCTAATGATATGATTTTCAACTTAATTATAAGTGGGACAAAAGTTCTAAAAAAAGTTAAGCGCTAGTTGACGGCGGATTAGAGTCTAACGCTTAAAAGCCTAAAACATATTTAAGTAAATTTATTTTATATATATATACATGGGAGAGACTAGAGAGAGAAGTTGGGGAAAAATGTGAAAGCGACGTGGAGAGTTACAGGAAGAGAAAAAACGTGGAAGTGGAGAGAGGTTTATATTTATATATTTTTTATTTCTAAAAATTAGAGATATATTATGATGATGTGGGTGAGGGAAAGAAAAACCAACAAAATTTGGTTTGTACAAAATTATATTATTACTCATGATTTTATTTTGTGATATAAGATTAAATTGTCTTTTCACTCTCTTTTAATTAACAAAGAAATTGTTATTAATAGATAATTTTGATATGTACATACGAATGAGTGCCTATTAATATTTAAAAATAATTAGTTTACTTAAATATAAATATGTATTATAAACAATTAATAGGCCTTGTATTCGTATAAATAAAAGAATGTTGGGCTTCGTTTTTTATTATTTTTTATGAAATCATATTTGTACGACCCTTATTAATTAGGATTTCACAAAGAAGACAGCAGGGTGGCGCATCCTTATTAATCTGCGTTTCTCCTCCTTTTGCGGATTGAAAACAGAAAAAAAATTTGAAATTATAATCTCACTTTTTCTGACTTCCAAAGAGTTACCAACCGAATCCAGGCCTCCCAACGCCCGCCTAATCTTTTTCTTGTTTTGCCTCCTGATTTGGGCTAAATTATGGTGGATGACTACTGAGTTGTGTCTAGGCTGATTTTTATAACATAAAGTGGGGTAGAGTGTGTAAATGACACTTATGACACTAAATTATTATTATTAGCTCATTAGCTTATTTGACTCAAATCTCCACCTCTCTAACGTAAAATATCACTGTATATAATAAACAAAACAAAAAACAAGTGTATTTGACGCAAAGCATGCAACTTATCACTTTCTCTCTCCTAAACTTGTTTATTCCCCTACCGCAATTGTAAATATATCTATGTATATATAAGAATAAAAAATAAAAAACATAACCTGCGAAAATGTATCAAAAGTCTAAAATAATAGAGATTTTTCAACGTAATCAGAACACAAAGTGGTACATTATATGTCATCATATAATTGGTGAGATATGTGTGTTAAAAAGTGAATGACTTTAAAAATAAAATTTCTCACAATTTGTATAAAAACACGTAGCATATTAACTGTGTTTCGGTCATAATAAAAAAAAATTCTTTAAAATAACTATAAACACAAGTAATGCGCATTTCACACTTATTTTAAATGAAAAAATTAACATAATTAAGTCCAATAATAAATTAGTGATTTTAAAAATTAAAAAAAAAAACAAATTGTATAGGCTTTTTATATTAGCACCCCACAAAAATACACTCCACATTAAAATTTAATATTAAATGACTTATTTACCTTACTATGCAATGACAATTTTATCTTTATTAGGTTTTAGAAAAAATAAAAAAAATTCTAAATACACTCTAAATCACTTTTAACGTATTATTTCTTTTCTTCAACTATCATAACCTCTCCGACCCTCCATTGTTGAATAAAACCCTAACTAATGAAACTATAAACATGTTGATTGAGAAAAATTATTTTTGACGAATAAAACATGAAATCGATGTTTTGTAAGCTTCACATGAGGTAAGACTCCATATTTTTTTTATTGTTTTAGTGATTTTGACGACGTTGATAATTATTTAATCTTGATTTTACTGCGTTATTCAAGCTTCTATGTTTGTATTCATCTTTTAGGAATCACATGATTACATGAAGAATTAAACACTTAAAATTACCACCAAATATTAAAAATAGACATGGGTTTTAATGGTGGAATTGAAAACAACCCACATATGCTTTAAATTTCATAGGACATCTTTTGTCAAAAATTCAATCAGTATTTTTTGTCCAAATTAAAAGCTTTATAAGATTTGAAAAATGTGGGGTGTATAGAAAATATAGAGTTCATATAGAAAATGTAAGATGTAGGGTATTATGAAAAATTATATGGAGTGTAATAAGATAATTTTTAATTAAAAAAATAAATGTACGATGTATTAAGTATATAACATTTATTCAATAATTTGTAAAATGTTAATATAATAAGTCATTGTATAACTTCGTACGACATTTCAAAGATCTTTTCGAAACAAAAATAGAAAGGAAAGGGTTCACCAACAAAAAAAAAAAAAAAACACAAAAAGAAAGAGAGAGAAAATCATGAGTCATTGAAAAGAAAGGAAGGCAAGTGGTTAGAGAGACGTATTAAGAAGAGTGTGGTGGGATTCTTGAGCTAAAGCTTTGCTGAAAACTGGCCTCGTCTATGCTGTATTGGGCAGTTTACACTCCAACACAAGATCCTGCATCACCTCCACTCTCTCTCTCTCTAGCTCCATAGCTCGTCCTTATAGCTCTCCTCTCTTTCTCTCTCAAACTTTTTTCCTCTTTGTGTTTCCTTGTTCAAGTTGATGCCTTTTTGCCACGCTGAATTCTGAGTTTGATGTAAAAAACGAAACCGACACTTAACCAGACAGCTGATAGGCAAGGGAGAGACAGGGAAGATAAAAAAAATGTGGGATCTCAATGACTCGCCTGATCAGCGGCCACGTGGCGAGGAATCTGAAGGCTGCTCCTCCCAGAAGACCTCCGCCGACGGAGACGAGGAAAAGAGGAAACGGGTCGGATCCGTGTCCAATTCAAGCTCGTCGGCGGTGGTCATCGAGGAGGACGGATCAGACGAAGAAGAAGATCAGGACGACGGGCCCACCAAGCTCGCCAAGAACCAAGGAGGAGGTGGGGGAAAGATATTCGGGTTCTCCGTCGCCCACGAGGAGTCCATGGATAGTGATCCGCCCGCGACCGTCACCAGACAGTTCTTTCCGGTAGAGCTAGACTCTTACTCCTCCTCTAATCTTGACGTAATGGGGCCCGCAGGGGGCGGCGGTAGCATCCCACCACGTCCTTCTACATCGTCGTCGTTTCCCCGAGCCCACTGGGTCGGGGTCAATTTCGGGCAGTCGGATTCGGGCAGCCCCGTAAATCCGCCGGCGGCCGGGGAGGCCTCCCACCAGCCCATGAAGAAGAGCCGGCGTGGGCCCCGCTCCAGGAGCTCCCAGTACCGGGGTGTTACGTTTTACCGGAGGACTGGCCGTTGGGAGTCTCATATTTGGTCAGTTAATTAGTTAAAACTTGTTGCACTTCCATTCCTATATCGTACCCCAACATTTCTCCATATTATTTAGCCAATCACAAATTTTCGTTTTCTATTTTTAAATTTTCCTTTTTGGGGTTTTGATTTGTTCTTTGGATATACAGGGATTGTGGGAAGCAAGTTTATCTTGGTAAGAATTTCATACTTTTTTTTTCTTTTTTGCAAAAATTTCTTACTTTGGATATATATTCTGATGAGATGAGATGGGTTTTTTCATTTCTGCAAAATTTGATTTTATAGGTGGATTTGACACAGCGCATGCAGCTGCTCGGTGAGCCCTTTGTTTCCCAATAATAATTAATATTAATATTATTATTATTATTATCCCACATTTTGTTAATTTGGGGAATTAATTAAAATGCAGGGCGTACGATAGGGCGGCGATCAAGTTCCGGGGAGTGGAGGCGGACATAAATTTTAGCATAGAGGATTATGAAGAAGACCTGAAGCAGGTGAGTTCATGAGGGAGAGTGTGTGGTGTGTACGGCCTCCGAGAAAGAGAGAGAGGATTTTGTACTTATCTTCAACAGTGTTAATTTTATTACACCTTATCTTAAACAGTAGCAGCAAATACATATTTTTGATCCCAAAAAACTATACTAGCGATATTCTACGTTGAATTCATTCAAACAATGAAACGAAGATTTGAACTTGGACATGAAAGTTTAAAATCGATTATTTTGAGCTTGGGAAATTAAGATTCAGAATTTTGGTTTCCTAGGGATGAATTATGATGTTAAATCTTGTTTTTGTTGCATGGAATGGAACACACAACCACAAGAAGATGAGGAATTTAACGAAGGAGGAATTTGTGCATGTACTTCGCCGACAAAGCACGGGGTTCCCTAGAGGGAGCTCTAAATATAGAGGGGTCACCTTGCACAAGTGTGGCAGATGGGAGGCCAGGATGGGCCAATTTTTAGGCAAAAAGTAAGCACACAAATAATAGCGCTATTGCCATCACCTTTGGTCCTTCTGTTATTATTATTATTTGATTAAACTGTGTAATTAGCTTCCATTCTTCTCACTAATTTCTCACTGTTTTTGTTTGTTTATTTTACTATTTTTCTTCGTTAATTTTGCTACAATATTTATAACTTTTTAAGCTAAATGGTTTGGCAGATACGTTTATCTGGGATTGTTTGACACTGAGGTTGATGCTGCAAGGTGTGTATATGTGTGTGGATTTGTATATGTGTATGTAGAGGTATATTTGTAGTCTTTAGTAATTTTATTTTTCGATTCTTGTAGGGCTTATGACAAAGCAGCAATCAAGTGTAATGGCAAAGAAGCTGTCACAAACTTTGATCCCAGCATCTACGATAACGAGCTCAACTCCTCTGGTAAATTTAATTAAATTGGAAAACATTGATGCATTGTAGTTTCATGATGATTATATGTTCAATCTTGATTTAATTAGTATAATTACTCATTTCGATATGTATTTCCGTAGAATCATCGGGTGTTAATGCTGCGGATCACAATCTCGATTTGAGTTTGGGAAGCACAAACTCAAAGAAAAACAACCAAGCGTTAGGGAATGATCATCATAGCCAAAATGTTGCAATGGAACACCAGCATTCTGTCTCGAAGCAACTCGATGCCGATTGGAGGAGTCAAGGGCTTCGGCCTAAGGTATCTTATGTTGCCACATTATGAATGTAGACCATAATTAATTAAGTTAACACAAGTCTAATTAGAGAACATTTCATACATTATTAACCATTTCTGAAGTTTTTGTTTCCTTCGTTTAATAGCTTAACATACAACGAGATCGATCAAGAGACGACATTGACGCTCAGAGAAGAGACGGGTACTTGGAGAGTGAAGCCATGCAGCTTCTACTCCGAACAAACCTTCAATCTCAAGCCCCAGCTGAAATGCATAAATATGGGCAGTTCAGTAGGAGGCCTACTGCTGGAGACATTCAAATGTCTCACAATTTCCCACCAAATTTCAACTCACCAAATTATCATCATGTGAGGATATTTCATATTTAATTATACTCATAATTTCCTATAGTACATTGTGAAGTTAATGGTTATAATTGCTTTTATAATTTTTTTTGATGTAGATTCAATTTCCGAGCAGCAGCGAAGGAGGCGGCCGCATTGGCAGTGATCTTTCACTGTCAACGAGCGACCACCAACAACAATGGCAATCCGCTACTCCGACCTCCAATTTATTTGCAACTGCTGCAGCATCATCAGGATTCCCACCACAAATTAGACCGTCGCCCACGCAAAACAGCTGGCTGCAGAAAAATGGGTTCCACTCTCTCACCAGACGCTAATTAAGCTAGCTTAGCTCTTTGATCATGACCTCTTAATCAAGATTTTTCTGCATCTTCACGTCCCCGATTCTTGTTAATTACGATCAGTCCTCTTTTGATTATGTTTATTTTGTAAGCACCAAATCGGCAAGTCCAGTTCTTTCAGAGCCCCGAGTCAAAGATTTTAGAACAAGGACGGGAAATTCTCCTAGTTTGTGGGAAATGAAATCAAATGCATGCTCTCATTGGTGTTTTACCAAAAACAAAATGTATGGTCATTTGTCCAACTAACAAATGAAAGAAGTAGATCTTCAACTAGATTTTCTGAGTTCTGACAACAAAAATTGATTTCTTCTCTTTTTTATTTTTTTCGGTTTTTTTTAATATTATTTGCTTAAAGCCTAGAGTACTATTTATTACAGAGTACTACTACTATGCAGATCAACTTTTTGTAACATATTCGCAAATTATTTTATGACATGTCATTAATAAAAAATAAATACATTAATTAACATTTTAATAATAATTTAACTATTAACTATTAACAATTACATTATATTTTAAATAGTTGTTCTTCTCTTCAACACATTATTCTAAAAATTTTCGCTTCGGCGTCAAATGGCTGGTCATTGTTCAAATTAATTTGTAAGCGTTTGAAAATTAAAAAATGGCACATAGACTTGCTTGGCGTCTGCCTAACACACCTAGCTGCTAAGCGCTAAACTTTAGTCTGTCGTCTGATTAGAGTCTTTTAGAATATTTCTCTAAAATTACTCTTTACTACGGTATCTATCATTTTTAATAAATGAAAGTTTGGCCACAAAAGTTGGGGTTGGAGTGTTGATTCTTTAGTTACCTAATGGGGTAATGCGTGACATAATTTAGGTGAAAGACAGAGTGGAGGAAAATCTAGAGTTAAAATTTTCTATTAAAAGGTGTGGAGACAGAAAAAACAAGAGCTATACGAGAAGGGTGGTGTTTTGTAAATGCGTTGGAAATATAAACGCGATGGTGATGAATAGTCGCTATCATCGGTGTCCTTTGAATCAGTTCTCTCCACCAAAAGCAGTCAGACACTGCTATTTTGACGAGAGGGACCTTTCATTCTAGCCTCAACGGACATGAACAAATAAAGCAAGATATTTATAAATTAATTAATATATTTTATATTAAAAAAGTTGATGACCACAGGGGTACGAGGGTTAGGGTTTCAAATTAGAGAAATGACAGTAACTACAGAGTTGTTTTCATTTTTCACGCATTTATGCGTAATTTTATGTCGTGTTTCTAATTACAAATAAAGAAGAGTTTAGAGTTAATTTGTTCGTTGTCTTTTTTTGTCTTTTTAATCTGATGACTATAAATAAAGAATAATGTGTAGAAAAAGAAAAATTGCATGTGTTTTACGGTTTCTTAAAGTTAATCGCTAGTTTTGAAAAACAAAATGTGATTTTTCTCTAAAAGTTACCAACATTATTAAATTTTAAACTACTCAAATCTAGCGGTAAATATGTGTCAGCATTGAGTATGGTACTAAAAACAAATTTAATGCAATGAGATCAAGCTTAATGAGTGGGTTAGACCTAGAACATGAATAAAGAAAGGAAAAAAGAAACTTAATATATTAAAAAAGAAACAAACGCAAAAAGTTAGTGACCAAATGCGTAAAAGGGTTTAGGGTTCCACTTGGCCGTCTTGCAAATTTTAAAAAACTGGGGCCAAGTTCGATGAGTGGGTTAGACCTAGAACATGCGACAATACGAAGAAAACGTTTTCAACTTTTTATTTTTTATTCATAAAAATGGTACATAATAATATGTAAATTATCCACCACATTTAGATAGTGTAAGTTGGGTAGATGCGAATAAAATACAAGAATTGCTTCCGTCATCCTGCGCGTCACACCAAAGGTTTTTTTTATAGGCTCATACAAATATATTCTCCTCTCTTTCGCTATCGATCCTCACATTTTTTCGAAGTCTTCATCGGATTACATGTTATACAAATGTATACGAAAAATTTTAGGAGTGAGATTTCGATTTGCGGGATATGAAAAAACTAATCGAGGCGGACCTATGAATATAAATATACAAAAGGTAGTTTGTAAATATCCCTGGCTTCGTAGCTGTAAAATATTTTACGTACTTACGTTTCGAAGGCAGCATGGAGTGTTGTACTTTCGTTTTGGGGATGGCATATGTGTTGATTAATTAGTTGTAATCATGGATTAAGCATTGTAATTAGGCATCTGATCAACCAAAGAGCAAAAGATTCTGTCCCTTGCATGTGAGAGCGGTAAACAAGGCCTGCGATGCGAAGCAAAGAATCGTACGCAGCCCCTCTCACTTTTACTGCCACTTTTCTTCATTGTTATTTTGACGAAGTAGAAGCCAAATGTAGTGCTTCTAAATCATTTGAAGAACATAAAACTATTTTGTGCGTAATTTAGAATATTTAAAGAATATAAAATTTGAGAAAATTTCACAATTCCTTAATAAACTTATTAGTGAACATTATGGAATTGTATTCTTTGCTTTAATTTTATATTTCATTATTGTTATTTACTTTCAGGCTTCATATTTTCACGTTTGTCGATGTTATAATTTGACATTAACGCTCAATGTCTAAATTATAAAAAATAAAAAAAATAAAAGAAAGAAGAAAATATATGTTACACTATTAGAATGAAATTGCTATTACTATAACTTGTTAGTGTTTACATTAGGAACTTCTTATTACACATGCATCAACGTGATTGTATTTCAAAATACAAGGTACCTTAGACCAAGGGCGGATCCACATAGAGGCCAAGGTCTCTTGTGCCCGTAGGGTATTTGACTATTCGATAAATATCTCGAAAGTACTCGACAACTTGCGTTGACATATGTTTACATTTGTCATGTGCACGACATGGCTTGATAGACGACAACATGGTGCACCAATTATTTGACAAAATCTCTAATTGAAATATTGTGCGATGTTCCATCTAAAAGACTTGGATTTGTTACGCTGGATCTTCCTTGAATCCTTGATTTGCTAACCCTAAATTTTGAGGTTAAAGAAGTAATTTTCTCACATGTTTTTATTTGCTTTGTATAGAATGAATAATACAAAATTTTTGTGTGCCGTAGATTTCTTGATCAGTGTTATGTGTGAAGTGGTCCAAAGCACTAACTTTTGCACAGGGCTTTATATAATTTAGGTTTGAATTGACTGGAGGAAAAACTGCAATTTCCAAAAGGGAACAAAGCGACACTGTCCTCTACTAGCTTACAGCCCCTCGCCTAAGATCCTTTCCTGTGCATCGGATCTACGAAGCACTGCCATTTCTCATACAAACAGATCATTTATCCCACTCTCTATGTACATCTCTCATCATATGCTTTCTACCATTAAATTTTGGTGAAAAAAAATAAAACAAAAAGGTGAAGGCTAATAATTGATAACACAGCTATATGAATTAATGTTATTATTGCATATGTGCGCGTACTAGGAGTGTGGGCAGAGGCGGATCCACAGTGGGGTCAAAGGGGTCGCACGACCTCTTGGAAGCCATGGAATTAACCTTATAGGTCCCTTGAAGCTGTGGGTGCGACCCCTCGGAGCTGCACTCCACGGTCCTGTTCAAGAGAGCTCAAGCTCTCAACGTTAATGGCGGATCACACGCGGATGTCCCGATGAAACATGCAAGACCATATTCGTGTTCCTTGAGTCTCAGAGGTTTCAAATATGTGATTTTTGGGGCTGGGTTTGTGAGGGATCGAAGTGGAAGTAGAGATGGAGCTCTCGGCTGAGAGAGAGAAAAGGAGAGTTTTTGAAAGTTAGAGAGAGAGATGTCCAGAAATGAAAGAAAAGGACTCGGGAAAAAGAGGAAATACAAGAAAGTGGCTTGGGTACAATACCCACACAAGGGTATTTTCGTAACTTGCACCTAATTTTGAAGTGGGTTGTTCAATTCATATTTATTTTGATTAAATTGATGGTTTGTTTATATTGTGAGTTTTTATTTTCATTATTTTGTATATGTATAATATATTTAATTTAATTGAAACCTAATTCATATTTATTTTGATTATATTGGTGGTTTGATTAAATTGTGAGTTTTTATTTTGATCATTTTGTATATGTAGAATATATTTGATTTAATTGAAATTCAATTCATATTTATTTTGATAAGTGTGTTTCTTTGTTAAGCATTCATATGGAAGCAATCTTGAAACATGTTAGTTATCACGCAAATGAGGCATTAACAGGTGTGCAATATGCCTTTCTAAATGACTTCAGGCCTACTAAGACTCGATGAAATGACAATATGCATGCTATTTATGTTAAAAAAAATTTGCGCGCTACGCGCACTTTTCTTACTGACCCCCCAAACATTATTTCCTGGATCCGCCACTGAGTGTGGGGACCAATTTGGAAAATGAAACAGAAAACTAAACGAAGGAAAGTGCGATTGATTGTCTTGTTACATTCATGTAACCCTTGATTTTAAAAATTACGCAACTTACGTGGTACGCATGCCAAAATAACGAAGAGCTAGTTGTGGATGAAAATTTTCGCCTTCTTCCTAGATAAAATTGCACATACAAAACAATTAACACCTCAGGTCAAGGCTAAGAGCCTCACGCGCCCACGATGAATGGGTGGGCTTTGGCCGAAGAACCTCCGATGCCAAAGTTAGAATTTAGAGAGAAAAATGTTTAGAGACTTTTTGAGAGTTTTGCAAGAGTGTGGACTTAGTTTTTTTAGAAAAAAATGGGGTTCAATATATAGAGCATGGCCAATCCCCTTGGGAGAGAGGGTGGCCGGCCTCTTGGGTGTTTTTGGAGTGTAATTAGTGATTTAATTGGCAATTAAAGGATTAATTAGGTAATAAATCTATTAATTAGCCAATTAACATAATTTATAAGGAATGTTTTGGAGGTTATGGAATAGTTACCTAGTAGAGAATACAGAATGAGAATGGATGAGATAACTTTGAATGTGTTACCTATTTTGGGCACTTTTGACTTGATTGATGGACAATTGTCCACTGTTTGTGCGTAGGAAATCCGGTATGCCTCAAGGGTATTTTGTCATCTTTTATCCAAAAATCCACGTGTCGCCTTGTGAATATTTTTGGCTCCACAAATGCACCCACACCTGTTGGGCTGCTCGCAGAAAAGGGCAACAGGTGCAGAGATTTTCTTGTTTTAGAAAACTTTGGACTGCTTCCTATTTTGATGTAGATTCCCTCTTTAATAGGAAATTAGATCATTCTAGGAAAGGGAAATAAATTTCTCTCAAAACCTATTTAAGTCCACCTTAAGTGGGTTATTAAATTAACTTTGAAGAGCGATTTATTCTACCCTACAAGAGAGAGATAGCTTAGATGATACTTTTTCCTCATCCTCTAGCAATCTTATACATCTTGCCCGTGTAAAGGACCATCTTTCGTTGTTTTCTTAGTCTTCTCTGTGCCGCACCGATGTAAGAAAATTTTAATTTTTCTTGTCTTTTTCTTGGATAGTGCTGTCGCGGGGTAATTGTTGGGGTGATGCGACACGTCGGCTGGCAGGGGCCAGGAGTCGGCTCGGCATGGGCCAAGAAGGTGTTGTGGTAGGGACCACTGCTTTAGGCTGTTCGGCTTGGCTAAAGCCAAGGGCAGTTTGTGCGGCTAGGCCGCAGATTGTGGCGCTGGGGCGCAGTGTTAGCCGAGTCGCTTGGCTTATGTCCTTTGGGCTCTTGGACTTGACATGGGCCAAGCCGGCAATCGGAAGAAATGAGGAGGTTGCAGCCTTTATGGGTTGATGGAATGCTGGGCATGCAGGCCTCCTGCCTGCTAGTTTGAGAGAAAAAAAGAGAGGGAAAAACCAGTATGGGTTGAGCTCCCCTGCTGAGTACCGTGAATGACATTGGCTGCTTAGTCCTCTTTACTGGGAAAAAAAGTGGGCTGCTCCCGAGAGATGAGAGAAATAGAATCAAGGCATATGCACTGGCTCGTGCAATCGCTGTTGTGGATCCCGCTGCAAGTGAAGGTGGAAAAATAGATCTTCCCCGCCTGCTCAAGAGATGCCGGCTGAGAAAAAACCAAATACTTCTTCCGCTGCTCTCCAAGCTTTTGATTTGCTTGACTTTTTTCAAGGGGATGAAAAATAGGGTTGCTAGATCTGAGCCAATGACGTCTGCCATGCCAAATATGGCTAGTTTGATTGCTGATAGGGTTGCTCAGCGTAAAGGTCATGTCATGCCCCCAATGTCAAAGTCTGTACCAAGACATCCGATGGGAGCTAAGTTTGGTTCACCTTCAGAGAGGCTTGCTATTATGAAGAGCGATAAGGTGGACTCTATCGCTAAAATGGTGCCAAGGCCCACTCATACTACTATTGAGACTAAATCGCTGGCTGGGAAGGAGGAAGCTGCTCGCATGGGCAGCTGTGAGAAATCCATTAAACCTGCTTCTGGGGAGGCTGCTGAGATCTGTGCACTTTTGAAACCAAATCTGCTTGAAGGCATGGAAGCTTGTGCCAAGCTTTTCGATAGCATTAGAGGGATTGTTTGCCTAAGTTCCTTTGCGAAGCATACGACCAAGTATAGGAAGACTGCTCTACTTGCCATGATGCAGAAGACGACTATTTTGGTAGCCAAGTTTATACTCCTTAACCAAATGGATACCAAGGCTGCTAAGGAGGTGACAAAGACTGTGGCAGTTGAAGCTTATTCTTCTGCCGAGAACATCAAGAGGTTGGAATCTGAGCTCGTCGTTTTGAAGGGGTCTAATATCTCTACCCCCACTTCTCTGTAGCTTGAGACCGCTCGGTAAGAAATCATTGACTTGAAGACTAAGTTTGACGCGGTCCAAGTATGAAAATGCAGAGAATGTGATCAGGTGTTACATACCTCAGATTCAAGATCTTGAGTGTGCCGTTTCTAAGCTTCGTTTCGTTGCTTATGCAAAGGATGAAGAGTTGATTACTACTTATAACTAAGTGATCCACTTCAAGAAGTTTGTTGACAGGCTTGAACCCCAAGTGTTGGAACTTCAAGGTGCATTGAAGATCAATGAAAGTTTGAAGAAAGAAATGGATGAGCTGCAGCGCGTCTGTGTTGGTCTGCTCGAGGAGATCGGGCAACTGAAATATGAGAAGGCTAGGCTCGAGGCTTCGCTTGTTCAAAGTGAGGCCAATTTCTACAAGCTGGGATATGTAGATTATTTCTTTGGTATGCCGTCTGACCTTGAGTTTGCTGGGAAAGACTTCGAAACCTTCTTTATTTCTCCAGAAGACTTGTTTGCCTTTACTTTTGAGGCCTCAATTGGTGAAGTAGTTGGAAATGTTAGTGCCCAGGTTGGAGCAGCTGGGGGTGAAGTGCCGGATAGTGACGCTACTGCGAATTTCGCAGCTGCTAAAGGTGTGGCGACCGAGTAGTCCTAGAGTGTACAAGTTGCTAAAGAGTAGTCTTTAAAATTTTCTTTGTTTCCCTTGTTGCTTTTTGCTTTGCATGTACTCATTCGGTCTTTGCTAGTTGTTTATCAAATTTGCTAGAAAATTTAATAAACTTGCTTCCTTCGTTTTTCTCCATCTTCGTTTCTTTTGTTCATGCCCTAACCTTTAGACTTTATAGACCAGTGGTAGGCGTGCTACTTTTCTATAAGCAGAAAGGTCTACGTAGCCGATGCAGCCATATGTGTTGGTGTAGAACTTGGCAAAGTTGTTAGCCATAGGGTCGGCAGCCAGATGCCATACTTACAGAAGCAGGTAAGCCAGCATAACCATTAAGCTGTTAACCTTGGCTTTCTCCAATTCCGTAGGTTGCGTAGCAAATACCACAACACTTTAGGAATTGGTGTAGATTGTTCCGCGCTTGGCAAAGGTGAAGCTTATCAACTACATAGCATGTTGGCAGTGGATAAAGCTTTGTATATGCATACTAGCTTGTTTAACCTTTCATAAGAATGTACGATTGTATAAGTCTAGCGCGGCATTACTGCTCGAAGAGAAAGCCGTAGGTAGTCTTCTGGAAATCGTAGGCTACGTTAGTGCACTCAGTAGCAGTTTTAGGGTTCCAAGGCAGCCTTCTCTAGGGCATACTACGTAATGTGCCCCCTTCGTCTCTTGGGCCCAGTTCCTCGCAGATTAGGCCAAAAGACCCAAAATCCCTCAGCTAGCTAGGCCTTGAAAAAGACCATTGTGGCTACTTCTAGAAATTCCGGCGCAAGCCATCGTGCTTCTAGTTATACTAGGGCAGCTTGGCTCCTCTATGTCTGGATATTCGTAGTGTGGAGTTTATCTTCCCGCTTTGGAGAACAGACCCATATGGGTGTCGGGAAATTAGTTTACCCTCTCACACTGGAGAGCATGGTTGGTCATTCGGGGGGTGCAATTCCTGCGATGAGTCCCTAAGAAAGGCACAATCTTCTTTTGAAGTGCATGAATGATAAGTTGTTATAGGCATGTAGTTGAGCCAAGTTGCAAATTACTTCTGAATTCCTCTTTGAAAAAATGAGTGAAACGAACAAATAACTTAGCTGTAAAAGACTACATAACAACTGGATAGTTCTCGGCTTGTGAGGTGGTGCCCGTTGAGGTGCTTGAGTCTACGGGTCTTGATATAGTGGGAGGTCACACATGGTACTTCCTCAGGTTATGGGCGTTCTATTACTTCTCGATCTCTTTGCTGATCTCGTACGGGCTTTCCCAGATATAATTCATCTTTTTCGTAAGACTAGATCTCTGGGCCGGAACTATCGGATCTTGGCCTTTTTGTTGTAGTTGGAGAGGAATTGCTGCTGGTAGGCTGCGATGCGAGTAATGGTCTGCTCGTGCTTCTTATCTGCCAGATCTAAGCTTGTGGCCATTTCCTTACTGTTCTGCTCAATGATTTGGCAGTTTAGTGCTGATACTTGGCATAATGACATTGGGATGAATGATTGCTTCTAAACCAAATGACAAAAAGAAATAAGTCTCACCGGTAGCTCGTCGTTTTGGTGGTGTGATATGCCTATAAACATCCGGGGAGTTCATCTGGCCATTTCTCTTCTTGTTGGAGAAGGATTTCTTGAGGCAATCGAGGATAATCTTGTTGAATGTTTTAGCTTGCCCATTGCCTTGAAGATATCTTGATGTGGACATATGCTGCTTGATGCCATACTTTTGGAAGAACTTCGCCAAATCTTTGCCAACGAATTGCGAGCCGTTGTCGGTGATGATGGACTGAGGGATGTCAAATTGGCAAATGATGTTCCTTCATATAAAGCGCTTTATATCCGTCTAAGTTGTGGTTATCATGGGCTCTGCTTCTACCATTTGGTGAAGTAATCGGTTGCCACAATCATCATGCCTCTGCCCCTAGTAGCAGGAGGCATAGGTCACACCAAGTCGATTGCCTATTGCATGAATGGCCATGGACTCATCTGTGGGTGTAGTTCGCTAGCAGGCAGTGCTGGTATCGGCTTGAAGCGTTGGCAATGGTCGCACTTATTGGCTAACTTTTTAGCATCGTGGCGCATTGTGGGCTAGTAGTAATCTGCATTGAAAGCCTTCTATGCTAAGGATCGGCCTCCGAAGTGATTTCCACAAATGCCTTCGTAGATTGAGCTTAAAACCTTCAAGTCATCAGGAGGTGCTAAGCCGCAAAGATGTGGTCCGATGAAGGATCTTCAGATAAGAATGTCGTTCCACATGTAGTAGCATGCTGCCTTTATTTGGAGCTTTCTAGACTTCAATCTTTCCATAGGGAATGTGCCATTTACCAGGTAGTCCATAAGAGAACTTTGCCAGTTTGGAGTTGTACTAACCTATGAAGTTTCGGCTGCCCGCTCTATTTCTATGCTCAGATTGTCTAGATATTCCATCAGGATAGAACGTTTGAGTTGGTGGTCGAGGGCGGAGTCTAGGCTAGCTAGTGTGTCTGTGTGGGCATTGTCTGCCTGCAGAACTTGAATGAGGTGTAAGTCTAAAATGCCTTAAGTTGTTTGCGTACCTTTTCTAGGTATTGCGCCATCCTTGGATGTTTTGCCGTGTACTCCCTGGTATTCTGACTGATGATTAGCTATGAATTGGAATGAATTGCGAGCTTCTTCAATGCTAGGTCTTTTGCCATTAGGACGCTTGCTAAGAGGGCCTCATGCTTCGTTTTATTGTTGGATGCTTTGAAGCCTAGAGTGATAGACTGCTCGGACATTAAACTGTCTGGGGTGAAAAGGACCACGCCTACCTCCAAACCTTTGTAGTTTGATGTGTCGTCGATATGCAAATGCCAGAAGTCTCCATCGAGTACAGTAAGTACGGCTAGGGCGTGCTCGGCTTGTTGGGCCACTTTGTTGCATCGCCTAGGCTAGGCATGAAGGTTCAGTAAGGAGTCGTGGAGCTGTCGTTAGGTCACCTTGTTGAGTCATGAATGCGTGGTAGAGAGCTATGGAGTTGGGCCATGTAACATATAGTAGAAGATGCTCAACTGCAGGTATTGGGCGACTTTAGAGTTGAATTACGGAGTAAGGGTTGGCTGGGGCAGTGTGACATGTAGCAGAAGGTGATGTTCAACTGCCGGTACATGTTGCTCCTAAGTAGAATCTTTTGGGGTGACGAGGACAAAACTTGCTTCCGAGCGTGTTCTTTTAGTGTTCGTCTGCCGTTGGCTCACATTTTGGGCCGAGTTGTTGCGTTCGTCAAATTTTTTTGCATTCGCTAATGTCTACGCCTTTATCATTGCACGTCTAAATTAGGCAGAATAGTGCGTCATGAGAATGACTGCTTGCGTCTGAAGGTAAAACTTGAGCTTCCGTGTTGCAACAACTATTGCCAAAGTTAGCTTTTGAATTTCTAGTAACATATCAGGAGAGCTTTTGAACTGTGGAACACAGGTAGTCGAGCCCCCAGCTCTTCTCATATGATGGTAAAGCTTATTGCTGCTTCAAATACTGTCAAACATGCGAATAGGTCATCCACTGCTTCCGATTTGGATAGTAGGGAGGTGATGTTAGGTTTTTCTTCAAGTCCTTGAATGTGCATCGGTGAGCCTCAGCCTAAAGTGCATGTTTCTTTGCCAGAGCAAAATAGTCTGCCAGAGTTTGTTCTTCTTTCATGATTAATTTTTTGAATAGAGGGAGGTCTGCTGGAAGTCTTTTTTGGAAGGCTGCTCTAGCTATCAAGTTGTTGCATCCAACTATCCTTACCTTCTCTGCTTTAAACCTTTTCACATAGTAGCGAAACGACTAATTTGGGTTCTTCTTGAAGTTGAACAAATGGTCAGATTTCTTCTTGATCGAGCGATATGATGAATATTCTTTAGTGAAAACCAAAGAAAGTTCTTCGAAACTCCAGATGGATTGTGGCGGCAGAGTGTAGAACCAATCTTGTGACTCGCCTTGTAGAGTAGTGGTGAATATCTTGCACATGAGGTCGTCATTTTTTTGATAAAGGATCATTGCTATTCGGTAGTGCTTTAAGTGTCTCTCCAGGTCTTCTTCCCATTTGAAAGATGTGAAACGTGGCATGTTAAAATCACATGGAGGCTATGCCTGCTTGATCTCGTTCGTGAAAAGTGACCTGCTTATGTTGGTCATGTTCCGTCGTAGTGCCTCATCGGTGACCTCGTTACGTCGAAAATTGCGCAATCGCTTGGTCAATAGTAGCTCTACTTCTTCTTGAATTTACCTTTGTTTAAGGTAGCGGAGCTCTCGACTGTTCTTAGTCGTGACTTGTTAGTCTAGGCTGCTCTTCCATGTGTTTGGCTTGTCTATGCCACGAATGCGGTGCTTGTGGTGTGTTCCTAACAGGCGGACGAGTTCTTTGCAGGCTATCGGTTGAACTTGAGCCGGATTAAGTGACTGCTTCTTTCTGTCCGTCGTGCTGCCTACTTTGATGTGAGGTGAAGGATGCTCCTTGCGGGCCTAGTTGATAGTGCACGCTCCTCACGTTGACTATTAGAATGTGACCCCAACCGTGAATGTATGTTCATCCGTGGGCCTAGTCGAGAGTGCACGTTCCTCCGCGCGCTAAGATGGGAGTATACGCTATCTCGAGGGCCCAATCGTGAGTGTACACCGCCCAAACGATCGATTTGTGGCTGGTCGAGTAGCTGCTTGCCAGGGCGTTGCTGTAGAGGTTCGTCTGCCCTTGTCTTACTTCGAGACACCTCGTCTGGGGCACGTTGTATCTTAGTGCATTGTAAGAGCTGATTCACCAAGGTAATCTGCTGTGCAAGGGCGCTTGTCAACTCTATGACTTGCCGAGACAAATGTTGTTCGCTATTTGGATTGGAAAAGCTTGGAAGGAATGTATCTCCTTGAGCAGTGGAAGTGTGGTAGACTTTGGGTGCGAGATTTGAGTTGGGAAATGTTAGATCCGCGAAAAAATGTGGTGAAAATGCCCCTGGTTCGATCGTGGGTCCCGAAACTTGGAGTTGGGACAATTGTACTACTTTTGAGCTGACTTGGGCTGTTTGGGAAGCCAGGGGAGCAGGTTGGGCCGTGGGAGTAAGTTGGGCCGCGAGAGCAGGCTGGGCCACATGAGCAGGCTTGGTCGCAGAAACAGGTTGGGCTGCGTGAGCAGACTGGTCCTCGGGAGCAGGCTGCTCGATGTGTGGTGCACGTGGGTGCGAGGCTTGGGCTTGGCTTGGCAACACATTGGGCTTGAAGTGACATGGCTTGGGCCGTGATCTTGTTGTCACGGACCTCGCCGCGAGTGGTTACTGTGGTGGCCACCGCGGTGGTTGTTATGGTAGAGCCTCGCAGCAGTGGTGCCGCTCCCCCTAAGATCACATTTAGTCTCGTGGATCGCTGCGGTCCCATTTCTTGAATATTAGAATTTTCACTAGTGGAATTTTCTAAATTTCTAGCCATTGTATTTCTCTTTTACATTTTATCAAAGAATCTTTGCAAATAATAAATTCTAACAATAAGAACATATGAAAAAAATGCAAGTAGACTAGAAAATAGAGAAAAAATCTTTTTATGCAATAGTCTTTTACGAGTGTGGATCTCTTCTTTCAATAAAAGCACCAATTTGTGGATGCAAATTTTTGCCTTCTTCTGCTTGGACAAAATTGCACCTACAAAACAATTAACACCTTAAGTCAAGGCCAAGAGCCTTACGCGCCCACGATGAATTGGGGGGGCTTTGGCCGAAGAACCTTTGATGCCAAAGTTATAATTTAGAGAGAAAAGTGTTTAGAGAGTTTTTGGGAGTTTTGCAGGAGTGTGGATTTAGGTATTTAGAGAAAATGGGATTCAATATATAGAGCATGGTCAGCCCCATTGGGAGAGAGGGTGGTCGGCCTCTTGGGTGTTTTTTGGAGTGTAATTGGTGATTTAATTGGCAATTAAAGGATTAATTAGGTAATAAATCCATTAATTAGCCAATTAACATAATTTATAAGGGATGTTTTGGAGGTTATGGAATAATTACCTAGTAGAGAATATAGAATGAGGATGGATGAAATAACTTTGAATTTGTTACCTATTTTGGGCACTTTTGACTTGATTGAGGGATGATGTCCACTGTTTGCACGTAGGAAATCTGGTGTGCCTCAAGGGTATTTTTTTTCCTCTTCTATCCAAAAATTCACATGTCGCCTTGTGAATATTTTTGGCTACACACTAGTTACGTTCTTTGGCATGCGAATGTGCCAATTTGCTATCAAGCTTGGCCGGCAAATGTCTTTAATGTGGTAGATATGGTGAAATGCATTGTTGTATTTTTGAATTGAACAACTTCAGCAGAGAAAGGAACACTCTTGGACTTGGGTTCCATAACTTGAATTCAAAGTTCTTCCAATTGTTGTGAAGTTTAATATTGCTTCAACTATCTATATGTCGAAATCTAAAAGTAAACTGAAAGTAACACCTCAGTTCACCGAGAAAGGTGATGAAGTGACCTTTTTCGGCGAAAGAATAAAAAATTCTTCGATGGCTTAAACTTGAGATAAATAATCAGTTCGAACTTAGAGAGTCCCCATCCGACTAGACAACCGAGACTCCGAAGACAAATTGACTCTACAACTCCGCCCCCTTCTATCCAATCGCTTGCCTTTGTTGGTTTTTTTTTTCTTTTCTGGAAAACCTCGTTTATCTAGTCAGTCGTCGTCCGTCAGCTGCCATTCCAAACCCGTTTATCCAGTCGAAATTTGTGCTGATGATTAGTGAAAAATGTAGTTTTCTAAAAAAGTGTGATAGGTTTCGCGTAGATCGTTGATTTATGTGTTGAGGTTAAGGTCATCTCTACGCTGCAAATCCTCTTGTATTTATAGGGACAATTTACTTGATGCCCAAGATTGTAGAGTTGCACAGTTCTAATATTATTGCAGTTCGTTAGCATTATCTGAAAACAAGTAGAATTATCTCCACAAATCTTTCTTCCACCAAAACTCTATCACGGCCGAGTCTTGGCCTCTTCTACTTGAACTAGAACTTTGAACCTAGACCTCTTATGTGATTAATTCATTTCTTATCCAGACACGAGTTTTGATCCTTAAGCAATGTCATCCAAATCTTATCAAAACCAATCTCAATCCCCCAAATATTCTACTTTGTTTGGGATTTGACCAAGCTATAATCCAATCTTAATATTTTGAGCAATCCTAATTCACCTACGACTCAACGAAACCATCAGCATCTCACTACTAGGCTGAGCACTTCATCATTGGGCTGAAACTTACAACCTCCTTCCTAAACCATTGACTCAACCTAAATCAAGAATTTCAGGCCCAAATAGTAACATAATAATATGGTGTCATTTATCATGTGTGGATTGAGAGACAGATTCATTACGGGATCTGGGTGGTCCTGGGATCACCCGAAAGCCTAAATAAGTGGCTATGTAGACCTCTGAGGACCATCCAAGTGTGGGAATGTGGTGTGGTGGAGGAGAAAAGTACAATGGCGATTACAGGTTTGAAAATGACATATAAGAGCAACTCTAGCATTGCAAAGGCCCTCTAGGGCCACTCACTATTGAATCCACCCAGTGAATAGTAATTGTCTTTAATGAACAATAGCCTTTTGCATCTCCGCCCCTAAACTGAATAGCCACAGCAATAGGCAATAAAATATTATTATTATTTATTTTATAAAATAATACAAAATAACTTTATTTGTAATTTCGGAAAAGATTTTTAATCGGTCTCGTTGTACCACGTGTCATTAAATAAAAAATTACAACCCAATATATTTGAGAAAATATAAAATTGTGGTGTAAGTTCGAAGATAATGATAACATATTTATAGAAAAATTAAATCAATTTTTTTTCATATATTTTTTAATTTTTTTAATTTTTTATTAATTTTTTACTTTTTAAAATTAATTTTTTACTTTTTTAAAATTAATTTTTTACCTTTTTATTATTAATTTTATAACGTGGTTGACGTCAACCTTGCATCACCTCCACCTCGAGCTCTCAGTCTAGCAATTCGTGTTGGAGTTCAGTGCCCCTGCAATTGGATCCTGTGCAATCCACGGTTCATCGGGCTATCACCCATGTTGGACTTGCTCTAATAGTCCAATCAAATTTCTGGTGCATCCATTGAGGAGGCGTGAAGGAGTTGCATCAGCTTCCTCGCGAGGAAGAAAGCACATGCTGAAACTCTTTGTTTTCCCTTCTACGTCTTTGTCTCACAAGACATAAATGATAGAATTCCTCACTCTATATGGGGCTAGCAATTCAAAGAGTGATAAAAGCACGCTAAGTTTGACCTTTAATTTGTATTTGTATTTTTTTTGGAAGACCTTTTTTAGATAATGTAATATAAAAAAGTTCATAAAACCACATAACAGAGAATCATTATCTTCGTTTCTTGTCAAAGAAAAACCTGGTTTTTTTTCCTCATTAAAATTTTGAAAAACTATCAATGTGTTGTGGACTATTTTTATCTGACAAAGAGAGAGAGGCCGGCGGTAGAGAAGAGAGAAAAGAGAGATGTGTGTTTGTAAAATTGTAGGGGAATTGTGTGTGTTTTCCTCCTACCTTGTACCTTTATTTATAATAATAATAAGATAAGGATATTCCTTGATCTCCAAGGAATATGAGATACAATAGGTAAGGATAAACCCTAATCAAATCTTATTTAGGATTTATACAATCACACTTAAACTAGGAATGTTTACAACACAATGTAAGAGAAAAATGGATTTGTTCCCTAATGATATGGCTAAAACAGGGTTTAGCATTTAGGCTTAACTTTTAATGTTGTTCTTATCATGATTTATGAATGAAAAGTATTATTGTTTGGTTTTTTAATATTATTTTTCTTTCAAATTTTTAAACGTTTTACATTGTGACCACCCAAGATTAGGATCCTGGATCCCCCATACTGTGGATTATTGTTGTTCTAAATATATAAACACCAAAAAAAAAAAAAAATTAATGTAACATGTTAGAGAACATATATGAAAAGAATAATGTTAGACTAATTTTTTACAGCACATTTGCAAATTATGTAATGTGTCACCAATAAAAAATAAATACGTTAACTAATACTTAAGTAATAATTAAATCATCAACACCGACGTCATAATTGAGATGAGTGGGTTACAAATGACATAAATGTAATAAATAAATAAATTATCATGGAACACGACGTATACTAGTTAACATACTGAACAATGTAACTAAGAATTTCTGATATGTTATTCTTCTGTGAACAAGTTTTATCTACGGGGTTTTTGAATGTTAATCATTCAAGAAGATTAAAATTTAATAAAAATATGGTGGTAGATTAGATATTGATTTTAACAGAAATGCTCTCCTAAGGTCCCCATTTTGAATACCTGTGAGGTACTATTTCATTTCAACCCTTAAAATTAATCTGACTGTAAAATAATTCAAAATATGATATTATTTCTGTTACAACATAACAAAATAATAATGTTGTAACAGGGATAATAACAAAATATGATATTATCCCTGTTACAACATAACAGATATATGACATTCACGCCTGAAACTCTTCTTTTTTTTTTCTTTTTTTTATCAAAATTATTATTTTGTTATGTTGTAACAGGAATAATATTATATTTTGGATTATTTCACAATTAGATTAATTTTAAGGGTTAAAATAAAATAGGACCTTACAGGTCCTCAAAATAAGGACCTTAGGAGAGCATTTCTGTTGATTTTAATCCCTTAATGTGTACTGAATTCAAATTCAAATTATATTTTTGTTTTAATATTTAATAGATATCTTATTTAATGTCATTACATTAAATTTTAAATTCATTATAATACACATTTTAATTCATTAATTTTATTTTACTTCTTATAGTTAGTGTACCTAAACGTTGGTATTATAATATATATTACTAAATTAGTGTACTGAAATGTGTGTACCTAAATATATTGTAGTGAATTAGTGGCACATAAGAAAATATGCAAAAACATAATCGTACAAAAAATTTCATACCTAACTATATGATACTAAACTAGTGTACCAAAATGTGTGTACTTAAAAATATTATACTAATCCAGTGTACCGAAATGTTCGTACATAAACATATTGCAATGAAATAAGCGGCACATAAAAAAATATGCAAAAACAAAGTGTACTAAAAAATCTCTACAAAATATTTTCTTATATAAGATACTCACCATAATGAGAATTAAAATTTATAATATTTTCATAAAATTTAATTTATGAACACCATAAAATTATAAATAAAAAATAGAGACAGTGCATATATATGCTGACATTAAATAAAGTCTAGGGATTAAAATCAATTTTTAATCTTGTATAAGAGTTTTTCCTGAACTTCATCTTATTTAGAGATTGAAATCTAGTTTTCTATTTATATATTTATTCTTCTTGAATGTGAAAGTAAATTTCTGAGGCCCTCACCTTAAAAACGACCATGTGTACAAATTCATTTTACATCAATTTGAACAATTAAATTAGTTGTTACTAAAATAATGCTAGTATAGGGGAATACATTAACGTGATAAAAAAATGACAATGAATTAGGTGGAACGCTAAAATGGTCATAATTTGCAACAACACACAAGGACAGATAGATTACTATTAAATGAAAAGTTTAGCTATATAAGAATAAGGACCAAATTAATGTCATTTGTCTTGGGACCAATTTTATGTATATAGTTCGAAAAAAGTTGAGGTTTTACTGTAAATATAATTGGCAATATAGGCAGTACTCTAAGTACATAAAAAATATCTTCTCCTATTAATACGAGATTCATTTTCAATATACTTTAGTTCAATTTGAAGGAGGGTTTCCATGAATGTGGTTACTTTGAATTGTTGGAAATCGGTTTTTTATTTACTGATTTTCATTATTGGAGTGGCGTGTCATTGTCTTTTCACGTTGTTTGTGTCCGATAGATACCCATTTTACATATTTTTCGGTTGAGAAGATATTTATCTGTTGATAAGTGATGAATGTGACTGTCACTCAGCTGTGAGGAGGGACTCAGACTGGGACTTGACTCTGGAAGGTGCCATTGCATTGCACTGCATTGGTCCTACAATTACAAACACACACACACACACACACACACACACACACACACACATATATATATATATATATATATACTGTGTTAGGTCGCTTTCGTCATTCACTCGGACAAACTACTTCTTTGGTTACCCTTTCTGGGACGCGTTAAAGCTTTTCCACTCACAACTCTCTCTCTCTCTCTCTCTCTGTGATACCACCCATCAATCTTTTGCTTTGCTTCCCTCTCCCTCTCTGACTCACTGTGCCTTGTTTCCTTATATGGAATTGTTATTGTGTCCACAAAATTTATGCCTATCTGCCCCATCACACCTTCCTTGCACGGACCTCTTTAATCATGTTTGCAACATTGAAGTGCTCTTAGTCCCACCTGCACTTCAAGGAGAGTGCCATATGGTCTTGTTATATACTTTTTGTTTGCCGTTCTAGTCAAAATTATCTCTATGATTGACATAACTTTTTATTTTGATTTATGAGATTTGAAATTAATAGAAGTGATAATTGAGTTTGTCCATCATCAATTATTTTGGTCATTCCATAAAAATTCTATTAAATAATGACAAAAATACCCTCAATATAATAAACAATGGCCAAAATAAGTTGGCAAAAATATTTTTGTCATTTTCTCTTTATTTAATTGAGATTTTTCATGAAATGACCAAAATGATTGATGATGGATAAACTCAAAGACCACTTCTATTGATTTCAAATCTCAAGAACCAAAATGAGGAGTTATGTCAATCTCAGAGACCATTTTGACTGAAAAGCATTTTTGTTTAGATCGAATGAAACTTTAGAAGAATGAGTAAGAACTTACATAATGACACATCTCGACCCGAGGAGGTCGAAGCATGCTGGCCATCACTGTGAAGTGACGTAACCAAAGAGATAAGTGACTTTAAAAAAGTGAATAAATTTAAATCAAACTAGAACTAATTCAAATAAAAGATAGTGATAGAGTGCGCATTCGTGGGAGTGACCCACTATATTTATTCAAAGCATAAAGACAGAACGACTACCAAAGAGTAGTCAAGCAACTAAAGTACACTTATTACACACAGATACATCAAAAGCCGAAGCTAATAGTCAGAAACTGCTAAGGTTCCTCGAGTGCCACGAAAGAACAACTATCTAGGTCCTGGAGGGGGCGAAAAACAAAGTTGAGTGGATCAGCAAAACAAAGCTTATGCAAAAACCTTTAGTTTTGAATATACTAACCCCTCGCCGTAAAACAAGTATAGTTTCCATTGAAAAGATCATACCACGTAAGTGAGTAGGCATCCACAATACTATAGTCAATTAATCAATGATAATGTATGCCAAGTTATGATAAGATCAATGCCACAGTAGTATAATCATGTGATAAACAATATAATGAAGAACTCATCCATCTAAGCTGACACACGAGTTCGAATAGACAAAATCTGACACGAATAGGACTAGGTGTAATCAATACGCTCTAGTACTACGATCACGTGAAGGCTGGTGTAGAAGCACGGTCACATACAGGTCAGATTTCCTAATGCAATCTACCTGACAGGATTGGCACCTAACTTGGATCCAAGGCGAGCGAATGGTGCGATGTGAACTTACACGTGAAGGACTGGCCCTGGCCCTGGGGCGAGTACTAACACTGGTGCAGCAGGATGAACATGTATACAACTATGTATGAATATCATGACAAGTATGTCCCAACCATTTAGCAACATTTATCACAATTATATCACAATTAACCACTACTTGGCAAAATATACGTAAAGTGCAGCATTTATGTAATTCAGGAAACTATAAATACGTATATATATAAAAACAAACTGCCCACTCACAAGTGCGTCGCTGGGTCATAGTCCCCGAGCCTAGCCTGGCCTCGTATGTCCTCAGGATACGTTTCCCCTATATGTGAAATAACTGATATCGAATTAATTAAAGCACATAAACAAAAACCTAAATAAAACCCTCATAGTTTGCTTAAACCTAGGGTTTAAATATATCATCGTGACCTACTCGACGTCACGAACATCCCCATATTTTTAGAATAAAATATTGACCTCTCACATGCCCCCACGCACCGGCGATGGCACGGCCAAACGCGCCGGCCACGCGCATCACGTGCTGAGCATGTGACTAACGGCATTAGGAATATTCCACAGAATATTCTGTTAAATGCTAACAGAATGTAACGGCGTTACCTATGCTGTCAGGAATATTCCGTCAACTCTGATGGAATATTCCGTCGTCTCTCCGGTTATCCTTGCCGTCGCCGTCGTTTGCAACCCTATTTCCGCCGAATTTCTGGAAAAATTTCAAATCAACATATCTTCTTCATTTTTCATCCATTTTAGCCTACTTTATATGGATTTGAAGCTCATGAAGTGTAGAATGGTGTTATACCTGTTTGGAGTCCAAAAAGTGGACAGAGGTTGCCGAAAAATGCTTCGAAAGATCCGGCCAAAGGTGAACTTCTCGAAACTCACTTGTTTCACGTCGACCTTCTTCCAAAACAAGCCTAGGACTCTTAAAATGTTGAGTAGAAGCCTTCCCAAGTCCTAGAAACTTGTAACTCGTCCGAGTTTAGACCTCACGAGTTAACGAGTCAAAACTCGTCCAAAATAGGTTTGGTTGGTATGGTTGGACTCGTGGAGATGAGAGGAATACAATGGAGGTGTTTTCGAGCTCTTGTGAAGTTTGGGTTTGGTTATGGTGATTGCAGAGGAGAGAGAACTTGCAAGAGAGAGAGAGAAGAAAGAGAGTTTCAGTTTTTTTGATTGGGTGCAAAAGTGAGGAAGCATATGGGATTGGTGGGTGAGTGAAGTGAGAGGTGAGGGCACGGGTTGGGTTAAAAAGAATAGTTAGGATAGGGTTTTCAGATTTCCTACAGTAAAAGGAAATCAAAATCTATCTGTATTAGGTATTTTCTACTATAAGAAATTTACGTACACTCGTAACTACGTGTACAATTTAACTATGGAGCGAGAAAATAAACAAGAAAGGATTTTAAGCACGTCCACGTCATTCGCCACTAAGGGCATAATTGTCAATACATATATGCGGGGAGAAATTACATAGGAAAATTAGGGACAGGTCGTCACAATCTACCCCCTTATAAAAATTTTGTCCCCGAAATTTCAACATCGACTACACATTGAAACCATGATCGCCCAGGGGTGAGGATCCTATAAGCCTTATATGTACATTCCCACCTCCATATAGCACGAGGCCTTTTGAGAGCTCACTGGCTTTGGAGTTCGTGGGAACTTTGAAGTTAAACTAGTTCGCGCGAGAGCAATTCCATGATGAGTGGCCCACTGGGAAGTTCTCTTGTAAGTTCCCAGAAACAAAACCGTGAGGGCGTGGTCGGGGCCCAAAGCGGACAATATCGTGTTACGGTGGAATCGAACCCGGGTTGTGGTGAGGGCCCGGATCGAGATGTGACACATAACAATGCATATGAAATATGGACCTCAAAGCAAATATTAGCTAGAAAATATACAAGGAAGATCCCTAGCAAGAGCTCCACTTGTGTCAATTACACAATTGTAAACTCATTAGAAGTAATATTCAATTCCTTAACTACGAATGATCCATAGCCAACAAATAGAAAAAATAACACTCCCGAGGACTAAAAATTGCAAGCCAAAGAACTACTATAAGGGCACCAGAAGGAAAAAAAATTATACAACTATCTGATGATTTTCTAATTGTTGGTGAAGAAACATTGTTTTTATTAGTTGTCTTCCGTAAACATCGAACTTCCTTCTCATAGTCATTTTTCAAGCGTAAAAACTAAAATCTCATATTTCAACAACAAATGCTCTAAGATTCGAGGTTGAGTTGTCCCATAAGCGTTAGAAAATGTTGTCCTTAACAGAGCGAGAGAAACCACAACCACAAAAGCTTTTCTAATAGAGCAAAAGAGTACCACGGAAGAAATCATGATACTATGATATCACGTTATTTATGTTCTAATATTAAATGATTACCACGCAGTGGTGTTATAATTACATACAACGAAAATTCTTACTTAAAAGAGTTTTTGCTTGAAGTAATTTTTTGCACTTTACTAATAGTGATTTTGTTAAAAGAAAATAAGTTTGCAAGGTGTTTGCAAGTTGGTTGGTTAAGTTTATTTTATATTTTTTTTATGGAAATTATTTTATATTTGAGGTCCGGCATATGATTTTTCTTTTCCTTAATATCACTTGTATAAAAAAAAAACATATATAAGTTTATTTCATTTATACAAAGATTCAAATACTTCTTATACTAGTGAACATTCTCGCTTCTCATATTAAGATGTAGCAATGCACACCACATACACATTACGGAACAAATTTCTGCAATTGAACACTTGAACCATAAATTGTTCTTTCCTAATTTTGTAGCATGTCAAAACTTAAAATTTATTCCACAACCCATATGCCCCAACTTGAAACACAAACCCTAATTTAGCTTCTAAGTATTAATTCATCTTAAAGAGCTCATTTATTTCATAAATAATTGATGAAGGAACTTGGAACTAAATACCCTACCTTACTATGCCTACCAAAGCTTCAGTCGCTAGAAAAAATGGAACTTAAGGATGGAACAATTTGTTGTGTTTGGTTATGAAAGAATTACACACATAGCTCACAGATCTGAGCTAAAACCCGAAAACCTCGACCTCACTCTTCTCACCATTTCTTGACATCCCTGTGTTCAAAATCAGAGGTACAAGGTCAACTCAAAAACCAACTCACTCTTCTTACCTCTCTTTGAAATCCGAGCAAAACCCAAAAACCTAGAGCTCACAAAGCTCTTTCGACATCTCTCTTTTCTAAATGAGAAAGTGATGCATTGAGCTGATGGTTTTTAATATTTATATGTGGGTATTTTAGTAATTTTGGTTTTGTGCATGGTGTGCAGGGCTTGTGCATGGCCAATTGTCCAATATCTGTCCCCAAGATTAAGAAATCATTTTTGGCTATTTCTCTATATTCTTTTGCCTTTACATAATTTTTTTACTTTGGTTTCTAAGGTTTGAAATCAATAAAAGTGGTCATGAGTTTGTCCACCATCAATTATTTTGGTTTTTCCATAAAAAAAATCTATTAAATAATGACCGACATGACAAAAATATTCTCAATTTATTAAACAATGGGCCCAATAATTGACACAAATAAAGGGTATTTTTGTCATTTTATTTTTGTTTAACGGAGATTTTTCATGAAATGACCAAAATAATTAATGATGGACAAACTTAGGAACCACTTCAATTGATTTCAAATATCAGAAATCAAAATGAGAAGTTATGCTAATGTCAGATCGTTTTAGCTAAAAAGCCTTTTTGTTTAGATCAAATGAAACTTGAGAAAAATGAGTAAGAACTTACATTACATGCACATGAAATATGGATCTCAAAGCAAATCTTAGCTAGAAAAAATACAAGGGAGATCCCTTGCAAGAGTTCCACTTGGGTCAATTACACAATTGTAAACTCATTAGAAGTAAAATTCGATTCTGGAACTACGAAAGACTCATATCCAACAAACAGAGAAAATAACACTTGCAAGGACTAAAAATTGCAAGAGAAAGAACTGCTATAAGGGCACCACAAGGAAAATATTGTACCACTCTGATGATTTTCTAATCGTTGGTGTAGAAACATTGTTATTAGTCACCTCTAGTAAATATCATACTTCCTACTCATTAGTCATTTTCCAAGCGCAAAAATCACAATCTCATGTTTCAACAACTGTTCTAAGATCCGAGATTGACCCAGTCCTATAAGCGTTACAAAATGTTGCCATTAATAGAGAGGGAGAAACCACAAACACGAAAGTTTTCCTCGACCGAGGAAAAGAGCACCACGAACAAAATCGTAACAACATAATCATAACACTATGTATCAATTTAACTAGTAGTGATTAACACTGCTCTAAACATCGGCGTTAGGCGGTTGGCCACCGCCCCGATTAATGCCTATGCATTTGAAAATTAAGAAATGACACTTGGACCTATTGAGGTGCCCGCTAGACCTATTGAGGCGCCCGCCTAGCCCACCCAAACCCGCCTAGACACTCACCTAGGTTGCGACTCACTTAGATAGAAAATATATAACTTTCATTTTACATTTTTTTTTTCAATAAATTGTAAATGATTTGTTGAATGCTTAAAGGAACACATATTATATACTTGTTCTTCATGTTTTCATTCTGTTCCAATAGCTCATAATATATATGTCATTCCATTTTGTAGTTCATGATGAAATCATATATATTTTAAGTATAAACAGACTCTTATTTACACGAAATATAATAGATTTAATTAAAAGGAAAACTAACCAAAAGTCTTAAAAAAACTTCCCTTTTAATGAAAAGTCATTTTTAAAAGTATAATGAATAGTACCAGGGAAAGGTAAAATTTTGGTTTTTCGTTAAAAGTGAACAGTACCGGAAGTGTTTTGTTAAAACTCTCTTAATTAAATCCACCTAGTCCGCCAAGGCACCTGCCTAGCCGCCTAGGCGCTAGGCCCCAGCCCGCCATCCGACTAGCGCCTAACGTCTTTTAGAACTTTGATGACTAGTGATTTTGTTAAAAGCATATAAGTTTGCAAGGTGTATGCAAGTTAGTTGGTTAAGTCTATCTTTATATATGAGATCTGACGTTCGATTTCTCTTTTTCTTAATATCACTTGTATAAAAGAAAAATACATATAAGTGTATTTTATTTATACAAAGATTCAAATACTTCTTACACGTATTCACCTACAAGCTCTTGCTACAAGGATAGATATTTTTCTTTGAAACATCAAAAAAAAAAAAAAAAAAAAATCTCTAGTCAATTTTCTATCGCAAAACGTTTTTGGTTATATGATGGACATACACACATTTGATACTATAAAAAATACTTCCAATCAAACCTAGCTACGTACACTGCTTGTTATAGAAACCTTACATGTGTGAGACCTGAAATTGCGTGGAAGTGAACCATAGATGGAGCTAACTTAGGCGTTGGCTATGTAGTTGCATGTGAATACTAGTTCAATTTTATGCTCCTTGTATTCAGGCTACTTAAAATATAAGCTGCTTCCATTGTAATGCCAAGAAAATCGAGCCACTTAGGTTGTACGTCACAAAAAGGTACTAGCTTCGACTCTTCGCTCTTGGATAATGCATTTTGTTTTAAGAAAAATTAACGAAAAGTTAAAAAAAAAAATTATTTTTAATGAAAAGGTTTTTTTTATATTTTAAGATATGGTGAATAGTATTAGAAAAATGTTAAAATGTGATTTTTCGTTAAAAGTGAACAATACTGAGAGTATTTTATTAAAATTCCCTTTGTTTAATAGGTATCTAGGGTTATTAGGTTATTCAGTTAGCCAAATTATTGCGAATAAGAATGAGAGAGATACAGACCAGTTGTTAGTCGTTTGGAAGCATCTTTGTTTTCTTGAGTATGTCTAGGACATACTGTTTTTTATTTTTATTTTTATTTAACAAACGATATTATTTATCATAATGGGCTAGCAATAATGTGGCTCAAATTCGCATTTGATGAGAATCAAACCCAAAACCTCTCACTTACAAGTGAAGAAAAATACCACAAAACTGTAGTACTAAATGACGGTCCAAGATATACTTAGACTGAAAGAGATAGTCTTGTTGGCGTGTGAGTCACTTCCATTCCTGAGAAGTAATGTAAAGGTCCAAGATCCTTTATAGAAAAAAGATTGCCAAGTTGAGTTAGTTTAGAAATTTGATGACCACCATGTATATCAACAAATAACAGTGGATCCGTTATAAAATGTAAAGATTTTTTTGCTAAAATAGTCTATGAGATTGTTATAACTCTTTACTTTAGTCTCTGAGATTTAAAATCAATAGAAGTAGATCCACCATCAAGGATTTTGTTCTTTCTGTGAAAAATCTCTGTTAAATTGAAGAAATTACAAGTTCAAGAAAATTGATTAGTTTGATAAAAATACCCTCAATATAATAGAGATTTCTATAGTAATAACATAAACCATAAATTGATCAGTTAGAGAGTTGGTGAGGGCATCAATTTCCGATAACTATCTAACAATTTTTATGGTTGAAAACGAAAACAAATCAAGGAGCCGATGAATCAAAGAACCTGCAATTGTGTCAATATCTGAGATGTCTAATTATCTAATCCACGGGTTCATAAATTACAAAAGATAATGAGCTGTTTCTGAATTCCATCGGTCTCACATTTAGCAATTGGATTGGACCACAAGAGGAAAGTACTCGTTGTGAATGCTACTGCTAGAGTTAGAAATTTCAATCATGGTCCCGGCCTTCTCAAAAGAGTTAGGTTGCAAATTTGATGCTCTTAAAAGTTAAAAGTTAGTTGTCACTTAGTACTACGGTCTAGTGATATTTTTCTTTATTTTTAAGTGAGATGTTTTAAATTTGATTCTCGCAAAAGACGAATTAAACCACATTATTGTTAATTCATTGTGAAACTAGTATGCTTTCTTCTCTTTAATATAAATAATATTGTTTATTCAAACTTAAGTTAATGAAATTATAATGCAGTAAATAACGTTTGCATAGTATGCATGCCGTACAAGACCCGGTATCACCAACAATGTAGGTTTTGTCCACAGAGAGATTTTTCACGGAGAGGTGGGTCCACAATAGCAACAGAGTTCCGTTTAGATTGAGCTTGTGTGTTGTAGACTTGTAGTCTTGTAGACTCAAGGTGGACAACAAACATGTAAGTTTTGTAATTTGGCGCAATTTGGTAATTTAGCATAGTTGAATTGCCATCAAACATGGAAGTTTTGTCCACCTTATGTCTACAAGACTACAACATACAAAACCCAATCTAAACGGAACTCTGTTGCTATTGTACCATACAGAGAGTTTAATTCCTAGGAATTATTAACTTTTGGGTCGAATGGGTAGTTATGTTGCACATATAAAAAAATATTATAAATGTTGCACATATAAAAAATTATTATAAGGCATGATATTATGTTCATTTTTTCCTCTGATGTTTCTCTCCATAGTCAGTCCTCCACCACTGACCCTATTACTCGGTCCATTACGTGTCTTTTTTCAGTAGTGCACTTTGGTGTTGGATGGTTGTTAAAGTGCTTTTAGCACTATTTGGTAGGACTATGTGAGTGCTTTTTGTGATGGTGGCACACTCACCCTATTTTCCATTCATCTAGTTTGTTCGTGGGTTCTTCCTCGTAGTGGTGGCGGCGGCGGATCGGTGATGGTGGCGTATGACACATCCCGACCCAGGTCTCCACCACAATCCGGGCTCGACTCCACTGTAACACGATATTGTCCACTTTGGGCCCCGAGCACGCCCTCACGGTTTTGTTTCTGGGAACTCACACGAGAACTTCCCAGTGGGCCACCCATCCTGGAATTGCTCTCGCGCTAACTTGTTTAACTTCAAAGTTCTGATGAACTCCGAAGCTAGTGAGCTCCCAAAAGGCCTCATGCTAGGTAGAGATGAGAATATACATATATGGCTTATAGGATCCACTCCCCTGGGCGATGTGGGATGTCACAATCCACCCCCTTAGGGGTCCGATGTCCTCGTCGGCACACCACGGCTAGGGTTTGGCTCTGATACCAAATTGACACATCCCGACCCGGGCCTCCACCACAACCCGGGCTCAACTCCACCGTAGCACGATATTGTCCGCTTTGGGCTCTAAGCACGCCCTCATTGTTTTGTTTCTGGGAACTCACACGAGAACTTCCTAGTGGGTCACCCATCCTGGAATTGGTTTCGCGCGAACTCACTTAACTTCAGAGTTCCGATGAACTCCGAAGCCAGTGAGCTCCCAAAAGGCCTCGTGCTAGGTAGAGATGGGAATATAAATATAAGGCTTACAAGATCCACTCCCCTGAGTGATGTGGGATGTCACAATGTGGTATCAGAGCAAACTGACACACCGCGACCCAATAACGTAACCATAAGCACAATGTGGAAGAAAAATTAAAGGAAGAAATATGAACGAGATAAGAGCACTAGTTGAGGAAGGTACTAGTGACGAGATTTAGTGTGTTTACACAACCAGAGCATAAATAGTCTAAGTGCAGTCAAGCAGAAAAGTACTAAATTCAAATAACACCCAAGGGTGGTCCTACATGAGTGATGGTTTGTCAGAACTTCTACTGGGATCCTCGTAAGCCACCAACGAACACTACCTAGAACCTGGAGGGGCGAAAAACAAAAAGCGTGAGTGGGCAAAAACAAAGCTTTTCAAAATCATTTCAATTCTCAAAAGTTCTAACCCCTCGCCGTAAAACCTGTATAATTTCCCAGAATTAAAGTATATACTCATATATATATATATATATATATATATATATATATACATATATCTCTCTCTCAAAATCATGCTAAGCAATAGTGAAAATCAGTTGTATGCCAGACGTATGCCATGCCAAAGTATCTCAATGAAATGCCAATAGTACTCAGTGAATAAATATGAATGCCAGGTATCAAATCAGCCCTCGGCTGAATCTATAACTCATAATCAATCTCAACCATATCAAATATCCTGCACACAAATCATCACCATCTCTAGTGGTCTGCACAACATAATTGAGTGTAAAATAAATACGCTTTAGTGCTACGATCACATAAAGACTGTGCGAATAATCGTGAGTCACCTACGAGTCGAACCCACTTATAGTGGTCTATACGAGAAGACTGTGCACCTAACTTAGATCCAAGGCGAGCATATGGTGCGGGAACTGAACATCATGTGAAGGACTGTGCCCTAACTCTGGGCGGGAGCACTAACATCAAGATGCAAGTTTATGAGCTCTCAACACATCACATCATGATCATAAATTCACATCAACCATTCTTAACTTACTTGGTACTCACCTGAGCGTCCGCAGCGTCAACAACCATATATGGAACTCATAATGCACATTTAACATATATGAATATTTGGCATGGCAATTCATTTCATATCAAACCATTTAATAAGTTTTCTGGGAAAAAACGAGTATATACGTATATATACTGAAAACAAAAGCCCACTCACTGATATGTAGCCGGGTCGTAACCCCCGAGTCTAGCCTAGCTACGCTAGTCCTCCGGATAGGTCTCGCCTATATGAGAAGCAACTATAAAAACGTTATTTTTAAAGCACATAAATGAAACTTGGAAATAACTTCTCATACATAGCTCAATTTTGGTATTTGAATATACCAACGTGATCTACACAACCTCATAAACATCTCCATATTTTTAGAAAAAAAATTTCGATGGCTCACGCGCCGCCACGCGCAGGCGAAGGCAGGACAAGACGTGCCCCCACGCGCGGCCACATGCTAGGCACACTGACGGCATTAGTTAACGCCGTCAGGAATATTCTGTTAAAATCCAAGCATATACCGTTAAAGTTACTTGACACCGTTAGGTTCTGTTAAGAATATTCTGTCAACTTGATGGAATATTCATCTTTCTTCTTCAGCACTCCTCTGGTGCCGTCGCCAGAAACTGGAAAAATACGAAAATCCTTATATCTCCGTCATGTCTTAACCAAAACTCATGAAATTGGTCTCAATTTAAAGCTTACAACTAAAAGAACACATCCTTACCAATTTCAAAGCTTGAAATCCACGGAATCTCAACTGAGAAAGCTCGATAATTCGGCCAAACTTTGAACTCGTCGATCTCCACTTCCCGATGTCTAAAACGCTTGGTTTTTCTTCTCCGAGCTTCATGAGGACCTCCTAAAGCTCTCTATAAGCTTGATATCCCCGAAAATCATGCATTTCCGACTGCATGAATAGTACCTCAAACTGGGTTCTCGGGTTCCTCGGGTTTTCCAAGCTTTCACGTCCAAAAACTTGTATAGGTGTGTTCCTGAGCTTGCAAGGAACACAATGGTGACTTCCACGACTTCGATCTGTGAGGTTTGGGAGGGTTTTGGTAATGGTTCGTATGAAACAGAAAGAGAGAGAGTGAGTCTGAGAGAGATAGTACGAGAGAGAAGAGAGAGATGTGTGTGTGTGGTCCTAATTGAGTCACCAATCAAAAACAACAAAAATCTTCCTTTCTATTGGGTCCAAAACATTAGGACCTAAGGTAATTTGGCCCAAAACACCAACACACACCCAAATGCTCAAGGGCATTTTAGTCTTTTTACGTCATCGATAAAAATAATTCGGGACGGGCTATTATAGCGTAGCTGGTGTGGTGGAGTCTACATTTTTCTATATCTAGGTTTTTGTTTTTGTGGACTTACTATTTTTGAGCTTTTCTGTTGTATTTACTTTTTAATTATGCTTATATTTGAATTTTCTTTGAATTTTCTATTTCTTATATTAGTTTTTTTAATTAATGAAACCTATCTAGTTTGACGAAAAAAAAAAGTGGCCTATTTTTCTAATCATTCCTCAATCCATGAACAACAATACAACATTGTTTAAACAAATTCAACTTTTTTTTTTTTTTTAAGTTGGAGGTGTGAAAATTTTGCAATGCAATGATGTGTTGTATACATTGTGTTTTTGGATCCACAAGATCACCAAATATTATGTTTCATGCATTTAAAACATATGAATCAAGCTGCTATTCTTACCGATATATATTGCATATATATAGCATATATAGTAAGAAAACTCCATTAGCGTTAGATTAATGTGTAATAGTTCCTAGGCCTCGTTTAGTACAGATGACATACCCCGACCCAGATTGTCCACTAGTACTCCGAATCGAGTTGTGTTGGCCGACACCTGGAAGGTGACGAAACCATAAAATGTAGTAATGTGGAAAATGTAAATAAATTTAAACCTAAGAGTGCCTAAATATAAAAGTGCGTTGTTGAGCGGAAGTGAACCCACTTCACACGTGTCATCAAAGCATAAGTAAGTACAGTAGTGTGGATAAGGATTATACCCTCAGAGGTAGCCACCTATGCTGAGATTCGCCAAGAATCCTCGTTGATGTGATCGTTCAGCAGCTAAAGCCTAGCGGGGCGAAAAATAGAACACGTGAGTGGGCAAAAACAAAACTTTTGTAAACACATTTCTCTTTCCAAATATAATAACCCCTTACCATAAAACCCGTATAATTTCTCAGAAAATAATAATACATACATATATAAAAATCCTGCTCGAGAGCCGTGGAAACAAAATAGATGCTATGTCAAGTATCTCAATAGTAAATATGCAAGTCAGGTGATGTGAAACAATGTAAAATCATGTCAGCCGGAGTCACCTAACGTGACCTGTACGGCTGAATCTATAGCTCATCTACCAATTCCTGCACATGAGTCGGAACCACCTAATGTGGTCTGTACGACAGGCTGGGTGTAAATAGGTAAGCTCAAGTGCTACGATTATGTAAAGGTAATGCGAAGTATCGCAAGTCACCTACGAGTCGGAACCACCTAATGTGGTCTGTACGACAAGATGGAATCTGCCTTGGATCCAAGGTGAGTGTGGTGCCGTAGGTGAATGATCACATGAATGCTAGGCCTTGGCCTCGAGCGGAGCACTAACACCGGGGTGCTGGATAATGAGCACTAAATGCATCTAGCATAACCATACACAATGTAACCACTATCATCATAATGTACTCACCAGAAACTTACCTGGGCCTCCGCAGCGTCATTCAATATTATGTATAACCATGCTAATGCAAATACTAAAATGTAATGCATCCATGACATGGCATTTAAAAGGTAACTTCATTTAAAAATAGTTTCTGGGAACCGTAAAGCATATATACATACATACATACATATATATATATATACACACACACACAAAAGCCCACTCACCTGAAGTCTGCATTACAACTCTTTAGCACATACATCGAGGCGTCACGAACGATCGACGTCTAGAACAATTATCAAACCACGTCATAAAATCCTCATCAATACTACACGTAACTTACATAAAACACATCTTCGAGGACGTTCTAGAATGATTTGAGACCGATGACCAAAAGTCAACCGTCGGTCAAAGATCAATGGTAGGGTCTATAACCCTATGTAACTCGATCTGGAAGATCCGCATCTTAGATTTCCAATCCGTAACTTTTGAAGAGTTTCAATAAGCTCCTAGAACAACATCCTAAAGTTTCGAAACAATCCAACGGTCTGATCTCTGCCAATTGCTAAAACCAAGTGGCGGCCAACGTTTTATTTAATGAACTTACAAATCCAATTCGGGAAGATCCGTATGTCGGATTCCTGATTTGTAAGTTCCTATGGTCCTAAAATATTATGAATAATAACATATTAAAGTTTGATGACGATCCAATGATCGGATCATCGATTCATATAATGACCTATTAACGTATCGTAGATAATTTAGGTTCTAATGATCAACCTACATCATACGATTATCAGAACTGAAGGTCCCAATGAGTAGAGAAAGTTTTATACCTGCGGTCAAGTCCAATTTGGCCGGGAAGTGCTCCAATTCAACTCAAATCCGTCAGAACCCTAATATGGGTGTTCTTTGAATCACTGCTAAATCGAACCTCGACGCCCCAACAAATGATTGGGCATGGTTCCTAGGTCCAAGGGAAGTGTTTTGGTGGGTTTGATTGATAGTGATGGCTGCACGAACGGTGGATCACCACCACGACACCCACAACTCACCCTCGAGAGCTTTCTTCTGTTTTAAGGCCAAATTCACTCGAATTCGAGGTGGAACTTCAAGAAGGAAAGTCTTGGACTTGTTTTTGGGTAGTTGCGAAGCCCAAATCACTGGGAAAATGCCAAATTTGGCGTTGAAATATCTCGAATACGGGTCGGGTCAACGAAAGGGAACCAGGTCGTAGGGAATCCGGTGTTCCTCACATTCTCTCCCGTTTCCTCCTTTCTCCTTTTTTTTATTGGGCAGAGCCCATTTCCCTCACCCACGACCTTCCATGCCTCACCTCAAACTTATCTGGAAAAATCCAAATTATTATCAAATGACAATTTCACCCCTAACTTTGCTTGTTTATAACTTCTTCATTATAACTCCAAATTACGTTTCATTTGCGCCGACGAGTCCATATCGACGAGTAGTACGAGGATACTCTGAGAAAACGTGTCTGACGTGACACAACAAGGACGTCCACAAAATTAGGAACATGTCGTAAAATTAGGAACATGTCGTTTCAACCTACCCACCTCAAAAATATTTCGCCCCTGAAATTTAAAACTATTTGCTAGACAAAAGTAGTGAAAATACAGTAGAAAAATAAAATACGTGAAAGAGATATCAAGTTAGAACGACTGCATAAAAAGAGAATGCCATTTCGTCGCGATCGGATTGCAATTATTCCTCTTTCATGCCTCGAAGCTCATATGTTCCTTCTCTTTCAGTACAATACTTCAATATAAAATCCTTTACAGAAACATCAAGTAAAAAATAGATATGTAAAAACATAATGCCAAATTACGTATATGTAATATCGCAGAGATAGTTGTATTGAAATCAATACTAGGCATGGAAATTTTTTACCTACACACTCATAGCATGTCGTACTCCAAATGTATGTATGTAGTATCTTTGGATCAATTCCAAACAATAGATAGGTAAGTATATAATGAATAAATAAATAAGTATACAAACATAAAAGGCCTACATATCCACTTGCTTAACGAATCCAACAAATAAGTTATCAATATTATGTCTGCAACCCGCAATAACGACAACTCACCGTTGTCACAATAAGCAAGTAAATAATTCCTGAGGGTGTAATATTACCATCTTGCCCCTCATTGGCAAATACACATACATTGCATGAACAAAACCTCGATCGTGCTCACACACTACCTTCTCAGGCAACATCGTCAATATCATAAAATTTCCCATGTCATAATCTCGATCATTCAAATATATATTCGCAATACTCTTCTGTAAATCACACACTGCGCATAAATATTTATACCATTTCTCAAATGATGCCATGCACATAACCAAGAATGTAACCGCAGTTACACATATCTCTAACAAGAGTAAATGTCTATCAATCATGTACCAGGCGTACATTCTCTATATGTTGGCTCCAATGGTACCATAGCTAAACCAAAATTGTAACCGTAGTTACAAGCAACTAAAATAGAGATAATAGTATGTTACAACCATACTACTTGTGGGACGAACAAAATGCAAAACGTCCACTAAGGTATGAGTAACTCGTTTCAGACTAATCGTTAGTCTTAGGGTGGTAACGTAATACTGAAAAAAATCTAGTACTTATAACCTTTAAAAAGACTTCCAAAGGCTTGGAAGTAAAACGCGTAGCATGGTGAGATATAAATATGTCAAGATTATAATCTAGTCAGGTTTCTGTTTGCCTAAACTTGTATAAAAGTCTAGAAGCAGCTCTCACATAATGCCATCATCCTCCGAAAGTAAACAGAAGAAACTATGGTTGTCCATGAAGTTTGGACTTTAATTCCTTAAACATCCTTTCTAATCTAACCAAAGGCGGGGGTGCCCTTAGACTGAGAATTCCCTTCAAACACCTCAAGTGGAGCCTCAATTTTAATTCCTTTCACATCTCCACATTTGATTAGATTGCAAACAAGGGTTTTTAGATCATAGGGTGCCAAGAAATTAATAACAACTCACTTTTCTATCTTAGTTGGTATCACAAGTGTCTTATTGTTGAAATCCGCGCCCATTTTAAGGAAATAATTCATCACCATACCAACTTTAAGCTTTGGGGCTAGAAGAACACTACCTTCTGCTTGAGTAAAGCTACCACCAATTGAAACACTAGTAGCATTGGTTCAGCATCATGATTATTGATTTTCATATTCTCTACATTTACAAAATAGCTCATATAGGGAGCTTATAGTGATGATTCCTCATCTCTGGTCGGATACAAGAAGTGATTATAATCATTCGAACAATTCTTGATAATTCAGAAGTAATGTCAAATCAATGTTGGTGAACTCCAGCTGAAATAGGATATGAATAGCTAGAAATGTTCAAGGGTAATTATATCTTTTGCGATGGTAAACAGTAACTACGTTTGCACAAAAAGGATGATGTACAATAGTGCAAGCGTAGACGTTGTCCTGATTCTTTCACCTTCGTAGTCAAAAATATAATTCTCTTCAAATGAATATGGACATGAAAACTCTAAAGTTGATAAAGATTTTGAACACGTTATCCACAGAGAAATGCCATTCGATTTTCAAGCAAGGATGGTTAAGATTGACTCTAAGTCATGGGTAAGATGGCTCATTCCAAACAGTTCTACACATTAAAAATATAAGTGATAATCCGTCATGCTGCCTCTACATAGCTGAAACATCCAAGGGACACGTCATCATGAATTTCCAAAATGATCAATGTAATCGAAAAGTGTAAAACGATCGTGAGGTGAGACAACTGTTCGGTTGTCAGAAACTTTATTCCTATCAAACTTTCCAACTAAGCTAACTTTCCTCGACCGAAAAGTGAAGAAGGATACTATATTAAAAAAATCTCTAACCAATTGTCGATAAAACCGACAAGACCAAAGATATCTCGTACTCTGAGATTACGTCTCCTAAGAAGAGTATCAATTTAATCAAAGTTTATAATCGAGGAATCTGGTATAAAGCTGAATAACAGAGCTTAAAGAATTTGGTCTCACTATTGAGGTAGATAAGAAGATCACCAATAAGATCACTATGAATTCGTCAAACCATAGAGGCAAACTCGAATTACAAAGGTTGGTTGACTAGATCAACAGTTCAAAGTAGGGTATAACGGTTTCTAATCGTCACCCAATCAAGTTGCCAAAGTCTAGGTACAAACCTAGGTTTCAATCTTTTGCCTCCGCGAATAGGTTTGAAGTTCCCTAAGTAAAGTGTTTGATTGGGTAATTCCCTAATCGGTAAGCTTTAGTGACTAAGTTCTCTCAATGAAGTACGACTTGTTCAAAAAGTCACAAGGAAAACCGATAAAGGATTTGTTCGATAAGAAATAGGGAGAATAAATGTGGTGTTAAAAAGGTGAATCACTGGTGTATTCTACTTCTTGCATTCGGTGGTATCCCAAATAAAATTTTGAGAAAAGACACCAATGGTATACATCCTCGAAACGTACTAAACTACTATCCAGCTCTACAATAATAACTAAAAGGTCTTCATAGTTTTCTCAACCCTCAAAACATTCTGACAGTGAGATGTCATTTCGGAATTCGATTCTACTATCTACTTATGGAAGTGATCGAAAGGTGGCTAGTCAAAGAAGTTTTGATTACCTAAATGGGTAATATGGTTAACATAACCCTGACTTTACTGTCTTAATACAAGGTCTGCTAATAAGTTTCCATGATTTAGTTTCTCTAGCTCAAGTAGTCATTGATAATTAGTCTTTCAATTGCGCCGCTAATTAACACATATACCATAATTTTAATATTGTTCGCTAATCTGAAACTGTGAACCGGCATTTTGGCACAAGGGTATCATTTCCAGATACTAGCATGTGTCCGGTATCAAAAATCATACCGCTTGAATACTGGTTGATAGTTCCAAGATATCGAACAGTATCGTCAATTAATAGCGCCACCATAGGTTGATTACAAGCTAGAGCCCGCTCAAATAGTTGATTTTGGATGATTGATAAGGAATTATCCCAGTGAGGTGGTTTCATTAATTTGAGAGAAAATACTTACTACTTCAGGGATTTCTACTAACTGTAGGTGTAACAACTCATACACTTATGCCTATACTCATCGAATAATGAGTACAGCACCAAGAGAAAACTCGGGAACTAACATTGGTTGGAACGTCCTGAGGCTAGAGAAAAATTTCCTAATAATTTACTTTAGAACGAGCTTAAATGGAAGTTGATCTTCCTCCTGAAGATTTGGAATAATCACTAATGTGTTTGGAATGATTAGTGTTATCAGGGACCAAAAGTGATAATCCCAAGATGTTCTTCCATAGAGTGCTAACCTTATAGCACCACATTGTCACTCAAGACATTTCTGGGGTCTTGACGAGAGTAGACGTCGTATGAATTCTAATAGGTGGCATTCTAACGGACTCTGCCAAGGAACCAAAACTATTTTTGATTTCCAATCTCAAAAGGTTTAATAATGATGGCTAAAGAATAGTGATGGAATTGATTTTTTAGATCTCTGGTGATGCACCTTTATCGATACCTTAGCTCCGCTTAAGGCCATCAACTTGTCTTACATCTACAACTTTCCTTGGCAGGGAAGTTCTTCACTTTAAGTCTAAAAGCGTTCACCAAAGTAATCTTCTAAAATGTCGAGAAGTCGACAAAACTGCCTAAAACTTAGGAAAAACTAACACATTTTTCTTATTCGACGAGGTGGCAAGATTCGATATTTAGATTCAAGAACCTAAAATACTTCATCACACATGTGATGAATGCAGTACTGCCCAACTTATGCTATGATACCAAACTGACACACCCCGACCCAGATTGTCTACTAGAACTCCGAATTGAGTTTTGTTGGCTGACAATTGGAAGGTGACGAAGCCATAAAGTGTAGTGATGCGAAAAATGTGAATAAATTTAAACTTAAAAGTGCCTAAATATAAAAGTGCACTAGTGAGCGGAAGTGAACCCACTTCACACGTGTTATCAGAGCATAAGTAAGTACAGTAGAGTGGATAAGGTTTATACCCTCAGAGGTAGCCACCTATGCTGAGATTCGTCAAGAATCCTCGTCGATACAAACGTTCAACAGCTAAAGCCTGGAGGGGCGAAAAACAAAAAACATAAGTGGGCAAATACAAAACTTTTGAAAACACATTTCTCTTTCTAAATATAATAACCCCTCACCCCCGTATAATTTTCTAAAAAGTAATAATACATACGTATATAAAAATCTTGCTCGAGAACCGTGGAAACCAAATAGATGCCATGTTAAGTATCTCAGTAATAAATATGCAAGTCAAGTGATGTGAAACAATGTAAAATGATATGTCAGCTGAAGTCACCTAACGTGACCTATATGGCTGAATTTATAGCTTATCTAGCAATTCCTTCACACAAGTCAGAACCACCTAATGTGGTATGTACGACAAGTTGGGTGTAAATAGGTACGCTCAATTGCTACGATCACGTGAAGGCTATGCAAAGTATCGCAAGTCACCTACGAGTCAGAACAACCTAATGTGGTTTGTACGACAGGCTAGCACCTGCCTTGGATCTTAGGTGAGCTTGTGGTGAGAAGGTGAATGATCAAGTGAAAGCTAGGCCCTAGCCTTGGGTGGAGCACTAACACTGAAGTGCAGGATAATGAGCACTAAATGCATCTACGCATAACCATACACAATGTAACCACTATCATCATAATGTACTCACCTGAAGCTTACATGGGCCTCTACAGTGTCGTTCAATATTATGCATAACCATACTAATGCAAATACTAAAATGTAATGGATCCATGACATGGCAATTAAAACATAACTTCATTTAAAAACAGTTTCTGGGAACCGTAAAGCATATATACATACATACATATCTATATACATACATACATATATATATATACATACATACATACACAGATATATATATATATATATATAGATATATATATATAGAAAACAAAAGCCCGCTCACCTGGAGTCTGCACTACAACTCTCTAGCATACACATCGAGGGGTCACGAACAATCGACGCCTAGAACAATTATCAAACCACATCTCAGAATCCTTATCAGTAGTACACGTAACTTACATAAAACATATCCCCAAAGACGTTCTAGAATGATTTGAGACCCATTGACCAAAAGTTAACCATCGGTCAAAGATCGACGGTAGGGTCCATAACCTACATAACTCAATTTGGAAGATCCATAACTTGGATTTCCGATCCCTCACTTCCCAAGAGTTTTAATAAGCTCCTAGAACAATAGCCTAAAGTTTCGAAACAATCTAACGGTCGGATCTCCGCCAATTGCCAAAACGAAGTGGCGGCCGACGTTTTATTTTATGAACATACAAATCCAATTCGGGAAGATCCATATGTCGGATTCCCAATCCATAAGTTCCTATGGTCCTCAAATATTATAAATAATAACATATTAAAGTTTGATGATGATCGAACGGTCGGATCGTTGATCCATATAATGACCTATTAACGTATCGTAAAGAATTTAGGTTCTAACGATCAACCTACGTCATAAGATTATCATAACTGAACTCAAGGCATCTAATTTAGCCTAAGAATAGCATCAATAGCCCATGTCCACCGTGGGTGGTGGTCGGCCTCCTCGACTGGCCGGAAAATCCAACTATTACCAAAAATTACCAAAATTTACAAAAATGAAGATCTCAATGAGTAGAGCAAGTTTTATACCTACGGCCAAGTCTAATTTTTCCGGGAAGTGCTCCAATTCAACTCGAATTCGCTGGAACCCTAATATGGGTGTTCTTTGAATCACTGCCAAATCGAACCTCGACGCCCCAACAAATGATTGGGCATGGTTCCTGGGTCCAAAGGAAGTGTTTTGGTGGGCTTGATTGATGGCGATGGCTGCACGAAGGGTAGATCACCACCATGACACCTAGGGCTCACCCTCGGGAGCTTCCCTTTGTTTCAAGGCCAAATTCACTCGAATTTGAGGTGGAACTTCAAGAAGGAAAGTCATGGACTTGTTTTTTTAGTAGTGGTGACACCTAGATCACCAGGAAAATGCCAGAATCGGCGTTGAAATATCTTGAATACGGGTCAGGTTAACAAAAAAGAACCAGGTCGTAGGGAATTCGGCGTTCCTCACATTCTCTCCCGTTTCCAACCTCCTCTTTTTTTGATTGGGCAGAGCCTATTTCCCTCACTCACGGCCCTCCACGTGGCACCTCAAACTTGTCTGGAAAAATTCAAATTATTATCAAATGACAATTTCACCCTTAACTTTGTTCGTTTATAACTTCTTTGTTATAATTCCAAATTATGTTCTGTTTGCACCCGAGTACTACGAGGATACTCTAAGAAAATAAGTCTTACGTGACACGACACGGCAGTCCACAAAAATCAACGCATTTGCCTCGAATGGCATTTTCATAAATTCACTTAAAATTATTTTTAAAAAAATCGTAAAACTGGGAACGGGTCGTTACAATAGATGATTGGATTAGTGTGAAATAACCCTCTAAGTTCAAGGTATTTTGAAAGTAATGGAGAATGATTTTCATTTTGAGAGAATTAGACACATAAAAAAACTTCTATCTTCTAATCCTCTGATTTCGAGGAAGACTAGAATAAATAAGTTTTCTTCCTAATAATCAATCACCTACCTTCAAATTATTCATTTTTTATTTAACATATCTTTAAAATAGTTATTTATGCATTCTAATGCAATCCTTCGAAACAAACCCTAGTTTTATCCCCACTCTTATCCTATTGTGTTGTGTACGTAGCACCTTCCTTATTCCTAATTTTGACTCACAATATGAAGATTCTGTGTTTCTTTTCATGCTTCTTCACCGGGTGATGCTGCCTGCAGCTGCTGTGCTGCAGACTGCAGACTGACCAACTCATGAACTAAACTGAAAATATGACTTTGGCCTCTAAAGTTTATTTTTTTTTCCACATAAAACTCAATAATACATGCAAAATAATTTACTTACATAATAAAGCAAACCCAATAGATGCAAAATGTACCTACATAAAAACTAATATTTTTTATTCAATACTGGTTTACCTATTATTTGTACATATAATAATAAACTGTGTCCAATATATGATACATACAAAATAAAATACCTACATAATGAAGAATTTTTTTTAGTACATTGATATTTTTAGTACATTTATTTGAACCCAACTTTTTTATCTCTATACCCAACTAACATATTTTCTCTACTAAACTTTCAAATTTGCCCTTAAATAAATAAGAATGAGAAAATAAATATTAAAATTTTCATCTCTACACCCACTAACCCTAAACTCACATTACCACTGCACCTTCATTTTCTCTGTTGAACCCAATTCAAGCATTACAACCATTGATGCTCTTGTTTTATCTCCTTTGGATCTAACTACTCGGAAAAGATTTCTCAAAAAAAAAAAAGACCGGTGTGGAGAGGATCTCTTTCCTTGGCATTCCCACTTTTCATGAGAATAATAGTATTAATTTCCTTTCCGTAAATAAATACGTGAAGAAACAGGGCTTATGGATATGATGGGGAGGGGATCTCTAAACCCTAATAGGGGGTTTTGCAACTTAAGTTTGCTTTAAGATTCACATTAGGACTCCTACCCCACTTGTTCTCCACTCTTGATTTGTCGATGTTAGTGTTGCTGGCATTTGAGTTGGGTTCGCCGGAAATAATGGAGGCCTACGGTGGTGGTCGTAGGGTTTGGGTGCAAAGATACAAAGAAAACTTCAATGTTTATTATTGAAGGGCAAATTTGGAAGTTAAGAGAAGAGAAAATATTAGTTGGGTGTAGAGATAGAAAGGTTGGGTCCAAATAAAATTTCCCATTAGTATAATATATTTGAGCATATATGTAATACTGCATATATATGTGTGTGTATATGTATTTGAACATATATATATATATATATATATATATATATATATATATATATTTAGCTTATGTTAGTACTATATACATTTGAGCGTGTGTGTGTGTGTGGGAGTATATATATTTGAACATATATATATATTGAGCTTATGATAGTACTATATACATTTGGGGGTGTGTGTGTTTGTGTGTGTTAGGGGTAATAATATGTGTAATAACTATTTGTTCATTGTAATTAAGGTGAGTAATTACATTTATTGATTTATTTTGAATATTGTGGTACAAGTTGTATATTTCTTGTAATAATAGGTCAATTATTTTTCTATTTGGTAGTTATTTTCAAATTTAAGTTTTATTTGAAAGTTTTTAATTAGGTGGATTTTTGTTTAGAAAATAAGAGTTACAAAAATCTATATTTAAATAACCCTAAAGTAAAATGTTACAGTTTACATTACATTATCTCTTCACATGCACATGGTATTATTATTGCTTACAAACAATAAAATTGACCCATCAGAAACAGTCACCTTTAGACACAGATAAGTTTTTTATTAGCAGCAAGGGGAACCAGATGAGTGAGATGAGAGTGAGAGAAAGCCCCAAAAGTTTCCATTCGAAAAATGGAAACATTGTCGACATAAACTTGGCACGTTTCATTAGCGGCCAGGAAACGCAATTCATCTGTGGCCATTCGCTCCCGATGAGGTGGTATTCATGTGAAATTGAAATTGGGTTGGATTTTATACGGTGGTTTTCATGTTGGGTCTGTCTGCATCCCCACTTTCACTCTTTCCTCTCATAAAGAAGAGGTCAGGTAGGTGAAAGCTTAGGAATTGAGTCACCCACACAATTAAGCACACATCAACCAGAACAATTTTACTGAATTATTGGCACTTTAGGAATTTCATTATTGTTGTAGGCCTATTTTATTGAGGGAAATGAGAAGGAAAAAACCCCGGCAAGGGCAAGAGAGGAAAAGACTTGAAGAATTATGTATGTCATAATCCTCATGCCTTGTGCCCTTATTTATACCAATAATGGAGAGATAATTCTTGCTCTCCAAGTAATACAAAGTAAACCAAAATTTATGTATGCCACAATCACCAAACTTGAATCCAGGAAGATAGGAAATTGTTCACGAAGTAAACCAAAATTTACTAACAGGATTCAACCAATTTGGTCCTTCAATTTCAAAATTTTGCTTTTGCAAATATGTTACATAGAGCAAAATTAGTCCCATAGATTGACTATGAGAATTACTCAACAACATTGGTAGGATCACAAAAAAGTTCATAACCAATGATCTCTTTTATTGAAACAGAAATAGATTCTGCAAGATCAAGGTTCTGGAATATTCCTTTATTCTTGAAGTTTTGGATTTTAGGTGTCAAGAATTGCTTATGGTCATGATTCCACCCCTTGGCAGGCTCTGATTTTACCATATGTTGTAAAACAAACTCTAAAGTGGGTGAGAGAGAAAGAAAGAGACAAACTCACATGCATGTTCGGTACTCATCAATCGAAGCTAGATAAGCAGATTCAATAAGTGTCTGTCGAAATAGAGTCTTCTGTTTGGTACCCTTTTAACGAAGTAGAGCATGTCCTTATGTACACTTTTACCGAAGCAGAGCATGTCCTTCTATACATCCCTGCCGAAACAAGGCATGTGTAACACTCCGGCCTTGAATTACTTATTTTCGGGGATTTATTTTGTTGATAGGCCCAATTTAAAATCATAGTTAATTTATTAAGAAAACTAATGAAAATGGCTTGAAAACTTTGAGTTTTAACGATAAGGACAAAATAAAGGGTAAAGTGAATACTACTAGGATTGACTTTTTAGTGTAAAAATGTGGTTTTTCGTTAAAGTGAACAGTACCGGGAGCTTTTCGTTAAAGTTCCCTAATTTATTTTCATTAGTCACATTCCTCTAAGTCAATAATTTAGATTCTTACAAGCTATCCATATTTTTTTAAATGTCAAAACATAACGTTAAATTAACAATTGAAAACAATATCATTAGTAAACATTCACCAAAGAATTTCCTTCATCCCGCATGTAATTCATAACAATTTATCCTTTACCAAAACATACAATTTCACTTCCAATTTAGAGCCCTTTCCTTCTCTTAGGTCAAAATCCTTTACCAAAACATACAATTTCACTTCCAATTTAGAGCCCTTTCCTTCTCTTAGGTCAAAATTCAATCTAAATATTAATTCTCGATTATTTAATCTCACTTATTTTATGGCTGCATCTAATGTCTCGTTAGATTGCCTACATACCCTAAACAGGGATCAAGCCATTCGTAGTTCACATTTTAATCTATTCTCCACTTCCACAAATGTTCTAGTTTAGCTGACATTCAACCTTAACTTCCACGATCAAAACTCATCAAATGGTTACCAAACATGAATTCAGAATATCTAAATTTGCATGAAAAAGGCAGCATTGGCCCACTTGCCACGGGCCACCGCGGGTGGCAGTCGACCGCCCCGACTAGCCGAAGAATTTCACTATTTTCAAAAATTCTCAAAGAGTAGAGCAAACTTTATACCTGCGGCCAAGTTCAATTTGGCCGAAAACCCCTCAAATTGTCCACGAACCGCCGGAACCCTTGTTTTTTGGTGTTCTTGATTCGACTCCTCCGGTGCTCCCTCTCCCCAACCAATGGTTGAGCTTTGTTCATAAGGTTGAGGAATGACTATGGGTGGTGTTGATGGGTGGAGTTAGCTTTAGATCATGGTGAATTTGAAGCCAACCCCTGCACCCCTCATCACAGTTTCTCTTGCAATACACCAAATTTTATTACATTTTCGGACTAAAATGGGAGAGGGATCGATTGGCCTTGAGGAAAGGGTCATTTTGACATCAACCTCGCCATTAACGGTGGCCGAAGTTGAGAGTTAGGTCTGGGTTGGGTCACGGTTTCACGGGTACCTGTTTCCTCCTTATTTTCTCCTTTTGCTTCTCTCCCGTGCCCTCCTTTCCTTCTTCCCCCATTGGTCCGAGTCTCTCATTTTTCTCTCCTTCCCTTCAATCACAACCACACACGTGGCACTCCCATTGCTCCAGATTTTTTGGAGCCTTCCCTCTTAATGCTAAAATGACTATTTCGTCCTCAAATTCTATCGTTAATAACTTCTTCGTTATAACTCTGTTTCATAAACAATTTGCGCCCACACGTTCGTGAGATCAAGCTCTATTCAAAAATATAAATTGTGACCTTGAATGGTTTATGAATTTTAAATAATTAACTTCCAAACTTCAAACTTAGTAACTAGTTTAATATAAAACTGATTTCAAATAAATTAATATAATTTCTTGAAAAATAACATAAAATCTCAATAATACAATTACGTGAATTATAATAATTTCCCAATTCTATCTTCATAACCATAAATCGATTTATTTTCGATTTTCTCCACATATTCATAATTATGAATATATTTCATATATTTAAGTATTCCCTACATTCACCCCCCCCCCCCCCGAGGGGTTAAAAATTAAAATAAATCTTGTCCCCAAGATTTCAACCTCCGAGTTACGAAAAGAAGATAGAAATATTCCCACCATTACTTTAGTAGTGAATAAATTTGTAATCTCAGTCTATGATTTGATTCAGGCTCCAAAATAAGCACTAACAAATGTTAACTATGATTTTCACTCACATTCTCATATTACCATTGGCAAACCATTTACCATTATTCACTCACGATTCCTTCTCAAAATTTCTATTCACAATCACTGGCGTTATCCAACCTCAGAAAAGTTTTGCCATATTCAACATAAAAAATAAGTATCATACATCTCAGCCATAACCATCATCAAACCAAAAAATATCAAAAATGCAAGCCATACTCATCAGTGGCTAAGTAATTACCACACCCACTGGGTAATGGAAGGAAATTTAAAACTATACCCGCAATACTATTAATCTTGAACGAAATCAAAATTTATTCTATGATTTCATTCCTTTCCACGATTACACTAGATTACTCATGATGATTTTAAAATCTTACCTTTTTCCAATCTTCCTTTCATTCATTTCTCCTTTTAAATTACTTCAAAGTGCAACCACAAATCTAATAAAAGAGTGACTCGCACTTCCAAAGTATCATTCACATTTCATCAATCAAGAGAGAAATTTAAATATAATACAATCAGATGGCCAACAAAAATAAACCTTATTTATCCTATAGCCACGAGAATACATGTTCGTCATCAATTTGGTTCACAATAACCAATCCAACAATGACAATTCATACTTGTGACAACCAACTAATCAAAATTGTAATTACAAACTTCCCCAACAATTCTTTGCATCGAATATAAAAACTCAACTGGAATACTTTTATATTAAACGAATCCAACATCTCATTTCATACTTTTATTTATGACATCCATAATTCGATATATAAAGAATATCCATGGTCTTTCCACCATTCCACTTTATAAATGGACAACTCATAACCACAATTTGTACTTTCATTCCCGTTCAATAAATCATCAATACCTTCATAAGTATTAAGGTTTCCAAACATAATTATTATTGGCCAACAAGACTAATCCTTATTAATCACATAGTCATAAAAATAAGTGTTCTTCCTTAGGTTTGTTTGCAATATCAATTCTAACAATAATAACTCATGGCTATGGTAACCAAACCAATCCAGTTTGTATTTACAAGCTTTCTCCAACAATTATTTCCATCAACTGTAAATACACAACTGTGAAGTCATTTATATTAAACAAACTCGATGTTTTATCCTATAATTTTACTCATATCCACCAATGATAAAAGGAAAAAAAAAACTTCATGATTTTTCCACTATTTCAAATTATAATAACAAAATCATAACCTCAGCTTATGATTTCATTCTCATATGATGAATCCTCATATGAAATCGCAGTCTCATTATTTGGAATTTTACATCATAATTATTGAAAATGTCACTTAACGTTACTTTTGGTAACACCAATATCAGAGATTTTGGTCATAAACAGTCTTGACAAAATCAAACGTCAAGTTTCAAGCCATGACTATCGTGGCTAACAAAATATCATAATTTTCACGCCATAATTCGTTAATGGCAACCCAAACCAATCAAATTTGTAACTATAAACTTTTCCCGTCAATTCTTTTCATCAAAGGGAAAAACACTCAGCTGGAAAATCATTTATATTAAATGAACTCAAATTTCATTCCCCAATTTCATTCATGTCCACCCACCATTTTAATTATAATGGGCAAACCATAACCACAGTTTATTATTTCATTTCCATTCGATAATCACCATAACTTCTATAAATATTAAAATTTCCAACCATAATTATCATTGGCCAAGAGCTTTTTTTAATATTTCTAACGATACTTACCATGGTCCAACAAGGATTTCACCACCATTTCTTTTATCTCAATCGGTGACTAGTAGACTAGAAAATATTGTAATATACCTGGCCAATACACTTTTTTTTCCTTTCTCATAGCCCACACAAGGAGCTTTTCTCCGGAAACACTGGGTCTTTGTGCCCATTCAAACACTTTTTCACATTCCATGGGTCATTTTGCCCAAATCCACATCCACGGGCCTTTTTTTTGCCCAATTCACACATCCACGGGCCTTTTTCGCCCAATTCACATATCGACAGCCTTATATCCACGGGCCTTTTTTTTTTTTTGCCCATAACAATATTTCTCACTAGCACAAATATAATGCAATTCTTCCATCTACTTGTCACCATTCCACCATCATTTTAACATTCAAACCTTTTTTTCCATAATACGTAACACAATGTCAATCCAATTCACTTCACTTCATGATGATTCTCAACATGTATATATTGCACATAACTTTGTCATTATACAAAGAACTTAGAGAATAATGCAATACCAATGCAAATAATAATTTCCACTATAGGAATTCCATAATCACCATGAAAATTGCACCACAACACAAAGCCAATCATATATGTGTCTCACACATATATATATGTCACATGCATACCATTTATTCACAAAAATTGTGAAATCATGCAACCACAAGACATATCATAATTCACACCCATAAGAATTCAAGAATATTGCATATTACAGAGTATGATCATTCGCTCTGATACCATTTTGTAACGCCCCGGCCCTGAATTATTTATTTTCGGGGATTGATTTTGTTGATAGGCCCAATTTAAAATCATAGTTAATTTATTTTCATTAGTCACATTCCTCTAAGTCAATAATTTAGATTCTTACAAGCTATCCATATTTTCTTAAATGTCAAAACATAAAGTTAAATTAACAATTGAAAACACTATCATTAGTAAACATTCACCAAATAATTTCCTTCATCCCGCGTGTAATTCATAAACATTTATCCTTTACCAAAACATACAATTTCACTTCCAATTTAGAACCATTTCCTTCTCTTAGGTCAAAATTCAATGTAAATATTAATTCTCGATTATTTAATCTCACTTATTTTATGGCTGCATAACGTCTCGTTAGACTGCCTACGTACCCTAAACAAGGATAAAGTCATTCGTAGTTCACATTTTAATCTATTCTCCACTTCCACAAATGCTCTAGCTTAGGTCACTTTCAACCTTAGCTTCCAAGATCGAAACGCATCAAATGGTTACCAAACATGAATTCATAATATCTAAATTTGCAAGAAAAAGGCAATATTGGCCCACTTGCCACACGCCGCCGCGGGTGGCGGTCGGCCGCCCCGACTAGCTGGAGAATTTCACTATTTCAAAAAATTCTCAAAAATTTAAAAAATGAAGATCTCAAAGAATAGAGCAAACTTTATACCTACGGCCAAGTCCAATTTGGCCGGGAAACCGCTCAAATTGGCCACGAACCGCCAGAACCCTTGCTTTTGGGTGTTCTTGATTCGACTCCTTCGGTGCTCCCTCGCCCCAACCAATGGTTAGGCTTTATTCATAAGGTTGAGGAATGACTATGGGTGGTGTTGATGGGCGGAGTTAGCTTCAGATCATGGTGAATTTGAAGCCAACCCGTGCACCCCTCCTCACAGTTTCTCTCGCAATCCACCAAATTTTATTACATTTTCGAACTAAAATGGGAGAGGGATTGATTGGCCTTGAGGGAATGGTCATTTTCACACTAACCTCGCCGTCAACGGTGGCTAGAGTTGGGAGTTAGGTCTGGGTCGGGTCACGGTTTCACGGGTACTCTTCCCCTCCCTTATTTTCTCATTTTCCTTCTCTCCCGTGCCCTCTTTTCCTTCCTCCCACATTGGTCCAAGTCCCTCATTTTTCTCTCATTCCCTTTTAATCACAGACACACACATGGCACTCCCATTGCTCCAGATTTTCTGGAGCCTTCCCTCTTAATGCTAAAATGATTATTTTGTCCTCAAATTCTATCGTTAATAATTTCTTTGTTATAACTCCGTTTCACGAGCTGTTTATGCCCACGCGTTCGTGAGATCGAGCTTTATTCAAAAATATAAATTGTGACCTCGAATGGTCTACGGATTTTAAATAATTAACTTCCAAACTTGAAACTTCGTAACCAGTTTAATTTAAAACTGATTTCAAATAAATTAATATAATTTCTTGAAAAATAACATAAAATCTCAATAATACAATTACGTGAATTATAATAATTTTCCCATTCTATCTTCATAACCGTAAATCGATTTATTTTCGATTTCTCCACATATTCATATATTAAGTTTTCGGGGTGCGTTTGTTTCACCTTCTTAAGTGGGACTGGACTAGCTAGGATTATTGTCCCATGTTTGGTAAGCTTGGGGACTAACTTAAATGAGACTAGCCTGGGCTCGTGTGGGCTATCTCCCTCGCCAGGTCATCTTAGCGAAGCTCCCCGAAAATCACGGGACTGCTAAGACGTGCTTCGTCTCCTTTGAGCCACTTGGCGTCCTCCATCTGCGAAGACCTTGCTTCGTCTGCGTTGCCTCTTCTCTTCAACGAGATCACAGCACCACACCAAGACCATTCCTTCGTTTGAAATCCAAGAAAACTACGACGATATTCTCGGCGACTAGATCAAATTGCCCATACCCAGCCCCACCCACCCATGCCGTCTGCAACTTCAATCCTCACCCATGGAAGAACAAGTGAAGTTGGATGGGAAAAAAGGCAAAAGGAAGAGAGAGAGAGAGAGAGAGAGAGAGAGAGAGAGAGAGAGAGAGAGAGATAGATAGAAAGAGAGAGAGAGATAGAGGGATTTGAACGGAAAAACAAAGGGAATAGAGAGAGAGAGGAAGCTGAACAGGAAGGCTCACTATGGTTGCCATTAAATTGGTGATCCTAAGCTTGAGAGGGAGGGGTTGGGGTTTTTTGGGGGAAAATAGTGGTACTAAGAAAAAGAGGGAGAAAAGGCAGAAAAAATGAGAGGGGAGAGAGTCAATGGGTGGAGATAAAAATGAATCAGGTAAGAAGATGATTCAAGGAAAATGATAAAATAATAATAAAAAATTAGTAGATTAGATTAAATTAATGAAAAAATATTATATATATTTAATAATATAATATTAGAATCTTACTTCTTAATCCGGCACTGCATCAAACGCTTCACTAAGTCAGTCCAGCTTAGTCTAGTCTAAACCAGTCCAGCTTAGTCCTTGAAGCTAGTCTAGTCCGAGATAGTCCGATGCAACAAACGCACCCTCAGGGTATTATAGCATGCCATTAGGTAGGTTCATACATAAACTAGGCCAGACCTTCCGGTACACTCTAGCCAAAGCTGGGTTTATACAATTAGGCATACACCAACTGAAGTCGAGTCTATACCATTCTATACTACTACTTTAATAGCAAGTTAGAGACATAGAAGGACAAGAAAAATCCTCTCCAATCAAAATTTGAATGGATTCTATAAACTTTAGAACTGTATTTATTCGTGGATGTTTTGCTTCAGGCAAGATCATCTTTCATGATAGAATTAGTTTTTACCTAAATCGAGGCCAAGGGATTGCCAGAGGTGGTCAAAAAATGGCTTGAAAGTTTTGGCCAGTTTAAGTTTTATAGATTCCGAGGTGGATTCGAGCATGCAAGGGTTGATGGGGAGTCGATTGGTGGTATAGTGGTCTCGAAATTGCCTAATTCAACAAGAATTGATGGAATCACTTGTTGTATTCTCTCGAGTTCGAACTGAGTTGGAGGATTCCTCGGTTTGGCTTCGAGCTCGAGGGCTTTGTTTGTCTCTGAGTTCGGGGCGATGAGAATAAGTTAGTCGCAGTGGTATTCTCGCGGTGGTGTAGTTAGTGATGGGGGGTGGTGGTTTGTTGTCCTCAGGAAGAAGAAGAGAAAAGAGTTAAGGGAAAAAGAGTGACTCAGGAGATGAGAGAAATAAGTGGGTCCCACTAACTGACAAAACAAGATAGAACAATAAAAGAATAGTGGTAGTGCACAGATGAATTGTGAAATTACAAGAATGCCATTGACTTCGTTGTTTCGTATATTCTTCTTTTTACTCTGAATTTTGTTCCTCTTGAGCTCACGCCTTCGTAGTCACGAGAGCTACAAGAATATGCTAAAAAAATGGATCTGTTCACTGTGTGTGTGTGTGTTTAGGTCAAGCCAAAGCAATAAATTAATTATGCACTAGGCCTAATTAGAAAATAATAAAATAAATTAGCCAACGTGTCCACTTGTCTAACAAGTCCAGCTAGCAAACCAACAATACTACAGTCTGTAGCCAACGATACTAATAGCTACCGATGTCTTGAAAAACAAGTTGTGGAGTCCCGAAAGGGAAAAATTACCATTTAGCCCTCGCCTTAAAATGTACGCAACTCGTTTGTAAGGACGAGTACTATCTAAGTAAGACGAGAAGAGGAACAAAAAATGAAAAGAACTCAGATGTTTATGTAGGATTTCTACATAGCCTACATTTTTGTAATTTTATAGCATCCAAAGATAAAATACAATAAATCTTAAGACGGATGTAATAGATGTCTTCTCATGCTTTCATGGTTGGATTCCTATACAATAAATGGGTTTTGATTGATTATTTTATTTGATACAGTTCTTTGGATTCCTGCTCATTTAGTTTTCTTTTTTGGGATGAATTTTGCCATGGGCTGCACTCAATCATTTCCATAAATAGAAGTTACTTGGTCTTTAAAGCCAAGCCTTTCTTGTCACCCAACCACCAAATTTAGTCTTTTCTGTTTTCTAAGCTAAGCATATTGCCTTCATTTGACATGTATTTGGGTTTTTGCTTGCAACTTCGAAAGACTAAAGAATTTACCCAAAATAAATTATCTTTGAAATATTGAAAAACTGGCTAGGTTGGTGGTAAACAATGTACCCATCTCTTTTCTTGCAATTTTGGAGTTTTTGAAAAGCGGTTTCTAATAGTTTGCCTTAGGTTTTTGAGAACACCAAAAGTGGTATATGGGAAGTGATGTTTGTCGACTCCAATTTAGAATAGGGTAAATTACACAATACCCCCTCAGGTTTGAAATCTATTACAACCTCATACAACATCTTTAAAACATTTCACTTTCATACCTCAAGTACTATTTTATTTCAATTTCATACATCCGTTACATTTTCCATCCATTGAACGGTTAAGTACTGACGTGGTTGCCAATGTGGCACACTACGTGGAAAAAATAATAAATTTTTAATTTAAAAACCTAAATTTTCTATTTTAAAAAAAAAACTCGGGGAGAGGGGGGAGCTGGGTCTCCAGGGGGGACGGGAGGAGGGTTGTGGACGCGGGGGTTGGTTTTTTTGTTTTTTTCTTCCTCCCTCTTCTTCTTCTTCTTCTTCTTCTTCTTGCTGCAGATGTGGGTCACTCGGGATGAGGGTTGTGGGCGAGGGGGGTTGGTTTTTTTTTTCTTTTCTTACTCCCTCTTCTTCTTCTTCTTCTTCTGGTCACTGGGGGGAGAAGGGATTTTTTTTTTCGCTCAATTTTTTTTTCTTCTTCTTCCAGATTGGTCTTCTTCTTCTGGTCGCTAGGGGGAAAGGATTTTTTTTTCTTTCTTCTTTGCTTGGGGGGGGGGGGGAGGGATAGTTTCAATTTTTTTTGTTTTTCTTTCTTCTTTTTCCAGATCTGGTCACTGTGGCTTTTTTTTTTTGTGCAAAAATTCAGGCTTTATTTCAAAAAATTAAAATTAAATTTTTTTTGCCACGTGGCACACATTTGGCAACCACGTCAGTACTTAACGGTTCAATGGATGAAAAATGTAACGGATGTATGAAATTGAAATAAAATAGTACTTGAGGTATGAAAGTGAAATGTTTTAAAGATGTTATATGGGGTTGTAATAAATATCAAACTTGAGGGGGTATGGTGTAATTTACCCAATTTAATACGTCTTAAATTGCATGCAGTCAGTCCACAAAGAAGGAAACCCAACAACTTTTTAGGGTTTTAGGTCGGGTGGGAGGTTTAGTTCAAGCTAGGGCCAGGCCTAAATAGTCTAAAGCCCTAGAGAGCTTCAGCTACAGAAAGAGAAATATAAGAGTAGGATTCTCTCCCATCTTTTTTTTCTATCTTCTTTCCTCCTCTCCTATTTGAACGGTCACGATTAAATTACGTTAACATCTTATATTGCTATTTTTATAGCAAGAGAAAGATAAAATAAGAGAATGTGAGAGCAGGAGATGAAAAGAGGGGGGAGAGAATCATAATCCGATCATATGACCCAGTAAGGTATGACCAATGATTTGACTTCTATGACTGTTGCTGCCAATGCTTTCGTTTAAGGAAACATTAACGAAAAGGTACTCGTACTATTTATTTTAACGAAAAACTACAATTTTACACTAAAAAAATCACTCTTATTACTATTCACTTTACCCTTTATTTGGTTCTTATTGTTAAAACTCAAAATTTTCAATCAATTTTCATTAGTTTTCCTCTCTTTTAACCCTACAAATCGAATAATTGTAATTGGAACACCGGTCAGAACACCACATGTTATTATCTAATTAGCGAGATATTTGAACAAAATTTTTTTTTTCTAATTATATAATGACATGTAATGTTCTATCCCGTGTTCTGGATACATTGAAAATCTCTCGGACTCGACATCTATGTTCCAAAACTTAACTGTTATCGATAACATAATGGAAGAAGCACTTGAAAAAAAACTAGCTGTAGTTAAAACCGCACAAGTGTTTCAGCAAGACTTTTGAGTACATGGATCACTTATTTACCTTTTGCATCAAACAAGTTATAGGGAATCTTCTGTAGTGGTGTCACGTAGTCGGTCATGTAGACCCAACCAATAAGACGAGTTTGGAGGCAAATCACAATGGGGTGTGATATCCACACACCACTTTTTACTTCTCTCACACTTTTTTGGATTTCGGCCGTCGGATCGGATGAATTGAAGAAGATCTAACGGACAAAAAGTAATAGGGGTGTGTGAGAAGTAAAAAGGGGTGTGTGAATAGCACACCCCATCACAATAAGACGAGTTTGGAGGCAAATCACAATAAGACGAGTTCGGAGGCAAATCATAAATCTACACAAGTATATTGGCAAAATATCTTGTTTCATACAAAATTATATTTACAATCTTCAAGCCCATCTCTTAAATGGTTTCTTTCCACCAAAAACAAAAAAACCCTAAGAGCCTGTTTGGTAATGTATTTGAATCCAACTTTTTAAACTCAAAAACAGTTTTCAAGTTTTAGGTCTTAAAAACTTGTTTGGTATGACTATTTTTAAAAACTGAACTCAAGACTAACTAAAAAATATAGTTTATTCCTTAAAAACATAAAAAGTGAGTTTTTAGAGTTTTTAAACTTAAATTTACTCATTTCTTTTCTCTCCCTCCTCCCCTCTCACTCCAAATATATCTCTCTCTTTTCTTATTTCTTTCTCCTTTTTTTTTTTACTTTTTTCGTCTCTACTCCAATCCAATCAAGTTTAAGTCGTAAGATTTAAGAGCCTGTTTGGTATCTTATTTGAAAATTTTTATCATTTCTCAAAACATTTCTTAAGAACATTTCTTGAAAATAATTTTCTTTAAGACTCAAAAACTTGATTGGTTTGCGATTTAAAATTTTTAAATCTTACGACTTAAACTTGATTTGATTGGAGTAGAGACGAAAAAAATAAAAAATAAAAAGAAGAGAAAGAAAGAAGAAAAGAGAGATATATTTGGAGTGAGAGGGGAGGAGGGAGAGAAAAGAAATGAGTGAGTTTAAGTTTAAAAACTCTAAAAACTCACTTTTTATGTTTTTAAGGAATAGACTATATTTTTGAGTTAGTCTTGAGTTCAGTTTTTAAAAATAGTCATACCAAACAAGTTTTTAAGACCTAAAACTTGAAAACTGTTTTTGAGTTTAAAAAGTTGGATTCAAATACACTACCAAACAGGCCCTAAAATTTTTAAATCACAAACCAATCAAGTTTTTGAGTCTTAAAGAAAATTGTTTTCAAAAAATGTTCTTAAAAAATGTTTTAAGAAATGATAAAAAATTTCAAATAAGATACCAAACAGGCCATAAGTTTCCTAGATGGGTTTTGGGTTCTTACAAATATTGGAAGGTTCTTACAAATATTGGACCTTCATTTAGCTATACAAAGCTTGATCATATAAATAAAGTTTAAGTTACTGTAGTGTGTATGATATGTTTGAGCTTCAGGAAGGAAGCCCATATGTATTGGGAAAAAGCAAAACCCTACCTCAATTTGAACCTTTTGGTGTTTTCCTACCCTTCATTGTTTTGATACAATTCTATTGAAGAAAGGAATTTCGACTAAATCATAATCAGCTATCGAACTTGCTATTGATGAAAATTAGATTTAAGACATCTTATTTATAAGTGTAGCAAAATATCGTAAGAACATGGTCTTATCTCAAATTTTTAAATGCCAAATGATGTGGCAACATCTCATTAATTTGTTTCTACTTGTGCCCATTTTCAATCTCACTTATTTCTATCTCGCAATTAACGTGATACAACTTACTAAATTGAGTTGGATTAGATTCAATTTGATTCACACCAAAAATCCATCATCTAATACAATCATGCCAGTTTTGAAATTTAGAGATTCAGTTCAATTCTTCAAGTCACTGTCTTAATTTCTCTACACTCATACCTAACGAGGAAACATCTAGTTCGAAAATTATGCGCGATAACTTTTTATGAGTGCAAATGATAGCTTCCTTTCATTTTCATTCGTACATGTAATAATTAAATTGAGTCAAATTTCGAACCAACTACTCGCTAAATTACTGTTGCAGTTTCTAGGTTGAATGCATTTACAAGGAGAAGAGGCCAAATGGTACCTTGAATTTCACAACTCTAAGGTAGAGAACTAGATGTTTCCTCGTTAGGTATGGGATGTGACTTTTTCCTTTATCAATCCTTGTTTTGGTTGGAAGGATATATGTACTATCTTTTTTTCATCGATTCGACCAGGTAATATTATTCACCCATTCATTTTTATCTTTTATAAATTATTTTAAATTTTTAACTGTTGGATTGAATGAAAACTTCTCAAAATTTCATATTTTCTTCTTTTTTTTCCTTTATGACACACCTCGTCTCGAGACAAGGAGTGCTGGCTGTCACCGAAATGTGACGTAACCATAGTGCAAGTGATGTGAAAATGTGAATAAATTAAAACCGAAATAGAATTTAATTTAGACTACCAAATAGAGCTTGTGGAAGTGATAAAACCTATAAGTTACAATGTCAGAGCATAGCTAGAAAGTAGTGCAATCGAACTAGCAAATGTACTTTATACAAAACATAGAATGGTTCCTACATAGGATGAGACGAATGTCAGAACCAATGAGAGCTCCTCGAGTTTCAAAGGAATTCGGCTATCTAGGACCTGGAGGGGCGAAAAACAGAAGGTTGAGTAGGCACAAAAATAAAGGTTTATACTAACCTCTCGCCGTAAAACATGTATAATTTCCAAAATATCATACTACGTATAAGTATGAAAAACCAATGCATACCAAATGTAAGTCCAGATGTACAACATAGCGTAAAGTCTCAGTAATAATATAGATATGATCATGGTGTGGTCCATATTAATATATCAGTCAGAGTCACATAATATGACATGTACGACTGCACTTATTACTCATCAATCATATGCTAACATATGAATCGAAGTCACCTAATGTGACATGTACGACAGGACTAGGTGTATAATAATCGCTCTAGTGCTACGATCACGTGAAGACTAGCATTGTGCGCGAGTCACCTACGAGTCGGAGTCACCTAATGTGATTTGTATGACAGGACTAGCACCTACTTAGATCCAAGGTGAGCGTGCAGTGCGGGAGGTGAACATCACGTGAAAGACTAGCCCTGGCCCTGGGTGGGAGCACTAACACCGGGGTGTAGCAATGATGAGCATACTATGTAAAAATGCCACAAGATTCAACCATTCATTTCATAACAATATCTTACCTAGGCTTACCTGCGCATCCCGTGTTCACCTTAGCATTTAGAACCATTCACAACAATTATATGCAAATAATATGCATATGGCTATGCCATGATGCCATATAAAACTCAATCATTTGATACTATTCAAAAATATATAAAGCATCGCATAAAAATGCATAAACCATTTAAAACATTTATGGAAACTATATGGTATATACGTAATATACGAAACAAAATGCCCACTCACTGGTAAGTCGAAGGGTTGTAGCCTCCAAGCCTTGCTTGACCACGAACGTCCTCGAGATAAGTCTCCCCTATATGTGAAATTATTATTTTAATTAATTTTAATAACACATATACGGAAACTTAAATAAAACCCCCCATAGTTTGCTCAAACCTAGGGTTTAAATATACGAGCGTGATCTACTCGACGCCACGAACCTACACAAATTTCAGAAAATTTTTTGGACCCCAGATGTGCTGCTACACGCTAGCCCAGGAACAGCCACACGCGCAAGCACGTGCGGACCATGTGACTAACGTCGTTTGGAATATTTCGTTAAATATAACTAATGGAGTTGACGCCGCTAGAATATTCTGTCAACTTTGACAGAATATTCTCCTTCTTCTCCGGTGAACCTCGCCAGTCACCGTCGTCTGAACTCGCTGAAAACTGGAAAAAAAATTCAAAAATGCATAACTTTCACAATTCTCAACCATTTTTTACCAATCTTATATGGAAATGAAGGTCTCGAGGAGAAGAACAAAATCATACCTTCCAAAAGTCCAAAAAGTGGACGGATGTGGCCTAAAATTAGCTCGAAACTCACAGCCAAAAAGTCAACTCTTCAAAACTGCTTAGTTTCACGTCAACTCTTACTCGAACCTTCACTAGAGACCTCGGGGAGTTGAGTGGAGGCCTTTAGACTTCCTAAAAATTTGTAACTCGTTTGAAAACACGTTGAACTTGCGAGCACCGAGTCGGACCTTCCGAGTAAACGAGTCAATACTCGGTCAAATCACGATCCAATGGTATGATTGTGTTCGTGGGGTCAAGGTGAACACGATGGTGCTAATTTTAAGTTCGATCTGTGGGTTTAGGGTGGTGGTCTTTGAGTTGCAGTGGGAGAGGGAAGAGTGATACATGAGAGAGAGAGAGAGAGAGAGAGAGAGAGAGAGAGAGAGAGAGAGACTGATGATGATGTTTGATTGGTTGAGAAGGGATGGGGGACAATTTCTGATTGGGGGAGAGGTTTGAGGAGCGGACTTAATTGGTGTGTGGATCACAAGTCACAGTTCCCATTTTAAAGAAAAAGAAGGATAGAATTCGTACGAAGAAAATCCAATGCAATCTATCCGAAACAGTAATTCTACACTATAGTTTATAACGTGTACTCGTAATGACGAGTATAGTAAAATCAGCATGGCAAGAAAAATAATATAAAGTCAGATAAATACATTCACGTCAGAAATACATTTCTCAAAAAAAAGATAAAATCTTCGAATAACACCGTCGGAGAGAATTTTAAAAAAAAATTAGGACGGGTCGTCACACTCTAAAACTCAAAAGTTGTAATATTGTTGCCAATACAAGTTGCTTGTTTATGTTGATATTACATTTGTTTCAAAACAATGTCGTTTCATATTGGTATTTGACAGAATGAAAAATAAATTATACTAGAATTTTAAGATAAATCAAACTCAAACATAACTTAATTTTAATAAATCATAAGTAAAGGTCATAAACTCGATCACAATTTCACGATCACAAGTTCATGTTTGAATGATGTGAAGTTCGTTGGTCTAAGCCGTCAGTCATGATGATGAGCTCGTTTGAAAGTTATTTTAAAATAACTGAAATCGCTTGTAGAGAAAATATTTTTGAATTCTAATAGCACTTAAAGATTTTAAAATAACTGAAATCGCTTGTAGAGAAAATTTACTTACGTTTTTACTAAAGATTTTTCAAAAATAATTTCACAAAAAATATTTTCAGTCATTTTAAAAGCATTTATAAATAACTCTATCATCCCACGTCATGCCTTAATAAAGTTAGCAACAACCGTCCAATTTTATCAAATTTGTCAAGAACATATAGTTACCTGCCACCTTAAATTAAAAGGAAAACTAATGAAAAGAGCTTGAAAACTTTGAGTTTTAACGATAAGGACAAAATAAAGAGTAAAGTGAATAGTATCAGGATTGACTTTTTAGTGTTAAAATGTGGTTTTTCGTTAAAGTGAACAGTACCGGGAGCTTTTCGTTAAAGTTCCCTAAATTAAAAGTACCAAATGTATTTAATATCAACTTATGATAACTCCACTAATTGTGCGTATCACGTGCGGTTGTCTTTTGTTGCACCACCCTATGCACTCGGAGCCAAACAAGACAAAACATATATATAAAAATATATGTGAATATCAGTTTAATACCCTCAAGTTTCATAGTTTTCAATATTTAGTACATTAATTTTTTTCATCTCAGAATCATACCTAAAGTGTTAGTCAAACTGTTAATTCTCCAGTTAAGTGATGACGTGGCGCTCATGTGGACAATGACTGGGCGCCACATGTCATTAAAAATATTAATTTAATTAATTAATTAAAAAAATATTTAAAAAAACCCATCCCCGCCAACCCAGAAGAAGAATAAGAAGAAGAAGGAAAAGAAAAAAAAAACCTGAATCTGCAACCCATAAGAAGAAAAAGAAGAAAAAAAAACCTGAATCTGCAACCCATAAGAAGAAAAAGAAGAAAAAAAAACCGAATCTAGAAGAAGAAGAAGAAGAAGAAGAAGAAGAAGAAGAAGAAGCCCCCTTCTCTCATCCATCATCACCCACACTGAAAATCCCAAAAATATGAAGGTCATGGTCTAGGTGGATCACGGGCCCCGGGGGGGGGGAAGGCAGGTGAGTTGTGCCGGCGGCTTCTTCTAACTTGCAGCTTTATGGGAGTTTGGGGGGAACGAACTGGGTGTGGGAATTTTTTTTTTTCCCTCTTCTTTCTCCTCCATCTTCTTCTTCTTCTTCTTCTTGTTGCAGGTTTAGGGATGTAGGGGGTGGCTGCAGGAAGATAGGATGGGCTACAATTTTTTTTTGTTGAGAAAATTCAAGTTTAAAAAAATTTAAAATTTTTTTTGCCACGTGGCATATATGTGGCAGCCACGTCAGTACTTAACGGATCAATGGATGAAAAATGTAACGTATGTGTTATTTTGAAATAAAATGGTACTAGATGTATGAAAGTGAAATGTTTTAAAGATGTTGTATGGAGTTGTAATAGACCTCAAACTTGATGCGATATGGTGTAATTTACCCTAGTGATAAGAGCACGAATTACAGTTCTGTAATAAGTAAAAAATGTGAGAGGTCTTGGGGTCGATGCTCCGAGCTGATGAGTCTGTTTGACTGTGGCCACGACAAAATGAAATTCCAATAGCCTCTTCGGGCCCAGAATAGGTGGATAACCATAACTTGTCACCCATTGTCTACTTTTTCTTGTTTTTTTTTTTAGGAAAAATTAAAACAAAGAGCGTAACATAGGTTTTGTCTTAGTGCTTCTTAGTATGTACTACCAAAAAAATATAAAAAAATATTTTAAAAGATGCTACGAATTCGTTGCAATGAAGTCTTAAGATGAGTTTGTGTAAAATAGATAGAAATTAAAAGTCGAAGAAAGAATCATATAGAGCGAGCGAGGTTGATTAAATTATGAAATTACTTAATCGTACATAATTAAATTCAAGTTTTAGACAACTAATAACTTTTTTTTCAAATTAAAATGAGGTTTTAGAGTCATAGGAACGATGCCAACATTACAACGAGTTTGCAGCATCTTCAGGAATATTATTTCGACGAACAACAAATTTATTATGAATATTGGAAGTTAAATAAATAAAGTATTAGGGGAAGGATACACGACTGTACATGAATAAGACACCAGTGAGTGAGCCTGCGTTTGGTACGCAGACGGGACGGGACGGGACGGGACGGATGTTGTAAATTTTGAAAAAAAACAAGGGGCATTGTTGTCCTAAAATGTTAAAAATTTATGTCCCACAGACGTGGAACAACCCCGTTCCATGGGGGGAAGGTGGAACCAAAAATCATCCAAAACTTGTCCCGTGGAACGCCTCGTCCCACTCATTTTAGGCGTACCAAACGCGGGACGGAACGCCTCGTCCCGTCCCGCGTACCAAACGCACCCTAACAGGCGACTGACGTGCTTGTAATTTTACTTCATCTTATATGTTTTTGTAAAAAAAAATTTCGACTTTTAGTTGTATTTTTTTTATATTTTTGAACAATTAATATTATCTGCACTAAAGAAAAGATGGTGAATTTAGTATCACAATAAGCTAGTATTATTGTTGTTCAAATTCGCTTTTGGCGAGAATTAAATCTTAGACCTCTTAGTTACCAAGCGAAGAAAAATATAATTAGACCGTACAAATAAGGGGTAATTTCTATTTGTATTTAGTTTAAGAAAAATCACATGTCCCAAATCCAGATCTAGATCCAATTCCAGTTCTCTATCTTCCCATTAAACAATCTTCGATAGATTTTTTTCTTTAACAGAGGTTGAGACACAACATCAAAATTTTGAGAGAGAAAAATAATGCAATGGTCTACTGATTCTGTTGATCCTAAAAATTACTAAGTCTACGTGGCTCGCAAACCTAGTAACTAATAAGTTAACTACGTCCTTCGGTTATGTGCGGGGCGTGCCAACTCGTCAACCGGGCATTAAGCGTGCTGTTGACTTTTCGACCTTGCGACTGCAGCCGAGGAAGCAACTCGTCTCTGCCATTGGGTTTTAGAGCCTGAAAACAAGGCTGCTAGTCTTGCAAAGTTCACAAATCGTCGGCGTCGGATTCGGTCACGGTGATTATATTCGTAAGAGTATAAGCACGCCGAATCGACACCAAACTATATGGGCACAAGTATTCAAAACAAATGTATGTCTTAATCATAAATGTAGTTCGGCCGTCGAAATGCCGAACTCTAAATCCCACTTGTGTGAATCCAATCATAAAATAACTCGGCATTTAATGTGCTGAACCTAATAACCTGTAACACCTCACCTCACAGAGAAGGCTAATGAGATGAACTCTATCAATAAGGACTCGAAAATCCTTCTCGATTGAGACTTGGATAGATAACGAGTCGGCCTCGACACAATGCTGTTTATCCAAACTGAAGGTGCTTCGAGATTGGTTGGTTCTACGACAATAGTGTTGTTTATCCAAATTGAAGATATCACCGGTTGCCTTCACAATATTGTTTATCCAAATTGAAGGTGTGTTGGCGAGAAAGGAAAATAAAAAATCTCAAGGTTGTTGAGAGGTTTTGCGTAGAGCGAAAGTTTGCGCAGAGCAATTTGTGTGTTGAATTGGAGGGGGCTTTGGAATGATGCACCCCCTTCTTATTTATAGCAACCAAACTCGCCATAGCCGAACTACAACCATACTCGGATTAGGATTCCTCAACCTAATCCAACTAGGTATCGGCCAATCCTCCCTTCATTAGGACTCTGAACCAGCTTCTTTATCTGGCCACATTCACTTCTCGAATCTCAACATCCTCATCCTATTGAGACTCTTTATTACACTAGGATTCGACTTACCCCATCAATCTGTCTCACACTAGGACTCGGCCGTTCTTAACTGAGCAGCCAAGAACTCACGATAATTCTAAAAACACACTACTGGGCCGAAAACAACTCTCAGCTCGGTCCAAATCAATTTTTTGGGCCCAAACAAATTCACTTTTAAATGAAAACTTATGTATATGAATTGTATTTTGCCATGAAAATATGAATTTCTGGAAAGTATTTGGCGGTGCTAAAATGGAGAAGCAGACTAGCAATTGTTGGCTATCCGTTTCTAAAACCCCCTTCTTCTTTTTTTATAAATTTTTTTTTTTTGTCGACCTTCAATTTGGGATGAATGAATATTAACTGTTTAATATACACTGTACTAAGAAGTAAGAATTTTAGTGTATATGATATCGTTTTAAAATAATAATAATAATTTGTTGAGTCGGTGGCAATAGCATTCGACAAGAAGTGGTTAAGGTTATTTATCGTATTAAATAATAATAATAATTTGTTCAGTCGATTTTTAATATCATAAGTGGACAAAGAGGGAGCCCAGGTCAACTATATGATTAAGGTTATTGATCTCTTGCACTTTAGCTTTTTGACTTGCCTCCAAAAAACTATATCAGCTGTTACATCGCCAATTTTAGACTTTAATATTTGGAATTAACTTGGCTTTTAATAGTGGACGAGGAGTTCTTCCTCAATTCATTTCATAGCCGATTCATGAAATTTCGTATTTGTAATCGAAATTATTAACATCGTGAATTACTCTCTAAAAATATCTAACAAAAAATTATTAATATTAGATCATTTAGTCATCAAACTAAATAAAAACAGATGAATGAACAATTTTAATTTTAATTAATTTTTTTTGTAGATATGATATTTATATATTATTTATAATATAAACGGTTTTAATTATAAACACAGTTGTGACGAAACTTCTCCTTAATATTTTGCCTCTGTTCGACACTTAGGCCATCTCCAACCGATGGCTGGCCAGAGGGCTCGTTTTAGCCCTCTGGCCCTCCAAGATTCTTCAAGATATTAATATTTTAATGAACAGTGCAGGGCCATATTTGCCTCCGTCTCCAACCGAGGGCCAGAGGGCCAGAGGGCTCGTTTTAGCCCTGTCACAAAAAACCGTCTCCAACCGAGGGCCAAAGGGCCATAAGGCCAAACATAATTTATTATTTAAAAACTACAACTTAAATTCAACCGAGGGCCAAAGTTTCATGTTACTTAATTTAATTTAATGTGGTATAATGGCCTAGGAAGTTATAGGAAAAAAATAGAATTAAAAAAAATATGAAACAAATTTTGTAAAATAGAAGTTATATGAAAAAAAAAATATTAATCAAATTTTGTGAAATATAAGTTATAGGAAAAAAAAATGAAACAAATTTTGTGAAATAGAAGTTATAGGAAAAAAATAGAATTTAAAAAAAATATGAAACAAATTTTGTAAAATAGAAGTTATATGAAAAAAAATATTAATCAAATTTTGTGAAATATAAGTTATAGGAAAAAAATGGAATTTAGAAAAAAATATGAAACAAATTTTGTGAAATAGAAGTTATAGGAAATTCAAACTACTAGCCGTTGAATTCAAAAAAAATTCAACCTATTAGTGTCGGTTACAACCGACACTAATAGTAATTCAAAAAAAAATAATTTGCCTTGCATCCTTATTACTGTCAGTTATAACCGACAGTATTAATAAAACCTTTATTAATGCTGTCGGTTACAACCGACATCAGTAAGAAAATTATAAAAAAAAATAGCTAGCCCGGGGCTGGCTGGCTGGCCGAAAGCAGCCAGCCCTCCAGCCCTCTCCGATCCCGTGGGGCCCTCCCAGATTCCAGAGCCCTCTGGCCTAGCCCTCAGTTGGAGACGGTTTTAGGGCTATTTTTGGCCCTCTGGACCCTTCGGTTGGAGATGGCCTTACCCACTCGCTAAGTCTGCCTTCGTTTCGGGGCTTGCCTCACTTGTTTCTTCCACAGTCGTTTCCTGGAGCCACGTATTGTTACTTGTTTTGTTCCTTAAGCTAAGTTTTCTCAGATGTCGTTGTAAAGTGTATAAAGGACAATGCTCTTTCCTCTAACTTTTTGTGATTAATTCTTTATTAAGTCGACTTTAATTCCTCATGCCTTGAAAATCTCTATATATATTTTTTTTCAATCGTAATTTATTACTAACATAGTCAACATCGGAGAGTATTCTTAACAGCTGTACTACCTTGACGTTAGTCATGTAGAGCATTCTCTTTTGACATAGGAGCCTTCTAGGCCTACTGACTCTTATCTAAAAGGGCATATCGAGATCTCTTAGCCCACAAAGCCCTTGACTTTCCTTCTCTCCTTCGCACCATCGTTACACTCATGTACACAAAACAAGAAGTTCACTGACTCCATCACCATTCTAGCTAGAACAAAGAAAACACCCCCCTTATACAATAATGGGAAAAAACAACACTAATTGGTCGCATGTAATTGTTTATTTGCACGTACATAATTTACTTCTTTTCGTCCTCGCAAGAAAAAAAAAACTTTCTTTCATGGTTTTTTTAAAACATTTAGAAATTTGGGAATAATATAGATTTTATTATAAGTAATTTTAGATGAAAATTTTAATATGCATGTGCCAATTTTAATATTCAGATATTAAGTATGATCACATATAATACGATTACATTGAGACAGTGGCGGAGGCACCATTAGCCTTGGATAGGCATAGGCCTACCCTCACTTTGCCATCCTTTCTAAATAATTTGTATTATAATTTTAATTTTTTGGTAAATGTAATATTTATTTTTAGTTTACACAAAATTCTTAAATTTTATTCACCAATAATTAAAGTAAGAGGTCTCTTTATCTTTTCAATTCCAATTGCACTCATCTTAAAACTAAATTTAACATCTTATTTTATAAACAAATCAACTCTAAAAATTAAAATGTAAAATCTGATTTAGTTTTATGAAAAAATATTCTTTCATATTGTCCAACCGAAGAATAATAAATTTTGAGTTTTCCTCCTCTCCTTCATGAAATTTCATATATTTCTCCTCAAAATTCCAACCCACAACAATATTAAGGTTTATAAATCTCTCTGTTCCCTCTAATTTTTTACTAAATTTATAAAATTTCATATATTTTGTTCTCTAAATTCTCCCTAATTTTTTATTAATCACTCTCTATATTGACTTATTAATTTCAACATAAAAAAAGCATTTAGCGTCTCAAAAAATTTAATTAGCTGACAATTCAAGCATGTATTCTACTCTCTTATCAATCCATTTGTTTTATATTTTTGACATTTATGTGAGGCCCCTCCTCACGTAAAATCCTGGCTCCACCACTGCATTGAGATAATCTGTCATTCTAAATATCCTAACAAAATTAGTCATGTGTAAGCGCGTGGTGTTAATATCTTCACTAACGCACGTAAGACTTATTATTTGTAATCACACTCACAATGACTAATGCTAGCACATATTGCGATTGTATTGGATAATATGTACAAGGTACAATTTTTTTTGTTCTTAATTTTTTCCACTAAATGAAGTATCAAAATCAAATTAACCAAAACAAGGTGGCTCAGTGTTGGGAACGAATTCGAAGTCTATATTTCACAGCACATCCTGAGTTCGATTACAGGCGCTGGTGATTCGCATGATGGTAGTCAAGAGGAGGCTGAAACGTCTATGCGAGTCTTTTTAGCCCGAAAGAGTGAATTGCCATTGCAAAGCTCATCTTTTTTTCCTTTTTCTTTTTTATAGAAGAAACGATATTTACATTAAAATGAGTGGGTGCGCTTAACTTTACAATGAGCTTAGCAATAATATGGTTCAAATTTCCATTTGGCAAGAATCGAAGTTAAAACTTCTCACTTACAAGTAAAGAGAAATATCACTAATCGTAATATTAAGTGTACCAACTGGTCTTATTTTCAAAGAAAAAAAGTATCAAAATCGAACTATAGTTCACTAAAAAAAAAAATACAGTCGCAATTGTTGAAGACCGTTGTCAACAAAGACAACGACTTCCGCTCTTCCGCTCCGTCAGATGAACGCAAAGACGACCAATAAATAAACGGAACTCGACGACTCACCAGCCACACGTACGCTTCGGCTCTCGTGTCAGAAACTCAGATCCATTTCCAGCTCCCCCAACTGTATCTTCCTCCATACTCCTCTCTCTCTCTCTCTCTCTCTACATTTTCCCACTCCTTACTTTTCCCGCATTTCACTTTTCCTGTTTACCAAACACAAACGCACTCTCTCTCTCTGACTCTCACTTTCTCTCTAGAAAAGCTAAAGCTTGGTGGTTGGGTCATCCTCCATTTCGTTATCATCAACTCCTCCTTCGAGTCCCCTCTCTCTGCAACCAAATCAAACTGTCGGTGGTGGGATCGGACTGGGTTGATGGTTTCTCTCTCCTAAAATTTCTCTCTCTAATTACCGCAATTTCTATAGAGAAATAGAAATTTCAGCTCCTCTTCATTTTCTGGTATTGGGATTTTGCTCGTTCATGCAATGCTCACCTGGTTGGTACTTAATCTGTTGATTTTTTCTTTTCGGTGTAAATTATTTTTGGGTTTTGAAATTTGGGTTTAATCTGTTTGTTTGCATGCATTTGGTTGCGATTGGATTGAGTGGTTGTTTGGATTTTAGAGAGGCAGCAAGTGGGTTGAGGAGGTTGTTGGGGAGGTGAATCATGGACCACAAGCCATGGCTTTGGAGGAAGAAATCTGCGGATAAAACCAATTCAGCAGCAGCAGGAGGAGACAAAGTCAATGTCTCAGTCAAGGGAAATGGAGAGGAGGTACACATTTTCCTTAACTTTTATGTTAAATTCATAGTTTAGTGAAATCCATGATGTTTTATTCCAATCTACATTACCCGTAAGTAGAAATGTTTATGGTTTTTCTTATGCTATTATGCTAGTTCCCCTTAAAAGGAACACTTATGAAAGGTCCAAGGTTGTTCTTGTTCCTTGGAGATTCACTTGAAACATTCTTAAAATCGAATAACTTCTCGCAGTTCAAACAACTATATTGACTTAAGGAGGCCTTTTTTTTTTTTAAGAAAACTGGTCCTGCATTACACTAGTGAAATATGGTACCGTTTGGTACGTGGGACGGGACGGGACGGAACGGAACGGGACGAGGCATTCCGTCCCACATTTGGTGCGCCTAAAACGGATGGAACGCGCTGTTTCACGAAACGAGTTTTGGGTGAATTTTCGTTCCGCCTCACCCCTGGAACGACTCGTTCCACATCCGTGGAACACAAAATTATAACCTCTCCATGTCCTTCTTCTTCCTACTTGTTTCCATCCAAGGGCATCTTTGCTCCCTCTCCGTTCCGTCCCATTCCGTCCCGTCCCGTCCCATCCTGTCCCGTCCCGTCTCATTCCGTTCTGTCCCGTCCCGTCTACATACCAAACGGTATCTATAGGAACAAGAAATTGTTGCAAAGGTCCTTAAGCTATACCATAAGTTTAGTTTTGGTCCCTGAACTCTACTAACAGTTGCTCTCGTCCTCGAATTATGCCCCATGTTGCACTTGTGATCCTTTTGTTAAGTTCTTCGACTTTTTTGTTAAGGGGTAAATTGGGTATTTTAAGGAGTTTCAATCATACGCATGAAGTTTTGTGAATAGGTCACGAGCTATTTTAAGGAGTTCCTCCTCAATCCCCTCAACTTCGAGGAAAAGTTTTGGAGAAACTATTAGTAGAGTTCAGGACGAAAACTAAACTCGTGGTATAGATCAGGACCTTTGCTAAAAGTTGGTATACCTTAGTGGGTTTTGATAACCAGAGAATAGAGATTTTACAGGAGAGTGGGTCAATTTTGACAAAATTTTCTTTTCAATATGTTAAGCCTTCAACTTTTAGATAAATATTTATATCAATCAGAAGTTTTGGACAGCAAGAACTGTGATATATCTTAAGGTTAAAAAACTAGTGCTAAAGTTTCAAAGTTTCTCCTATGTCGGAAATTAGCATTAGAGAGAGACACTAAATTGGCCCCAATTATCTATTCCACAAACCAAGCTTACAATAATATGATTGTCAATCAAAAGGACATACTGCGTGGGGTAAATTTCATAGAGACGTCAGGTATGCGTCCCCTGTGTGGCAGCGGGGATTCTGAAACCAGTTTTAGACTTTTGATGATCCAAACCAGTCAACTGCTGTCAAAATGGATTTCCTCGTAATGTGGACAGTTTTCCTGAGTGAGTAATGGTAATTAGTTATCATCGTTTACGGATGTTTATGATGCCTGTTGTTTGAGGTTGCTACATATGTTTTCATTCAGAACTATGGTTTTTTTTTATAAATAATTTCGGAACTATTCAATATTCTTGGAGGCATTAATGATACTATTTTTCGCTTTACTTTGTTTTCTTTATTTTTTAGGTAGAAGCACTTCAGGCTGAGAAGGCAGAACTGGAGAACAACCTGAAAGCTCTAAGCGATAAGCTTGCTTCAGCTCTCTCTGAATGTAACAGTAAAGATGCACTTGTGAAAAAACATGCCAAAATGGCACAGGATGCTGTTCAAGGTAATTCATGAGTTGAAAAGTTCCAATAATCTGTGCATTTTGTCAGTATATTGTCTTCATTTTCATATGCATGTTTTATATAGGCTGGGAGAAGGTGGAAGCAGATGCGGCGTTTCTGAAGCATGAATTAGATAAATCTTTCCAAGTCAGAGCAGCTGGGGAAGAAAGAATAGCTCAATTGGATGGAGCCCTCAAGGACTGCATGCAGCAGCTACGATTTGTTCGAGAAGAGCAGGAGCAAAGGGTTCACGAGGCTATGATGAAGGCATCAAGAGAATTTGAGAAATCCAAGATGGCGTTAGAGGAGAAGTTAGCAGAGACTACTAGAAGGCTTTCTAAAATCGGTGCTGAAAACACCCATCTTAGTAATGCTCTTTTAGTGAAGGATAAGTTGATAGAAGATTTAAGAAAACAATTGACACAGGTGGAAGCTGATTTCAATGCACTCACGCTCAGATTAGAATCCACTGAGAAAGATAATGCTTCTTTGAAATATGAGGTTCGGGTGCTTGAGAAAGAGCTTGAGATCCGGAATGAAGAGAGAGAATTCAATCGTCGAACCGCTGATGCATCACACAAGCAGAATTTGGAGGGTGCAAAGAAAATTGCAAAGTTAGAATCAGAATGTCAGAGGTTGCGGCTTCTAGTCCGGAAGCGGTTACCAGGCCCTGCTGCTTTGGCAAAAATGAAAAATGAAGTGGAAATGCTAGGACGGCACTCTGTTGACATGGGGAGGAGAAAGTTGAATGACTCCACAGTTGATAACTTTCCTGAGACTCCCAGCAAAAAGGTTAACATTTTGACCGAGCAGTTATATGCTATGGAAGAAGAAAACCAGACTCTCAAGGAAGCACTCAATAAGAAGATAAATGAACTCCAGTTCTCCAGAAACATGTATGCCCGTGTAGCTTCTAAATTATCGCAATCTGAGACACCGCTTGAAGAATTGTTAAAAGGCCAGGCAACCATGGAGTCAATGAGGAGTAATCTTCTGTCACAAGAAGTCTCTGTAGCATCTATGTCTGATATTGGCAGCGATGATAAGGTTAGTTGTGCCGATTCATGGGCATCTGCCTTGATTACAGAACTGGAGCACTTCAGAACTGAAAAACAAAAAGGGTCTCTGACGAACAAAACTGTAGGAGCTTCAGACATAAATCTGATGGATGACTTTGTTGAAATGGAAAAATTAGCAGTCGTTTCTGCTGATAAACAAAGTGCTGGTTCTCCTGTTTCTTCAGTCCAGGCATTTGTGCTCCCCTTGGAATCTGAGTATTCCTCCGAACTTGTGGGCAGCGAGATGGTCCCTATTTCGGACAGTGAGTCAGGCTTCAGTTTGTCAAACAGGGAGACCAGGTTTAACAATATTGTCAATGGCAAAGCTCCTCATTGGGTTGAGGATATAGTGAAACTGGTGATGGAGCACAACTGTGTTGCAGGAAGAAACCCCGAACAGATACTTAAAGACTTAAGAATAGCTTTGGCATGTACAGAAGATCCAAAGCCTGGTGAATTTGTTAATGCAAGGACAAATCGAAACCATTATGATGCATTGAATCCTTCCTCCGTTAAGAGCTGCGCCTCATGGAAAGGTTCAGATAAATCTCTAGTAAACAATTCACCCAGAGGAGTAAGTGATGTGGACATCTCAAACCCACAGAAGAGTAATCCGCAGTTCCAGCCAGATCTGAGTAAGTCATTATGTAAAGTAATTGAGCTTATTGAAGGAATCCACGTGCCATCTCCAGATTATAACCCAGAGAATGGGTCCAGGAAGGATGGAAACGTGTCGACATATAAAAACTCGGAAAACGCAGGCTACATGGTTCGTGTTTTCCAGTGGAAAGCTTCTGAACTCGGTGATCTTTTGCAACAGTTTGTTCATGCTTGCTATGATTTGTTGAATGGAAAGGCTGGTCTCGAAAAATTTGCCAAAGAATTAACTGCTGCATTGGACTGGATTTTAAACCACTGCTTTTCACTTCAAGATGTTTCAAGCATGAAGGATGCAATTAAGAAGGAATTTGATTGGGATGATACACGAAGTGAAACCGAAGGAGAAGTTGGAGCGGTTGGTCACTTTTCAAATGGCCATATTATACAAATAGAAGAGCTGCAGGCCAATCTGGTAAAAGAAAACAGAAAGTTAAAGAATGAATTGGTGAATTTAGAATCTGAAAGGAGAGAGTTGGAAGGGAGACTTCAATCGGCTAGTGATAAGAGCGAATACCTGATGAACCAGCTCAAGGAATCTGAAAAAGCGATTGCCAGCTTGAGAACAGAGTTACAATGTTTAAGAGAGTCAAAGGAAATCGTTGAAGATCATTTTAAAAATCACAAGATGATGAATGAAGATCTTGAAACGCAGCTTACTGAAGCCAGAGTTGAATTAAACGAAGCTCTCCAAAAGTTTTCATCCCTAGAAGTTCAACTGCAGAATAAATACAACTGCTGTGCAGAGTTGGAGGCTACATGTCTGGAACTACAACTTCAGCTTGATAGGTACAAAATGCTGATATAAACCACACACACACACAAATTACAGCTTTACTTATCTACAATATTCATATGCATTTGACGTATGTTTTTATTGGCAGTGTGGAGAAAAGCCCAAATTCCAATCTTAATCAGGAGGAAGGGAAAACCCAAAATGTGAGTTAATATCCTCTTGTTGTACATTCATTTACGTTTGTTTGAGAATCTTTAATTTGTGAATGGTAGCTGCTGTAAGGTACCTAATAATTCTACGGTGAAACAGCAATCGCACTAGAAACACCATTGAAAGTGATCGACTTAAATGTAGACTGAGAATTCAGTTTTGGAAGAAAAACAACTGCAAGCGAAAAATGTTTCTACCGTGCTTTCTTGTCATTCAGCTGCAATATTACACAAGTTACTGTTTTTACAGTTCAAAGAATTCTGATTCTTTACTTCTGAAGGTAAATATTTTTTTTCCCCTCAAAATTTCAGGATTGGGAGATAACAGCTGCTTCAGAAAAGTTGGCCGAATGCCAAGAGACAATACTTAACCTCGGGAAGCAGTTGAAGGCAATGGCTTCACCAAGAGAAGCAGCCCTTTTCGACAAGGTCATCACTAATCCTTCTGACACAGACACCCCCACAGCCAAAGCTGCAAGCCAAATCCCACACAGGAACTCGAACCAACGATCCTCATTACTAGATAAAATGCTAGCAGAAGATGGTGCTAGCGTCAAGGATTTTACGTCTCCAACGACAAAAGAGGTTGGCAGTAATTCGACTTCCACGTTCGGTCCTAATATCCTTGTTCTAAATAGTAAATACCAGGATGACAATGCAGCTGTTGGTTCATTAGCTATAGTGCCCAGCAAGAAACGGGGAGGTGGGAGCCTATGGAGAAAGCTAGTGTGGAGAAAGAAGAAGGGTAACAGCCTAAAGACACCCCTTCCGATTGCCCCATGATCAAATCTCAATCATATGATAACGCGATAACAACGTGGGTGTTCCTTGCTGTGTTTTGATGGCAGTTTTGTTTGTTTCACACATGTATTTGGAAATAATAAGGTTATGACTGCTGTTGGTGATTTGAGAGATTGCAGAGTGCGTCCGAGAGGTCATATTTTGTGTATTACTCCTGTATATATGTATCATGGATTTGTAGGCAAATCGGAATTTGACGCAATGTCAGCACACGACATGTTTGACAATTGTGTGCCGCATCGTGTATTTTCCAGTTTTTGTACGCGTGTAATCTTCCCAGTAAATAAATATGTTTCTTTTTCGTCCTGATATATTCAAGTTTCGGCAGAACCATTTTAACATCAAGGAAGGATTAGCACCATTTCACAGCTGATCAAGCGGAGTCCAAAGTTATTACTTTTATTTCGGTCCGTTTAATAATCATTTCATTTTTACTTTTTACTTTTTGTTGTGCTAGAGGTGAAAGGAAAGCAAAAACGTTTAAAACAACTTAAAAAATATTTTCAATTTTTTTTTCATTTCTTCCACTAGCCTCCACTCTTCTTCATTTCTCCCGTCTCCCACATACTATTCCTCTATCTATAATACAAAAATTAAAAACAAAATGATTACCAAACGAGCTCTTGGATTTCTATAATGCGGCTAATGCCTCAGCAATCTGAACAGGAAATCAACCAACTTTCACAAGAAAATTAGCAAAAAAGTCACCCTAAAAATGCAGATTAAGCAAAGTCATAGTTTGATAATATTATTTAGCTTCCTGGAATCTGGTAATGCCTCAGCAATAGAGAGAAAAACAAACAGAATTAAGAAAATTAAGAAAAATGTGATGTGTATGTAACATATAATGAGTTAAAAAAAATAAAGAGAGACAAATTCAGAAAGATGGTGCACATACTAATTACTCAGCACAAAAATCGTCTCCGGTCATGAAGCCAATTTCATGACACTGTATATTCAGTTTTAACATAAATCTCTTTATCTCCATCATCAATCTCTGTATAATACGAATCCTGCAACATCCTGGAGGCCTGCCTCTTTATATCGATCAGCAACCTGCCCGACATAGTCATCCCAAGTCCCGTCAATGGAAGCTAGATCCAGCAAAAATGCTGCTTCATCCAATGCAACCTGCAAATGATGGAACTCTGAGGATAAGAAATTATTCTAATTTTTGTAATTTTTTTTCTATTCTGAGAGTTCTAACGGGTACAAAACCTGCGCAGGGGCCTTTCCCTTTTTAAGATCTGCCTGCCTTCCCTCCTCAGTCACCTTCTCCTTAATGTACTCTATTTGCTCGTCCTCCCATTGCGCTATATCAGCAACTTCCTGTATCGTAAGTACTCAAGTGAATAATGTCACAAAAAAAAATTCCTGCAGAGGAACAGGGAGCTGCGACAATCTAGGAATGATCACCAAAAGTAGAAACCTGGTAGCTGCAACCCAGTGTCCACCATGGTGATTTTAGAGCTCCCCTAGCGGCGTCTTTAGCTTCAGCAGTACGCCCAACCCTATAAAACATTTGATCTTAGAAGTTGGAACGTGAGTGATTCAACTGGCCAATTCAGAACAAATGCACGGGGGAAAGTAGCTGGCAAAGTTTTCTACGAACTTCAGCAAAACCTCAGCATTGAATACGTAAGGCCGTGCAAAACCAGGAAAATGTTCCTTCTTCGTATAGAACTCTCCCGTCACCAAGGCCGAAACCTTTCAAAAGCACACAAAGGAATTAGAATTGTAGATACACACTAATCAAAGATGCCTATAGGCAGTAACCAAAGTGAGGTGATGAATCTTACATAGTCCCCTTCCTCAAAATGCCACTTCACTTTGCGCTCCAAGACATCTGGAAATAAACCAACCTGAAAAGGAACCATTTGTTAAAAGAAAATAAAGGAGGAAGCGGGGTAAACAAAGTAAAATATAGAATTTTCTTTGGTACTTTTCTTAAAAGGTAGAAATCTAGTTTTGAAATCTGCGACTTTGCAAAGTCACCCTTCGTATAAAGTTTCTCCCCAACATCAGCAGAAGCCTGAAAGAGCTCTTCATTTCTTTCTTCAGAGTTCTTAGCATCTTCTTCAGCTAGGATTCTGTGAATAAATTGGTCCACCTGTGGATTAAAGATTGGACGTCTGCTCTGAGAAGAGTTGTATAATGAGTACATAAATGCATTCGTCACAATTTTAGACATGTATTGCACTCGCACCACTGGCGTTGCTTCACTTACATTCTTGGCTAAAAGCCACACCCCATGCTTCCTGACCTCAACTACTGGCATGTCCATACTGCAGGCATTCGACTAGATGAATCAAACTTTTAAAAAAAGGATCAAATTTGTTCTTTCCAAACACTTACCCTGCCGGAGCTGTAGGCCACCGCAGTAGTGCAGTTACAACACCTATTGACGAAGAAATATTTACAAAATTAGAACACCTTGAACAACAAGGCAACTCCTGGGATAATGGGATTGGTCAAATTCCAAATACAAGTAAAGGTTTTCCATACCTGAGTTGTTTCTCGCAAGTGGTATGGCAAGGGGGATTAGCCCTTCCTTGGCTCCCGGAGAAACAATAGATTCACCTGTTCCATAGCAATGTATGTGAAAATTTACATAGAATTTCCATTATTTAAAAGATTTGAAGACAAAAATGCATGGACCATGTAAAAAGCTCATCTGAGCCAGTCCTTTGCAAACAAATCTCAGTCTGACATGCATGCAAAAACTTTTCTTTTTGTGATTTTAACAAGTGAGTTTGCAAATGCGTCACACTGTAATTTGAAATAACTCTAAATTATTGACCAACAGTTCACACATTGTCACATGTTGTACTATAATCCTGAGAATGTAGCTGGGCAAATTGTTGTACCATAAATCATTGTCTTTTACAAGAGCGCATAATTTAAGGAAACAAACCAACATATTGAAATCCGAAAACACAACAAAGTGAGAGAAACCCAACAAATTGATGACGTTTGATGTTAGAAATGTGAAAACTTGAAGAGACCCACCTCTTGTCTTGAGCATTCTCAGCAACTGGCTCAAATGCTGCGGCGGCTGAGTGGAGGCAACCTCCTTGATGAAAGACACATGGTCTGCAATTTCCCACCACAAAATCAATTCCCAAACTTTAAAAAACAGTAACTTTAATAAGCACTTTCTAAAAAGATCCAAGCCAAACAGTGCCTCAAGTTACCGTGCGTGACAGAGGAATAAGAGCAGCGCGGCCGAGCTCTGCCGTGCCGAAGAAGCACAGTGGGCAGACCGGTGGCGCGAGAGCCTCCGCACACCAATCCACCGCAAACTTTCATTTTTGTGGGTCTCTGGTGCTCTCTGGTTTGTCTTTTGTTTATCTTTTATCTGAGCATCAAAATTCTCAGCCACATTAGATTGGGCCACAAAAATTCTAAATTGACTACCCAGCCCGGGGATAAAAGCCTCTGGCCCAGAAGTGCTATTTTGGGCCTCAGCAAAAGGTACAGAGTTGTGCAAGTGATTGCTTTCATATACAATAAACTCGCTCGTAAGCAAAAAGGTCTAGCTTTAAATTTACTATTGTATGCTAGTTTTAAATTCGTTTCACGTGTCTAAATTTTGAGGTAATCAACTTTTGTATACATGAAAAAAATTTGAGGTTTTAAGTAACCTAACAACTTATAAGCTTTGTATGGTTTAGTCTTTCTGATTAGGACTTTGCCCTCACATTCTTACACGCTCCCTCATTTGTAGAGAATTTTCAAGCCTAACACGTGGACAACACAAACGGGACGATTTTTAAAATATGCCATATGAGGTTTCCATTTTCTTAAGTTGCACTTTGAAATTTTGAAATTGTATCAATTTACATCTTTTGTCTCTTTGACTTTCTAATTCCCATTATTTTATTATTATTTATTTTTTTGTGAATGTGGTGTAAATGTGGCTTTTACTTTATAATGTAATATGAGAAGTTAAAATTTTGCAACTCATTTTAAAAATCACTCTATAAGGTAGGAATTTATCGAACGAACTGCACTCCTTCATATACGTCAAAATTTTGCAACTCATTTTAAAAATCACTCTATACTTAAAGAGTGTAAAGTGTAATTAAACCATTGAAGACGTTTAAATATCCTATGCTTCTTTTCTCGTGAGCTCACCGAAAGAGGAGCAGAAGCCAGGTTTGAAGCTCCTAAGTCCACCTTCAGTGATTTTTGTTGAAAAAAGTTGAAGTGTGGCCATGTTACAAAAATGATGACTGCCACATTTCAACCAAATTACTCAAACAGAAACCTCTAGTTCCCATTAGTTGTGTATTCGAAATACAAAATAGTATACCACGTGTCATGAACAAGTAGACAAATTACTTAAAAATATATCATCTTCTACAATAATATTACAACACATAATATACAAACTTGTGTTTTGGTACATGAAAAGTCTCTTCATAAGCAACAATTAAGGAGACTCCAATTTCTGCAGTTGGACCTCTTTTCAAACACGACTGACATTATCCTCATTCAACCGACGCTATATGTTAGCAACATAACAATTACTGACAAGTTTGCTAGTGCAGTTGCCGTGGAGCACTCCTGCTACATTTGAAATTGCCTCTTCTAAGGGCACCTCCTACTTGACTCGTATAGCAGAAAGGAAAATGAGAAGGATGGAGGAAACAATATATATACGTACGTACAAGTTCCTGCAGAGGAGGCAAATCGGAATTCTGGGACCGAAAAACCAAAACAAAAGAAGGAAAAATAGAAAGACAGAAGAAACTGCCAGAATTACACTTGAAATTCTTGACAATATATGGAGTAGGGAGGAGGAACTAATTCTGAAGTCTAATTTTATAATAAGGTGAGATTCCAAATCTTTGTTGCTTTTTTTGGTGGGAAATTTTGTTGGTTGTGACTTGTGGGTTACTCCCCTTTTATTTTTATATTATGTTTTGCTTTCTAACGCATCAATCGATATCCAAAAAGATTAAAAACTTAAAAATAATTGACTTCACGTTACTATCTTATTTGCTGCAACACAGCCCTCAGGATGTGGTACCTCGGATATAATTTCTTTTCTAATGTAATTCACATCTCAACCTCAAAGTTAGACTTAGTATTTGTTCGGTTAGGGTGACAAAGAATTTAGGTTACATTAAAATAGAACAAAACCACCGTACTTTAGACCAAAAATATGGTACCACCAACAGATCAATCTGTTAGAGCCTTTAAGCATGACAAGAAATGTTTGATAACCATCTTGTTTTCACGTTTTAGCTTTCACTTTTTTGGTTGGAATAGAAGAGATATAGGAGGGAGAAAAGCTGGATAAGCAAAGGTATGTGACGGAAGGGTGGTGTATAAATTTGGCTAGCTAATGGGTAGCCATATTTGATCGTCTCTGCACAAGGAAAAAAGAACATTGCGGTTTCGAAAATATAGAGAAGACAATGGGAGGCATCAGGATCATCACAACTAGTTCAGTGAAAGCAGCGAGTTCAGATAAGAAAGTCTCAATTCCAAGAGTTGAGTCCATGGGACCTTCAGGTCCTTCGTCTTGATCACAACCAGAAAGGCCTCCTTTTTCACAAACCTAAAAACTTTTCTCAACACAATATTCAACATCTTAAAGCTTCCCTTTCTCGCACACTTGACTTCTTTCCACCACTTGCCGGCCGCCTCACAAGTCACAACTATCGAACACGATGACAACACTTTCCTCATCATGTCCGCTCTTTTTTCCTTCTAAATGGTGCTCAAAACTACGAAGGCACATCCAGGCCCTCACTTGCCGTTCAAGCAACCGAGCTTGCGGATGGTATCTTCATAGGCTGCACCATGAACCACACTGTTGCTGACGGAACTTCATTTTGACACTTCTTTAATTCTTGGTCTGAAATTTCTCGTGGTTCTGATTCTGTATCGAAACCTCCTCTTCTTGAGCGTTCGTTTCTTGATGGCACCATGAGCACTCCCATTCGAATTCCCATAGTCCCCAATACTCCTGGTCGGGATCAAGTCTTCGATGATAAATTCGTTGACAAGATCAACATCCCGGCTGCTGTACCATTACTAAAAGAAAGAATTTTTCACTTCTCAAGGGAAAAAATTGCTTAACTAAAAGCAAAAGCAAATGCTGAGACTGAAACTGAAAACCCTAATAGAAAAATCTCCTCCTTAGAAGCAGTCCTAGCTCATCTTTGGTGGTCCATCATACGTATTTGTATTGAACATGATATTGACCCTGACAAAGAGTAGTTACCGGTTAATCATAGGCACTAGATCCCGATTGAACCCACCATTGCCACAACAGTATTTTGGCAATGCGCTTCAAGCCGGGACAGTGACCATGAAAGCAGGCGATGTTCTAGAACGTGGGACTGGTTCTGTGGCTTGGGAAATGAACAAGATGGTAACTTTGCATACAGAAGAGAAAGTGAGGAGCTTTTTGGAGTGTTGAGTACGACAGCCGGAGTTGATGACAGTGGACAACTTGACGGGTAAAGCTTTAGTCACGAGCAGTTCGCCACGGTTTGATGTGTACGGCAATGACTTCGGTTGGGGAAGGCCAGTTGGGGTGAGAACAGGTGCTGGGAACAAGTCACATGGGAAAATTTCAGTGTTTGCTGGAGCTGAAGAGGGCAGCATTGATGTTGAAGCTTGTCTTTTGGCTGAGACCTTGGAGGCCATGGGGAATGATTCAGAATTCATGGATGCGGTCACAGTAGGCTGAGACTTCGATAGCTTTGTGCATCACGCACGGCATGATGGCATGTTTTCATCGGTGTTGTTCACTAATAATTCAGATCTGATGATCTTGATAAACATGAATAAAACGGGACGAGTGTTGGGGAGTTATTTGTTTGTTTTGTATGAGTAGATATTATGCATGTATGCAGCGTAACTAAAAGCCAGAGAAAAGTGGTTTGGAAAGAAATACTGAAATGTTAAGCGTTCGACCTAGCAGTTCATATTATTTTTCAACTTTTTTTGTGGCCTAAACATTTGAAGTATTCAAAATCTCTACACCTTCAATAATTAGTTTATTAATTTTTATACCCAATTGCCACAGGTTCTGTGCTTAATGTTCTTTTGATACTGTTTATCCCCGGGTTTCTCTTTACTAGACTTTAATGGTCAAAAGCTATGGATTTTCAATGTGACTTCATCAGTACCCTAAGCCCTAAATTTTGTTGATTCTCACTTTCTCAGTTGGAGAATATGACCCTGGAAAACTCTTGGGAATATATTATTAATTTTTTCACGATACGCACTGCATCACAGGCCAAATGTTTAATTAGATCTTCTGCATTTGTTTAGGGTTTATATATTCGAAATAATGTAATTAATCATGAAAAAAAAGGCATCTTGTCTGATTTCATGATATTATATTATATGCCATACATGCAAAACACAAATCTAAATACATATAACGGACGGCTTCAAATCTCAGCGGTTCGGCTTCGGTTTGGGAAATTGAAAAACCGATGAGGCCAGTCGGGTTACGGATTTGGGCTTGACAGTACAGTTAACCGAACCGGATCTGGACATAGTGGCCATTGTCTCCATTACACCAAAACGAATATATCATATAGATCGATCCATCATATTGCTCTGTAATCCTCAAGGAAGAGTAGGATATGACAAGTACTTGCACCAAAATTAAAAGCTTGAGGGGGCGTTTTTTTGCCCTCACTAAAGGGTACTGGACTGGACTAGACTAAGGGTTAGTCCAGTCCCATGTTTGTTCCTGACAGAGACTACGTTTAATGAGACTAAGTCTCACTAGCCTAGACTAAATCAGGGACTAGCTGGTCTTAGTGAAACCCCTAAAAAACTATGGGACTAGCTAAGACTATCCCCTTTCTCCTCTTTTATCCTCCTCGCCTTGCTCCTCGACCACTCACATTCGAAAGCCATTGGACTAGATGCTTTTCATAACCAATTTTCATATAAAATACCAAATTGAAGAAAAGATTGGAACGGACAAGGGAGAAAAAGATGGAGAAAAAGAGGGAGAGAATGGGGCGGTAATGAAGGATTAAAGGGATAAAAAAATAGGATAAAAATAAAATATTAATATTTATGGATTAAATAATATAATATTATAGTTTGTTAATTATCCTGCTTGTTAGTCCGACACTGCACCAAACGCTTTACTAAGCTAGTCCAGCTTAGTCTAGTCTAAGTCAGTACAACTTAGTCCCTGAAGCTAGTCCAGTCCGAGACAGTCCGGTGCAACAAACGCACCCTGAAAGTATTCAAATGCATTGGGTTTGAGCCCTACTTTCTCAACTATTACTTGTATAAAATAAATTAAAAGTCTAAATATACTCCTGATTCAAATTTAAGAAAAGAATGATTTTCTTTTCGGGGTGATACTAGAGAGGTTATATTTTTAAATTATATTTTGTAGACCACTTGATGTGTTAGTTTATGGTTGGATTCCTTGTTTAAATCATTGAAACGAAATCCAACCATCAACCTCCACAATCATGTAGTTTTGTTGACCTTAGAAATTACAAGAACTACATGGCGTGCATGCTTAATAACTACTGGTCTAACTAAATCCTTCTCACTAGTACAAAAACATACTTGTGCGACGGAGCAAATTACGTTGCACAAGGACATTTTGCGCAATGTTAACAACTAAGCGTCATGCAAGGACATTTTGCACAACGAGACTTTGCGCGACAAAGAAAGCCGTCGCGCAAAACTATTTTGCCAACCTTATCTTCCATGTACTTAAGCTTTCAATTTGCTTTGAGAAATATTAAATGTAATGAACTTTAGTATTGCCTTTGTTCCCTTAGGGTGCGTTTGGTACGCGGACGGGACGGGACGGGACGGGACGGGACGGAACGGGACAGGACGGGACGGAACGGGACAGGACGGGACGGATGTTGTAAATTTTGAAAAAGACAAGGGGTATTTGTCCTAAAATGTTAAAAATTTATGTCCCACAAACGTGGAACAACCCCGTTCCAGGGGGGAGGTGGAACCAAAAATCATTCAAAACTTGTCCCGTGGAACGCCTCGTCCCACTCGTTTTAGGCGTACCAAACGCGAGACGGAACGCCTCGTCCCGTCCCGTCCCGCGTACCAAACGCACCCTTAATCTGTATATTGCCCTTGTTTCCTATATCTTATCTACAACCTATTGGAGTCTAAGTGAGAAATGGCTCAATTATTACGTTTTATCACATGGCAGCTCATATTTAGAACAAAGAGGGTGTGTGGTTTTGGTGTAGTGATATTTGTATCATAATAAAACTTGTGGTTATGTGGTTTTAGTGTAGTGAGATATGAGGAGTGATGAAGGAGCTACATAAATTGTAGCAAGCTGCATGAAGTAGTGAGATATATGAAGGAGTGATGAAAAAGCTACATGGAGGAATGATGAAAAAGCTACATGGAGGAGTGATGAAGGAGCTACAAGCACTGTATTTACAAAAGGGAAGATGATTTTATCTGCACATTTTCAAAAGAATTCAAGTTTGTATTTTCGGAGTTTGATGGCGTGTATTAATATGTTCAAACACATATCTTAGGTTTGTAATGAATGTATTGGCTTTACCACATTGATCTTATATACTTTTGTTTTTATTAATGATAATACAAAATATTCTTTAAACAATGCTCAGTGGAAATTTTACCAAAAAGCATATATTTCTTGCCTCAATTTCCATTGGTTAATTAATTATTGTTTATAATTTAATTACAATATTTATAAAAAATATTAAATAAAAAATATTTTGTCAAAAAAAGGGTATGTGCGACGAAGAAGTAACATGCGTCGTGCAAAGACCTTTTGCGCGATGCAGGTTACTTCTTCATCACGCAAACCCTTTTGTGCGACATAGGTGCTGTTGTCGCGCAAAGACCTTTTGCGCAACGTAGGTGTTGTCGTTGAGCAAAGGCCTTTTGCACGACACAGGTTCATACTTCGCGAAAAGTCCTTTTGCGCGACGCATGTTGTCTCTTCATCGCCCAAACCCTGCTTTCACTTCCTTTGCGCGACAATTGGCGCACGATGAAGATTTCATTGGGCTAATTTTTAGGCAATGTTTTTTGACTTTGAGGGACAAAAGTACTTGCATCGCAAAAACTTTTTTTTTTTATATACTAGTGTCTGTTGATGTAGGTGTGCCAATTCATAACCAAGCTTGGTCGAACGAATAAGATGATTGTGGTGATGTGGTGGCGAAACGCGCTACTAACTTCTGCACCGAGCGACTATAGTCGAGGAATGAAGACTCTCGACCTATAGTTCTAGAACCTGAAGACAAGACTATGCAATTCACTACTAAGTTCATGATCTTCTGCACTAAGTATAGCAGTTTCGACTATATTTGTGAAAATATAAGCTATCCAAATTGGTATCAGGTTTTAGGGATAGAGATACTCAAAGGAAATTAATGTCTAATGTTGTTCGGCCGTCTAAATGCCAAACTTTGAAGTGCACTTGTGTGTAATCGATCATAGAACACCCCACTTCTTTGGAAAGCTGATGAAGTGACCTTCTTCAGTGAAAGAATTGAAAACTCTTCGCCGACTGAGACATAGATAGATAACCAACCAAACTAGAAGCAATGTTGTTAATCCAAACTTAAGACACTCCTAGATCGACTGATTCTACAACTCGAGTGATGTTAATCCAAACTAAAAGTATTCCTAGATCGATTGATTCTATGACTCCAATGTTGTTAATCCAAATTAAATGTGTCACCGGTTTGTCATCTCAGTGACGTTAATCCCAAATGAGAAACCACATGATGGTGCTTAAGTGATGCTACCTAATCAAAAGATTCCCTTCTCCAACTTTCTTGTCCATATAAAGCAATGTATTACAAAAGCAAATTGCAATACCATCTCACTGGGCATTATCATATGCTTTTATTTTCCCTGTAAATGCAATGCATGCATTATCACAAAATCCAACCTGACCACATCACCAATCTCTGCATGCTAATTTCATTTTTATAGCCACTTAATATTGCGATCTAGTGATATTCCTTTTTATTTTTAAGTGAGAGGTCTTAGGTTCGATTCTCACCAAAAGCGAATTTGAACCACATTTATTGCTAGCTCATTATGAGGCTAAACCCATCTCCTCCCCCTTAGTGTAGATAATATAGTTTGTTAAAAAAATAAGAAAATAAATTCCATTTTATAATTCATTTTGAACAGCTAAAGATGTTCATCTCTTATACCATCATTATCTCAGGTTATCTGGAGACCACATACAAATTCCAACCAATCACAACTCAAATTGGATTATACCAATATCCTAAATTAGTCGTGCTTCTATTCAAACATCTTGCTCAAGTAATTATCAATAAATTATCAGGATGACTTCAATTTTTTGAAAGATAATTATTATGGTAATTACAACTATTATAATAAAAATAAGGGTCATTTTGGTTCCGGATCCTAATCAACCTAATTGTTAGACTGAAACCTTATTTGTTTAAATATTTTGATCGATATCATTAGCATCATTTAATGTTCCACAAATTATGAAATTTTAAAAAATCCAAATAATATTTTAAAGTATAATAAATACTTAAAAATCAATTTTAGAGTAATATTGTTCTTCACAAAGATTATAGAAAAAAAATATAATGTACCCACATAATTATTAACATATTTTAAAAAGTAACTATTGATATATTTTAAACATAAAATAAATACATATAATTAGCATGGGCACATTTAGCAAAATTAAAAATGGGTACAAATAAAAATATGGGCACAAAAAAAAATTAATATATGAGTACAAATTAAAACTAAAAAGAAAATTGGTACAAATTAAGAAAAGGGTTGCAAATTAAAAATAGGTACAAATTAAAAATAAAAATATATGATAAAAAATTTAGACATAAATATAAATATATCAAATGTAACGTTTTTAACACTAAATAAATATATTTAAAAATAAAATATTTATTATTAAAATAATTAATGACGTTTTTAAAAATTTAAGAACCTTGATAAAAAAAATTAAAAAGAATAAAGTTTTAATTAATGAAATAAGAAAAATAAAAAACCTAATTTTTCTTAAAAATAATTGAAAATTACCTTACTACTTAACCCATCCAATGACTAGAACGTTATTAACTTTATTAATTCAATGACCTCGTTTATACAAAGCAAATATTGGGTCCAAAAACATTTATAAATATTTACTAAAGCTCAGTTGGCCTCCACTGTTCATCATGTGAGAGGGGCTACTGTTCACCAGCAGTGAACTCCCCAAGCTACCCTCCCATTCCTTCATTACTGGGCATTTTTTCCCTCTCTATTGCAGGAAAATGACATATTTGCCCTTATTGTCATCCTTCTTTTCTTCAGAATTGTTCCGCTCTTTGGCCATGTGTTGGTATTCTTTTATTCCATTCTGACTTCCTCTTTTATTAAAATAATTAAAAAACCTTACCTCATCACACCTGGCAGTAATGGGGCATGCCTTTCCCCTTCTTCAATTCACACCTGACAATAATAGTACCTGCCTTTACATCAAAAAATAATTAAAAAAACCTTACCTCATCACACCTAGCAACAATGGCAGGCCTTTCCACCAAAAACTAATTAAAAAAACCAAAATCTAGAACATGCATTTAAGCCAGCGTTTTTTATTTCCAGCTGAATGGTCTCCACGTTGATCATCGTTTCGGCTTCTCTTGTGGGTAGGTCTTTGGCCTTTTTGTTGCTTTTTTGTTTTTGTCTCTACCATTTCTCTTTGTAGTTGTTTTCTACCATTTCTTTCTTTCGTAGACTACCGTTGCTTTCTTTGGTTTTAGACTACGTTTTTTTTTTTCGTTTCCCTCCCTTTTGTCTTTGTGTAGTTGGAGATTAAGAGGTTGTTTGTTGTTGGGAAAGGTGTTTTTTAACGTATCTCTTTGTATTTTTCTATTCTGGTTTTAGATGCATGTACAGATTTTGTATTTGAATTTTTTTTCCTCATTTTTAACATTTTTTTAAAGATTTGTGGGTTTGGATTTTGGTTTTAATTTTGGGGATTCAAGTTTTAAATTTTTTTTGCGGGTTTGGAAAACATCTGTGTTTAGCGTTGGAGAGTCCATTTGCAGCTCTAGTGTTTCTGCAGGTAAGTGAAGATCATTTGTTGGGTGAGGTCTGGATTTTAATTTTTTTTAAATTTTTTATGCAGAAGTTTTTTTGCTCAACCATGGAAACCATTGGCCACAAACTGCGTTTTATGTGTTTTTTTTTCATCATTTTGTCTATAGTTAAGACTGTTGTTTTATTCATAACTTATTAGTTAAGGTTTGATTTAAGGGAAAGGGTGTGTGTGTTGTCTCCTCTGTTTTCAATCTGCTTATACTGTTCAGATATATGCTTTGATTTTATTCTTAAAATGGAATTTCGATTTTGTCTAATGTGTTAAGGAAGTAGTAAGAGTTAAGAACAAGGATTACCGCAAACTTATTTTCGTGTTGTGCAATGATTGACTTCATATCTTCTATATGCACATCAGGTGCGAAGTTTAAAATAAGATTCCCTGCATTCAACTGCTACCAATTTGAGAAACAACATCTCAAACGTAATGAAAAGACGTGGCCAAAAAAATTAAATAAAAAGAGAATAATTTCCTTGCCTTTGTATCCTGAACCGACTAAAACACAAGCACCCCAAGGAGATAACCGAAGAATTGCAGGCCAGATATGAAAATTGCTTCCTGTTTTTTGGTGGCAAGTTTTTCTAAATGATGAACATGAACATTTTGCCTATGATAATTTCTGTGGTAAAAAAAAATGGTCTTCGTTATATTTTTTTATGTTCATTGTTTTGTTTTTTCTAATTGTGATTGCAATCCATTTTCATAATTTAGGACAAAATTAATAAATTAGTTGGGTAATTTGGCAATGTTTAAGTTTTGGTTTTGTTTTCTTAATCTTTGGTTGGTTTTTTTTTTATAAAGATTTTGTTATATGTTTAAAAAGAAGATGAATACTATTTTTCATTCCTCAGAAAAGGGGTAATGCTATGAAGTGAGTCAATTATTTGAAAAAATAAAATTCATGCATTGCAGTGGAATAATTCAATTTTATGTTTATGTGTCTATGTATTTAAACTCTTTGTTTATTACAATTATATTAAAATGGTTCGATGTTCTCAAGTTTTCCTAACATTAAAATGCCTCCTGTTTTTTTGTGACAAGTTTTTTTAAATGATGAACATGTTTATGTTACCTGTGATAATTTCTATGGTAAATAGCAGGATACCAGGAACTATTAACCCAGAGTCCATATCCTATGTTGCACTCTTGCTTTACAAGAATTTTTTCACAAATTTTATCCGTTGAACAATTTTTCAAACATTTCCAATTTAAACAGTTTTAGTTTTCTCTCAAATCATTTTTACATTGTTTGAACAGAATATTTGACATAATTTTAAAACTCGCAGCAACGCGCGGGCAATATAATCTAGTATTGTCTAAAAATTGGTTTCCTAATATTTTCTTCTTCTAATTATCACGTCACATCACGTCACGTCATATTGGTTTCAGAACATAGTGAATCATGTGCAAAAGAGAAACTAGTAGACAATCCAATGAGAAACACGCCTTCAACGAGTTTGTCATGATATGTAATTGTTCCTTACATAAAGAAAGGTGGAGGATTGTCTGCCTTCCTCCTTCTCGTGCCCTCCTGTTTTGTGTGGTTAAGGTTAAGCCACGTCAATATTTTATATTTTTTTTATAAAGATAATAAGACAAAAATGAATAGGAATATAAAATATTGACGTGGCTTAACTGTGACCACACAAACATGAAGGCACGAAAGGGCACGGAAAGGAGGAGGGCAGACAATCCTCCTCCATAAAGAAAATGTTAGAATCGACAACGCTTACAGTACTGATGTTTTGAAATAGCAGGAGAAGGTGCAGTCTTGATCAGCTGAGGATCATATTTCTGAGAATTATGTGAATCGTTAAATTGTGTCCATTTATCGTACATTATGAGGTCAGAAATTATTTTACATATTTTTATTTAAAATTAAACATAAACAGTACTTGACGAAAATTGGTCGTACAATGTATGATAACAAATACGATTTAAGAATCTCCAAAATTCTCACAAAAAGAATCCGAAGAGGACCCTTATTCGTTTTGATCAGCTCTAGTTTGGGGGTGCCAAATCAGATGAAATGAGTAGGAGTTAACTTATCCGGTTATCCCAGGTAATAGAGTTGTAAATTAATTTGGATTGTATCCCATCTCAAATAAACCCAATTTCTGAACTACATCACCACGTCTTCTAACAGTTTCATTTCGATCCAAATTATGTCCATCTTAAAAATAATAATTTAGTTTGATTTATGGTAGAATTTGACTTTTTCTTGCCATTAGAACATATGTTGACTCACATGCGAAGTCCGATGCATGCTCCATGTAATTAAATTTGTGTTGTCCACGCAGGGACAAAACTAGAAATCTGTATCGATACGGCTATCTTCAAACAATAAAGTCACAAATTAAAAAGCTCAAGAATTTACTAAGTAAAACAGTTGTATATTAATATCCATGGAGTTTTTCATACAACATATTACAATATCTGTTGGCACAGTTTCATGTCTAGAAAGTGTTGAATGACAACTTCATTGCCAATACCATCAAATATGTCTCTCTCTATAAAAATAACCATGTTATCATTATCCATTGTTCTCCCATCCGATTTCTCAATCGATTATTCAGAAATTTCATGGCCGAAAAAGTTCTTTCAACCTTGGCAGTAGCAACTGAAAGAGTTAATAACTTAATACCAATGTCACAAGTAAATAAACTAGTGGATACACCTTATCTTTTTTACACTGAACCATTTTTTTTTGCAAGATATCCAATCTCAATGCTAGACCACACATCCATATGTGGAGTGAAGTAAACTCATATAAAGGAATGAGGATCCTATCTGAATCCTCTTTGTGAGGATCTAGAGGATCCTTTAATCATATCTTTTCATCGTAAACATGGAGGCCAGTTTTCATCAGGTACTATTTGCTTTTAATTTTAAATAAAAATTTAAAATAATTTTTGACCGCACGATATACGATAAATAAGCACAATTAAAGGATCCCCAGGATCCTCACAAAAAGGATCTTGAGAGGATCCTTATTACATATAAAGCACCTTGTTGAGTGAAGTTTTTCAATCAAATTATGATGCTTGACTAGTTGAACCGCCAACATATGGATGCAAATACCCCCCGACACCATCTCTTCCTTGGACAAAAATTCACCTGCAAAATAATAACACCTAAGATTAAGGCCAAAAGCCTCACACGCCCACGATGAATGCGGGAGTTTGGCCAAAGAATCTCCGATGGCAAAGTTAGAATTAAAAAATATATATTTTTTGGAGTTTGTGGGTAGCAAAATGGCTTAGCATTTTAGTGAGAAAATGGGTATTTATAGGAGGGTGGCTAGCCCTTAGGGTGGAGAATGGTCGGCCATATATGGTGGTATTCGGAAAATAATTGCAAGATATTATGTGAAATAATATCTTGCAATTAACATGGCAATTATTCTAAATTAAGAAGTTTTGAGAGTTACATTTTGAATAAAATTAATAAGGGATTGATGAGGAGTGATGAGAGTGATTTGAATAAATACCATATCGATTACCTTTGACTCTTCCTTGATTGAGCTGTTATTGTTTGTTGCATGCGTGTGAGAATCCCAGTGTGCCTCGAGGCTAATTTTGTTCTTCTTACCCAAAAGTCCACGTGTCACCTCTGTATTTTTTGGCTCACAAATGCCTCCACGCCTACTGGGTTATTTGCAGGAAAGGGCAGTAGATGTAGAGATCTCCAACTTTGATGCATATTCCCACTTTGACTTAGAATTAGATTCTTCTAGGAAAGGGAAGTAAATCGCCAATAAAGCCTATTTAAGCCTACCTTGAGTAGGGGATTAAATCAACTTTGGAAAGCAATTATTTATCCCTACAAGAAAGAGAGAAAGCTAGATAATATTTGTTCCCTCTCCCTTACCATTCTTCTTCATTTACCCTTGCAAAGAACCATCTTTCGTTGATTTCTTTATCTTCTCTGTGCCGCACCAAGGTAAGAAAATTTTAATTTTTCTTGTCTTCTTGTTGGGTGGTGCTGCCGCGGGGCAGCCGTCAGGATGGTGCAACACGTTGGCTGACAAGGGCCAAGAGTTGGCTCGGCATGGGCCGATGATGTGATGTGGCAGGGACCATGACTTGGGCTGCTCGGCTTGGCTGGAGCCAAAGGCTGGCTAGACATGGCCTAAGGAAGTGGCGTAGCATGGGCCACGATTTGGGTTGCCATATCTTTGTTGCGTGCCAAGAAGAAGAAAACTACTTGAGTTTAATTTCTCAACTGTCGTAGATGAAGCAATTGAGGACAGAGCTGACAAGATCAGAGTTGTTGAAGATAAGTGTCGGATGAGCAAATTGCTGAGTGCAAAGTGGCTGCTGAAGACAGGATGGCTGTTGAAGAGCCCAAGGTCATCCAAGCTGCTAAATGAGTTATCTGTTATTTAAGCTTGTGTCGGATTTTAGCGACCTTTGCATAAGTTTATCAATTTGCTAGAAATTTAATAAACTTACTCCATCTTTGTTTTTCTTGAAACTTTGCTTGCTTGAAGTGTCTTGCAAAACTGTTAGCCATAGAATCATCGATTAAGCATGCTGCTTCGAAAAAAAATTGATGATCCCATGGAGTCACTATGGCCGTGAGTTTTGGTTTTTTAGGCGTCAAGCTGTTAAGTTCGTCGTTGGCTGCTGCCCCTTGACCATTTGCTGCTTAGCTGGTCTTCAAGTATTCGATCTTTTGAGCTATGTGGTCTACATCATAACAAGATAAAGATATATGGAATATGAAAATCATTAACTAATCACAACAAAATGAGTAGTTGTGTGAAAATTCACAGGCAGTTTGCCCTATTTCATCGAAGAGTAGACCTATATGAGTGTCGGAGAATTGGTTTATCCTCTCGAACTAGAGAACAGACCCAGGTGGTTGTGGGGAATTGGTTTATCATTTTGCACTAGAGAGCTTACCCAGATGAGTGTCGGAGAATTGGTTTACCCTTTCACATTAGAGAGCTTACCCAGATGAGTGTTGAGGAATTAGTTTACCCTTTCGCACTGGAGAGCAATTATTTTACCTTCTTGCACTGGAGAGCTTACCCATATGAGTGTTGGGGAATTATTTTACCTTATCGCATCCATATGAGTGTCGGAGAATTGGTTTATCCTCTCAAACTGAAAAGCATATCCAAGTGGTTGTGGAGAATTGGTTTATCATTTTGCACTAGAAAGCTTACCAAGATGAGTGTCGGAGAATTGGTTTACCCTTTCACACTGGAGAGCTTACCTAGATAGTTGTCGGGGAATTAGTTTACCTTTTCGCACTGGAGAGCTTACCTAGATGGTTGTCGGGGAATTAGGTCGAGGAATTAGTTTACCATTTTGCACTGGAGAGTTTACCCATATGGGTATCAGAGAATTAGTTTACCTTATCTCACCGGAGAGCAATTAGTTTACCCTCTCGCATTAGAGAGCTTACCCAGATGGGTGTCAGGGGATCAGTTTACCTCTTCGCACTGGAAAACTTACCCATATAGGTGTCAAGGGATTGGTTTACCTTTACCCTTTTGGATTTGATAGCTTACCTAGATGGGTGTCAGTGGATTGGTTTACCTTTACCTTTTTGCATTGGATAGCTTACCTAGATAGGTGTCAGGGGATTGGTTTACCCTCTCACATTCGAGAGCATGGAAGTCGTCGTCGTGAGCGCAATTGAGAAAATCTAGATTGCTAGACAACGGAAATAATCCTTAGCATGTGAGGTCTTGTTCGACGATCTACTTGAGACTTCAACCTGCTTGTGAACCTCACGTAAAGGTGTAAGTGGGAAGCGCAGTGAGCTACTCCCCGACCTTCTCCAAGTATTATGTCATTCTTAGATGTTTCATCATATGTTCTTTTGAGGCTTGATTGGTGATCAGCTAAGAATCTAAATGGATTGCAAGCTTCTTCACCACTAAGTTTTTTGCTAGCATGAGCTACTAGTAAAGCCTCATATTCTACTCTGTCGTTAGATGCTTTGAAGTTTAAAGTGTCTTAGGCTTGGTTGGCGTGGTTATGAGCTGTAAGGTGGCACGACTGAGGGTCGTGGTGTAAGATTGGCAAAGCTAGGAGCCATGGTGACAGATCGAGGGCGGCATAGAGCAGTGAGGCAGGTAGGCACGGTTGTGATCGCGGAGCCGAGGCTGGCTTGGGCAAGGTTGTACACAAGATGAGGAAGTGAACCACTAGGTCTGCGATGCTCAGCTACTGGTGATGTGTTTAGGCTGGTGTGTCCTTCTAGTACTCGTCTACCCCAGTGCGTCATTAGGCTAAGTTGTTGTATTTGTCGGAACAGTATCTGTCAGTGTATGTGAGATGATTTTGTCTGCTTGATATTATCAATGAAATGTGACCTGTTTATATTGGTCATGTCTCGTCAGAGAGCCTTGACAGTAGTTTTGTTGTGTTGAAAATCGTGCAATCATGCAATTAGAAACCTCTCAACTTCTTCTTGAATTTTCATCTGCTGGTGCAGTAGAGCTTCCAACTGCCCCCCTGTTGTGACATGTTGGTCTAGGCTGTTCATCCCTATGCTCGGCTCGCATATGCCATGACTGTGGTGCATATGGTACGTTCTTGGAAGGCGAGCTGGTTACTCGCAGGTTGCCGGTTAAACTTGAGCTGGATTGTGTAATTAATTCTCTCTATCTGCTGTGTTGTCTGCTCCGATGTCAGGATGAACACTTCGTGTAGAAGGTTATCTATGTTAATTATCGAATTGTGGCCTCAACCATGAATGTATGCTCGTATGTGGGCTTAACTGAAAGTGCACGTTCCTCTGCACGCTAAGACAAGAGTATACGATATCTAGAGGGCCTAGTCGGCAGAAGTATACACTGCCAGAGCGCTCAGTTTGTCAGGGCACCTCGGCTGGGGCACGCTGCATTTTGGTGCGCTGCAAAAGTTGGTTCACTAAGGTTGTCTGCTGCGTGAAGGTGCTTGTCAACTCTATAACTTGTCGGGATAAGTGGTGTTCGCCATTTGGATTGGAAGAGCTTGGACGGTATGTGTCTCTTTAAGTAGTGGAAGTGTAATGGACTTCGGGTGCAAGATTTGAGTTGGGATATGTCAAATCTACGAAAAAATAGGGTGAAAATACCCTTGGTTCAATCGTTAGTCCAGAAATCTAAAGCCGATACGGTTGAACCGGTCTTAGATCGATTTGGGTTGCTAGATGGCCCAAAAGAGTGGCTTGGGCCCGCAAATGTTGGGCTGCTCCATTTGCCACATCTTCTTGGGCTTAGATGGCTTGGGCTGCCTCTGGTGCCTAGGCCTGCTGCTACAAAGTAGCGTGGGCCTAGGCTTGTGGCTGCCTCATTGCTCCCTACTCACCGTGGGCTTGCTGCCATGAAGATGGCCCACTCCCCGCTGCCATGGTGGTCCTAATGGTTGCCATGGTGGTGGTGCTTCGTGGTGGCAAAGTTGCTCCTCTTGCCATTGTTTTGAGCCTCGTGGATCGTTATGGTGGTGCTACGTCTCGGTCTCTATCATTTTGTCCAAATCCTTGAATGTAGGAAGTTCTGTTCGTAGTGGTTTTTGAATTTTTCGCGATTGTATTTTCTCTTACGTCTATTCAAAGAATTAAAAAATTATAGGAATAAGAACGTACGAAAAATTTACAAACAAATGAGAAATGAGAAACTTTGAATGTGATAGGCTTCTTCGAGCGTGTGAATCAAACTCTCAATGAAAGTACCAATTTATGGATGCAAATTTCTACCCTTCCTTTGACGAAAATGCACCTGCAAAATAAAAACACCTAAAATTAAGATCAAAAGCTTTCGGCGTCCACGATGAATTGAGGGGTTTTGGCCAAAGAATCTTTGATGCCAAAGCTAGAATTCAGAAAAGAATATATTTTGAAGTTTGTGGGTAGCAATATGGCTTAGCATTTTAGTAGGATAAGAGGGGTATTTATAGGAGAGTAGTCGGCCCTTAGGGTGGAGAATGGCTGGTCATATATGATGGTATTTGGAGAATAATTGCAAGATATTGCAATTAACATAGCAATTATTTCTAAAATAAATAGGAAGTTTTGGGTTTTGAATAAAATCAATAAGAGATTGATAAAGAATGATGAGAGGGATTTAAATAAACATCATATTGATCACCTTTGCCTCTTTCTTGATTGAGCTGTTATTGTCCGTTGCATACATGTGAAAATCTCGATATGCCTCGAGAATAATTTGATCATTCTTACCCAAAAATCCATTTGTCACCTTTGCCTCTTTCTTGATTGAGCCGTTATTGTCCGTTGCTGCAAAAAAAGTAATGCGGTTTTTGAAAGGAACGAAATATTATATGATCACGTATAGAAAATCTAATAACCTAGAAGTTATTGGTTATTCAGATTCATATTTTGTTGGATGTATTGATAGCAGAAGATCAACTCTTGGTTACTTGTTCCTCTTAGCTGGAGGAGCAATTTCTTGGAAGAGTGCAAAGCAAGATGCTATTGTTATATCCACCATGGAAGCTGAGTTTATAGAATGCTTTGAGGCTACAAATCATGGATTATGGTTATGAAATTTTATCTCAAAGCTTGGCGTCATTGACTCCATTGCTAAGCCATTAAGAATTTTCTGTGACAATGCTGCCGCTATCTTCTTCTCCAAGAATGACAAGTATTCTAATGGTGCTAAACACATGGATATAAAATACTTGACTCTTAAGGAAGAGGTTCAAAAACAAAAAGTGTCTGTTGAGCACATAAGCACAATGCTTATAATTGCAGATCCCTTGACAAAAAGACTAGGGCCGAAGGCATTTAATGATCATGTTGAAAGAATGGGTCTTGGTCGTAGTCCATGATGATTGTCATTTTTATTTTGTTATGAGGATTTATTTAATGACAATATTGTGTTTGACACTCTGAGCTCGATAATTGAATATATTTCTGGTGTTTCCTGTTTTCTATTATATGTATACATTTATGAGATTGGATGAATGATAACAGGAATGTCTCTGACAAAGACATTATCAGACCTATATATATATGTTTCTCACTAACAAACTGGTTTAGGTAATTGCTAGTATTGTGGCACATGGAAGGGACTATGCCGCTTGTTGATGTACAACTGCCATGGCTCACACTAGTGAATTGCTTAAGATCAGTATTTATGTTGACCAATTGATCATAAGGATTATTTCAAACTTTACTGCGCGTTTAATGTTTATTTGTTAAACCGGAAAAGGAACATATGTCACTATGGACCAAGTGGGAGAATGTAAGAATATTTTAAAATTCTAAAGTGGTCCACATGACACGGTCCATGTAATATGTAGGGTTTAATAGATATTATTATTAAATAACGTTATTGGTCAAATTATGAGAAAATGTTTCCTACCCAATTACTGTGATGGGTGGTAATTGATTATGAGCTTTCAATGGAAACGGGTCCTCTCTCTGCCTCACTTATATATATGGCATATACTCATCTAATATGCACTTGATAGAAAAAACATGATTAGGATTTTCACGTGCAAATAGAGGCAAGAGAGAGAACACCTATTTCCTCCGCCGCCGACAGAATCCGATTAGGATCTCATAACGCTCGTTGTCATGGATCAAGGTACGCTTGGTTGTTTAAATGTATTTCCGCATTTTATTTATATGTGAAAATCATGAAGTTCGATGATCTTGGCTTAATTGATTTATGTTTTACATGCCTCATTGCTCCCTGCTCACTGTGGGCTTGCTTCCATAAAGATGGCCCACTCCCCACTGCCACGGTGATCCCAATGGTTGCCATGGTGGTGGTGCTCCGTGGTGGCAAAGCTGCTCCTCTTGCCATCACATTGAGTCTCGTGGATCGTCATGGTGGTGCTACGTCTCGATCTCTATCATTTTGTCCAAATCCTTAAATGTAGAAAGTTTCGTTCGTAGTGGTTTTCGAATTTTTCGCAATTGTATTTTTTCTTACGTCTATTCAAAGAATAAAAAAAAATTAGGAATAAGAACGTATGAAAAATTTACGAACGAATGAGAAATGATAAACTTTGAATGCAAGAGTCTTCTTTGAGCGTGTGAATCAAACTCTCAATGAAAATACCAATTTGTGGATGCAAATTTCCCCCATTCCTTTGACAAAAATGTACCTGCAAAATAATAACACCTAAAATTAAGGTCAAAAGCTTTAGGCGCCCACGATGAATTGAGGGGTTTTGGCCGAATAATCTCTGATGCCAAAGTTAGAATTCAGAAAAGAATATATTTTGGAGTTTGTGGGTAGCAATATGGCTTAGCATTTTAGTGGGATAAGAGGGGTATTTATAGGAGAGTGGCTGACCCTTAGAGTGGAGAATGGCTGGTCATATATGATGGTATTTGGAGAATAATTGCAAGATATTGCAATTAACATGACAATTATTTCTAAAATAAATAGGAAGTTTTGGGTTTTGAATAAAATCAACAAGAGATTGATAAGAAGTGATGAGAGAGATTTAAATAAATATCATATTGATTACCTTTGCCTCTTTCTTAATTGAGCCGTTATTGTCCATTGTATGCGTGTGAAAATCTCGGTATGTCTCGAGAATAATTTGATTATTCTTACCCAAAAACCCCATTATCACCTTCTTAATTTTTTGAATTATTTTTGGTCCCACACAACGTGTTTCTGAAACCCTCAATTTAATTGAGTTTGGTTGAAAGAAGAGGAGGACGAGACGAGAACGTGAGGATCAGAAATTGCTTTGTGGTGGGGTTGAGTTTTGTCGGGATTTGGGTTAGGACACGTGGGATATTTGGAATCAAAATAAATCTTTTGATTATTTTTACGATTGTCATGGCTAACCCGTGGGATTGCTATACCTATATGCAACATGTACATTTTTTCCCACCAAAAAAAATTGAGTGGGGGCATCCATTAAGGGGGTTCCGTCCTTGTGTATACATTTTAACTTGAAAATTCATCACATGTAATAAGTTGTGTGAAAATGTGAATGATAAAGTTCTACATAGGTGATGCAACAAACTTTTCAAGAGATTATAAAAAATTAAGTTATTTTCAATATTACTAATTGATTTTATAATAAAACTTCAACTTAAGAGTCTAGCCTTGCAGCGAAGCCTAGTATATAAATATATGCCGTCCTCTCCAACCTGAGGATTGAGCCTGTCCCAAAAAAACAAAAAGATAGCAAGTTTTCAAGACATTAGGAAAAGCCATGGGTGGCGCCAAGGTCATCTCAACAAGTACAGTGCAAGCCGCGAGCCATAATGTTAATGAGTACTGCTCAACTCCAAGAGTTGAGTTTAACTCCATGGGATCTCCAACTCCTTGTTGATCCCATCCAAAAGGGACTCCTCTTTCACAACCCGAAAACCTTGTCACAACATATTCAACATCTGAAAGCCTCCCCTTCTCGAACACTTGACTTCTTTCCTTCACTTTCCGGCCGCCTTGCCACTATTCACCACCACGATAACACCACCTCCTTTTTCATCACTTGTAATAATGCAGGGGCCCTGTTTGTCCATGCCAAAGGCGACGGTGTTACCCTCTCCGACATAAATGAATCTGTCTATGTTCCTCGTGATGTTTTCCACTCTTTTTTTCCTCTAAATGGTGCTAAAAACTACGAGGGAACCTCTAAGCCGTTGCTTGCAGTGCAAGTAACTGAGCTTATGGATGGTATTTTCATAGGCTGCACCGTCAACCACACAGTTGTTGATGGCACTTCCTTTTGGCACTTCTTTAACTCTTGGTCCGAAATTTCTCGGGGTTTTGATTTTGTCTCAAACCACCTGTTCTTAAGCGTTGGCTTCTCGATGGTACTATTAGTCCCATTCGAATTCCATTCTCAAAAATTGAGGATCAAGTCTCCGATAATCACATCGGAAATATCCAAGTACCATTACTAAAAGAAAGAATCTTTCACTTTTCAAAGGAAAAAAATTGCTCAACTGAAAGCAAAAGCCAATGTTGAGATTCAACTTGAAAATACTAGAAGAAAAATCTCCTCTTTACAAGCAGTGTTAGCTCATCTTTGGCGGTCTATAATCCGTGGTAGTAATGGAGACCTTGATCCTGATAAAGAAAGTAGTTATTGATGTTGGAAAGTATTAATATTTTTAGTTTATTTGAATGTTTGGTTGTCTGGGCTTAGCCCGTTAGAATTAGGTTTTGTTAGAGATTATGGTTAGTTTATTATAAATATGGTGCTTTGTTATTCATTACATATAAAGTTAGCCACATTGTAGCCTTTAGGGTTTTGTAGCCGTTTTGGCATTCTCGTTCGTTTAACAATATTCCTCTTATTTTGTAGTATTGGTTATCGCGCACTCTGATATTCAACTATTGATTACTCATAGGTGCTAGGTCAAGAATGAACCCACCATTGTCACAACAATACTTTGGCAATGCAGTTCAAGCAGGGACTGTGACCATCAAAGCAAGGGAGGTTATCAAGCGCGGGCTTGGTTTTGTGGCTTGGGAAATGAACAAGATGGTGGCTTTGCACACAGAAGAGAAACTGAGAAAATTCTTGGAGTGTTGGGTACAAGAGCCTAAGTTGCTGACAGAAGGAAACATGGCTGCTAACGCTTTGGTCACAAGCAGTTCAGCACGGTTCGACGCAGTGGCGGAGCCAGAAATTCATGCCAAGAGGGGCCTTTAAACTAATGAAAGAAATTAGAAAAAAATTTAGTAATATCATGGAAAATTTGAATCAAACAAGAGTGATGGAGCTTTAAAATTTGTATGAAAAAATTAGTATTGAGAGATGTCATAGTAAATAGAACCTATGTTGACATCTAACGCAAAATTGATAATAACGTTATAACTAGCTCAAACTATTATTACGATCTTTTTCTTTTAATATTATTGAATCTTCCTCTCGAATATATATACCTTGTTTTATATGAACTAACAAAACAATAAACTATTATTACGATGTTTTTTAATATTATTGAATTTTCCTCTCGAATATATATATATATATATATATATATATATATACCTTGCCTTATATGAACTAACAAAAAAATAATTGATTTAAAAGAAATCAGAATGTTGGCAAAATGGTAGTTATATATGGTAATTGGTAAAAAAATACCAAAAAATAGCTTTCCATCAGTAGGCGTTGAACGCAAGACCTAATGAAACCTCTAAAACTTGATATACCAACACACCACATGCACATTATTGCAAAAATCACTACACAATTGACATAAATTTAATTTCAGGATAGGCTCTGGACTACCCTAGTCTCTATGTGGCTCCACCCCTGAGTTCGACGTGTATGGAAATGACTTTGGTTGGGGAAGGCCAGTTGGGGTGAGAAGTGGTGCTGGGAATAAGTCACATGGGAAAATTTGGAGGCTATGGGAAATGATTCAGAATTCATGGATGCGATCACAGTCTAGTTGTAGGACCGTTCACCTTCGGGTTTGTGGATGAACGCTCTGTATCCTCCACCCTTATACTCCAAGGAGCTAATATCGCCTAATGTTTTATTAAAATAAATGTTTTGATGCGTGATCAAATTATCATTCTCTATTGATATGTCCAACTTGCTGGTGTAATCATTTCTTCTCAATTAATATTCAATATAGAAAAAGCATGTCATGCATTTCTAATTTCTAGAGTGGATTAGTAGCTAGGTTAACATATGAATGCTTTGCCAAGCGATCGCGCATTGGCCACGGGAAGCTCGCCATGTGCATGGTAACGATTTTGGTTGGGGAAGGCCTCTGGCTGTTAGAAGTGGCGCTGGGAACAAGTTCGATGTGAAGCTGACGGTGTTTCCCGGGGCTGAAGATCGAAGCATTGATTTTGAAGCTTGTCTTTCGCTGCAGTCTGCAGACGCCGCAAGCTTTCTTCCTTCATGGCGGAGGACGAAGAGTTCATGGCTAGTGTGGCTTAGTGAACTTTATTTTACTTTATTTTATGTTTATGTTTTTCCAAAACTTCGGCGCAGGAGGAAATTTTATCATTAGGGATCTTGAAGTTGATTTCTTTGGTTAATTATTGTGCTCATGTTTTATTTTTGTGTAATTTATTCTTAAGAAAATCCTCCGTCCCACTCCATTAAATCCTCCAGTCAATAATTGAAAATTGGTTGGTTTTATTGTTAGGTACAGTTTTGGACAATTCCAAATGGTCGCAGGGCCTTCCCCTTCACCATGTGATCATGAGTCAGCTAACAGTCAGCACTGCCACCAACACTGTAAATAAAGGGTCAGAATTATTATAGGGTAGTGTTATTATTCACACTTTTTTTTTAATCTCGTTCACATTCTTATTAATTTTTATTTGTTGATTTTATTTTCAAATAATTCAATTCGACGGTAAAAATTGAAAAAACTGTGTGAAAAATAAAAATGAGTGTGGATAGCCACACCCTTATTTTATGCACCATAATCGATGCCAGCCTTAGCCTCCAACCAGTGAACAGCAGTTCTAATTTTTATTTTGTTGTGATTGTTTATGGTTGACTCCAGCCAGTCCCACACAATATTGTAGCCTTAGCCTCTGTGTTTTCCAATTAAATTTTGAAACGAAAAAAATGAGTCGGATTCGGCATATCTCCACGACGATTGTCCGGCCAACAAGCTGTGATCATCTCTTAACTCGAAGATTAATCGAGTTAACTCCGTGGGATTCGAGACTAATCCAGCTTGATTACATCCAAAAGGGACTTCTCTTTCAAAAACCAGCAGAGAGCAGCTTGATACAACACCTAAAAGACTCCCTTTCCCGAACTTTGGATACTTTTTATAGGAAACTTCATTTTAATCCATAGATAAGATTAACTTTTCAATAAAACCGTATTGAAGATTAAAAATTTAAAATAGTCCTTTGACTGATGTCCACGTCAGATTATATAGTCCATGTCATATTTAATTACTTTTCTACAAATTTATTATATTTTTAGTTTACCTATATTGCCCTTAGGTACAGATTAGTGGTTAAACAGGATTACTCCCGTCTCTCTGCCAGTTACAATTCCTCTCTCCATCGCCTATGCATCGGTTACGATTCGTCTCTCCATCTCTGGCGTAATATATTCCATCAAATATAAATTGCATGCAACATGGGATTAAAACAATTAGGATAAATGTGGACTCACCTGGACATAGTGCTTCTATGATATTTGTCAAGTTTCTCCATGTCTTTTCGGTCTAGTCATTTTCCAACATTATTATTCAATATGTCAAGCAAGGGGTTCAGTGTAGTCATTGGTTTTTTCCTTTTGCTATCCTTAACCATGGTTTGAATATTTTCATTCTGGTTCGTACCATCTGTTTTGTTGTTGTAGTCATCAACAGGTTCATGCTTCCTCTTTTTGATTAAATTGGCTTGGTTATAACCAACACCTCCCTCTTCAATAATGAGACCAATGTTTTTTTTCAGAGGTGCACGCCCATCACATTTCCCTTTTGAACGGTTCATTGGTATCCTGTTGACCAAAGGTTCGCATTCAAAATTTTCTAAGACCACCTTCTTTCGTTGTTTATTTTTTAGTCCTCTTACCATGGATCGTTGTGGTGGCATTCCAATTCCAGGGTCACCATTACGTAGTCCCGCAATTTCCTTTCTCAACGTGTGGTTCTCAGCTTCAAGTACATTTTTTTCAGTCTGTAACTTTTCAAGGGAACTTTCAGCAATGTTGACTGATTCGGACAGTAAATCAGCAGTTACTTCAGCAACCTCACAACGTACCTAAATGAACCAAAACAAACGTACACAACGTACCTAAATGAACATACCGAATGGTGGGGACCTAATCGAATGTACCAAATGGAGGGGACCTAATCGAACATACCTAAATAAAGGGGACCTAATCGAACGTACCTAAATAAACATACCGAATGGAGGGGAACTAATCAAATGTACCAAATGGAGAGGACCTAATCGAACGTATCAAATGGAGGGGACCTAATCAAACGGACCGCATGGAGAAGACCTAACTGACCAAACCAAACTGACTGTACCTAGGACGAAACTAACCGTACCGAATGAAGAGGACCTTATCGACTGTACCGAATGAAACAAGAACCAACATATACAAAATTTCTAAAGAGGCCTTTTAACAAACACATGGTGTGCATTGTAAAAAATCAATTCTTGCTTCAAGAATGAAACATATCGGACCAATACATGCAAACCATACCAACAAGCTATACATGTATCAACCGGTGTGTTGATTATGATTGCATTTAACACATTTTCCATACCATATAGCTTATGATTACGACAACAGAAAAGAACAAATAGTAGCTTACAAATGATTCGTGGTGTTCCAGGTAGCAAATTGAGGAAGCCGAACAATTGTAGCTTCAAACAGAATTTTGTGGAGCAAGAATCCAGACGGTTACAACAACTGAAATACTGTTTTGTGAGAGTAGACAGCCTGTTTGAAAATTTGAAAATTTTCATTGATTACAGGTGCAATCAGAGATTTGGAGAGAGAGCAGGGGTCGTCCGTTTTGCAGCTTGTTGGCCGGTTGAAATCATGACATTAAACCTCATTGCGGCTGTTACGATGATGAGAGAAGGGGCTTGCGTTTCCCAGTTACAACATTTAAGATGGCAGACATGTAAATAGTGAGAAAAACTTTGGTAGTTGTATATGTGACATGTCATGGTACATTGAAGTAAAGGATCTTTTTTAGATACTGAAAACCTCTTAGGTTATTTTCTAAAAATTATCTTTGATAAGGACTAATCTCTAAGAGCCCCAAAGAATAACGTCATTATGTTTTCTTTCAGTGTTTACTTTGTTAATTCATCTTAAAAATCAAGCTATATACTCAGACTTTGTGTTTTGTTTTTTTTGGTCGAACCACTCAGAATCTGTGGTTTTGTACCGTAGTTCATAATAACAACTTCAAATCACGGAAGACGCCTGCTTGAACATTGGCAAACCCTAGATTTGAACGAATTAATTGAGTTTTTTTTTTAATTGTTACGGGATGTTGGAATTCTAATTATTTTTTAAAGCATGGAACTGGAATAAAATTTTCATTTCGATTAGATCAGACTAATTTTCTATATTTTGGAGATTCCTACAATATACTGACTAGAGTGTGCTGCAAATAATCACATTCTAAGGAAACACAATATTCTTTTCAAAAAAAAAAAAAAAAAACACACACACACACACACAATATCTAATCCTAGATATACTAGGGTTCTCCCATTTAATACATATTCCATATCCTGAAAGGTTTCTCTCCCAACTAGTATAAATACCCTCATTTAGGGTTTATCTCTAGTAATGTAATCATTGCAAATTTTATTATATTGCCCACTAATTGAGTCTTATATCTAAGCTACCTATTAATAGAAGTCTGTTTGTCAATCAAAACTCTATGAAGTTACTGTTCTAACCCTCTCATCAAAGCTAAACAAAATTAAAAGACATGGCAATTTAATAATTATATCACTTAAATTTTTAATTTTTTACACGAACGTCACAGCTAGATAAACATAACAAATCCTATTTAAAAAATAAAAAATCGAGGAGGTTTTTTTCTTTAAACCCACGTCTCCCACTTTAAAACCACCCCCTAACCCCTTCTTCAAAGTTCCACGCCCAAAATTTATTTTTTTATTTTTTTTATTTTAATTTTTAAAAGAAGTGATATAAATATTTTTGTAACAAATAATAGACAAATTTAATTACATACGTATAACATATGCGGGCGTGACTAGTTGCTTATTAACTTAACCATTGAAGAGTCTTTGACCATTCCACCGGCCCAAGGTTAATTGTGGGTGTTTTCTCTTTACAAGAAGCTGGATTTCTTCCATCCACAGTGATGCACGAATTTGATTTCAACAAATACATTGATTTTAGACAACTAATTATGACAATTGAGTGAAAAAAATAATAATTACCTTGAAAAAATACAATTTTTTATTTTAAAAATAAAAAAGCTGAGATAAAAACCTATTAATAATAATAGGTTAGGGGGTACAAACTCAAACATAAATTAGAGTCCCCCTCACTTTTTTGATACTTTTTAGATCAAACAATAGTTTCATTTTAAGATTTAATTAAGGCGCCTTAAATAATAGCCACTTCAACATTTTTATATTTATTTAAATTACATGTCATTATTTTTTTTTTAAAATTAAAATGCTAATTATTGAATTCCAAATATGTCCTTTTAGGCTGATATTTCTTTGTAGGTGACCTTTTTTTTTTAGGAAGTGGTTTCTGGTTTGTTGAATTTGAGAACGTAGATTTCTTCTTCTACGTTGACTTTTTTTGATCTTCCATTTTTTAATTTTGAATGGACTTATCCATTTCAATTAGTGGTTGTTTGCACAGTTTTATCTTGTTATTGGGTGAGATAATTAAGAGCACATATCCGGTTGGTTTTGGGAAAAAAATGTTTATAAGAATATGGTGAAATTATTCAAGTTCATTCCAGAAGTAGTTGAGGTAAACATGCAGATTTTGAGAAAAAATGGTGGTGGACTAATTGACAAACTCTTGAAGGAATTGCCCAAACAGAACTATGCAGATACATTCTTCTTAGGTGCCAGGTACGGTTGTTATGTTGAATTTTAATGAAGTAAGAGGTGCTTGTGTACATGGTTCGAAAGTGCACCATGTTTTTACTTGGAGCGATGCACACCTTACGTACCAAATGATTTGTATTTTTAAAATTAACATAAATTTAAAAGACCTACCAAATAAGGCATGGTTAAAACTCACATTATATAACATTTCATCAGTTGGGTACGTACCAATAATAAAATATTATGTACCAAAAGTCTGCTACGTTCTAAATTAATCTTATTCATGAACTATACGATCATTATGTGTCAAATTACCATGAATTAATGTACCAGTTAGTTGGTAGTTTAATACCAAATGATCATTACTCGTCGAGATAACGTAAAAAGACATACCAAATAATTGGTACTTTTCAAACACACACCGTACAACGTTTCATTAGACAGTACGTTTTAAAAATAAAAATTTTAAATACCAAACATCATGTACCTTCTAAATCAATATTATTTCACGAACCAAATGATTAATGTGTATCAACATAACATTAATTAACGTACCAATTAGTTGGGAGTTTTATACCAAATAATCATTACTTGTTGAAATAACATAAAGACATGCCAAACAATAGGTACATCTCAAACGCACATTGTATAACATTTCATCAGAAGGATACATTTCAAAAATAAAAACTTTCCGTACCAAACGTCTGGTACGTTCTAAATTTATATTATTTTTTAACTCAACAATCAATACGTATCAACATGAGATTCACTAAAGTACCAAACTCCTGGCACGTTACAAATTTGTTATGAAAAGAAGGCGTTTAAAGCTTACAGTACGTTGAGTTCAGAAAAACAATTTAATTCATGATTTGTAGTTGATTGTAGGGGGTGTTGAGTTCAGAAGTTTATCGTTGTCGACCATCTTAATAGCCTAGGTGAACAATAGTGAATTCTAATTTTAGAAATTGTTTTCCAAATCAACAAATTAAATGACGAACTAGTGTACTATTGTAATTCAAATCTTTAAACTTACAAGCTTAATATCTTTAAATTCAAATTCTTATTATCTTGAACAATCAATATTGTTCTTAAATTAAAACTGTAAGACAGTTAGCAAGAACTTAGGAACCTCCTCCCTTTTTGGCGGGAAGAAACTAGATACCGAAATCAGATTTGTTAAAAGCTATGGCAGGTCATGTAATTTAGATACATCAAAATGGGTAAATTAAGATACACATGGCACCAAAATTGTAAAAGAATGGTTAACCAAATTGTTAAAGGGGTGTGCTATCCACACACCTCTTGTTAATTTCTATCCGTTGATCTTCTTCATTTCATTCGATCCGACGGCCGAAAATTAAAAAAGTGTGTGAGAAGTAAAAAAATGTGTGTGGATATCACACCTCATTGTTAAAACAAACAGATGTTTAGTCTAAGGAGCCTAAAAACGAGGGGGCTATATCAAAACATCCATTTTGCATTTTTTTTATATAGTTCAATCATTGGGTACGTTTTAATTCGGAGTTGGCACGTTTTTATTTGATGTTGGCAGTGACAGATCTAGGAAATATTATTTAGAGGGAAAAACTGTAGTTCCATCATTCATAATTTTATAAAAAAAAAATCTCTACTAATTAATAAAACACTCATTGTCAACCAAAATCCTACGAAATTACCAGTTTAACCCTCTAATTAAAACAGAACATGAATAAGAAATATGGGGCATAAATGTAATTTCACACAACCAAATTTTGCTGTTTTTTTTTTCAAAGTCTCACCTACATTTAATCCTAACATATCTCTAATAAAAAAAAATTAAAATTAAAATAAAAAATAAAAAAAATAAAACTTCCCACTCCAACATTCTCTATATGTATCTCTAATTAAAAAAAATTTAATTTTTAAAATTTAAAAAAATTTAAAAAAAAAAACTTCCCACTCCAACATTCTTTATCATTCTCTCCCTCTCTCCTTCTATTTCAAAAACAAAAATAAAAAATTTTCTCACACTTTGTGTGTGCCCATATGCTAGTAACAATACAAGTTACAATTGTCCACGACGTAGCGTTTTCATATTTTGAAAACACTGCATTATATCTCCATTATCAATGAAAGAAAAAACATTGATATATGTATAAACTATCATGCTATCACTCAACCATTGATCTTCCTTTCGGTTACGCAGAACTTTTCACAATATTCATAGCGGAAAAGGCTCTCCACTCTATTATGCCATCACTCAACCATTAATCTTCCCTTCGGTTACACAGAGCTTTTCACAATATTCATAGCGGAAAAGGCTCTCAACTGAAGTAGTAGCAACCGATAGAATTAAAGTTAATATAATTAGCAAATACACATGATTATATACTATGTTCCTTCCCTCTCCACCATTTTTTTGGGAAGACTACCAATTATTTTCAATTAAGAAAATTCACTACTTGAACGCATATCAAGAATATAATGCCCAAGTTAATTTTTTTTTAATATTTAAGCTACCTATTAATAGAAGTCTGTTTGTCAACCAAAACTCTATGAAATTATTGTTCTAACCCTCTCATCAAAGCTAATCAAAATTAAAAGACATGGCAATTTAGTAATTACATATCACTTAAATTTTTAGTTTTTACATGAACCTCACAGTTAGGTAAACATAACACATTTTATTTAAAAAATAATAAATAAATAAATAATGGACTAGGTTTTTTCTTTATTTTCTTTAAATCCACGTCTCCCACTTTAAAACCACCTAGCTAATCTCTTCTTCAAAGTTTCAAGCCCAAATTTTTTTTTTGAAAGGATTTTTTTTTTAAAGAAGTGATATAAATATTTTTATAACAAAAAATAGCCCAATTTAATTACACACGTATAACGTGTGCACACATGACTAATTGCTTATTAACTAAACCGTTGCATAGTCTTTGACCGATGTTCCTCGGGCCCAATGTTAATCGTGGGTGTTTTCTCTTTACAAGAAGTCAGATTTCTTCCATCCAAAGGAGTGTGCAAAATTGATTTTAACAAATAAATTGATTTCAGACAACTAATTATGACAATTGAGAGAAAAAAAAATTAATTACCTTGAAAAAATACAATTTTTTATTTTAAAAATAAAAAAAAGCTGAGATAAAAACCTATTAATAATAATAGGTTAAGGGTACAAACTCAAAAGGACTTTGATAGAAAGTTGAAAAACTAGTAAACTTTCAATCAAAGAATATTAATGACTAGAGGCTACATTCAAAATAGACGATGATTATTCCCCTGTTTCAATTTATTGCACTTTTTCCACTTTCTCACTGACCCAAAAAAACACAATTTCCTTCCAATAATAAAAAAAATTTGACACGCCTGAGTTTTGAAACCGTTCCACTAAACATCTATGCCTTTTAAGTTTTTGATTGAAAATTTCTTTAACTAATCAACATCCAATAGCTTTTTTTGTTGATCCATATTTACATTATCTATAGTAATTGGATTTATCTCCAATTCAATTAAAAGTTGTTTCAGACTTATCTACGAGCATTTTCTTTGAATCAAACATATTTTTAAACTATTCCAAAATGATGAAATATGCATTTTCGATATAGTTCAATCATTGGGTACGTTTTAATTCGGAGTTGTTATGTTTTTATTTGATGTTGGCAGTGGCAAATATAAGATAAATATTATTCAGAGGATCACATGTAAAAATTCACAAACATTTCTTAGACATATAATAACCTTAAAAAAAAAGCATAGTTCCATCATTCATAATTTTATAAACAAATAATAATAAAAGTTACAATTGTCCACGACGTAGCATTTTCATGTTTTGAAAACACTTGCATTGTATCTCCATTATCAATGAAAGAAAAAAAATATTGCTCTATGTATAAACTATTATGCTATCACTCAACCATTGATGTTCATTTTGGTTACGCAATGAACTTTTCACAATATTCATAGCGGTAAAGACTCTCCATTGAAGTAGTAGCAACCGATAGAATTAAAGTTAATGTAATTATCAAATACACGTGATTATATACTATGTTCCTTTCATCTCCACCATTTTTTTTGGAAGACTACTAGTTCTTTTCAATAAAGAAAATTCACTACTTGAACGCATATCAAGAATATAATTGTAGACATTGAAATTTCGGTAAAATAAATGTTGACCAATAATTAAAATTTCAACGCTCACGTGTCACATAAATTTTACACGTAGCGTATGACTCGACGAAAACTAAAAAAGAGTCAGAAAAGCCATCAAACAGGACACGTGTCAACACTTGGCTGAGACGACTTATTTCATCTGGGATATTATATTCAAAATTAGGCCTTGGAAAATTCTATAAATAGAAGCCAATTTCATTCATTTCAATTCACCAATTCACAAATACATTTCTCTACTCCCAAATTGGAAGAGAATTCTCTTGAAGTTCGTTCTTCGTTCTTCATTCATCGTTCTTCGAGATCAAGCCCCAACGACCCTTGAAGAAATGCTCATCCACCTTCGAGATCAAGCCCAACGGCCCTTGAAGAAACTTCGCTAAAACCTTTGAAGAATCAACAAGCACTTTGGTCACGTGCCAATTCTTCATCCAAGATCAAGCCCTGGCGGCCCTTGGATCAACACAACTGTTCTTCAAGATCAAGCCCAAAAGCCCTTGAAGATCCGCTCGCCGTTCAACGTTCATCCACCTTCAAGATCAAGCTGCAACGGCCCCTTGAAGCTCCGTTCATCCACCTTCAAGATCAAGCCCCGAAAGCCCTTGAAGCCCCGTTCATCCACCTTCAAGATCAAGCTGCACCGGCCCATTGAAGCAACGTTCATCCACATTCCAAGATCAAGCCTCGACGGCCCTTGGATCCACACATCTGTTCTTCAAGAATCAAGCCCCAAAAGCCCCTTGAAGTTCATCCATCGTTCATCGTTCATCGTTCTTCTCGTTCATCCATCTTTAAGAACAAGCTCAAAAGCCCTTGAAGACCCGTTCGTCATTCAACGTTCATCCAACTTCAGGATCAAGCCCCAACGGCCCCTGAAGATCCGTTCATCAAACTTCAAGATCAAGCCACCAACGGCCCTTGAAGAAACCTCACCCAACTTCAAGATCAAGCCCAAGAGGCCCTTGAAGAAACGTTCATCCGCCAAACTTCAAGATCAAGCCCAACGGCCCTTGAAGAAACTTCATATGTTCATCTAAGATCAAAGCCTCGACGGCCGTTGGATCAAGCCCACAAATCAAAGTCTTACAAAGATTTAATCAGAGGAACAAATAGAGATTGTAACCCAAAATCATCAAATACAAATATTATTTTGTAGACGCGTTCTGTCCCCGTTGTCTCTCATTCGGGAATTTTCCGTGCTCACAAATTTGGCACGCCCAGCGGGATAGTCTCTACCTCTCATCTATTTCTCCATTCAAGAAATTCAAAGCACACCTCAAGCCAAATGTCTTCAAATAAGGAATAAGTCATCAACGCTACCTCCATGGAAGAACGGCTTATTTAAATGAAAGAAATGATTGCAACGATGATGAGAACCCTTGAAGAGAATGACTTGAAGATTGCTATGCTTCTGGGCAAACTGAGGGCAAAGCATGATGAAGGATCTGGCTTTGGCTCCAAGAAAGGCGGCGACAAAGAAGAAAAACCTCTATTGGAGAAAGTTGAAGAAAACCCAAAGCCAGACCAAGCAGCGGCGCTCATGGCATCCCTCTCCATCAAGCAATTGCAGGAGATGATCGCCAACACCGTCAAGGCGCAGTACCAAGGAAGTTCAAATACCTCCGGGTTGTATTCAAAGCCTTATTCCAAGAAGATTGATACCTTGAAGATGCCAAGGGGCTATAAACCACACAAATTCATGCAGTTTGATGGAATGGGGAACCCGAAACAGCACGTCGCCCACTTCGTTGAAACTTGCAACAACGTGGGCACTGAAGGGGACTACCTTGCCAAGCAGTTCGTGCGCTCGCTGAAAGGTAACGCCTTTGATTGGTACATCGATCTCGAGCCCGAATCCATTAACAGCTGGAAGCAATTAGAGCGAGAATTCCTCAACCGATTCTACAGCACCCACTGCACAGTCAACATGCTGAAGCTGACAATCACAAAGCAGTGGAAAGATGAGCCAGTTATTGACTACATCAACCAATGGCGCACCCTTAGCCTCGACTGCAAAGATAGACTATTGGAGCTCTCTTCGATCGAAATGTGCATCCAAGGCATGCAATGAGGATTGCACTACATCTTTCAAGGCATCAAACTGTGAACCTTTTAAGAGCTAGCAACTCGCTCCCATAACATGGAATTGAGCATCGCCAACCATGGGAAAAAGGAGCCAACCACCAACTTCAAAGAGAAAGTGTTTGTTCCGAAAGTGGACAAGACTGGGAAGAAGCTTGCCAAAGAAGTTTTTGCCGTCAAAATCTCATCTGCGCCCATCAAAATCTCGACCAAGTGCAAAACGAGGGAGATAAAGAGAGAAGAGTATTCTCACACCCAAGACAGGTACAAAAACACCTTGAGGGAACTAGAGCAGAAGACGTATCATTTTCTGAACTCCGACGTGGCCGCAATGCTGGATGACCTATTGGAGAATAAGGCGATCGATTTACCCGAATGCCGATGGCCGGAAGAAATAAATCGCACTGACAACCCAAGGTACTACAAGTACCACTGCTTCGTCAATCATCCGACGAGAAAATACTTCGTGCTGAAAGATCTTATCGTGAGGCTGGCCCAACAAGGGATCATCGAGCTGGATCTCGATGATGTGGTAAAGTAAAATTATACCACCGTCACTTCCGGCACACTTGATTCGAAGTCTTCATCGCCACCGATGGGGGCATGCTCCGAATTAAGCAAAGCTGAAGGATGGATTCATGTTGCTCCAAAGAAATGGCGCATGAAGCTTACGCCTTCACCACAAGTTCGCCAACCAGAAATGGGGCAAATCAGCTTTTGTCAACCTCCAAAGCAACGGGAAATTGTTGAAGATGATGAAAATTCAACATAAAGATCGTCTATCCCCATCACGATGCGCAATTTCTTCCCTGAAGACTTCTTCAAACACCCGGTCAAAACTCCTTGCTATGAAGATTGTGAGGAACACTTCTCCAAAATGGCTTGACAAATTCGCGAGCTGCTCATTGTTCGCACGAGCCTAAACTGCATGAACGGACACTCTTTGCCTGCATGAGCTAAAACTACAAACGACACCAAAAGAAAATACAAAAAAAAAGGGTATGTGTTTGAACTAAGTTATGACTTGATCTCTTCTTCGGAGGGGTACGTAGGCAGCTCGAATATTCAAACTTCGAGTTCAATCACATCAAAATAAAAAATAATGTTTTATTAGAAAAGAAAAAAAATTACATATGTTTTATGTATTAAAAAAAAAGAAAAAAAAAGAATACATGTGTTTATATACTTACCAAAATATATATATATATATGTCTCGGCTCAACATGATTTATGCCATCAACTCCCGTGATCTATCTTTACTCGACTTCAAGCGAGCCCAAATCCAGGCCCGGTCTCTCTACCATTTCAGCAACCGCTGGACCCATGTTCTTCTTCACCAACCTCGCACTCACTGCCTTCAGTCTCGGCGCTCACTCCAACTTCGATGGCTCATCCTCAGATCCGAGAGCTACGAGCACTACTGCTATCGACACCCAGAATGTTTCAGCCTTCCTTTACTTCATTCCATGCCTCCGAGACAAGTCGTTCTTCTAGTTGAAAAAATTTGGTGACCCAATTCGGATCCGACCTGGAAACCAGCCCCAAACCATCTTCCCGAATGTGGTTTCGCAGTGAGGATTGGGAAGGAGGCCTCGATCAAATCTACCATTGAAACCTCAAATATCAGAACCAAGTGATGAGACACCAGGTGCTTCACAGACCTCTGTTAACATTTCGAACTGCTTGGACAACGGCGAAGGCATACTCTCCAAGGCTGTAGCCGATTGAGATATCCAAGTCACTTGATTTGGAACCATCATGATCAGCCCCAGACACTTGATCGGTCGAGTACCTTTTAGGGTTGGCTTCCAAACCTTCGTCAGCTAAAGGTAAGGAACCAGTTCAGTGAGCCCATCCCTTTTCTCAACGGACTGTCCGACGGCATCCCGCTGAGCTGTAAGGGCCTTAATTTGCAGATTCTTTGGCTAAACAATCTGACCGGCGGCGGATTAAGTGGTCCGATTGATGTTCTAACCACAATGGTGCGGCTCAACAGCGTGTGGCACGACGGGCAACAGTTTTCCAGCATGATTCTGGACAGCATCGTTTGGTCTTGAACAATAATCGCTTAATGGGTTCAATCCCAAAATTCAAAGAGTTTTGATACGAATGCATTTTATTAATCCACTCCTGGGGTTCCTTGCACCACGGAGGTTATGGCATTTATCGAGTTCCTGGATGGGTTGAATTACCCTTCAACGCTTAGTGGTCTGGTAAATGATCCATACGGGTTGGTCGTGGTCTTCCGTCATTGATGCTTGCATAAAGCTTCTTCTCCACAGCTTTCTGGGTTTTCTTCAATGCTTCTCCTGAAGCCGCTGATCTACCATGGAAGAACACCACAGTGCTGCAGCAAAACTTGCTCTCTCACTCCTCCCTTACCTCCAGAATCCTTCTTCAAACACGGCGGCAAGTCACGGCTTCTTCTATAGCCTCGCCTCTGGGAGATGTGTATATTTTTTTGCATGGGCAGCTGCAGCTCCCTCTTGAGTCTTCATCAGCCACCACAAATCTGGGCAGTGAAATTTCAAATTACCTGCAAAAAATTGGGTTTCTTAGCTTTGACTTACCTATCTCTAACATGGGTTCGATAAGTTTTACTTCAGTTTTGGGTGGGGGCAATCAATAGTAGCAGGAGCACCGGATTTAGGTCTAACTCTGACCAGTCCATCTCTGGATTAGATTTGAGAAGTCCCAAAACTGTTGAAGAAAAACAAAAAGTAGATAGAGGAAGCCGACGGTGAACGGGACCAAGAATGAGTCAAACGACGACAGAAGACAAGGTGAAACGGGTGGTCTTCACATTGTCAACTGGTGCGGTGTACATAGACCCAACCAGGGGTTCTGAAGTGATGGTACTGTTGTCATCCAACTAAGTCGAAGATACGAAAACCTGTAAGATCTCTTGTCGAGATCGAGTCGGTTCAGCCGGGTTACTCTGCTCTTCTTTTACAAGACTGAACCTCCTTGCTCCGAGCCATGCTCCGTCTTCTGCATCCTCAACAACTTCAAGCCCCAGTTCAGCTGTTGTCCACTTCCTCACAGTCAAGACATCTAGGACACGGCTTCATCTTCGTCACTGAGCACAGCCATAGCTCGAGTTGTTCTCCTTTCCTCCACGGTGCATTGCCCTTGCTTGGTCAACTACTGAAGCATATTGGTGATATACCCAAGGAAGCCACAAGTGACGACGGCGAAGAACTTCAAAGAGACCGCTGTTAAACGACTAGCCGGTCGTGAAGCTCAACGTTCTGCTCTACCTCAAGCTCCGTCTCTGTCGACTCATGCAGCTCGTCGTCTTCGTCCTTCCTGCAAATTCCTCTATCCATCACCCAAATTTATACAGAACAAATATAAATAAAAAAATGGGTGGTGGAGCAAAATGTGCTGGCACCACGTGAAAGAATGGAATTAAGACAGAGAGCAAGTAAGGATAATGGACAGAAAGGAAACTTTGCAGAAATAGAGGGGATGGTGGAATGGTGGTGCATCACCACCACGTGAAAAAAGGGAATTAAAGGCTTCATAGTGCTGGCACCATGTGGAAAAAGAGAGGGCACCATATGCGGAAAACAAAAAAACAAAAAAAAGGGAAGTGTCGTGTGTGTGTACATATATGTATAATATATATATATATATATGCGTGTGTGTGTATAAAATATATGGTATAAAAAACACCACATATATATATATATATATATAAATGCATTTAGTAAAATAAATTCCATTTTATTTATTTCTCTAGAAAATTACACAAATTGGCATTATACATGCAGGAAAAAAAAATCAAATCAAGATTCAAGAATCTTCAAGGACGGTCACGAGGAGCCTCATTACTCGGCGGAGCTGCAGGAAGACGAGGCACTGGAGTTTGATTATCCAGAGCCTCAACACTTGGTGAAGTTCCAGATGACGAAGGCAAAAGATGCCCCTGGAACAAAGCCATAAACATCTGATGATCACTTTGAATCCGACTATCAGATTCCTGCAGCTGGTCAAGCTTATTCTTCATGCTCGTCGAGTAGCTGTTGGCAAACATGCCCTATTTTCATGCTTAAGCCCTCTGATTTCATGCTTAAGCCTCGCTACCTCAGCCATCAAGGATTCAACCTGGCAAGTACGAGTAAGAAGGGGTTGGCCCGTGTTCGACACAGAGCCCGCGCACTGAACGCTAAAGGCCAAGGAGTCCTGGATAGCCAGCTCCTTGGACCGCTTGGAAAAAACCTATTGTCTCTGGGATGAGAAGATTTCTAGCCACCACCGTGGTTGTTAAATCATTCTTCATCACCGAATCCCCAACCGTAAGAGGACTGTTCGGGGATAAAAAGGATAGGTGCCATACGTTGTCCGGAGAAGACATCACAGCCTCTTCCCCGACATTCAAGTCAAGACGACGATCAGATGGGCAAGACATTTTCTGAAGGTTTTAAATAAAAGAAAAGGTCAGACAAATCAAGATCTCAAAGGTACAAGAGGGAAACTTTTGCAAGTAGCAATTCTCAAGTGTGCTTTGGGAAGTAATCGACGTCTCCATAAAAAGAAGAGGCAACAAGGCCGTCTGCTCAGAAATCGAAGAGCTGCTTGCTCAGAAATCGAAGAGCCGCCTGCTCAGAAATCGAAGAGTCGTTGTTCAGAAATCGAAGAGGCACAACCTTTTCAAAAAGTCGAATTTTCTAGATCAATCTGTCAGCACCCTTCACGTGCAATCTCAGCTTTGAGGGAGTCACGGGCCAAAAATTAAAGAGGCTCGACACTATCCTCCAAATTTCAAAAGCTGCTCGTTCAAAGACCGAGGTTTGTCGCCACCCTTCACGTGTTGTCTCAGCTTTGCAGAAGTAACGGACGGGTCTAAAAACGCGTGAATCTTACTGTTCCAATCAAAATTACCCACTGTCGCTGACAAGGGTAAACAAACAGTATCATTACCGGCTATTAGGAAATCCCTATATAGGTCGACTCTCATCATTTGCGGTAAGACAGACCTACAAAAATGCCAAGCTCTTCCCTATCTTCGAGAATGCATTTCCAATAAAGCATCTTGAAATACCCAGTATTCCTCATCCTCTGAAATACCTCTGCAAAACAAGCCACACCAAAGCAAGAGTATCCCATATCATCAGGGTCGAAAGCAAAAGTATCTCATATCATGCTTTCTCCCTGTCCTTGTATTTGTCCTTGTTCTCACCAGCATGAAAAGGAGAAAGAGAGCAATCAGTCGGAACCTGAGATCAAACTTCCGATCTGGAACTGACTGCTTGGAAACCTTCCCTAATTGCTTACCTAACATTGCTCTCGAGTAGTCATCTTTAAACGGCTGATGTACTTCCAGAGAAGATGCCGCTTCTGCAAGGGGAACAAATAAGGCAAAGGAAAATGATACATTGAAGCATGTAAAGACAAGCACGACGAAACATGTGCCAGGCTATTCGCTACTTCTTCAAAAGCAAAAGTATTTCATATCATCAAGATCTGACGTACTCTGGATTTGATGGACTTGTTTTGACCCTCAAATTCTTGAGTCGGCTTGCGAAGATCACTTGCCACGTAGAGCCGCTCATGGTCCCATTTCTTTCAAGATTAAGCCACCAACAGCCCTTGAAGGAATCACAAGTCCGATTTAAGATCAAGTGTTCACCACCCTTGAATTAACTTCAACTCTAGATAAATGGGTAAGCTCAGACTTTTAGCAAGTCTAGCAGAAGAAAACCCTCCAGCCCAGTTCAAGAATAAACTTATGGAAAGATACTTCTTCAAAAGCAAAAGTATCTCATATCAGCAGAGTCGAAGGCAAAGATATCTCATGGTATGCTTTTCCTTTACCCTTGCTCTTGCCTACGGGACAAGGAGAAATAGAGCGATTGGTCGGCACTTGGAAACATTAAACAGAGAAACAGACCAACACCTCTACCTCGTGCCTGCCGGCTATGCAAAAGAAACAAAGCAGATAATAATGCAGCATGGGCCGTACAACTGCACGTGCTGATTCATCCTCAACTAAACTGAAGATCGATTGCCATGTGAAGCCATTCGTGGTCCGACAACCTTCAAGATCAAGCCTCAACGACCCTTGGAGAAATCAAAAGCCCGATTCAAGATCAAGTGTCCATCACCCTTAAATCAACCTTCAAGATCAAGCTGCAATAGCCCTTGGAGAAATCAAGATCCGATTCAAGATCAAGCCGCAACGGCCCTTGGAGAAATCAAAAACCCGATTCAAGATCAAAAGTCCATCACCTTTGAATCAACCTTCAAGATCAAGCCACCAACGACCCTTGGGGAAATCAAAAGCCGATTCAAGATCAAGTGTCCATCACCCTTGAATCAACCTTTAAGATTAAGCTGCAACGGTCCTTGGAGAAATCAAGATCCGATTCAAGATCAAGTGTCCATCACCCTTGAATCAACCTTCAAGATCAAGCCGCAATGGCCCTTGGAGAAATCAAAAGCCCGATTCAAGATCAAGTGTCCATCACCCTTGAATCAACCTTCAAGATCAAGCCACCAACGGCCTTTGGAGAAATCAAAAACCCGATTCAAGATCAAGTGTCCATCACCCTTGAATCAACCTTCAAGATCAAGCCGCAACGGCCCTTGGAGAAATCAAGATCCGATTCAAGATCAAGTGTCCATCACCCTTGAATCAACCTTCAAGATCAAGCTGCAACGACCCTTGGAGAAATCAAGATCCTATTCAAGATCAAGTGTCCATCACCCTTGAATCAAAACCAATTCAAGATGAAACCTGTGGAAAGTCAACAAGCACAAACAAATACACGAGCCGATTCACCCCAGTAAAGTTGAATATAGTCTCAGCCCAATTCAAGATCAAGCCTTAATGGCACTTGAAGAAGATCCCAGCCCGATCCAAGATCAAGCCTCGACGGCCTTTGGATCGACGTATACATTAAGGGACTTCAAAACGCATCTTCTACATGTGACAAGCACATGTATACGACATGCTTTGAAGTGGGGGCATTTGTAGACATTGAAATTTCGGTAAAATAAATGTTGACCAATAATTAAAATTTCAACGTTCACGTGTCACATAAATTTTACACGTAGCGTATGACTCGACGAAAAATAAAAAAGAGTCAGAAAAGCCATCAAACAAGACACGTGTCAACACCTGGCAGAGACGACTTATTTCATCTGGGATATTATATTCATAATTAGGCCTTGGAAAATTCTATAAATAGAAGCCAATTTCATTCATTTCAATTCACCAATTCACAAATACATTTCTCTACTCCCAAATTGGAAGAGAATTCTCTTGAAGTTCGTTATTCGTTCTTTGTTCATCGTTCTTCGAGATCAAGCCCCAACGGCCCTTGAAGAAACGCTCATCCACCTTCGAGATCAAGCCTAACGACCCTTAAAGAAACGCCAAAACCTTTGAAGAATCAACAAGCACTTTGGTCAGGTGCCAATTCTTCATCCAATATCAAGCCCCGGCGGCCCTTGGATCAACACAACTGCTCTTCAAGATCAAGCCCAAAAGCCCTTGAAGATCCGCTCGCCGTTCAACGTTCATCCACCTTCAAGATCAAGCCCCGAAAGTCCTTGAAGCCCCGTTCATCCACCTTCAAGATCAAGCTGCAACGGCCCCTTGAAGCAACGTTCATCCACCTTCCAAGATCAAGCCCTGACGGCCCTTGGATCCACACATCTGTTCTTCAAGAATCAAGCCCCAAAAGCCCCTTGAAGTTCATCCATCGTTCATCGTTCATCGTTCTTCTCGTTCATCCATCTTTAAGAACAAGCTCAAAAGCCCTTGAAGACCCGTTCGTCATTCAACGTTCATCCAACTTCAGGATCAAGCCCCAACGGCCCCTGAAGATCCGTTCATCAAACTTCAAGATCAAGCCACCAACGGCCCTTGAAGAAACCTCACCCAACTTCAAGATCAAGCCCAAGAGGCCCTTGAAGAAACGTTCATCCGCCAAACTTCAAGATCAAGCCCAACGGCCCTTGAAGAAACTTCCTATGTTCATCTAAGATCAAAGCCTCGACGGCCGTTGGATCAAGCCCACAAATCAAAGTCTTACAAAGATTTAATCAGATGAACAAATAGAGATTGTAACCCAAAATCATCAAATACAAATATTATTTTGTAGACGCGTTCTGTCCCCATTGTCTCTCATTCGGGAATTTTCCGTGTTCACAATAATGCCCAAGTTGATTTAAAATATATATATATATATATATATATATATAATAAGAACAATAACTCATTTTTGAGGCATTTTATCAAACAGTTAAAGAACATATATAAAGGATAACTCTAAATATGCGGGGTGTATTAAGGGAAATTTTAATTGAAAAAGTAAATGTGGAATTTATTAAGTATGTGGGGTGTATTCAACAATGTATAATGTGTTAATATAATAAGCCATAAAATATTGAAATTGAAATGTAATTAAACTCAATTAAACTGAAATGGCTCAAGTCAGAGCATCTTAATCAAAAAACTTAAAAGCTTAATAAAAAAAACTAAAAAAAAGCATAAATGTTCAGTTTAAAACGTCTAGACGATATCATCTAATTCTAATTTCCTCTTTTTGTTTTTATAAAATAAATAAATAAAATTACGTCTCCGTTTTTTTTTCCCCCAAAATTACGTCTCCGTTAAAACGGCCAAAAATCCTCCGTCGGTCCCTCCCTCATTGAGACCTGATTAGCGTTTCAAGCCCGACCCGCCAAATTCCTCTCCCAAACCCTACCGTACACTTCCCCAGTCTTACCCAGGACTGCCTCTGTGCGAATCGGATCCGATCCGGTCCAAAATTGTGTTCCCGGCCCGAATAACCTCCCCCAGCTTCGCCGCCAACAATGGCGTCGAAGGGTTCGCCTTCAGCTTCCGCCAATAGATCGGAGCTTCACGAGGACCCTCCGGTATAATCCTTCGGCTCTCCTTCTCGATCTCTTTCTCTCTGTTAATCAATGAAAACTCTGCTTAAATTATGCCATTAATGGAAGCTCTTGTATAGTGTTTAATCCGCCATATATATATATATATATATGTTTTTTTTATATTTATATACATTCAATATGCATATAATATAAGTGCATATATGTAGGAATTTTATCAATGTGGGTTGATTTGGAGAGATACGTGGCAGCATTGTTTATTTGGCTTCTGCTTCATTAGATTTTAAGTGCCAATTTCGATGTTGCTATCTATGTTTTTGGTTAATTTACCATGTAATTTCAACGAATGCCTTTCAACTTAGGAATGGTACTACAGCATTTGCAAAAATAGTTTCGCTGATAGACGGTTCTGGACGGAGTTTTATTTTTTCCTGGTTAGCTTGCATTTTAAAACGTTATTGCAATAGAAAGATTGGATATAGCTTGTTGTGCTCAAATTGTTGATAGAGAGTGCTACCCGCTCTTGGAACCACTTCGTTCTGTGTTCATTCAACTCCAGCGTGACTTCTACCTGCTTATTTATTCTACTTTTTGTCTGGGTATTTTATAATTTAGGGTTATAAGTTGGATCACACTTAACATTTAGTTTGTGCAGATGTCGAGATCGCAAGAAAACATGGATGTAACCCGGAAGGAGATTTCACTGCTCATAGAAAATCTAAAGAAGCAAGTTGTTTTTAACCGGGCTACTTCTATAAAGGTGCATCTTCATGGATCTTAAAGCAATCATTGTATTGATACCAGAAAGTAATAGAACTACATCAGGTTTTTGTTCTCATAATACTATGTATTTTCTCATTGCAGAAAAGAATGGAGGTAAACAAGCAGAAGTTGGCTGGTGTCACCAACGAAATGTATAAATTGTCAACGGAAAGAGGAAGTATTAGGTTAACTGATGCTAGTAGAAGTGTAGATCTATTGACAAAGAGGCAAAAAGATGCATTTGCCTTGCAAAATGGAATTGAATTGAGCAATGGGAGCAACGATAGCTCTCAAGAAGATGGTCATGGGTCCACGGCAGTTCTGCTAGAATCTAATGTAGCAGTCAAGAGTTCTGTTCGTCCTATCAAGCTTCCGGAAGTTAAAAGACTACCCCCTTATACCACGTGGATATTTTTGGACAGGTTTAGCCTACACGGTCTATTCTTTTCATGACCCATATACTTCAACTTGAATTATATTCTTGTATTGCATATCACTATCACATGCTCCATGGTCCTTGCTCGCTTGTGTGAAGGGGAATATGTTTTACATTTTGGAACACCAAAAAGATTAAATTTATAAGTTGATTAATGAAATTTGAGGTCCTTCTACAGAACGTCAGCTAGTTGCAAGTATATTGTATAGTGAGATTGAAAAGAGATTGCAATAGTACAAAGGGAATCAGTCTCATTCGTCATACTCTTTTTGTAGTTCCAAACTAATATTGTATGTACATTTTATTGAATAGCAGTGACTGGTTGAAATAGATTTAATATTCAGGACAAGAGAAAAAATTTACTATTATGTCTTCAACCTTTTGCTATAATAAGATTCGTTGTATTTATTGGTCTCTTTTTCCTCTTATTCTCTCTTGTTTCCAATTAGATCATGCAATTTTTAGAGATAATTTCATTATTAACATCCATCGATTACTGGTTCAAATATATATCGTTTTTCACTTTGCTCGTTTGACTTTTGTGTCATCTTGTATTGGGCTATTAATTGGATTTGGTAACATGTAGTTACTGAGTTCTACTGTTCGTTGGATGTGGCCTCTTTTAGTTGGTGGTTTACATTGTTGTTCAACAATGTGAAACTCATGTCATATAATCCGTCTGTCTTTTTTCTTTCCGTTTCTATTCATTTGTGCCTATTTGTGATATCATTGTTTTTTTCTTTTTTTGTTTGATATGTGGTACAGAAACCAAAGAATGACAGAAGATCAGTCAGTGGTAGGTCGAAGAAGAATTTATTATGATCAAAATGGTGGTGAAGCGCTTATATGTAGTGATAGTGAGGAGGAAGCAGTTGATGAAGAAGAGGAAAAAAGGGTTTTTGTTGAATCTGAAGACTTTATACTTCGGTTGGTATAACCATGTTTACTAATGTGATAAACTATGATTTATTTCCTTTTGTGTGCAGGCCTAACATAGTTTAGGTACATATATAAGTTATCAACATCTAATCCTAGAATATTTTGTCTTAGCCAATAATACCACTTCAAGTGGCTTTCACTGACCTAATTTATAGTTATAGTCCTTAGCTTTAGCGGAAGAGTTATATTTGTTTAGTGCCTGTCATTCTCTCTCTGGGATGGACACAGTGTATAATAGCTCGGTCAATGTTGAACGTACAACATTGTAAAGGAGAAGAAACCAAAGTCCATTTTGTACTGGGTACAGTTGAGTTAATTGAATTATTATTTTATTTCTTTTAATTGTGCGGAAACTATATAAATGTGAACTGAACTGACCCTTATATTCAGTCCTCTATTGCAATAATATTAGTCCAAGACCTAGGTTCTCATCTTGACATAATAATTTCAGTTTGATATATTTTCCTTAAACATTAGTTGAATCTCAATTTTGAAATTGTATGTGCTTATATACCATATGAAAAGTGAACTAATTGTTTTATGGACGTTTCATTGAATTTACCAGCTCGGCTATAAAAGAAGTTGGCTTCTCTGATCCAGTGCTGGAGTCATTAGCACAATATTTCTCTAGAAGTCCATCTGAAGTCAAGGTATGGAAGTTTCTTTTTTCTATTTTGCAGGAATGCTTGCCATTCTGCCATGCTTGTTTCCAATTTATAACATGATAAAACCCAGTCAGTGTAAGCTTTGGTCCAGCCGTTTCCCATTTGCTTTGTGCTGGCTTTACAGAGATATGAAACTCCATCAAACGTCTTATACAGGCAAGATATGATACTCTCTTAAAGGAAGAGGAGGCTTCGGGGGGTTCTAAGAATAGGGATACTGAAGACATTTCACAACTTGGGAATTCTTTTCTTGATAAAGATCTGGATGCAGCTCTCGATTCATTTGACAACCTATTTTGTCGTCGCTGCCTAGTAAGTATTCTTTTTCTACTTTCACTTGCATGTTTGTTGGGTTATCTTTTCTAACTCCGATCCGTGGTTGTTTCTTTTTGGCAGGTATTTGATTGCAGATTACATGGATGTTCACAGGATCTTGTCTTTCCTGTAAGTAATTTTTTAATAGCTGTCTGACCGTGTATATCCTGTGCTGATAAAAGTTATTGTCAGATTGAGAAACAACCTCTTTGGAGACCCCCAGATGACGAAAAAGTATCATGCGGTCTGAATTGCTATAGATCAGTATGTGTCGTGCATGTGATTACTGTGATGTGTAGCTGGGAATTGTGTAAAGAATTGGCAAAAAATGATTATGTGGTTTCAAATTGTCTCATTTTAGGTACTGAAGTCTGAAAGAATTGCTAGAGTGAGCAATGGTGACCCTGAAGAAAAAAATGCCACGTCATTGGATGGTGCTAGTGCTCAAATATCAACCAGAAAGAAATCTTCTAGAAAGAAGCCAAAGTCTGGCCAAAGTGAAAGTGCTTCATCAAATGCAAAAAACATCTCAGAAAGCAGTGATTCAGAGAATGGATCCAGGCAGGGTAGTGATAAAAATCATCAATCGCCCACAAAGACTAAGCTAGCTGGAAAAAGTAGAATTCGTAAGAGGAACAGCAAGAGAGTTGCAGAACGTGTTTTAGTTTGCATGCAGAAGAGGCAGAAGAAAATGGTGGTTTCTGATTCCGATTCCATTGTTAATGTTGGTCTTTGTTCAAGTGATATGAAGTTTAGATCTAATTCATCCAAAGATAATGAAGACACTAGTTCTTCTTCACAAAAGAATCTGAAATCTTCTACCAGTGGAGGGTTTAGGAGGAAGGAATCACCTGGCAAGGGCAGCAATGTAGTTGTTCAGGGTGAATCTCTTGATGGTGCATTGGATGAGATGATCGCTGATCCACCTGCCACAAGTAGTGATGACAATTTGAGGAGAGAAGAACGTGTTGATGAAAACATATATAAACAAGAATTAAGTGACGATAAAACATGGAAGACCATTGAGAAAGGCCTTTTTGAGAAAGGCAGAGAGATATTTGGCAGCAACAGGTCAGTGGACGTAATGTGTTTTCTTTAGTTGATTTCTTCTCTGTTGTGTATGTAATTAGTTAATGGTACTGATGTTGGGTGACACACAATACCACCCCCTCCTCAAAATAAAATAAGTAAAGAAAAGAAATGAGTTCACGAGTATGTCTTAATTTTTTGTTTTGATGTGGGTATGCCTTGACCTTGTAATGTTTAGCATCCTATAGTTTTGTAATCAATCTACTTTATCGTCTAGGGAAGTTCCTAAGGTGGATACAGAAAAATTTGGTTAAGAACATCCATTCTTGAGATATAAGGTGCAACTGTGCCAGTAGTAGAGAGTTTCATTTTGATTTTAACTGCATCTATATGTCTGGATAGCCCATTGGATTTATTAATTACTTAACGTACTTCTTCCTGTTCCCCTCTTATAATGGGTTTCACATCTCTCATCGCAGCTGCTTAATAGCAAGGAACCTTTTAAATGGTATGAAAACGTGTTGGGAGGTGTTTCAGTATATGAATTACTCAGAGAGTAAGATGTCCTGCCAAGCAGGTGATGCTGCAAACTCCCTTGTTGAAGGGTATTCCAAGGTTGACTTTAATGGATTTATAGTCCCTTTTTTTATAGGCTTATCTACTTATGACAGAACCCTCTCTGCCCAAACAAGTGATTCTATTTTGTCTATGTTGAAACGAACTTTAGGGTAATAATGAAGCTAGAAGAAGATCAAAATTTTTACGTAGAAGGGGTAGAGTTCGTCGTTTGAAGTATACTTGGAAATCTGCTGCTTACCATTCAATCAGGAAACGAATTACTGAGAGAAAAGATCAGCCTTGCAGGCAGTATAATCCATGTACTTGCCAAACAGCTTGTGGAAAGCAGTGTTCTTGTCTACAAAATGGGACTTGTTGCGAGAAGTACTGCGGGTGAGCTTTTCTTTTTCCTGATAATTATATTTCTGAAAAAGGACAGATAATGGCTTTTGTAAAATTTTCTCTTGCTCTACAGCTGATCTCATTGATTTGGCTTCATAGATTTAATTGTTTCTTTAGTTCATGTCCGTCGAATTTTGGCTTTTCCAATGATAATTCCAAAACTTATCTGCTCAAACTTATTTGTCTAGGTGTCCAAAGACTTGCAAGAATAGATTTAGAGGCTGTCATTGTGCTAAAAGTCAATGCCGAAGCCGTCAGTGTCCTTGTTTTGCTGCAGATAGGGAATGTGATCCGGATGTTTGTAGGAATTGCTGGGTCAGGTGCGCTTATAACTTTTTGTTTGGTGAAAAATCTTTTCGTATTACTTAGTGATGTGTTTGGAGCCTGGACTATGATGCATGGCATTATCGATGTGCTTCAGACAGCTCATGCCTCATTGTGATCGGATTTATAACTTTTAGTTTTGAGCACATTCAACTTTAACCGTTTTTATTTGCAACGCTGAAATTAGTAACACAGTTAATTTTCTATGCCTAATCTATGGCTCTGTATGTCTACACCATTTTCACAAATTCAATTAATCCCTTAAAGATTTTCCACCATTCCGATGTTTGCGTGAACAATGCTCATTTTCTACTGTATGAATTCGTTTCTGAAATTTACAGTTTGATCAAATAGGTTGAAATTCATCTAATAAGTCAGAATGGCGTGGCATTTTATGCTATAAGTATGTGCAGGGTTTGGACAATATAACTTATCGTAGGCTTATGTATATGGAATATATGAAGGTAGGAGCAGTAGGTACTGTGTGACTAAGAAATAAATTCATACAAATGTGGGCTGCATTTTTTCTCTGTTAAACTTTCAACGTACGGACCTGTCAAATTTCATTTTTCAGTTGCGGTGACGGTACCCTTGGGGTTCCAAGCCAAAGAGGTGACAATTATGAGTGTAGAAATATGAAGCTTCTTCTGAAACAACAGCAAAGGGTAATCACACCTCTTTACTGTTTCATTTCTTTTTCTTTCCTTCTATAGATGCATGCTCAAAATCTAGCGCATTATGTGAAAAATTTATTTCACGGGTTGTTGAAGTTGCGGAAGGAATACTCAAATGATTGAAGTCCTCTAGTAATGACTGCTTTTATCCTAATTTATCTTCAGGTCTTACTTGGAAGATCTGACATATCTGGCTGGGGTGCGTTCTTGAAGGTAGTGTTCCGTTTTAATGATATCTTGTGTGTGCTTTTCCTTTTGCGCTGGCTTATTTTCCTTGCCACGCTTCAGAATAGTGTCCCCAAACATGAATACCTTGGTGAGTATACTGGGGAGTTGATCTCACATCGCGAGGCAGATAAGCGTGGAAAAATATATGACCGCGAAAATTCATCATTTCTCTTCAATCTGAACGATCAGGCATGTATATCAACACCTTTTGATTCCACGTCATATCCAACCTCCTATTGTTCAACGGCATGAAATAAGCATTTGTCTTGTGCAGTTTGTCCTTGATGCTTATCGAAAGGGTGATAAATTGAAGTTTGCCAACCATTCTCCAGATCCAAATTGCTATGCGAAGGTACCCTTTTGACATCCTTTTTCGTTCTCTTTTCCCTCTAAAAACATTTTGGATATGACAACAAAACCCGTCCATGGCAGGTCATTATGGTTGCGGGAGATCACAGGGTGGGCATATTTGCCAAGGAACGAATTGCTGCAGGAGAGGAACTTTTCTATGATTACCGTTACGAGCCTGACAGAGCTCCTGCTTGGGCGCGGAAGCCTGAGGCATCCGGGTCAAAAAAGGACGATGGAGCTCCTTCAAGTGGTCGTGCGAAGAAGCTTGCGTAATCGGAAGATTAATTTGAATCAGTAGATTTACGATTCTTTCTTTGGCCATTCTTTTAGAGGTAGAGATGCATCATTTTCATTGACCACAGATGTATTCTTGATCATTTTGTTGGAGAGAGAGGCCATTGCCTTCTCAAAACAGAAAAATTGAATTACATTTTCTAACAATTCATGTTTATTCCAAAAGCTAATTTTATTTAAATGGCATGATCAATTTATTTAAAACATAGATGTAAATGGCGACTCTTTTAATACATTTGAACAATATAACTTTAGTTCAAACTAATCAAACTACTCAGCGAGATCATTTATAACAATTTTATTTAGAATAGGTATTAAGTACATATTCTGAGATTCATACTCTTACTTTGAAATTTAATAAAGAATTCCGTCTTTCTATACGTTAAAAAATGACTTCCAACAGATATAAGTTTGAATACATGCCACATGTCTCACGTTTTAAAAAATACTATACTTATAGAATGCGGCTGACCTACAATGGGAGAATATAATCGCGTCTATATTACGAAGCTTTATGCTATATTAGCGGTTTAATTTCATATCATCATATACACCCAAGAATAATACTTGGGGGGGTTCAAGCTATAGGTTCACTTATTTCACTTTGCTCTCAAACATAGAATCTGTCTCTTTCCAATTTGGCCAACACTAATACAATTTGCAGACATTACTGGGAAATTTTGGTTGATGATACGAGTAACTATTATAATCAACAGATAAGCTTCATTTCATTTCAATACCCATTTGTTGGTATTGTGATTCACTGGAAATGTAACATCTGATTCAGTGTATTGCGCTTAATATAGTAAGATGCGTACTTCACTCAAATATGGTACTTCCGGACCAAGTATCGATTCACCATTTCCTATTAGAGGATGGATCATCTTTCTTAGTGTCCAAATATTGGTTAATCATTTGAATATTTAACTCATGATTTACAATCCACATGGTTCTTTAATACCATAAGACTTTGATGGATAAGAATTACGTTGGCATATTGCTCGATCTGCAGTTCGGGACAATATTTGTCTTTCAAAACATTATAATCTATATAGGTTCTTCAAGATTTCCAATCTAATATCAAATCTTGCAAGAATATCATAATGCATTTCTTCTTTTTTTCTTTGTCAAACACTGTCAAAAGATTTTTTTTTTTTAGTTGTTAGAAAATACTCTTAGCCATTTCAAAAGCAACTCCAAATAAACTCTTATATAATTCAATAAGCGATTTGGTTATATGTAAAAGCTTTTAACAATTTTAAAAGCAACGTCAAATAGCAAACATAAGCGCAACCATGCACATTGGCTAGAGCGAATATGTTTCTTCTATACACCCAATTTTGAATTTTTATCTCTATAAATTTATAAAACACCATTCTTCATAAAAGAGTCTGAATTTCCTCTCTATAGTTTAGACTATATCAAATAAATAAGGTATCCTCTTTTTTGTTTACAACAATTGGATAATTTACACTAAATTCACTGAAAGGAGAACTCAAACAAGAAATCTAAAATGCATGAATAAACGCTCTTAATTAACTGACCTACAAATCGCTTGCAATAAAATATCCTCCTAAAAAGTAATAGCATTGTCAAACCGGCTACATACCCAAAACTTGTATAATACAACAATCAGGCTGCATTTCTTAACAAACCAACCTAACCACATTACATTATTGAGCTTAGAATTATGTTTCTTGTTAGTAAGTATGAGCTACGCACAAGCCTACATACGAAATTGAGTGACGACATACGCAGGTAATTCCACACTAAGTGATCTGTTTTACGAGAAATTTTTCAATGTGTCTGTAACACAAAAATATATCATATGTCATTATACAAATAAAATAAAACTTGAGAAAAATATATTTTCTTCACTTGACATATGACGTACACGTACGGCTCGTGTTGCTATTTGAAAAATCTCTCCTGCTGTACGGTTGAAGTCGCTGGCCAGAAGCAAAACCTACCCCATGCCCCACCACGTGACAGGCACTAAAATGTAACTTCGCAATGTCATCATGGGGGGAGAAAATTCCAAAAGCTTTAAAAGACAAAACGCCACAGACATAAGTAAGGGTGCGTTTGGTATGCAGACGGGACGGGACGGGACGGAACGGAACGAGACGGAACAGGACGGGACGGATGTTGTAAATTTTGAAAAAGACAAGGGGCATTGTTGTCCTAAAATGTTAAAAATTTATGTCCCACAGACGTGGAACAACCCCGTTCCAGGGGGAGGTGGAACCAAAAATCATCCAAAACTTGTCCCGTGGAACGCCTCGTCCCACTCATTTTAAGCGTACCAAACGCGGGACGGAACGTCCCGTCCCGTCCCGTCCCGCGTACTTTATATACTTGCTTTATAATTCTTTTTTTTTTTAAATTTGATATCCTATCTTTTCTTTTTATTCTTTTAATTTTTTATTACGAACTATTTTTTTGTTCGACAGAACAAAACCAAAAATTAGTGTGTGTAATATCAATTATATGACAAATTAATTTAGGCTCGTTGCAAGGCCAATATAAACATTATGTATAAAGATCAGTTTGTAGAGTGTGTTTTTAAAGATTGTAGAAGCATACGAAGCTTAGTTATCTATATTATTTATTAATAGAATCTTCTTTGTCTAACAAAAAATAGAGAAAATAATAATAATGATCTTCTTTCATGCATAATTGAAAGAAAATGTGATTGAGGGAGGGTCTAAGGCCATCTCCAACCGATGGCTGGCCAGAGGGCTCGTTTTAGCCCTCTGGCCCTCCAAGATTCTTCAAGATATTAATATTTTAATGAACAGTGCAGAGCTATATTTGCCTCCGTCTCCAACCGAGGGCTAGAGGGCCAGAGGGCTCGTTTTAGCCCTGTCACAAAAAACCGTCTCCAACCGAGGGCCAAAGGGCCATAAGGCCAAACATAATTTATTATTTAAAAACTACAACTTAAATTCAAATAAATTCAAATCCAATGGCTTATGAAGTAGAAGTTATAGGAAAAAAATGGAATTTAAAAAAAAATATGAAACAAATTTTGTGAAATAGAAGTTATAGGAAAAAAAATGAAATTTTAAAAAAATATGAAACAAAATTTGATTCATATGAAAAGTTCTACTAGCCGTTGAATTCAAAAAAAAATTCAAACTATTAGTGTCGGTTACAACCGACACTAATAGTAATACAAAAAAAAAATTTGCCTTGAATCCTTATTACTGTCGGTTATAACTGACAGTATTAATAAAACCTTTATTAATGCTGTCGGTTACAACCGACAGCAGTAAGAAAATTATAAAAAAAAAATAGCCAGCCCGGGGCTGGCTGGCTGGCCGAAAGCAGCCAGCCCTCCAGCCCTTTCCGATCCCGTGGGGCCCTCCCAGATTCCAGAGCCCTCTGGCCTAGCCCTCGGTTGGAGACAGTTTTAGGGCTATTTTCGGCCCTCTGGACCCTTCGGTTGGAGATGGCCAGGGGCGGAGCCACCAAGGGACTAGGGTAGTCCCAGGCCCATCCTGACTTCAGCCGATGTGTGAACCTCATGGAAGAAGATGAAGCAAACGACGTCGTTAAGCTGTTAGATTTTAAATCTTTTCGGCTGTTTAATAAAACGATAAGTTTGGCAGGGAAGTTTTTAAAAGAGATGTGCAATTTTAAATGGAAAAAGCAACCCCACTTTTAGTTCGATTATCTCACCTAACAGTAATATACACCCTATAATTTTCTAAAGCAACCCACCTTCTTTATTTGCAGACCTCTCCCCCTTTTCCTTCTTTTTCTACTTCTTTGTATTTTCTTTAGCCTTCCACAACCTACCTCTTACTTGGTTGTCTGGGTTTTTACATTTTTTTCTTCTTAGGATTGAATTTAAGAGAATTTTTTCAGTTTTGTGAGGATTACACAAATTGTATATGTCAACATGTTATATATTTGTGAAAGGCCCCTCCTCATTCAGAATCTTGGCTCCGCCACTGGAGATGGCCTAAGGTTTTGATAGACGTAAAAGGATTCAAAACAACTTGATAGATGAAAATTCAAAACTTATCATCTGTGCGGATCAAGAAAGTTGAGAGGTCCCTTAAAACCTTAAATCCATTATAGAGGATATTCGTGGCGGATGTGTTAGCCCATCTAGGTCTCACCATTGTTAAACCCCACTTTGGGAATCTTTGTCTTCCCTCTGTAGCTTTAATGCCCTCAATTTTGATTGCTTGGGCCGTGGTAGTAGTAGATGATTTTTCCTTTATTTGAAGTTTTTTTTATTTATTGATAAAAAATCGAAAAAAAATATTTCAAATAAAAACCATGAACATAAAAGTAATTTAGCTGAAGAAAAGTTTTATTGTTTTTTTTCTCTCACTCACATGTTATCAAAACAAATTAAAATTAAAAAAAAAATTCCCCTCGTTCAAAAATAACTTTATCAACTTTTTTTTTTTCATTTTTTTAACTTCTCCAATCCAACTTCACTATTGCTAGTAAACAATAATAAACACCGAATTTGTGAGTACGTAACAGTAGCCAACTAACTAAACCATCAACTAGAGAAAAAAATATATTATTTTTATCATCTATTTGTATCATTATTTACATCATTTATTTAATAAAGAGATGTGATATCACATCTCATTTTATTTATCCCATACTTTTTTAATTTTCAACCGTCGAATCGAATGAAATGAAGAAGATCTACGAATAAAAATTAACAAAAATATGTAAAAAATAAAATAAAATATGTAAATAGCGCATCTCTTAATAAAAATAAAACTCAAATGTATTGACGGTCCATCTATATTAGAAAATTAATATGAGCGACGGTACAAATGGACGGATATAGAAACCTTGGCAGGTAGGAAAAACGGCGCTTTCTTCCATAAAAAAAAAATGAAAACGAAAACTAGAGGCATTTTTCTTAGTCAGAAAAAAGCAAAGGTGAAAAGGCCCGCGTTTCAGACCCAAAAACTTGTCACCCTCCCCTCTCCACGGTAAAAGTTCTCTCTCTCTCTCTCTTTTACTTTCTCTCCGAAACTTCTCTCACTCCCTCTCTCTCTGGGCGGTGGATTTCTGGAGCTTTCTTCCTAACCACAAGCTGCCATGCCACCGTGCTCGGCGGAACACGGCGGCGCATCCAGAGCCTCGTCAACTGTCGTCCTCTTCCTGCTACTCTTCTCAGTCCTGGCCACCACTTCCACTGCTTGCTCCAACGGCAATTGCCAGGTTTCTCTCTTTTCTCCCCCAAAGATCTGCACAATCTCACATTTTCTCTCGCAATTTCAGCTGAAGCGTTGATATTTTACAGGTTCTAGATGCTTGTGCGGCGGCGACGGACTGCGGACCGGGTCTTTACTGTGGCAACTGCCCTGCTTCCGGTAAGAATCAGCCCATTTGCACCAGAGGGCAAGCAATCGTACCCACTTCAATTGTGAGCATTTTCGACTTAAAATTTGTAATTTTTTTTAGGGGTTTGTATATTTTGAGCTATATTCAAGAAATTTATGTCTGCCCATTTTTGGTTTTTGTTAATTTGATGATGGGTTTGTGCTGTTTTTTGGAATGTCTTGGTGTTTTAGATTAATGGGTTGCCATTCAACAAGTACACATGGTTGGCGACTCATAATTCTTTCAGCATCGTTGATGCACCGCCCGTGGCTGGTGTTCAAAGACTCACACTTTACAACCAAGAGGACACTGTTACTAACCAGTTGAGGGTATGTGCCCTTGCTTTTAAGTTTTAACTTGGCTGTTTTCGGTATATTCTTTATATACGTTTGGAATGTCATTCCTTTCTTAAACTTTTTTTCTTCGAATCCAAAATTAGAATGAAACTGTCTGCTTCTTTTTTCATTAATTATTCGTTTATGAGTATTAACTTATGCCATATTGTTTTTAGAATGGAGTGAGAGGGCTAATGTTGGATATGTACGATTTTGAGAACGATATCTGGCTTTGTCATTCCTTTAAGGGGCAATGTTTCAACTTCACTGCATTTGTAATCTCTCTTCCCCCTTATCAATATAAGACTTATTATGTGAATTTTATGGTTATAGTTTTGCGAGGTTGTTTATGATGTGTCCATTGGATTTTTCTCAGCAACCTGCAATTAACACTTTGACGGAAGTGGAAACATTTTTAAGTCAGAACCCGACAGAGATTGTGACCATTATAATTGAGGACTACGTGAAAACTCCAAAAGGGTTAATGAAATTGTTTACCAATGCTGGGTTAGATAAGTATTGGTTTCCTGTAGCAAAAATGCCAAGAAAGGGTGAAGATTGGCCCACTGTTACTGAGATGGTGCAAGAGAATCATCGGCTTCTTGTTTTTACGTCTGATGCTTCAAAGGAAGCACATGAAGGAGTAGCTTACCAGTGGAAATACATGGTGGAAAACGAAGGTACTTATAAATGATATATCATTGCATCTTCAAATTATATTTGAATTTTATAGTTAATAGCCTGTTGTTTACTGGGTTTCAGCTGGAGATCCTGGGGTAAAACCAGGCTCATGCCCGAAGAGAAAAGAATCAAAGCCTCTGAATTCAAAAAGTGCATCTCTTTTCTTTCAAAATTATTTCCCAACATATCCTGTTGAAGCTGAAGCTTGCGGAGAGCATTCAACTCCACTGGAGCAGATGGTCGGTACCTGTTATAAAGCTGCAGGGGTGATGCCGAATTTTTTGGCTGTCAACTTTTACATGGTATGAAAATTTTAGCTAGGGAAGAAGCTCATACTAAAACATCATCCAACTAGGAATTTTAACTAAGCATAAAATAATATCAATGCAGAGGAGTGATGGAGGAGGTGTGTTTGATGCTGTTGATAGGATGAATGGTCCAGTGCTTTGCGGGTGTAGTACTGTCAGTGCCTGCCAGGTTTGTTTGTATAACTTGTTTCCACATTCATTTTGTTGTTTATGAACTTCTTTATTGCTTTTTATGATCCAAATCGGTGGTTAAAATCTCGTGGCATGAGTCCTACTTTGTCCAACCTTAACAATAATCCAAAAGCTCACCAAATGTTCAAACATTTCCCATCTGTCTAAAACTTTAGGGTACTTCTACTGATTCACCCATACCCAAGTGATGACACACCAATATTTGTAGTAAGGAAAACTGTAAACCACTCTACTGTTGGATTTTCGCAGGCTGGAGCACCTTCTGGTTCTTGCAAGAATATTTCTGTACCAACCAGAAGTCCAGTGACCAACAATGCAGGAAGCTTTACTGGCTCTGTTCAGTTTTCAAAGTCTGCTTCAACAGTCTATTCTCCAAATCGCTTGGTTGTCTTCTTGTTTTATCTTCCGTTGATGGTATTTTGGCTATGACTGCAGCATCTAAATACTAGGATAGGTCATTAGTGAGTTACTTCTGGTGGTTCTTCTATGTCATAAACTAAAATTTAGAGTGATAACCGTTACACCCTGCCTAGTTGAGTGGAAGGAGTCGTTCTGTGGTTCTAGAGTAATGACATGTGATTGTAAGGAAAAATCTTTTATAATTATATTGGGACAAGGATTATGGAGTTGCAGAGGCATCTGAAGTAGATAGTTACGACGAAGGACCAAGAAGTACCAGGAATCAATTCAGGTATGTAGCACTCTTCCTTGTATGGCTGGTTCTCAGCCGTTGTAATGGATGTTGACAATCCTATAGTTTTGTCTTTTAACTTAAGAGCTCAGTACACATATCACATAACAGATCTCGACTTCATTTCTCTTTGTTACATATGGTTGGTCAGTACTATAAAAGCATATGGTTTTTCAAGAGGTCACTTGACATGCCTCCTTTTGGTCGCATAAACATTTTGACAATAAATTGGGTCCATCTTTTTATGGTCTAATTTGCGTATATTGTGGAATCCACAGCTTTTTTTTTCACAATCATACATTGTGTTGAGATGTTTTCAGAATCAAATATCTAAAATGTGTAGAAATGGTAAAAATCATACGAACATAAGTAGCTGTGGCACCAAACAGGATCTCATACAGATTCCATCGGTGAACTGGCTAGCTTCACTTTTGTTTCGTTTCATCCATCTTGTTCCCACTTTGTAATCAGTACTATCACGTTCCTTTTCTGTTTTCAGGTCCTCTGTCAGGGAGCGGTGTGTATGTAGTATAAATAGGGGATTGTACGGCTTAGCATTTGCAGGTGTGCTCGTATCACCAATACTAGGTTCTCGTAATTGTTGTATTCCAACATTTAACGTCTTCTTTTATTCGCTTTCGCTCTTAAAATCTGGTCTTCTGGCCTTTCAGTTTTTTCTCCCCCATTATTATCGTAGGTTGCAGAGACTCGGGACCTTTACAGAGGGTTTATTCCAAAAATGTAGTTTGAAAATGGAAGGTTGATTTAGTTTTCCACTTTTATCTTTTTGCAGTCTCAGATTTAGTTCAACCTTTGGCTTGCAAATGATTTCTTATCTCATTTGAATACTGTTAAAAATTTGACTAGCCTTGGATGCTCCTTGTTTCCTGCCCCACATCATACTATTCCTAAAATTCTACCTTTGAAAGGTGGAAAATTGCAATACAAAATTGCTCTAAGGAGGCCTTTTGTACGAAATGATTTATGGGTGGTGCTATTCACACACATTTTTACCGCTCATACACTTCAGGTTGTCGGATGGAATGAATTGAATATCAATAGATAAGAATTAACAAGGTGTGTAAAAGGTTAAAAAAAAAGTGTGATAGCCCTATCCTTGGTTTATACACATTTTACTTTATACTCACCATTTTTTAGCCGTTAGATTGTGAACAAATTGAAGGAGAATCAAAGTGCTAGAATTAAAAAGGGAGTGTAGAAGGTGAAAAATATGGGAGATTATCTCTTGTGATCCGGGACACCACGGGTCAAGTATCTAATAGACAAATAACGTACTATTTAAACACATTATAATCATCTATTCCATCTGTAACGTCACTGAAACTATGCATTGATTTCAAGAGAATCTCAAGAATAGTGTATGAATCACTCTTCTATTTTAACCACACAATAGTCAACTTAATTTGACTTGGAAATCTCTTTTGAGTTTTGAATCACTTCAACCTTTATTCACACCTTGCACAAAAGAATATAGGTGGCTGTAATTCATGTGAATTATATACAGAACAAGAGTATTGAACTGATAATTTAACCTCAACCTTCCCCATCGAGGGCGTTGAGTTGCACAACGAAAAACTATTGCTGCAATGTCGAAAGAACTTGTATGAATGGGCGGCTTATACATCGGGAAACATAGAAGCATCAACATTTAATGGAAATGTTGAAATAACTTATATGAACAGGCGGCTTATGCGATGGGCAGCATCGAAGCGTCCACATTTAACGACCGTCCTCTGGGTTTTATCTTTAGCGCCGGACTGATAGTAAGCAAAGCAATGAAGCAGTCTACAGGAACTCTCGTCCCCCATACATTGATGGATTCAAGCTTGCGGCAACAGTTTACTAGAACAAAGAGACCGTTCTCGGTTACATGACGGCAGCTCCACAGGATGATAGTCTGGAATAAACAAAAGAGAGGAACAAACAGAGGTGAAATGCACTTGAACAAAAATTGGGGTAATGAAAACTTGTGTCGTAATTGACTAATTTCCACGAGTAAGTTACCTTCAAATGCGGACAGCTATGAGCAATGGCATACAACGAGTCATCTGTGATAAATGTGCCACCGATATTCAGGTGGTGCAAGGAATTAGCTCTTGATATCTGTTGGAAAGGAACGCCAAACTGAGAAAGTTAAACCATAACTCGCGTGAATGAAAGCAGTAAATCAAACACACGGCATTTGCATGTACACATACCAGTTGAACAACACCTTTATCTGTGATCCCTGTGATGCCCCATAGCGATATGGATGTTAAGTTGCTGATACACTTTGCCATAGATATTCTGTACAATCCAGTGTCGGTTATCTGGCAACCCCAACGACGCCTTGAACTGAGTAAACAAGTAGATAAATCAAGAACTAAATCATGAAAGAACCAAAGTGGTACATCTCGAAAGAAGTAAATCGTGAAATTCAAATGCTGAGACTATGACGGTATTTAGGTATCCCTCCTACGAGCTTTAACTATGCTGCTATGCATGAAACCGGACCATTCCAAATCGAATACTTACGGTAATCAGATGCAAATCTGATGAAAAGACAAAGGAAAAAGCATAGACATTGGTGAAGTCTGAGTCTATCTATTAATAAACCTGGATACAAACAGAATGACTTCTTTTGTGTCGCTAAACCCGGTACAGAGTACAGAATCATGGGTTAGTAGTACTCAATAGTGATACTAACCCAAAAAAAGTTTCTACCAAATGCCAATGAAAATCAACAGATAAGAACATTTCTGACTCGGAGAACTTTTTGAAGTACAACCTAATCGTTACAGACCTACTGAGTACTGAAGGCAAAAATACACTCTAACACATAACATACCAAGCACAAAAACTTGGAGGTAAGTTATTTGAGTAATCTTGAAAAACGACGCTCAAAATTGGGCATGAAATTCAACCTAAGCCTTAGATTAGGAAGCTCTACACTTACAACCAAGTTCAGAGCCTAATATCTCTTCTTCTCAATGGATTGTGTCTCAATTTCTGAGTACTTACAGAGCTATTTTCCACAACCAAAAAACAGAAATTTAAGACCTACAAAATAATCCAAGAAACAATTTGCACAACCTTCTCCGTAGAAATTTAACCTGTAATTAGACTAATTAGTCACTTAAATCTCTAAAAATCAACAAAAATATAGAAAATACCACCAAAGGGTAAAAAGTTAGAAACTTTTGTTCTGAAGATTCCCTCAAACACATAAAATTAAACAGAAATTTCATAAAAATAAATAATAAATAAATAAAATATTTAGCAAGTAAGAGAGAAAGTAGATATTATACATGTCGAGCTCTTTGAGGCTGTAAGCAGAGCGAAGCAAACGGGCCGTGGAGTCATCGTCCATCTTCCAACCAGCAAAGCTCAAACTCTCCCTCCGCCCCAAAGACTGCTTCACCGCCTGTTTCCATTTTCGGCAAACACCGCTTGCCCTTCACAGAATTCACAACCACCACACAGAAAACAAAAAATAACAACAACCCAGAAAATATAAACCACCAAAAATACAGAAGAAAATAAAAAGGAAAATTAAATCGGAAAAAGAAATCAAAAACTTACTGGGCTAAATCAGTGAAGGAGGTGATGAGAACAAATATATGAGCCAAGAGGTCTATTGGCAACCGATCAATCTCCGCCTCTCCCGTCATCCCACCAAGTTCTTCCACCCCACAAAATAGTTATTTGGTTCGTAAAGATTTCTCAGGGACTCAGGTTTTGTGGTACGTTGAAACTTGAAAAGTCGTAGACGTAAAAAAGGAGAAAATATAAAATAAATGGAAAGCCGGACAGGATCAGGGCCGGCCCTCAGTATTTAGGGGCCTGCGCAAAACTTAGACGGAGGCTTTCATTTTTTTTAATGTTATATTTTTTTATTTTTTTTTTCAATATTTTCATTTATAAAATTAAAATATTACAAGTTCTTGCAACTAAAATAAGTTGTTCGATCGGTCAGGTGTTGTTCCTTACCTTCAAAGGTCTTGGGTTCGATACAAGTTAAATGCATTTTTGTTATCTTCTATTTAAGTTTACAAAAGCTTAAAAAATAATCATGCACTGTTACAAGGATTCGAACCCAACACATGGATGATAAGAAAGAAGGGCTAAACCGCTAGCACTGGAACAGCATATATGTTTGCCTTTTGCATCTGATATATTTTATATACATCTATATACATGTAATGAAAATTTGGGGGCCCTTCCGAATCGGGGGCCCTGTGCGGTGGCACCTATTGCACACCCTCAGGGCCGGCTCTGGACAGTATGTGATCATGTTTCCGTCATTTTTGCTAAATAATCAATTAATCGAAAAAAATAAATAAGTACATCAAGATCAAGTGACTTTTTATTATAATAGTGAAAAAAAATTAAATCCTTGCACAGCGTTTTATGTTTGAATTCCGTTGATAGTTAATTTAACATATAATTTAATAAAATTTCTTGTTTGAAAAAAAAAAGCACATCTTTCTAATTATGGACTTGCATCACACGTAATGTTCTAGGTGAAATAACTCATCTCTATAATTAAAATTATTTGAATTTGTAAATATTTCTACTGTATAATTCAGTTTTATTTTCAAATAAAATATCTCTACTAAAAGATAAATTGAACACCTTTTTCTATTTCTCAATAATTGAAAATATTAGCGTTGGTCTCTTCTTGCATATTCCTCTTCCTTTTGGTGGGGCATGTTCTTTTGGAATCCGGTTTACTAATTTTTTTCTCACCGCTTTGCGAATATTTTTTTTTCTTGATACAACCACTTTACGTATAAATTGTATGTTTGAAAAAGTCTTCTTGCGTTTATTGTTCATGAACTCGGCTCAATACATTAAGTGTCATAATATAAGTTTTATATATTTAGAAAAAAATTTAACTGCTTATTTTATAATAGGAAAAATTACAAATAAAATATACTTTTAATACTTAAATTCATATTGAGACAACATTTTTTAAATATTTTAAGAAGAGATAAAAATCAATATATGTGAAAGATGACATCATTTACTCTCTTTTTTTCCTTTAGAGTGTATGTTACAAAAATATTCTTTATTTTTTGCATTTTTCACACTTATTTCTCCTGGTCCCTATTCTTCTTTTTTTTTTTCTCATGCTCCTCTCTCTCTCTCTCTCTCTCTCTCTCTCTCTCTCTCTCTCTTCCACAAACAACAAATATTAAACCATAAACCAATAAAATCACAATTTCTCATTTCATCAGTAAACAAACAACAAATATTAAACCGTAAACCAATAAAATCACAATTTATGCATGTGCCTGATCAGGAAAACACGGTACGGTGAAGTACGATTTGTCGGAAGGTCATCTTCAAGAATTTACAAGCCCAAGTAAAAAATTTGAACTGAGGAAATGTTGCAGGAGCTAGCTAGAGCAATGTTAACATGTAGGTTTGTCTACCAACTCTTTATATTTAAATATGGATAAACTGCCAATTTAATTCCTAAATTATCACCTTAGTGAAAATTAGGTCTCTAAACTATTTTTTTCAGAAAAATTAGTCTTTAAATTATAAAACTCTGCCAATTACCTCCTTAATATTATATTCAAAGTTACTATATTCAATTTTCCTTCAATTCAAGTCATGTTACTTGCATGTGATACACATTGGAAGGTAGATTGGTAGTTTTTCATAAAGAAATAGTGTATAGAATTAACTTTGGGAGATAAATTGGTAGTTTTTCATAAAGAAATAGTGTAAGTTAACTTTTGATGGTAAATTAGACATTAAATTCGCAACCTATATGAAATGTTAAGGGCTTATAGACGAGAAAATGATGGTATTGCACTCTAAAGTATGTTAAGTGACTTTAATTGACGAAAAATTGGATAAAATAGCTTTGAATATAATAGTAGGAATGAAATTAGCAATTTCTAATGAATTTAGGGACTTATTTTACTAAAAAATAATAATTTAGAGACCTAATTTTCACTGAGGTAATAATTCATGGACTAAATCGGCACTTTACCCTTTAAATATAGAAAGGAAAAAAAGCTTTTCTCAAAGAGCTTGACCACTACGAAGCACTGAAATCCTCTAAGGTAAAGGAAACTTCCCATATTTGAAAAGATTTCTTCATTTAGAAATGAGTTAGTTTGCTAATTTTGTAGAGATTTATTTATGTTGAAGTGGATCTTAATTTGAATTCTACTGTCACATCTCGACCCGGGACGGATCACTTCCCGGGCCCGCTCCACCACCGTAGCACGATATTGTCCGCTTTGAGCCCCGACCACGCCCTCACGGTTTTGTTTTTGGGAACTCACGAGCAACTTCCCAGTGGGTCACCCATCATGGGAGTGCTCTAGCCCCCTTCTCGCTTAACTTCGGAGTTCCTACGGAACCCGAAGCCAGTGAGCTCTCAAAAAGCCTCGTGCTAGGTAAGGATGAGAATATACATTTAAGGATCACTCCCTTGGGCGATGTGGGATGTCACAATCCACCCCCCTTAGGGGCCCGACGTCCTCTTCGGCACACTTCCGGCCAGGGATAGGCTCTGATACCAATTGTCACATCCCGGCCCGGGGCGGATCACTTCCCGGCCCCGCTCCACCACCGTAGCACGATATTTTCTGCTTTGGGCCCCGACCACGCCCTCACGGTTTTGTTTTTGGGAACTCACGAGCAACTTCCCAATGGGTCACCCATCATGGGAGTGCTCTAGCCCCCTTCTCGCTTAACTTCAGAGTTCCTACGGAACCCGAAACCGGTGAGCTCCCAAAAGGCCTCGTGCTAGGTAGGGATGGGAATATACATTTAAGGATCACTCCCTTGGGCGATGTGGGATGTCACATCTACTATAAGTTAGGAGGTTGGTATCAAATAAGTGATATTTGTACAAGAACAACAGCATTGAAATTTATTTATTTTTGCTTCGATTAAATTATGGTAACAAAATCGGATTACGTCTTTGTAGTTTTGAACTTACATATATAGTTTTATTTCGTTAATTTGTACAAAAGCATGCTTATTCTCTAGTTACTGAGCTTAAAGTGATCACCATAATTTATGTTTTGTTTATTTGCGTTCAGGTTCAATATCTATTGATGAAACAAATAAAGATTCGTACGTGAGAACTAGTGAAATAAAGCTTACCTTGTATTGTAATTTTGTTGTATTTTCGTTGGGTTGTATAAGGAGCTAAGTTTATAAATGAATCTATTAAATGTGTTTCTTTTGGTCTACAAAAATGATTAAAGACGGGTTGAACTGATTGTGCAAAAATGGTCAATGACAGGTTAAACTTATTCTATAGATAGGTTGAATTGAATCTGCAAAAATGGTCGATGACGAATTGAACTGATTCTGTAGGCGAGTTGCACTAATCCTACAAAAATAGTCGAGGACAGGTTGAACTAATTCTACAAAAATGGTCAAGGATGGGTTGAACTGATTCTACAAAAATGGTCGATGACGGGTTGAATTGATTTTGTAAAATGGTTGAGGTCGGATTGAACTGATTCTACAAAAATAGTCGAGGACAAGTTGAATTGATTCTGCAAAAGTGATTGATAACGGGTTTAACTAATTTTCCAAAAATAGTTGATGACGAGTAGAACTGATTCTGCATATAATTTCAAAACTAATTATGCAGAAATATTCAATGATGGGTTAAGCTTATGATATATATTAATTTTGTTGCTGTTGTGATGGATAGTTCTATTAACAGCCCTAAAGACTTAGGGGTATGGCGGGTATTCTAAAACATTGTTTTCATATTTTTGGGCTGGGCTTGAGTTGTTTTCATGTTTTTGTCTTTTCTTGACATGTTTAAAAACTAGTGGAGTTACTTGAAATATAGTATAAAATTTTGTCTCTATATATAAAGCTCTCTTTATAATACTTGGTATACCAAAGGTGTTTCGGACACACTGAAAAACTTCTCGACTATGTTCATGCATTTTGTTGTACTTTTTGTGCATTCATCGTCAATTGCTGCAGATTATTAGTGTAGCATCCTATTCAACCCACTAAGTTTCATCTTGGCTTCTTATTTAGTTTTTGGAGAAATTTTTTAGTGTGCCTGAATCGGTACACAATGGATAAAAGTGGTTGGAATTTTTTTTTTCAAATATCCAACTACTTATGTTATGACATTTGGTGCACCGGGCCGTATTTTGGACATACTAAAAGATCTCTCTAATTTTTTATTAGATAAACTCATGATGCCTTGAACCCCAAACTAGGTAAAAAGAGTGTAAACTCTATTCCAAGCTCGATGAGCGTGTTTAAGGCCATATAGTGATTTATGAAGTTTGAAGACAAATTGGATGAATGGTTAATTAGGACTTAAAACCTAGTGGTTGTTCTGTATACACTTTATCCTTAAAAACACCATGCAATAAATACATTTTTTTAACATCTAACTTCATGGGAGACCACTTGAATTGAGTTGCTAGAGCAAGAATCAACAGAATTGTTGTTGGTTTGACCATTGGACTGAATGTTTCATCATTTCATCCCATTTTCTTGACTGAATTCTTTGGCAACTAATCTGGCTGTATGTCTTGCTATAGAGCCATTGCATTCTTCTTGATTCTATAAACTCATTTACACCTAACTAAGTTCTTATTAGGTGGAAGAGTAATTAAAAACCTTGCTTCCTGAGAATGAAGGACATCGATCAGTCTCTTCTTTCATAGAAGATTGCCATTCTACCACTTTAGAGGTTGCTTTAAAGGTTTTAGGCTCTGCTATAGACAACCTGGAAGAGTTTATAATAGCATAAAAAGCCTTTCTTTTAATAATCCTACTTTTTGACTTTGTTTGCATTAGATGTAAATTCATAGGTAATGGTAAAACAATTGTCACGCCCCAATCTCGACATATGTCCAAGATCGACATGTGACATCATCAAATACATGTATAACTAACACACCTCACCTCAGGGATGTAGGCAAAATACAACTCACAATCCGAAAGCATAGTAATTTTTTGTATACTTTATGGCTGCATCTAACCTCTTCGTTAGACTACCTACATACCTTAAACTAGGATCAAGCCTTCGTAATTCGTCATCCACTACATATCGACATTTATCACAGTACATTCAAGCCGAAAGACATAACATTCCTCAATCAGTCATTAGAATCGAATATGCATGATATCAACATTTAACTATGTTATTCAATCAATAAGGTCCCATATCAATTCACAAAATTTAATTAAGAAACCCTACATAATTTCATACCTAGATTCCAAGTATTAACTGATAAGTCTAATTGATACATAATGTCTACTGTGAGTAATCCATATTCACTCGAATATAGGGTCGGACTACATTTATGGAAATGGCAAGAATAGGGATTCTGGACCACTCAACGGAATCCAACCAAATACCAAGCGACCTCTTGTAATCTCTTTAGACCTGACATCTGTACAATCAATGCGTACACCATGAAAATTGTGTATCATCAACAAGAACCTGGATAAGCTGCAAATCTCGTGTGAGTAACAATAATGCAACATATGTGATAATCAATAAAAATAGACCATCAATCACAGTTTATAAACCTCAAATATAAAATCATATTTTTTTATTTTATGAAATCATAGTTAAGTCATTGAAAACTCCGAATGAGTCACCCAGACATCTAATGATTTTTCTAATTCAAACCACAAGATTCTCAAAAACCATCGTTCATATGTGCATTAAAAACTAGGGCTAAAGGGATGCAGTTCAGCCGAAGCTTACATAAGTAACTAAATAGGAAGTGGCCCCCTATCGCGGATTAACCAAGCAGAACCACCCTTATAGTAACCAAGTAGGCAGTGACCCCTTATCGCGGATTAACCAAGCAAAGTCACTCATACGCATCTGTTAGGCAGTGATCACTTATCGCAGATTAACCAAGCATGATCACCCCTAAGTGTGTGTGTGTGTGTGTGTGGCCATACCAAAGATATAAGGATCGCCTATCGCGGATTAACCAAGCACGATCCATAGAAAATATGGTCCTTTATCGCGGATTAACCAAGCAGGACCATGGTACCCTATTGCGGATTAACCAAGCAGGACTGAGATAACCAAGTAGGTAATGACCCCTTATCGCGGATTAACCAAGCACAATCACACCTATAGAATTGTTAGGCAATGATCACCCATCGCGGATTTAACCAAGCATGATCACTCCTAAGTATGTATGGCCATAAAGATCGCCTATCGTGGATTAACCAAGCACGATCCATAAATAATATTGTCCCCTATCACGGATTAACCAAGCAGGACCATTAGTGACCCCCTATCGCGGATTAACCAAGCAAGATCATGGTCCCCTACTAGCCCTCAATTTAACAAACATTTTCATATGCAATTCGAATCACTTTTTCACAAATATTGACAATCCATGAATCAAATCAAATTTAATAAAAATAGATCGATGGCCAATTATAAAAGAATCACATTTTAACATAAAAACACATTTATAAAACCAAGTCATATCCACAAAGGATATTAATATAAAGAATCGGATAATCACCATATCACATATATTAAGGTCACTCACCAAGATAAGCCCGCATAGCCTCACTGAGCCTCTCTTAATACTAATTTTAGTTTTATAAACGATTCGAGACATGTTGACCAAAAGTCAACTCACGATCAATGGTGGTGCCCACAACCCTACATAATTCGATCTGAAAGATTCGCACATTGGATTTCAGATCTGTAGCTTCCAAAGACCCACATTCATTATGATCCAACGGTCGGGTCTTCGCCAATCACCAAATCAAGAGGCGGTCAACAATTAGTTTTACAAAACTAAGAATCTAATTCGGGAAGATCCATACGTCGAATTCCTGATCCGTCAGTTCCTAACATCCTCAAATATTACGTTCTATAATTTATTAGAGTTTGGTGACGACCCGCCTGAACCCTAGAAAAAGGTGTGCTTCGATTCGGTTTCCATACGAGCTTCGACGCCTCCACCATTGCTTGGACTTTGTTCTTGTGGTTGAGGGGAGTCTAATGGTGGTGGTGATTGACGGTAATCGTTGTCGAAATCACCGAAAAAAATGAGAAAATCACCGGAAAACCGTGGACTTTGTGGCTTCGGTTTGTAAAATTGGGTTAGAAATTGAGAAATATAATATCACACAATTGGGCTTGCCGAGAGCTTTCTAAAGGCACCAAAATCACCTCGAACAGAAGTCGAACGGAAAAGGAACAACCGGGTCAAGTGGTGGTGTACGGATCAAGAAGAAACAAGGTCCGGTTATGTGCTTCCTCCCTTCTCTCCTTTCTCTCCCTATCCCCTTTTCTAATTGGGCAAGCCTCATCCTTCATTTTTCTTCCCTTCTCCCCAATCTCAGCCACACACGTGGCGCCATCATATTGCTCCAGTATTTCTAGGGCCTTCTAAATGATGATTAAATTTACAAAAATATCCCTAACTTTAATCGTTAATAACTCATTCGTTATAACTCCGTTTCACCAGCAGTTTGTGCCTACGCATTCGTAGGATCGAGCTCTATTTGAAAATATTAATTGTGATGTCAAAAGGTTTACGTATTTTAAATAACTAATTTTCAAACTTCAAACTTTGTAACTAATTTAATTAAAATCTAAATTCAAATAAATTAATGTAAATTCCCAAAAAATAATATAAAAACTCAATAATTCAAGTACATAGATTATAACAGAGTAATCCAGGAACGGGATTTCACATTCTTCCCTCTAAAAAAAATTTCGTCCTCGAAATTTCCTGATCACAAAACATCGAGTGGTGTTCCCACTTCATCAATTCTTATATTAAGCTATCTTCAAATTCAATAGTTTCAAACATCAATTCACCAGTTCCATAAACTCCTACCACTACTACAAGACATTACTACATACATGTAATCAAAATAACTATAAAAAAACTGTATGCTTATTTGTATAACTTGTCTAGGCATATGAGACATATATACATATAGCTTCAGAACGTGAATCATCAACTTGATTTTGGTTTTAGTATAAGCATGTGTATAGATATTTATGTTTAATGGGACATTATTCTACCTTTTAAGCAAATAACATGATACATATAAGGGTGAAGTACTTATTGAATAGTAATCACACCAAATTGGATATGTCAACTATTGATATCTATACCAGCCATGACATTACTAACGAATATAAGCATACCCCTTTTCAAATTGTATACCAAAATACAAAGCCAACAATACAATGATTAGTAATGCCATGGCTGGACTAGTGATAGCAAATAAAATGATTCGTTGGAACTAATCCAATTGGAGTATATAATGAAATTGAGTGAAGAAGATGCGTATAATTTGATACATAGGCAGATAAAACTAGCTGCCTACATTATCTCTATATAAGTAGTTATGTCTTAGCATATAATAGTTTGAAGACAACAACCTCACATAGTTGAAAATCAGGACCTACGGGTGTAGGAGATTGTGTTGTAGGAATAGAGGGTGAAATTGAAACAAAAGGCATTGGTGTAGTTATAGACTTTGTGGCACTGGATGCAGTTATATGAATAAACTTTGAGGGTCTAGATGAAATGTTAGTCAAAGAATCTAGTTGAATATCAGAGTGCAGAACAAATAAGACTACAAAATAATAAGAATATTATTAATAGACAAGAATGCCATAACGGCTACAAAACCCTAAGAGGTTACATCGTGACTAACTTGTTCTCAACTAAATAACAAACATGTTATTTATAATAAACTAACCCTAACCCTAAAAAGTAAGAAAGCCAAACCCTAATGCTAACGGACTAAGCCCAAAAAAAACCAAATATTAAAGTAAACCTGAATACTAATATTTTCCAACAAAAGAATCTGAGGCTCTAAATGCATATGCATGAAAAAAAATTCTAAAACTCTATGAGGATGAATGTGGTTGCAGTGAAGGTGATAACACTTGATTATGCAATGAAATTGATTATGTAATGATTGTTGTGATGATGCTTTTTAGTGATGTTTTTCTGTAAATTGGAAAAAAAATTTGTTTCATAAAAAATAACACATGTCTAGAAATATAGACTTTATTTGGGACCTGATCTAAACATATAAATCCTTTATATTTTCCTGCATATACAAGAAAGACACAAGTTGTGGTTTTGGGTTGAAATTTGAATGTGTCATAGGGTTTAAGTAATGGAAAACATTCACATCAAAAAAATTCTAAGATGACTGATATCTGGAAATTGACTATGCGATAAAAGAAAAGGAGACTTTGTTTTTTAGTGTAGCAGAAGGCATTTTGTTGATTAAGTATGTTGCAACATCACAAGCGTGAAACCAAAACTTGGATGAGAGACTTGTAGTTTGAAGTAATACAATAGCAGTTTTTACAATGTGTTTATGCTTTCTTTTTACTAAACCATTTTGTTCCGGAGTATATGGACATGATTTTTTTATCTAAAATAACATGTTTCAAAAGAAAAGGTTGAAACTTTTGACTAAATATATTCACCACCACTATCACTTCGAAATTTTTTATTCTAGCAAAACATTTAGGGCAAAGAAAAGCATAGAATTGGACAAATGTTGCGAAAACTTCTGACTTATTTATTCATTGGAAAAACCATATAAATTAAGTATATTCATGTATAAAACTAACATAGTACCTAAATCCTTTAAATGACAACAAAAGGGCAGGTCTTATACATTACTATGTATGACCTCTAAAGGATGTACAGATTTTTTTTTTGCAAGATAAGAGAGAGGCAATTTTATAAATTTCCCTTCTAAATATTATGTACATATAGTTTGACAAGTATCTAGTGATGTTGAACCTAAGTTTGATGAAGAATTGAACAAGTAATTGCATTTGATTTATCTTAGTCTCTTATTCCATAGACTTGTATTAACTGGTTTTGCAAGATAGCATGCATGTGACGGAAATAATGTGGGAATCAACTTTTGTGGATTGTGAAATGGAATGGGGTAAATACCGGCTCTACATAGTTTCTTAAGGAGGATTCTCCTTGTGATCTTGTCCAGAATCCAAAACCAAATGTTATCACACACAAATCTGCACTTATTATCTTTGCAAAGCCAATAGATATATAACAAATGTTGTGACAACTTAGGAACATGTAAAACTTTCTTCAATTCAAAAGCATACCGAAGGACTAGCAACTTTGAAGAGCCAACGTGAGAAATCCCCAAGCATGCATCACTTGCAGTGGTTATGCTACCATTCCCATGAAATGCTGTGGTTAAATTGAGATTAGTAAGCTCAAAGGTCATATGTGAGGTAGCTTCATTGTTTGTAAGAACCAGCCTTGCCTTTGATGAACTGATTATTGGCAACCATAGTAGTACCACATGACATGAATGAATCAAATGATTGTCCTATGATAGTTTCCTCTACAGGCAACTGGGACCGAAAGTCTAAGAGAGATGACATTTTCTCTTCCTCTAATAAAAAAACACAAAATGTGTTGTATTATGCAAGAAGAATCTTCAAGGCTAGAATGATAATGTCATCATCGTCATGAAAATGTACTGCTACAGCAGCAAGATAATCTATTGCATCCTTGATCTTCTGCAAGTACTAAGGGATGGAATCAGAACCCTTCTTGATGTTTTGTAGGTTAGTCTTCACTTAAACTATGTTTGCCTTTGTCACACTATAGAGAACTTCTCTTTAAGTAAATGCAAAGAAATAAGAATTATTGCTTCCACTTATACAAGAGATAGCATTGGAGGACAATGTAGCAGTGAAGAGTTGCGTAAGAGCACGATCGTGCATCTTCCATACTAAGTAATCATCATGCTCCAACCTTCAACATCTGAATCATCCACAAAGCATCTTAGAAACTTTCTTCAACCATCTACGAAACCCAAAATTCCATGATCTTCTAACAGTAGCTTTATTTGAAAGCTCCAAGTAAGATAGTTTGAATCATCCAATTTCACTATAACAGATGTAGAAACAATATGAATCAAACTTGTAATAGGGAATTTTGAACAATTTGAAGTTGAGTCAGAGTCACCATTTGAAGAAGAAGAAGAAGAAAAGGAGAAAGTCACTTGAGTACTTGATCAAGCAGTTGGTATGCTCTAGAAGAATGATTGATCTTTTGTCGATTTTCTTGAAGAATAGAACCAGATTTTTACATAACTTAGACAGGAGAAGGGAGGAGAATATGAATTATCTTCAGATTGTAGAACTTTGTAAATTGCAGTAATGGTGTTTGGGAGGAATTTGTTGAGGGAGAAAATCTTGGGAAGCTTGACAACTGCAGGCATAAGTTTCACTTCAACTGCATCAAAGAGTGGCTTATGCAGGAGAATTCTTGCCCCATTTGCAGAAGGACAGCCCTAGTGCTTAGACATCCTTTGGGGAAAACTTCAGGATAAAGCTACTTAGCCTGCTTATAATTAGGCAGCAGTCGTTAGGCCCTTGAGAGGTCTAATTTAGAATTTTTGTATGTAAGGCTTCCAGTATTTTTCAAAAATGAAAAATGGAGGATGGGTATATATTAATTATGCTACTTAGAGTGTGAAGATATAGGACGCAAAGCGTCTACTCTCAAACCCCAAAGGTGAAGGGTCCTACACTCTCAAGGATCCCACCGCCCATCCATTTCAAATTTTATTGAATAAAAAAATGCAACTAGTCAGGGACATAAACCTTATTCTTCATAAACATTAGAGTATAACATTTTCATGGGACTCTTAAAGTTTACTTAAAACCCCATTTGATGTGTCTGTGTTAAGAACACTTATATTAGAAGCACTTTTAGCAGAAACACACCATAGGTAATACAAGCAATGCCAAAACTGCTTTTAGCTAGCCATTCTAAACAGTGTCAAACATGCATGCCCTTATCCTAATCTCATAACCCCTCCCTTATTTTGCATTCAAGAAATCATTATTTGAACTATACAGTAGCCACTGCAGTTCAAGTTTTCCCCATTTAGTGAGAGGCATGCCAAGTCATTCAGATGATGCGGCGGCATAGGGTAAGACCATCACCTACAGGAAGCTAGCAAATTTTGATCCTTGGATCAACAGCTAGGGACTTGTTCAGCTCCAATACGAAGTCCTTGAATAACTTGATAGTCGGTTCCAATGGTGCATCAGGTGGGGCAGTCACAGACCTTTTTCAGAGAGTGTTGTCGTAAGTGATTAGTCCATTAACCTTCAAGTTCTATGGTCCTCTTGTGGTCGTTCAATTAGCTAGTTATCCTTGTCAGCATCCACAAAAACAAAATCCAATGTTCCATGATATTTTACCTGCAATTAGTAGGTGGGTTAACTTTGATGAGTTCACTTTACTAATCAGCTAATTAAGTGCGAGGTAGTACCGAAGAAAGTTGAGGTTTCATCATAAATTCAAGGGGTGTGCTATCCACACACCCTTTTTTACTTCTCACACACCCCTATTACTTTCTGTCCGTTAGATCTTCTTCAATTCATCCGATCCGACCGCCGGAATCCAAAAAGGTGTGAGAGAAGTAAAAAGGGGTGTGTGGATATCACACCCCTATAATTCAATTAGTAATATGAGGAGTAGCTCAACCTCTTTAGAGGGGGCATTGGAGGGGAGCGAAAGGTGCAGTCGCACAGGGCCCCAAATTTGAAAGGGCCCTCAAAGTTTTGCCATCTAATATTATGTAATAATGTTAAATATTTAGAAAATGACTGTTGCTAGCTTTTTAAAATCTCATTGCATTCCTTAAAAGAGTTTTTTTTTTCCTTTTTAAATATAAAAGAGTAATGCTAGGAAGACTAAATTTGTAAACTCAATTATGTGTCACTAATAGGAAATAAGCACGTATATCAACTCATATGTCTAATTTACAAAATTTTGTCTCTCTAGCATTACTTAATATAAAAATTTAGAGTACAATGAGATATTCTGACTGTCAAGAATAACACCCCAACAAATGATGGTTTTTCAATTTTATTATATAATAATGTCATATATTCAAGTGAAATTTTAAAGTTAGAGTTTTAAAGTTTTTTTTCCATGTTTGCTTGTTTAAGATTGAACTGCTTTTGATTATTTAGTGAATGCTATGTTTGCAACTTTTTAAGTATAATTAATGACATTTGTAAAATTGCAATCAGTGTTATGTTTTCAGCTTTTTAAGTATAATTAATGACATTTGTAAACTTGCAATGAGTGAGTGCTCTTTTATAAATTTCGCACAGGGCCCCCGAAATCTCAGAGACGACCTTACCTCTTATAAGCTCATGCAAGGTCCCTCATCCCATCAATGTGAGACTCATTCTCAACACACCTATGTGGCGAATTTTCAAGCCTAACATGTGGACAGCACAACGGGATGACGCGGAGGGCGTGTGGCCGTTTGGTTTCACATGTGGGACAACCTGCTCTATTACTATGAACAAGTTGAGGTTCCACCATAAAACTAATTGTCAATTTGAGTAGCGCAACCTCTTATAAGCCCATGCAAGAACCCT